>VTON01000018.1:0-1200000 GCA_009617725.1 Hydropsyche tenuis
TTTTATAAATTATTATAATTTTTTTTTAGATTTCGTTTCAATAAATGATAATAAAATTATACATTTTTCAAAATACGTTTTTTTTCGATAAATCATTTTTTCAAATTTTAAATCGATATTAATTTCTACAACTCAATATAAGTGGGTGTGGAGTGTAGCCAGGGGGGCCAAGGTCCTAGCGTGAGGACTGGCGCAGCCAGTCCGAATACGCTAGTATACGATATAATTATCGATCTTTTATTTCAGCACCGACTGAAAAATGTCCTCGTATTTACGAAGTATGGTACAATGATCATCCAGGCCGTGATGGCACTTGTGATGATCCTAATCCAGAATGTGATTATCATGTTGAAGGCTGCTTCTGCAGGAAAGGTTGTGTGAGAAATGAGTTCAATCAATGTATTCCATTTTCTGAGTGTTGTCATTATAATCATCATCATGTGCATCCGGTGAGAATTTGAATCGGTTGTAAATTTTTGTATAATGAAATAAACTAACTATTTATTTTTTAATCAAGGTGGAGAATTGAGAATCGGCATGTGCATAGAAAGTCGATGTGTACTCCAATTTTTTTTTTCAAGCTTTTATTAACTTGACTTGTGTCAAAGTTTGTAAGTTTTTTTGTGATAATTTTTGTAAAAGAATTTGTAACTTAAAGAATAATACAGACGCAAATCTAATTCTGACACTTGAGTTTTAATATTTATTCGAATATTCTTTTCTATTTGCCGAAATCTTATGCAATATACATTTCGATTGTTTTATTGACATTGAATGATTCACAATCATCCATTTTATAAATTTATGATTCATCATTCGATTCAAAACAGCGATATGCTGAACACTAAAATATTTTCAGACCATTCAAATAATTTTTCAATCTCAAATCTACCTTTTAATATATTATAATTATAATATAATATAAAATCGAAATCTTTTGAAACCAACACAATCTTAGAAATTGACTTTTGTTAAAACAGCTAAGTATACTAATTAACGATAATGAAAATTTAAATAATCGTATAATTACCACATATTTTATGTTGGCAGTATTTTTTTTAATATTACATGACTTTAAATATAATATTATATAAGAAGAACACATGATATCATTCAGATTTTTTTTCGTATTATAAATATTTGAGATAAGTTTTTTAAGTTTTCTGTTGAGTCAGCTCTTGTGATTCAGTTTATAAAAAATCATCGTTCTAAGTGTTTTCTTTATAAAAAAAATATACATACATATATAATAATCAGTATGGATATGCATAATTCTTATATTCGTATGTGAATTTTATTAATTTAATTTGGATCTGGCTTCATAATATTTTGTTAAAGTTTTTAACTTTACCATTATCTTTTCAACTGCTAAAAAATGTTAAATTTCAATCTGTAGTCAAATATTATATATTAATAATATTGGTCAATTACATTAATTATAAACATTCAATGAAACAGCTGTTGTTACTAAAAACAATTGGTTAGAATGCAAGTTATTGCTATATTGCATGAATAATTTTTATATCAGTGAAAAAAAATCTAAATTTTTCCATAAAGAAAATTATAAATGTACCAAATTTTGAATTAGACCGATAAAATTCTTTTAGAGATAGAATACGATTTTATTTTGAAATTTAAAATTAAATCTACGTTTCCATCAATGTACAATTTAAATATAATGATAAAAATTAATTATTGTATAAGTAGATCTTTAATTGACAAAAGTTTTTTGTAAAAATACATCAAAATAATTTTCATACATTAATCATTTTCATTATTTTATATTATTAAGTAAAATAATGAGTCAAATCGAATAAACATTTTACAAAATTCTCATTTCGATCAAGTCTTTGATTTAGTCATAGAATTAAATTTTTAAGCATAAGTTTGTCATTCATGAAATTGAATTTTTTTTAATTGGATTTTTTTGTGGAGCAAAATGTCAATATTAAATATTGATGGATATAAGTAAAGAACAATCCAGTTGCTTCAACAGTCTTCGAATAATACGATCACGAACAGTTCTAGAATATCATAAAAATGATCGCATTTTTTGCGGTGTTTATGTCACTCTGTGCTGTTGGATTGGGAGAAGATCCACCAACAGTCGAAAGTAAGTGAATTCAAAATTGTTCAAAAACTTACTTTATATATTTTATAAGTTTTTCTATTTTTATAGTTTCAAAACCATCGATTAAGTGTCCTCGAAACGAAAAGTTCATTTGCGGGTGTAGTGATAATTCATGCTACGATCCATATAGCCAAATTTATTGTATTAAATGTAATGATGGATGTTTTTGTAAGAAAGGTTTTGTAAGGAACGATAATAATAAATGTGTACGGGTCCGAGATTGTCGTAAGTGAATTGCCGTACATTTTATTTTCATATAACCATCTGTTCAAATACTGAAACTTTTTTATAGAATCACCGTAGTTATAATCTGTAGAATTAAAATTGTTTTAGCAAAAGACAAGAAATGTCCTGGAATAAATGAATCATTTCAACGATGCCATCCAGCATGCGATCCATCTTGTAATGATTTAGAACCAACATGCAGAGGATGTTTCTACGGATGTTTCTGTAGACCAGGATTCGTCAGAGATGATAACAACGAATGCATAGATCGTATAAATTGTCGTGAGTATATATGTACATTTTTTTTAATTAAATTTTTATTTTCCTTTTATGTAATCATGAAAAAAAATATACAATTTAATTATTTTTCTTTACCACATACATCTTTACAATAAAATTGTAATTTTAAATATTTTGAATACTAAAAATTACTTACCAAATCAACAGTTGAGTATATCCATGTCATAACCGCGTAATAAATTGCTTAACTTTGATTATCAGTGAAAATCGCGTTTTCAGCAACTCTAAGTCGTTAACTTATTTTTACATTCATGTCAAATATGTTGATAATAACATGGTGATTAAAATTTTTCAGCAAGCCCTCCTCCTCAAACTTGTCTAGAAAATGAAACGTGGACTGAATGTGGATGTTCAGATTATACATGTGATAGTCCAAAACTCAAGCCATTCTGTTTTGCATGCAGACCTGGTTGCTTTTGCAATCTCGGATTTGTCAGAGATTCGAATAATAAATGCATTGCACTCGAAAATTGTCGTAAGTATTCTCATATTTTATGATTCTTCTTTGTAGCTTTGAACTATTTGAAAAATTCTAAATTTAAAGACCATTTTTTTTCTAGCATTAAAAAAATAAAAAAAAACTAGAGCAGAAGTTTTATGGACACAGCAGTACATTCAGTATGTCATATGCTGATATAAAAAAAAAAATAAGAAATGTTGCAAACAAAAAAAAATAACGAAATGGTGTAAATATTTGTAATTTTTGGGACCTTTTATTAAACTATTTAAATAAAGAAAATTTCTATATATGCTAAAACAAAAAAATTGTTGGTTTTTTTGTTAAAAATTTGATGTGATACGTCACTTTAAATTTCGTTCGATTAACTTTATGACAAAACTCAAAAGTACCAATACAACTTTCTCAACAACCAATTAATTAATAATTCTTTCACTTTAAAATGTTTATTATTATCCATTGAAATAAATATAAAATATAATATTTTTTTTGATTTCAATCTAACTATCACACTTGTGAAGATATATAAGACCAACAAAGTTGTCACAACATATAAATGAGTATAATATAAAATTACAATACACTACCGACTTCATTTATTTGAATTGAATACAAAAGGATACAAAAGTAAACTATATTTACGTTTTATTTTAAATATATATTATAAGAATATAATAGATTTAGAAAATATTAAATAGAACTCGATTAACTGAAACGATAAATATCGCATGAAAACAAAAGATGAAAATTTTAAGTAAACATAAAGTTAAATTTACACAAAAAAAATTTGATGAAAGAAAAATAAAAATAATTTAATATTCGAATGACGTGGAAAAATATTGAAAATGAAATTTTAAAATGTTTAAGTTCATTTTTTAACATTTGATGCTCATAAATTTATTCCTCTGCAAAAATTTTCTTTTTTCTTTCCACATGCTTATTATGGGGCTTCACCTTTCTTATGAAAAAATGCATATTTAAAATGTCTTATTGGATGAATAATGACAATACTCTTCGTGGGATGTTTGTGAATGTTTAAAAATAATCTCAATGATTACAAAGCTGAAATCACAAATTCGCGAGGAAAAAAATTCAATACCATTAAAATAGCTTTTAAGTCTTTTTTTTGAGTTTCAGAATGAATATATTATCACCACCCCGAAAAGTTGACGTTTTTGGAAATTATGGAAACAAATTGGAAACAGATTACAAAGTTTTGAAAAAAAACTAGTTATATCTAGTGTAAGAGGGAATAATATTCTATAAAGTTACAGATAAACCATTACAGATAAATCATTGCAGATAAATCATTCAATTAGTGATTTATAAGCACGTTTCAAATAAGTTTTTATTTAATTTAATAAAGTGATAAACCCTTGTTAATTTTAATTTGCTTTCAATATTTCAAACTACCCAATTTTATTTTAATTACAGCCCTTATCTTCTTTATTTTTAATAAAGTGATTTTTTTCATATCTATCGAAATGATATGTTTTCGTTGGGTTTTTTTTACACAATAATTTAATTAAAGCCTTATTTTTATGTTTTAACTTTTACCATTTCTCGAAGCTGTAAAATAGGGTTGAAATCAAAACTTTCGTTCATTTCCCCAATGCTCAAATATAAAATTATCTTAGAGTCTGTTTAACCTATTAAAATTAAAATTGTTAATGATTTGTTTTTTTTTATTTATTTTACGTCTACAGTTTTGTGGCTACTTATAATAAATCTAATCATAGCTGTTGGTTACATGACAAAGTTCAAAATCACCTTGAAAAATAAAGTTACTGCAGTAAAAACCAAACATTTCTTCAGACGATGAAAAACCTTTTTTCCGATGTTTTTAAATATTTTTAGTTTTAATTTTTTCATCAATGAACTTAATATAATTAATAAAAAAATACCCTTAGATTGTACAGTTTGTAGAAAGCTTAACAATTTAATGCACGTTTTATTTACAGCGTTTTAAGCTAGTTTACCGTCGCACACCAGTGTTCCCATTGAATTCAAAAAAATAAAATTGATGTCATCAGAAAAACATTATCTACTTTAATTTTAAGACGTCCGATTTTAATATTTTTTCTACTCATTCTGTCCATCTGGACTTCATTTTATTCGCCGAAAGTGGTGTTTCGCTGATATTGTTCCTTATAATCTGCTTCTCCAAGGCTTTATGCATATCGTTTGAGCACTAATTGTCATTTTAATTTACTTATCTGACTTTTTTCTTTATTTAACAGTAAATTTAAATTTATCCTTCAAAGATTTTTGGAGTAATGATCTGTCTCGTCACGTCATAGTACTTTTCAACGGTCCAGATTACCTAAAAGGTTCCCTATTGCCGAATCTTTTCAAATTTTTAAAGAATTGCTCAAAAATTAAACGAACCTAACTAAAATTTTCAAAAATATTATGTAAAGATAGCCTAGATTTTTTTAAAGCCGAAAAACGCCATATATTCTTCACTAGTAATAATGCGTAATTCAAAAATTTTATTGTTTTTCGCTGAAAACTTTTCCAAAAATCATCTTATCTTCACAAATTTTACATAAATTAAGATTGCTCATTATTATAACGTTTTTTTATAAATAGATATGAAAAAAGATTTACTGTATTCCACAGATAACGGGTGGAAATGAATGTTTTTAGATGGTGCGGTTTAATTCACCGCGACTGTATGTTATAATGTAGCACCTGAATAGCAACATTCGACTAACGATTTATTTAATTATAGCTCAAATTGTGTTTTAAATAAAAATACAAATGATTCAAAACGAAATAAAAATCTTTTATCATCTATGCAACCTTCAACAATTACTCTCGTTAAAACATCACATGTCTATTCATCAACGATGATTTAGAAAGTTGATAAATAGGTATATAATTTATATACACGATTAATATACATAATTTATTGTATATAAATTATTAATGTACATGATTTATGTACATAAATGGCAATAAATTTAAAAAGCCTTTATGTTTAATATATATAAAAGGAGCGAATGATTTTTTTTCAGACAGTTCCAAAATCTCACCATGTTGAAGACTATCGGAATACTTTTAACACTATGTGTTATCGTAATGGGACATAATCCATTGCCTCATGACGGTATTTATATTAGAATAAGTAATTTATAAGATTTTTTAACATCAATGTTATTTTCGATCTTTTTCAAACCAGGTGAAAACAAAGTATGTTTCGGAGAAAATGAAGAGTGGCGAGATTGTGGATGTAGTGATAGAACATGTGAAAATCCTGATTTAACTTATGATTGCAAAGGATGTTTTTCACGTTGCTATTGTAAAGAAGGGTTTGTTAGAATCGAAGGAATTTGTGTAGAAAAAGATTATTGCTGTGAGTATATTAATTATTTTTAAAAAATGTGTATATGTATATAATATATATATATATATGTATGTATATATACATTAACATACATATACATATATATATATGTATATATATATGTATATATATATATATATGTATGTATGTATGTATTTATTTATTTATATTGTTATTATTGTATATATATATGTATGTACGAGCATATTGCAATAAAAATGAACTATCAGTGAAAATATATTTTTGTAAATCATAAAAAAGGCTGGTTCAGGTTAGATTATTTTTTTTTTATAGTGTTAGATATTAGATAAATAAATTTTCGACTAAGGAATCTTTAGTTTTTCCTACAGCAAGATTATACATACTTTCACTGATAATACATTTTCACGGTATAACATAGACAATATAATTTTGATCATTTATTTCAGCAAATCAATGTGGTGAAAATGAAGTATGGAGACAAGAATGTGGAGAAAAAAAATGTGGGGATCCTAATACAGATGAAGAATGCATACCGGGTAGGTATGGATGTTTCTGTAAAACTGAATTTGTTAGATCTGATGGGATTTGCATATCAGAACAAGAGTGTTGTAAGTATTTATAATCATTATTAAAATAAAAAATATAATGAAATGTGTGTTTATGCTGATCATAAAATAGGTTGGCTTTATAATACATTTTCACTGTATATAATAATATACACAATAAAATTATTGGTCGTTTATTCAGTAAATCAACTAAATGGATGTCGTAAAAATGAAGATTGGGATTACTGTAAATGTGGAGATAAAACATGTGGTGATCCTTATTCAGATGTACAATGCATATCGTGTAGGCCAGGTTGTTTTTGTAAAGCTGGATTTGTAAGAAATGAATATAATATATGCATACCACTACGTTGGTGTAATTATTCCCCATATAAGCGCTCTGGTAAGTGCTCAATTTTTGTGTTGAATATATAAAAAAATAACTTATATAAATTTTCGTCAAGAAATCTTCATTGACTTTTAACTGTTTTTCCTTATAATTTTGTTTAAAATAATCAGTTTTTTTTTTAAGGATTGAGAACTGCCAGAAATAACAAAATAGACAGAAGAGGCAATAGATATTAAATTATATTGGATTTTGAATTTATTATGAAATGGCTAGAAAACAATAAAATTTGATGATAAGATTGATAATTAAAATATTTAACAATAAGATGTCTTCAGTTTCTCGCAGATTTTTCGATATTATTTTGTATTCAATATAAAAATTCATGTAAATTAATTTAAAATAAAAATTTAAAAAGAAGCTAATATTATTTTATTTTTTAGTTTTAAAAAAATATGGATTTAATAATTCGATCAAATTTATATTGTATAAGATATCAATATCGACCCATTAGTTATCCACTGCAGGATAAGGTCTTCCCATCAAATATTGGGGGTCTACGTTACATGCCTTATCCCAGATCCAACCTGGTACCGAATATAAGATATGTATAAATAATTTTATTCTACATAAATTAAAGAATGCATTATACTATTTTAAACAATAAAAATATAAATTGAACAAAAAAAGTTGAGTATACATCAAACTATGGTGTCTAAATGAAAATAATACGAAAAATATTACGAATGTAAAAAAATATTAAGATCCTAAAATGTTAAAAATACTTATTCGATACCCGAAAATATCTTTCTCTGCAAAATTTCTCTTTTTTCCGAATACTCACACTCACGTTCACTATGGGGCCTCGTCCTTGTTATAGAAAAATGCAAATTTGAATTGTTTTATTGGGAGAATAATGACCACTTTGTGATAAAAGAATAACTGAAAATAATCGCAATGCTTACTAAGCCGTTTTTTTAATTAGCGTATCTATCGCAAATTTGAAAGAGGAAAGAAATCGAAAACACCATAAACTAAATTTTCAACATCGTAATTCGCGATCTTGTTTCAAGTATGTTTGTCAATAGAAATAAAATCTGTAATCGAATTGAAATAGTTTTCAGTTATCTTTTACGTAATTCACTTGAATGGAATTATAATTGTAATGATTCGAAAATAATATAAAGTGACACAACATAAGAAAAGTAGGTGATATTTTTCAGACAATTCTGAAATTTTCACCTGAATTCAATGAATTTTTTTAAACATTACACGGCTTTAAGTATAAAAGAAGATCATTCGATATATTTCAGATATTTTTCACAAATATTTGAGATAATTTTTTTTAGTTTTGTATTTGGCCAACTCTTGTGACTCACAATCAGTTTTTTTTTAAATCTTCATGCATGTTGTTTATACATGTAAATATACATGTTGTTTATCGGGAAAAAAAAACATAAATATATTATACTAATCAGTACTGATATGCATATTCCTAGTACTTTAATTTGGTTTTGGATTCGTAATGATTTATTAAAGTTTTCAATCTTATTGTTATGTTCTCGATAGCTAAAAAATGTTGAATTTTGATCTGTCATCAAATTTAATATATCAATAATTCTGGTCGATGTTTGTTATTCATAAAAATTAAATTATTGACGCCCGATATAGTTACCACCAGCAAAAGTACAGAATAAAAATTATCGTTTTATTGCATGAATTATTTTTGTATCATAGGAAAACGATTTATTTAACTTTTTTATTTGAAATTCATAAATACATAAAAGGATCAAACGAAGCTTATCAAAATAATCAAAAAATAGAATACTATTTTATTTTAAAATTTAACCTTTTGACCAATGTTAATCAACAATTTAAATATAAATATATCTATACTTTTATACAATAAGCATAAATGTATAATATAAATAAAACAATGAATTGAATCGAATGAGCATCTAACAAAATCTTATTTTGATTATATCTTTGATCTAGGAATACAATTAAATTTTTTAAATATAATACCTACAGGTTTATCATTCATTAAATTGAATTTGAAAAATAAGTTTGTTTGTGGAACAAAACAGCAATGTTAAATATTGATGTAAAAAAGCTGTATTCACATGTTATATACATATGTAGGTAAAGTACAATCCAGTTGCTTCAACAGTCTTCAAATAATACTATCACAAATAGTTCTGGAATTTCATAAAAATGATCGTATTTTTTGCGGTGTTCGTGTCACTCTGGGCTGTTGGACTGGGAGAAAATCCACCAAAAGTCGAAAGTAAATAAATTAAACATTGTTAAAAAACTTTTTTATATATCATATAAATTTTCCCATTTTTACAATTTCAAAACCACCGGTTAAGTGTGGTCGACGTGAAGAGTTTGGTTGCAAATGTATGGATAATTCATGCTACAATCCATACAGCCCAATTATGTGTATTAAATGTATTGATGGGTGTTTTTGTAAGAGAGGCTATGTGAGAAATGACAATAATAAATGTACATATATTGCTTGAAAATTGTCGTAAGTGAATTGGCATACATATTATTTATGTATTTGTCCAGAAAATGAAACATGGATTTGTGGATGTTCAGATTACACTTGTGATAGTCTGATAATCAGACCAGTCTGTGTTAGATGCCATCAAGGTTGCTTTTGCAATCTTGGATTTGTCAGAGATTCGAATGATAAATGCATTGCATGCGAAAATTGTGGTGAGTACTCTGTAATATACTTTATGATTTTTTTATAATATTTAAATAAAGCTAAATATTAAATATTTTTTTCTTTATTTAACAGTAAATTTAAATTTATCCTTCAATGATTTTTGGAGTAATGAACTGTTTCGTCGCGTCATAGTACTTTTCAACGGTCCAGATTACCTACGAGGTTCCCTGTTGCCAAACCTTTTCAAATTTTTAAAGAATTGCTCAAAAATTAAACGAACTTAACTAATATTTTCAAAAATATTATGTAAAGATAACCTAGATTTTTTTAAAGCCGAAAAACGCCATATATTCTTCACTAGTAATAATGCGTAATTCAAAAATTTTATTGTTTTTCGCTGAAAACTTTTCCAAAAATCATCTTATCTTCACAAATTTTACATAAATTAAGATTGCTCATTATTATAACGTTTTTTTATAAATAGATATGAAAAAAGATTTACTGTATTCCACAGATAACGGGTGGAAATGAATGTTTTTAGATGGTGCGGTTTAATTCACCGCGACTGTATGTTATAATGTAGCACCTGAATAGCAACATTCGACTAACGATTTATTTAATTATAGCTCAAATTGTGTTTTAAATAAAAATACAAATGATTCAAAACGAAATAAAAATCTTTTATCATCTATGCAACCTTCAACAATTACTCTCGTTAAAACATCACATGTCTATTCATCAACGATGATTTAGAAAGTTGATAAATATGTATATAATTTATATACACGATTAATATACATAATTTATTGTATATAAATTATTAATGTACATGATTTATGTACATAAATGGCAATAAATTTAAAAAGCCTTTATGTTTAATATATATAAAAGGAGCGAATGATTTTTTTTCAGACAGTTCCAAAATCTCACCATGTTGAAGACTATCGGAATACTTTTAACACTATGTGTTATCGTAATGGGACATAATCCATTGCCTCATGACGGTATTTATATTAGAATAAGTAATTTATAAGATTTTTTAACATCAATGTTATTTTCGATCTTTTTCAAACCAGGTGAAAACAAAATATGTTTCGGAGAAAATGAAGAGTGGCGAGATTGTGGATGTAGTGATAGAACATGTGAAAATCCTGATTTAACTCATGATTGCGAAGCATGTATTCCAGGTTGCTATTGTAAAATAGGATTTGTTAGAATCGAAGGAATTTGTGTAGAAAAAAATTATTGCTGTGAGTATATTAATTTTTAAAAAAATGTGTATATGTATATATAATATATATAGGTATATATACATATACATACATATACATATATACATATATATATACATATACATATATATATACATATACATATATATATACATATATATATATATATATATATATATATATATATATATATGTATGTATGTACGAGCATATTGCAATAAAAATGAACTATCAGTGAAAATATATTTTTGTAAATCATAAAAAAGGCTGGTTCAGGTTAGATTATTTTTTTTATATAGTGTTAGATATTAGATAAAGAAATTTTCGATTAAGGAATCTTTATTTTTTCCTACAGCAAGATTATACTTTCACTGATAATATATTTTTACGATATAACATAGACAATATAATTTTGATAATTTATTTCAGCAAATCAAGAATGTGGTATAAATGAAGAATGGAAACGTGAATGTAGAGAAAAAAAATGTGGGGATCCTAATACAGATGAAGAATGCATACCGGGTAGGTATGGATGTTTCTGTAAAACTGAATTTGTTAGATCTGATGGGATTTGCATATCAGAACAAGAGTGTTGTAAGTATTTATAATCATTATTAAAATAAAAAATATAATGAAATGTGTGTTTATGCTGATCATAAAATAGGTTGGCTTTATAATACATTTTCACTGTATATCATAATATACACAATAAAATTATTGGTCGTTTATTCAGTAAATCAACTAAATGGATGTCGTAAAAATGAAGATTGGGATTACTGTAAATGTGGAGATAAAACATGTGGTGATCCTTATTCAGATGTACAATGCATATCGTGTAGGCCAGGTTGTTTTTGTAAAGCTGGATTTGTAAGAAATGAATATAATATATGCATACCACTACGTTGGTGTGATTATTCCCCATATAAGCGCTCTGGTAAGTGCTCAATTTTTGTGTTGAATATATAAAAAAATAACTTATATAAATTTTCGTCAAGAAATCTTCATTGACTTTTAACTGTTTTTCCTTATAATTTTGTTTAAAATAATCAGTTTTTTTTTTTTAAGGATTGAGAACTGCCAGAAACAACAAAAGAGGCAGAAGAGGCAATAGATTTTAAATTATATTGGATTTCGAATTTATTATGAAATGGCTAGAAAACAATAAAATTTGATGATAAGATTGACAACTAAAATATTTAAGATACCTTCAGTTTCTCACAGATTTTACGATATTATTTTGTATTCAATATAAAAATTTATGTAAATTAATTGAAAATAAAAATTTAAATAGAAGCTAATATTATTTTAGTTTTTAATTTTAAAAAAATATGGATTTAATAATTCGACAAAATTTATATTGTATAAGATATCAATATCGACCCGTGACTTATCCACTGCAGGACAAGGTCTTCCCATTAAATATTGGGGGTCTACGTTACATAACTTATCCCAGATCCAACCTGGTACCGAATTTAAGATATATGTACAAAAATATTTTTACTCTACACAAATTAATGAATGTATTATATTATACTATTTTAAACAATAAAAATATAAATAAAAAAAAAAAATTGAGTATACATAAAACTATAGTGTCTAAATGAAAATAAAACGAAAAATATTACTAATGTAAAAAAATATTAAGATCCTAAAATGTTAAAAACACTTATTCGATACCCGAAAATACCTTTCTCTGCAAAATTTTTCTTTTTTCCGTTTACTCACACTCACGTTCACTATGGGGCCTCGTCCTTGTTATAGAAAAATGCAATTTTGAATTGTTTTATTGGGAGAATAATGACCACTTTGTGATAAAAGAATAACTGAAAATAATCGCAATGCTTATTAAGCCGTTTTTTTAATTAGCGTAACTATCGCAAATTTGAAAGAGGAAAGAAATCGAAAAAACCATAAACTAAATTTTCAACATCGTAATTCGCGATCTTGTTTCAAGTAAGTTTGTCAATAGAAATAAAATCTGTAATCGAATTGAAATAGTTTTCAGTTATCTTTTACGTAATTCATTTGATTGGAATTATAATTGTAATGATTCGAAAATAATATATACTGACACAACATAAGAAAAGTAGGTGATATTTTTCAGACAATTCTGAAATTTTCACCCGAATTCAATGAATTTTTAAACATTACACGGCTTTAAATATAAAAGAAGATCATTCAATATATTTCAGATATTTTTCATAAATATTTGAGATAATTTTTTTAATTTTATATTTGGCCAACTCTTGTGACTCACAATCAGTTTTTTTTTTTAATTTTCATGCTATAAATGTTGTTTATCGGGGAAAAAAAACATAAATATATTATACTAATCAGTACTGATATGCATATTCCTAGTACTTTAATTTGGTTTTGGATTCGTAATGATTTATTAAAGTTTTCAATCTTATTGTTATGTTCTCGATAGCTAAAATATGTTGAATTGAATTGAATCTGTCATAAAATTTAATATGTCAATAATTCTGGTCAATTTTTGTTATTCACAAAAATTAAATTATTGGAACAGATATAGTTACCACCAGCAAAAGTACAGAATAAAAATTATCGTTTTATTGCATGAATTATTTTTGTATCAGAGGAAAACGATTAATTTAACTTTTTCATTTATAAATACATAAAAGGATCAAACGAAGCTCATCAAAATAATCAAAAAATAGAATACTATTTTATTTTAAAATTTTACCTTTTGACCAATGTAGTTAATCAATAATTTAAATATAAATATATCTGTACTTTTATACAATAAGCATAAATGTATAATATAAGTAAAACATTGAATTGAATCGAATGAGCATCTAACAAAATTTTTATTTTGATTATATCTTTGATCTAGGAATACAATTAAAATTTTTAAATATAATACCTACAGGTTTATCATTCATTAAATTGAATTTGAAAAATAAGTTTGTTTGTGGAATAAAACATCAATGTTAATTATTGATGTAAAAAAAGCTGTATTCGCATGTTATTATAAATATGTATATAGGTAAATCTTATAAATCTTATAAATATATAGGTTTTTATCTGTGAAAACATGTTATTGGTATTTAGTTATTTTTTTTAGTTGTTTTTTTTTTACTTTTGTTAGCACTGTATGTTTTCCCATGAGTTTAAAATAAATAAAATAAATAAAGTACAATTCAGTTGCTTCGACAGTCTTCAAATAATACGAATAGTTCTAGAATTTCATAAAAATGATCGTATTTTTTGCAGTGTTCGTGTCACTCTGGGCTGTTGGACTGGGATAAGATCCACCAAAAGTCGAAAGTAAATAAATTAAACATTGTTAAAAAACTTTTTATATATCATATAAATTTTCCCATTTTTACAATTTCAAAATCACCGGTTAAGTGTGGTCGACGTGAAGAGTTCGGTTGCAAATGTATGAATAATTCATGCTACAATCCATACAGCCCAATTATGTGTATTAAATGTAATGATGGGTGTTTTTGTAAGAAAGGCTATGTGATAAATGACAATAATAAATGTATATTGCTTGAAAATTGTCGTAAGTGAATTGGAATACATATTATTTATGTATTTGTCCAGAAAATGAAACGTGGATGTGCGGATGTTCAGATTATACATGTGATAGCCCAACACTCAGACCAGTTTGTGTTAGTTGTCAAGATCGTTGCTTTTGCAATCTTGGATTTGTCAGAGATTCGAATAATAAATGCATTGCAGCGAAAATTGTGGTGAGTACTCTTTAATATGCTTTATGATTTTTTTTATATTTGAATAAAGCTAAATATTAAGGCTGATTTTTACGGCAATAAAAAATTAAAAAAAAAACACAGCAAAGTTTTTGTAGACCTAACGGCATTCAATATGTCATTTTTTGGTATAAAAATTTTGTTTATGTTTACAATATACTCGTACAAATCAGTATTGATTTGCATCATTCTTAGGTTTGTATGTGAATTTTATTAATTTAATTTGGACCAGGATTCGTAATATTTTAATAACATTTTCAACTTTATCATTATGTTTTTGATAGCTTAAAAAATAGAATTTAATCTGTCATCAAATATAATATGTATATCAATAATACTGGCCACTTTTATTATTTCTAAATATGTATTTAAAGAAACAGCTGTGAACATTGGTCAACAGTGTGAACAATTGGTTAAAATACAAATTATATTTTTATTGCATGAATAATTATTATATTAGTGGAAAAAAACTCATAAAAACAGCTGTGAACAATCAACAATGAATACAAATTATTGTTTTATAGCATGAATAATTTTTATATCAGTGGAAACTCTTTTATTGAAAAAATTATAAATATACAAAATGATCAGATTAGGCGTACTAAAATTTTCTACATATTTTTTTTATTTTTTTATTATTATTATTCAACATAAATTGAATATTTTGATCAGTGAAGATCAATAATTTAAAAATTATTTATATCGAAGTAGATCTTTAATTTACAAAAGTTTTTTTGTAAAAATACATCAAAATAATTTTCAATCACCTAAGTCATTTTTGTTATTATTATATGTATATATTACGTAAGTAAAGTAAACAATGGGTTGAATCAAATGAACATCTTACAAAATTTTCATTTCGATCAAATATTTGATTTAGTAAAAGAATTAAAATTTTAAACATCGGTTTGTCATTTACGAAAATGAATTTGAAAAATAAATTTCTTCATGCAACAAAACATTAATATTAAATATTGATACATGAAATTTGTATTTATAATCGCATGTTATATAAGTAAAGAAAAATTCAGTTTCTCCAACAGTCTTCGAATAATAGGATCACGAACAGTTCTAGAATATCATAAAAATGATCGCATTTTTTGCGGTGTTTATGTCACTCTGTACTGTTGGATTGGGAGAAGATCCACCAACAGTCGAAAGTAAGTGAATTCAAAATTGTTCAAAAACTTTTTGTATTATATGAACTTTTCCATTTTTACAGTTTCAAATCCACCGGTTAAGTGTGGTCGACGTGAAGTTTTCGATTGCAGATGTAATGATTTTTCATGCTACAACCCATATAGCCAATTTTATTGTATTGCATGTACTAAAGGATGTTTTTGTAAGGAAGGCTATGTGAGAAATGACAATAATAAATGTATATTGCTTAAAAATTGTCGTAAGTGAATTGGCATACATATTATTTATGTATTTCCATCTGTTCAAATATTGAAACTTCTTTATAGAATCGCCATCGTTATAATCTGTAGAATTAAAATTGTTTTAGCAAAATATAAGGAATGTCCTGGAAAAAATGAATCGTTTCAACGATGTCATGCAGCATGCGATCCATCTTGTAATAATTTAAAACCAATATGCACAGGATGTTTCTTCGGATGTTTCTGTAGACCAGGATTTGTCAGAAATGATAACGACGAATGCATCGATCGTTATAATTGTCGTGAGTATATATAATATTTTTTAAATAAAATTTTTATTATCCTTTTGTACATCTATGTAAAAAAATATTTCCAGAAAAATATACAACTGATTGTGAGCCGTTTATGGCACAGATCGATTAACTCCATTTTAAAAAAAAAATCTTAAATTTAAGTGTCAAAGTATTTGGTATAGTCATAACTTTTTATATTTATAATAACTTTTCCAAATAATGAAGATTAACATCATTACATGACAAAAAATTTTTGGCCATTGAATAATAAATTATTTATTTCTGAGGCCATTTTGATTAATTAATGTAAATCATTGCAATAATGCAACTCAAATACATTATATCTATATTTATGCATTCTGTAATATTTATTTGAATTCATATTATAAAGGGAATTAAAAAAAATAATGTATATTGTTTCATCGCATTTCTCAACATTTTGTTTTATGGAGTTAATTAATGTGTGCATGAACGGCTCAATTTAAGAATTTTTCTTTACCGCGTATGTACATTTTATCAAGAAAAGATCATTTTTATTCGGTTTGATACTAAGAATTAATTACCAAATTAATAGTTTGAGCATATTCATCTTATGGTCGCGTACGTAATAAGTTGCTTAACTTCAATTATCAGTGAAAATAGTGTTTTCAGCATCTCTGAGTTGTTAACTTATTTTTACATTTATATCTAATATGATGGTAATAACATGGTGATTATAATTTTTCAGCAACTTCTCCTCCTCCTCCCCCTCCTCCTTCTCCTCCACCTCCTCCTCCTCCAACTTGTCCAGAAAATGAAATGTGGATGTGCGGATGTTCAGATTATACATGTGATAGCCCAACACTCAGACCAGTCTGTGTTACATGTCTAGATGGTTGCTTTTGCAAGCCCGGATTTGTCAGAGATGCAAATAATAAATGCGTTGCACTCAAAAACTGTCGTAAGTACTTTTTAATATATTTTATGATTTTTCTTTGTAGCTTTGTAATATTTGAGCAATTCTAAATATTAAGACTTTTATAATTTTTCAGCAACCTCTTCTCCTCCAACTTGTCCAGAAAATGAAACGTGGATGTGCGGATGTTCAGATTATACATGTGATAGACCAACACTCAGACCAGTTTGTGTTAGATGTCAAGATGGTTGCTTTTGCAATGTTGGATTTGTCAGAGATGCAAATAATAATTGCATTGCACTCAATGACTGCCGTAAGTACTCTTTGTTTTTTTTCTGTAGCTTTATAATATATGTATTATAGTATAATATTTAAATAATTCTAAATATTAAGATTGATTTTTTTTCAGCAATAGAATATTAAAAAATCAGAGCAAAGATTTTTTTAAATACAGCAGCATATTTATTGTGTCATTAAAAATTATGTTTTTATAAAAAAAATATCAAGTGTCCAAAATAAAAAAAAATTGAACGTTGTAAATACTGGTTATTTTTACTATACATATATACATATTATATAAATAAAAGACTTACTATAGTAAGTCTATTATTTCGTTTATTTTTCGAGCTATTTAAATAATAAAAAATTTTGTATGCTAAAATAAAAGATTTTTTTGGTTTATAAATTATATTTTTAATATCAATCAATTGGTGAAAATTAATATTTTCAATGTACTTACTGTGTTATTGAACAATAAAATCTGCTAAATATGAAGATATCCAAAATATCGTATTAGAGTTTTTTTTTATTTTTGTGAATATTTCTCAGGCAAGTCTCTGCTATTTTTGCTCATTTTATCTGATCCAAAATATTTATATAGTCACATATAAAATTTATTTCACTCAATGTCCTAAGCACCATAAATGTAATACTTACCAGAATCTTTATCGTTCTGATCACAATGATAAGGCTTAATACATTTATCGTATTCATTTCTCACAAATCCTAGTCTACAGAAACATCCCATTTCGCATCCTTCGCATTGTTTTTCTGGTTCTTTACAAGTGGGATCACATACACCATGACACCAATATAATTTTTCATTCACACCACATTTTGGTCGAATAGCTAAACCGTCCAGACATAATAATATCAAAAATACGGTCACCATTAGATAATTTTTTAGTCGATAATACTCACGACAATCATTGATTGGTATGCACTTTCCATTATGTCTCACATATCCTATTTTACAGAAACATCCATTAATGCATCCATCACATTGTATTCTGTAAGGATATACACAAGATGCTTCACATTCCGGGTGACATCTTTGCCATTCTTCATTTGGATCTGAACATATTGGTATTGGTGCTGAAAGATAATTGATCTTTCACCAATCGATTTGAGGTTAATATTTTCAGAAATAAAACTGAACTACTCACGACATTTTTCTATCCATGTACAGACTTCTTCGTAGTCTCTGACATATCCTGGCCAGCAAAAACATCCTTCTACACATGCTGAGCAATATTTTGGGGCATATGGATCTTCACAATTGTTATCTTGGCATCCACAATAAGTCCAATGTTCAAATGGTGCCTCACAATCTGAAATAGTTTTCAAATAAGAAAAATATTTATTATTGTTATTGAATTTCAAATGTTACTTTCTGATGAATCTTGAGTAGAGCCTGTGGAAATTAACAATAGAATTGCTGTGATTAGTAAAACCATGTTGTATCGAAAAATGATAACTGCAGTATTAATGAAGTGATGAATAATTGCAATATGTATCTTTTATAAAACTTCACATTAGAATTGTGCATTTCGACTGGTTTCGATTCTTGCATTTTCAAATAATTGACCACATGTGCATAATTCACTCACTATTTCTGTTGAAAAAAATATTAATCAATGTTAATTTGAAATTACACAAATACAAAGAAAAATTATTGTTCAGTGATTTATATTGAAATCGGGTAAGTTTTATTTGCACACTTGGATTTTCACCTGTATATGAACATTTGAAATCATTTTAATCTCATCATGAATTTTAATTATTTGTTATCAATTAAGATTGCGAGGAATATTAATTTAACTTCTGATAAAAATTATTATATAAAGTAATAAAGTACATAATATTCATGTAGGCATGTATTGAAATACGTCATGTATATAATTTACCAAAATTCCAAAGCACTGTTAAAAACTAATAAGAAAATCTATAAATCTACCTGCTGATAATGCATGTTATACATTATACATTGTATAATGTATAACTTATATGATAAATCATATAAGTTGAGTAATCTAGTTCCTTCAATAGACTTTGAATAGAGCAATCACAGACGGTTCTGGAATTTCATAAAAATAAAAACTTCCTTTGTGGTATTTATATCCATCTGTGATGTTGGAATGGCGCAAAATTCAACAAATGTCGAGAGTAAGTAAATTTAAAGTTATAAATAAACTGCTTATTACATTTTTTCATATTTGCAACTTCGAAAACAAGCGTCAGAGAAATTAAATATGGTACACTTTAAATGCGAAAAATTCATATTTCTTGTTTTTATTTAAGTATTTGGATCCTTAAATGTGTAATCTTAAATACTATAATTATTATTATATATATTTTCAATTTGAAATTTCAACAAATGTCGACCATTCATTTTCATCTACTATTCACGTTTATACGACGTTTTTCATAAATTTTTAACAAAATTATATCTTCGGCGAATTTTTCAAGTGACACAAGTTCTTCAAAGTTACCCGAACATTTTCTGCAGCCGACTGAAAAATTGGTCAAACTTAAGTGGCTCAACTTAAAATAACAAAACTCTCATTTCGAATATAAAATCCTAAATAAAAAAAAATCAAATTACAATACTAAAAACTTTAACTCCACCCAACAAAACCTTCTTATTTTCAATTTGAAATTTCAACAAATGTCAACCATTCATTTTGATCTACTATTCACGTTCATACGACGTTTTTCATAAATTTTTAACAAAATTATATCATCGGCGAATTTTTCAAGTGACACTCACAAGTTTTTCAAAGTTACCTAAGCATTTTCTGCAGCCGACTGAAAAATTGGTCAAACTTAAGTGGCTCAACTTAACCTCCTCAAGCTCTGTGTAGTAGTGTGTACATTACAATGTACATAGACTTTGTTACCGTTTTTTGAAGCTATTTTAGATTTATTTTTATCTGGACTTTTTGTAAATTATTTTATAAACTATGTTATTTCGTTTAATTTTGTCTGTTTCGAAATATAGCGCGCGAAATTTTTGTTATATGCCAGTTTTGCTTGACATCTCAACGACGTCGCGATAAGTCACGTTTTATTTTCAATATTTTGTTATTAAAAATCCACTCACATAACATTATTATGGTGCAATCTTAAAAAAGAAGACTGATTTTATCTATTGAAACCAAAATTTCATTGTATGTTGTAATGTATCATATCATAATTTGACATCAAACACGAATGTACATTAGAACGTAAATTTGGTCTGAAGGGTCATTTTTGTCAATTCAGCAGTATTTTTTTTCAAATAATTAGTCATTATTATGTGATTTAGATAGATAAACAATTCATAAAAGAAAAAAAATCTTTTTATGCATCTTCAATGCTATAAAAACGAAATGAAAAAAATATTTTTTTTAAATGAAAAAAAAGTCAGTACTGAGAAGGTTAAAATAACAAAACTCTCGTTTCAAACACAAAACCCCAAATCGAGATAACTCACATTACAACACCAATTTTAATTCCACCCAACAAAACCTTCTTACTTCACGATTTCCCCCATTAGCCTCCCCACAACTCACGATCCGCAAATCCCATAAACACCAACCCCATCAAATCCCGACTAACAACCATACCGTATACAATCCAATCGAATTAACCGAACGTCAGTTTCGAACCATATTATCGCATCGCGGGTTCGCAACCCGCGCGAAATGGCTTTTCAGCGTTCCGCGGCTTTGCCGCTGAAATTTTTGAAGATAACACCGCGATCAATTTTCGATGACGTGCTTTCAGGCGATTATCGATGAAATTCCTGTGTACATAAAACGTTCGGGGCTTTTCGATGTGTAAAATGACGCTTTTGTGTGGGTGGGAGTTGTATTGGTTTTGTGGTTTCGTTGGTGCATGAATATCGTAAATTTTGTGTCAGAAATATGGTTTGGGTTTTGGGGGTATTTAAATATTTGTTTTGAATGGTTTGAGTGTGTAGATTGGTGTAAAAAATAGTACATTTTAAATAACTTGAGATGTGGTCGAAAAATTTTTTTCGATTTTATTAATTCGTCTTTCTGGAGTAAAAGTTGTTATGTAATAGATATTGTAAGGAAAAACAATACTTTCAGAAAGTCTTTGTCTTGTAGTAGACAATATATAGATTATTTATGATAATGTATTTTTGTAAATGTGTAGATTTATGTCTATATCATCAAAAAAAATTGCATTTTACGTAACATTCACTGCTGAATAAGACTTTTTCGATTCTATGAAAAATTCATACATTTTTCTTCACCATATTTATTCACTACTTATTTAAGAAAAATAAATTTTAAAAAGCTCAATTCTGAAACCGTTCCTAGCCAATAATTTCAGATAAATTACACAGAGACTCATAAATCTATAGGCATTTAAAAAAATTTTAACTTTGATAAAAATCAATACGAAAAATAATTTATTGGAGAATAAGATTTTTCTACCTCATATTTATTCAATATTAAGGACGTCAAATTTACCATAATTTTCGTTTACTGATGATCCGATTTTTTTTACTAATTACCAGTTTACTGGTACACTAAATTTTGTAAAAAAAAAAACGGGGAAAAAAGTCGTAAACCGAAATCGATCGAATACGATCCGATATTTTTTCAAAAATATTTTTCTAAAATACTCAAAACGTATCGAAATAAACAGATCGCAATTATAAAACAGATGTATATTTTTATTGATATTTTTTCATCATTAACCGGTAAATTATAGAGTCATTGTTCGAGTAATTTACCAGTAACGGCCTCCCTATCCAATACTAATCAATTTCCAAAAACACATAAACCCTCATAAAGCCCGATCTCATCTATCACCAAATATTTTCACAAAAACGATACAAAAACACATCCATCTACTAACCAACATCCACATATTATTTAACTGATACAAATCTATCCGAAAAGTAAATCCTTTTCCACGATATCGTATACACCGCAGCTTTCCGTGTCCGAAGCAGTTTTCGATATCATGTCCGACGTCCGTTTTAAACCCGACTCTATTGAATTATATTTATGTATTGTCTTTCGAGGTTTCGCTTTCCTATGTCGTTTTTTGCCATGTCTTTTGTATGTGCATTCTTGCGTGGGTCGCGTGATGTGGACGGAAATTTTGTACGTGTGAACTTTTCCGAAAGCACAAAAGCGATACGTCAAATCGGTGGACGTTATCGAAATGCGCCAAAAAGGTTTCGATCCGATCTGAAACGTATTATATCGGTTATAAAATGGGTTTTGATTTTATGGCAGTTTCGCGGTAATAAAATGATAGGAGACGTACCAGGTGGGGCGTTCGAAAACGGGTCACATTTCATCGATCAATTGAATAAATATTTGATGTTTTTTGTATTGGTTTTTAATAAGATATCAGGTTTAGAATATACACCCAAATCTCTTTTGAGACGCTTTTTTTACACGGTTCCGAAATAACACGGTTCGAGGAAGATGAACTGATTTTTTTTTTGCGCGGATTTTTCACTATAACACGGTATAAAAATAATAAAAATATGTATTATTATGCCACAATGGTAAGATTCAGTGCAGGCGAGTATACTGATATAATTATATGTATGTAATTATAGTTATTAAATGAAATGTTTTCACATTACACATTTTTTCGTAAAGTATATTTGGATGGAAGTTCTATCCAAATATAGTGATGGAACCTATCTCCAATTTTTGTTTGGTCACCATACATTTTTTTTATAGGATTTTTTATTTACACGGTAGTCTCTGGAACGTATTCCCTGTATAAAAAGAGGATCAGGTGCATATTTTTTGAATAGTCTTGTATATAATTTCATATTGATAATCAAAGTTAAACGATGTATTAAGTGCATGAACGTCATCGTAATAATTCCTATATATATGTCAACTTATAAATGATATTTTTAACAAATTTCAAATGGAAATAATTTTTCGAAATCAAATAGTTTAAATTTTTATTACAAACTCCTATCTTATCTCGGATCCGAACGTTAAATAAGAGGAAACTCGAAAAGTTTTCTGCGAAAATGGCAAACGCCATTGGAAACTTTGGGAAATTCCCGCTTTAAACAATATTATTATAGTAATGATATGAATCGATTAGGTCGCGCTAGTGTGCGGGGATGTGTGCAAACACGAACGATTCAGCTGAAGCTGAAACTATCCTACAAATTTACCTTTTAGCGTGAAAAGTTTGCGTCGGCCAAGTTTGCGAAATTTCACCGCTCGTCCCGAATTTTCCACGAATAAAATAACGAATTTATAAGTAAAATATCTTCTGTTTCTGAAAATTATATGCACCGTTATCGTTTAATAAAATATACGGCTTAGAAAGGAGCTTTGACGAAAGTTTGATTGCGTCTCTCTATTCAAATTCGCATTCTTTCAAACTTTCGCAACTGTAATTAATTCGAAATGAATTCCATGAATAAATTAGCGTTAGTATTTATTTATTCAACGCGAACTATTTTTGAAATTCGAACAAAACCATTTAAAAAATAAACTCGAACACTCACTTATTATAATCGATATATTAAATTCAAGAATTTTTATAAGGATCTACTCTAATTATTCATACGTATTCCGATCACGTATGCATCACACATCCGAAAACATTTAAAAAAAACCATAATACAGAAACGATCCGCGCATATGAGTCACGTCCGATTTTTCATTTCGTATTCGAAACGCTCCAAAGGCGGGAATTTCGATTTCGCGGACTCGCCAAATGCGAATATTTCCCAAACAAGCCTCCATCTGAAAAATATTCCCGGAATACACAACAATCCTATATTTTACGATTCACTTCGCGGACCGCCCCCGTTTTGTGCGCAGTTCTTTCCCTTCATTTTATTTTTTCAGTGACAAACGCAATTGAGTGGCGCCCGTTCCCTTTCAGGATCGTTTCAGTTAACAAACGCGTTCGTTTCAGCCGGGATAAAAATGAAGTTACATAAGTTGGGGCGGACCCTTAACGCTAGACAATTTCCTTCTGTGAATTTTTCTCGGTCTTATTCGAGACCTCGATTTTGTACGTATGCAGATTTCGCGAAAATACGGAAAGTCGGGTAGAATTTTGTTTTTTGGTCGTACGGTGGGAATAATTGTATTCTATTATTTTTTTGACCTATATGTATTACTTGTACTTTAATTAAATGATATTGAGCTTTGTACGTATACGTATCACGTCTTAAAGTTCTATTTAAAAAAAATCGAAATATGTTAGTAATGAAATATTTTCTAAAGTGTGATTTTTTTTATTATATAGTTATCTATTTGCATTTATATTATATTAAATTATTTTCATAATCTCATTGAATACCCTAAGTAAAATATATGTTTTTTCGTAGTTTAAAAAATATAATATAATAGAAACTTCTAAATATAGAAAATATTCTATATTCAAAAATTTACATAATTTTCATTAATAAAAAATTGGATTAGTTTAGATATTATAATATTTATGGATTGTTTTAATAGCTATATAATAATAATAGAAAAAAAGTATAATAATAGAAAAAAAAGTATATTTTTTTAGTCAAATGTAATATAAAATTTTAAACAAAGTCAATTATTGTGAAAGACCTTAACATTTCACTAACCTTTTTTGACTGAATAAATATTTTTTTATAATTGTATAAATATTTTTTTTAATATCATTATTTTTCAGATCTAAAGACAACATAAATTGACAAAAAATTCAAGATAAAAAGAATTAAAAATACAAATCTTTCATACTATAAAAAAATTTAATTTCAAAGCACTAATTAAACAAAAATACTCAAGCCCAATTCACAAAATTTCCCACTTAACACAACAAACTAAAACCACCATCGAAATCCAAAACCCATCAAACACACCAACCCCCCAAACAACAAACACAAACATCCCAAGAAAACACAATATTTTCAACCCGAAAAAAATGAAAATAAAACGCAAAGGAGAGGTCGTACGTAACGCGAGTAAGCCTCCACCGTAGAGGTGCTCCATTTGGAAGATGAAAGTGGATCCTGGGCAGGTGGAGCTAAGCCCTACATTATTTACACCTAAATAAGGAGGACATGGAGCAGCATCAGCCCGGAAAATGACGATTCGGCCCCTACTGGAGTGTGGCCCGTGTATGGTATGGCGGCCGTTTTATGGTTATTTCGGGGAAAAGTTGTGTGTGATTGTTGTTCGTGGTATTGGTTTTGTTGTGTGAAATGTGTTGGGTGTAATTATGATGGTTTGGTGAAGAATGGTAATTGTTTTGTAAAGAGGAAATAGTTGACGCATATCGTGTGGTTGTTGGCGCCATCTACGTTCGGTTATATAAAACTATTCGAATTAATATTCGTTTTGTGATTTTTTAAAAACGGATTAGTTTTTTATACTTTTGTAGAAACTATTAATACTCATCGTTCAAATTTCAATACAGTAGAATCTCGATTATTCGGACTAAATGGGGATTGAGATATCCGAATAGCAGAAAATCTGGATAATCGGACAAGGAATAAAATTTAAAAAATCAAAATTAATTAATCAGAGTAATTTCGTTGCTTGAATTGTTGGAAATGTGTCATGAAAGGTTCTTAGAATGTTATATAATTGGGTTTAATATTTTATTTTTAATAATTTTTTTATTGATCCGGATAATCAAAAATACGGATAATAGATATTCTAATGTATCGTTACAAATTTGATAAATTTTACTACCCTTATTTTTAATCATTAAATTTAGATTTGGAATAATAAATGGATGTAAATATGAAACACGTATTCGTCTTGTTTACATAAATATTGACACTGTACTCAACAAACACGGAGAAACATATAATGAAAATGGATGGAAAATAGTGAATACGTCTATTTACATTTTAAAAGTTATATAATAATGAAACAAGTTTAATATTCGAGCGTAATTCTACCATACTTTTCAATATCAATATAAACGGACAGCTATAGCCTGCTATATTCATAAAAGATGAAGCAAATATTTTTTTATTATATTATAAAAAAATGTAATTGAATAATAATGATAGAAGCCTTAAGAAAATATGTTACTTCAAAAAAATATATACCTTACATAAAATTTATAAAAAAATTCTGAAAAAAAATGGTTAATTACGAACGAAAAAAATATACAGACGAAAAACGACTATTATTTTAATAGTGTACTTAGAAAATAAAATCCTTCGATACGATTCTTTGAATCGACTGCTACTTTCGAATTTCTAATTATATACAATCAATACAAAATTCGAAGACACGAAATTCTTCGACGCCGAAAACAAAGAAATTTCCACAATTTCAATTCATATATCAAATTTCTAGTCCGACAAACTAATCAAAAATTAATCAGATCGGTATATAATTAAACGCCCGGCTCCATTATGAATTAATTCGAAAGAGCAAACTTTCGCGCGTGTCCTATAATAAAACCTCGGCAGAAACAAAGCGTGGGAATTTCGCGCCAAAGCCAATTAACACTTCAACTGCGGCAGGAACGACAAAAGGGTTAAAACCCTTTTGCTGCCGAGCGATACGAAACGGTATCACGTCGGATGTCAATCGGTGGTTCGTTCGAATTAGAAACATTTCAACTTCAAGTTGATATTGTAATGAAAAATTATTTAGGTTATCTAGTATCGAATTATATTATGAAAAAAAATAATAACGGGATTTTTTTAATGATATTTTGATTATTGTTTTTCTAGAATCAATTATGCTGAATGTAATTTTTTTGGAAAATTATCGGAAAACATATTGTATCAAAGTTGTCTCAATTAGATCATATTATATTTTATCAGAGATAAATGATGTGAAATATAAGAAAAATATCAATAAGAACTCGTTAGCGAGTTTTCTGTAGAAAATAATTGACTTACAATTAGTCTGTTCTTGAGAGATTTATTCAATACATGTTTTCGAATCAAATATTCATTTTGTTTTCTTTCTACTAACCAAATTCATAGAACCAATTTATATAGAAAAATAAATGACAAAAAGTTATGGTACAATACCAAAAAAAGTTAATTGAAATATTTATCAATTTAATTGATTAAAATTGAAAATTATTATATATATTTGAAAAACACATAGTACCATTCAACATAAAAATAACATTTCAATATTACAAACCATTATCTCTATATATTAATTTTAATTATTGAGCATGATGATGTGGGATGATTTTTTATTCCATGGTGTCACATTTTATTCTTTTGTATAAATGACTAGCGGCTTGTACCCGGTGTTTCTCGGGAGTCTGTGAAAATAAATTGTGTACCTATTGTAATTATTGTCACAATCAATCGCGACGCCCGCACATTATGTTATAATTTGTATGGAGATCGATAAAATAAACTGAAATCCGAAACGATAAAAAACTGAATACTTCTGTAGTTTCTCCGGATATCAAAACATATTCTTGCCAAATTTAATGAATATTTGTCTATCGGTTTAGTAGTTTATTGAATACATACGAGTACATACACCGTTTGATTTAAATATCAATGATAACACTCGATATGATTAAAGCAAACTTTTAATATTTCAGGCTCTATTTATTACAAATTACATTACAATACAATTAATTTTATGTCTTATTTCCATATACAATTTTTCAAAACCCACATCTATTTACATTAACAAACTACCAACTTCTATCATGAACATCATAAAGATAGCACTAATAACTCCGATAATAATCAAACATTTCCCCCCTATCTCTTTATCGAAAACCATAAAAAAGACCATATCCACAAAAATTTTGAGAAACCCCACCATCGAAACCTAGGTCAGGGGGGGGCAAGCGGGGGGAGTGGGAGTAAAAAGGCTTTCGGGGGCGCAGCAAAGGGACGATGGTGACGAGGGTGTAAATTACGCCCCCTAATAAGATGGATTAGTGTATCACGTGCGGGGCATGTGACACACCTAATTATATTAAATTTATGGGGGGCCATTACCTGGCGAGCCCCCCCACGTGGCCATTTCTGAAAAATCCCGACAGGGTATCATCGCTGATGTGTGAATATTGTATCGAGTGCGTGTTTCGATATCGACGTTTTGGGTTGTTCTTAACATTTTGGATGTGTGTACTTTGATGGGGAATTTTTTGAGAATAAATGCGATGGGAATTGTTGCGATTTTTATTTGAAAATTTTTCGTGGTGTTTTTTGTAAATGAATGGGTCGAGTTCATTGGATTTTGTGGATTGTTGAAGTTAAATGGTATTGTTGGTGGTTTTTATAATTAAGAAGGTCATTACCGGTTAACCTAAATAATAGTTTGATTATTTACCGGTAAATTTTTGATATTTACCGGTAAATAATGAAAAAATGTTCTTAATATTTTTTGAAAATATCGGGTTGTGTATGTTAGGTTAACAGTTTTTTTTTTTATATTTTTCCGATTTTCCCTCATTTTTATATAGAATTTAATTTACCGTTAAACCAGTAATTAGTAAAAAAAATTATCAAATTACGAGTAAATCATGGTAAATTTTTCCTCTCTAATCATAATAGACATTATGCAAAATCAATTTAAGTGTAAAAGATTTTGTTAAGAATCACTTTTTTGTTATCGAAAAAAAAAAATGTTTGAACTTTTAATGGTGTCATACATGCTTGGTTTTTCATCACTATTTTGATTACAAATAACTATAATAACACTATAAATAAGTCTAATAAATATTCTTTAGAATTTAAACGATATATAAAATAATAGATAACGATATAGAATCAACTTGAAATTATTCAAAATCCAAATATTCAACTCATAAAAATATCGTAACTTTTTACAATATTATATACATCAAACATCAAAAATAGCCCAAAAAAATATCTTCATTAAAAAAAACAACAGCATCCGCACACAAATCCAACAATGCACAATTTCAAAAACCTATACAATTTTCAACAGTATCGATTCATGCAACGGAACTGATACAGCACGTATTTCACTCCGTCACATTTTTCTCTTTTCATCCCCGCAAAAAAAAACTTTTAGCAAGTACAAAATATAATACAAAGCGTGCGTGTTTCGCATATAGATACCTGTACATTTCCCGCCAACAATGGCATTAGGGGAGCGTGTCCCATCGTTCGAAATCACTGCAAACGATAAACGTCGACATTGTTTACAACCAAAATTACATACTGACAACAAAAACGCTCTCTCCAGCGCGTACATGTTTTATGACTAATTTACGAGCGTACCTCGAAAATGCCGAATTTCGCGCGTGTATTTTTTTCAGTATGAAATTTTATATTTTTCATTGCTAGTGCGGTTATAACAATCAGGATTTTTATGGATTCGTATATTTTTGCCATTAAAATTGTGTGTCAGTACGTGACGATGCATAAGTATAAATTCGAATGAGATCTTAAATATAAAATAATATTTCTTTAATAATACGAAATGAATGGTACTAAACTACTAATGGTTCATAAGTGAATGTTTTCTTTGAAAAGTCTAATAGCTTTTAATACAAAAAAATTCTATGGACTTAATAAGTTCTCGAATCGTCGTAACTAAAAGCCGATAAGTATTCTAATTTCAAAAAGAAAATTACACGAATTTTCCACGCTTATTATCTTAACCTAGTTCTAGTGCATTTTAATAGTACGCGTCGCATGCACAAAATGCACATGCACATGCACGCCCGCATCGGGGGTCCCATAAATAATAACGCTTCTCTGCACCAAAGATACACACTATCGTATATATCGTGTAATATGCACTTGTATACGAGTTGTGCAGGTTCAAATGTTGAAATTTTGATGGTTAATATGTGCAATATGTATAAAATAAGACAAAATTTTAAGCGTTTTTTCGGAAAATTGTAGGAAAATTTCTTGTTTGTTTGTATTGATTGTTTTGCATCAGTCATAATTAATTCTTTCGTATGTCACTTAACTTCAATAATCGTTGAAAATTGATATTTTCTTATGTATTATTATATTATACATATATTATCGTCTTTTTTTAGAATAAAATTTTTTTGATATTATTAAAAGTTAAGGTGTTTTAATTGAAACTATTTTGTCAAATCTTTGGTACCAGTAATCATTGATTGTGTCTATTTTATGACCGTGACATATGTTATTTAACTTCGATGTTCGGTGCAAACTTGGAGTTAAAAAAAATTAAATTATTGATGAGAAGTTTATAAAAAATTTTACACTTCAAATTCAACTATAAAAAAGTACTATTAAGGCCATTGTCATAGTAATCAATTAGATTCATTACAATGAATTCTCGTAGATTTATTGAAATTAAAGTATAAAACATTGAAAGTATAAAAACTGTATAATGTTAATATATTATAATATAAAATGTTTTCCTTAAGATTAATATTATATTTACTAATGAGGAGAAAGTAACTCCTTCTATGTTAAGTTAATAATTAACTGAAACCATAGTATAAACATACTGAAACCATAATTCACCAAATGGTTTCCGGCTTGTATTTACTTTGTATATTATAAGTAGTTACATAATTCTACAACTTTTTATTTCTTATAGAGATTTTTTATTACGCAAAGTCCTTTTTGAATATTACATAATCATAAAAAATCATACAAAACAAAAAAACGAACAAAATCAATAACAAACAAATTCCCAATTGCTACATTTAACAAAACACCCCCCATGTCCACACACCAGCAGCGCTTCTCAAACGTTGCCGGAGGAGGAGCCCGCGGGACGACGACGTCTCGCAACAGTTTCCCGCCAATTCTAATCCCGGATCGCCATAAATCACGCACTCCGACCGAGGCGCAATTTCGCCATTTATTTTTGCCCTTTCATATATGCACAAGGCCGTGTTTAACGAGCGATCGCAACCTACGAACTGCTATAAACATTGAGCATGAATTACGCATGGTTTACAATTTGAATTTAATTGGATTTGGTCATCGGAGATTTTTTAATACAATGGTATCCGATTTCTGTTTGAATTGGTCGAAAAATATTGAAAACTGTTTACAAAATGGGAACAATTTAAACGTGCGTTCATAAAAAATAATTGTGCATTTAACACGAGCATTAAAATGTGTGTATTCGAAAAAATATATGTACCTTAAAACAAATAAACGTGCATTAAAATGAATGTAAGTAACGACGGCAACGTCGCAAATGTGACCAGGACAAAAAATACCTACTGCACGACCATTATACACAACTTTCATAATAGAATCTATTCGCAACAAACCGAATTCAAACAAAATCAACATTGATTCAAAAATGGACCAAATTATTAAAATTTATAACGTTTTGTTGTTCCGTTCATACGTAAACGTTGACACTTTGACAGTTGACAGTTGTATTGTATTGCCTATAGAGAAAGGCGACGTTGCCACCTACTATCACTTTAATGCACAAACTATTCATTCTATTGCACATTTCATATTTTTTTAATGCACACTTTATACTGCACAATTTTTTTTCTATTGCACATGGTATATTTTCCTAATGCACAAGTAATTCGTTTTAAGGCGCAATTTTTTTTTTTGAATGCACAGTTAAATCGCACCCATTTACAAATTATCATTTATGACCAGGGACGTCATTTCAGATTTTTGCAAGACCCAAAATTATTCGATCCTTTTCAAAATTATTATTTTAAAAATTTTATGACATTCGCTAAATCTATTGTACGAGTATGTATATATCGCAGTCCATGTGTTACATTTATATTATTAGTCTATGCATATTTAACCCAACCCAAAATTTCGATCAAAATAAATGAAATTGCGAGAAAAAAACCCATCCCAACCCAACATAATCTTATCTAATCCAACTCAACCCTCAACATTGTATTTATGACTAATCCAAATATACATGAACTGAAATAAATACACTTAGACTACACTTTTGAGACGACATTAAAAGAGAGAGATAATACATTAAGTATTAAGTATTAGTAAGTTAGTAGCTTATTATTAGGTAGGAGTTAGTAAAAATATTTGGGTACAACATCGAACGTAACAAACGATATTACAGGGAAAAAAATACACTTGGACTGCGGCATATGGACGGAATAATTATATTTCTCATTTATATATTTTTTATATAAGTTCAATATTGAACATTTTCATCTGAATTTTATGATGCGAAAAATATACAAAAAATCTTATTTTAGAATACTTCGACTTTGAAGTGTTTGAATATAAAATTATAACTTTTTCGATTTGCTTGACCCATCTAAAAATATTAAGTCGAAAAATAGCTTCCGTTTATATAAACTTTATCAGAAAAACCAAAATAGATCAAAGGAAATAAAAAAAGAAAACACGTTAAATAACGTAAAAACAATTCTGATTGTGAGACCAAAACGTTCAAAAACTCACAACTTTTTAACAAAAACAATTCAAAATATCAGTTCTAATTAGCGCGGCAAACTTCACAGCGGTTTATTCAGTTTCATTTCGCAGTTTATGAACCTCACTACTTTTTAATTAACCATATTAAAACTTGTTCGAGCACGACATAAATCTCCTCTAAATTATTCATACAGGAATAGTTCCAAAGACGTTGTTAATTGAATTAAAACGATAAAACGTCAATTTTTATTAAAAGTATAAAAATGAAGTCATAAGCCTTCATCGCGTGTCATTGCAGAAACCTTACGCGGTCATAGGATCAGATTTTCGATTTAATCATTTGAAAGCTCGTGTCGGAGTCATTTTACAACTTTAATTTATTTTGTTTATGTACAAAAAGTAATGTTGAAATGACGCTGTTAATGAGCGCATACTGAAATTTTGATTGTTCGTGAAATTGGGGCGTTCCGCGTTCTTGCGGCGAATGCTTTCGTGTTAATGTGGCGGTAAACGCGACAAATTTTATTTTTTTATATATTATAATCATATTCATAATGTATTCGATTGCAAGGTCGATGTTTAGTTTAATTATAAATGTTTAATTATTGTGGTTTTTTGAAATTCAACCTTGGGTTAAATATTTGATAATTTATACACCGGTTAAAGTAGCGTTGAAAAAATATGTATATTAATTAATTTAAAAAAAATATTTTGAACATAAACTTTCATAAAAATGTATAAGTATAGACTTAAAAAATTAATATAAAAATCCGAATGGTTAATCTTAGAATTTATCTTATAATAAAAATATATAAACGGTAGTATGCATCAACATTTTAATTCCCGGATACAATCTCAAACCAAAACTCGCATAAGACAAATCTGTATACATAATTAAATTCATAGGTAATACAACCATATCTTTAATAAAATATCCATTCTATTATATTAATAATATTAATCAACAAATACTTTAAATAAAATGAGAATGAACTAACAAAACTATTTCCATCCATATCAAAATCACATTTCACACTCAAAAAATTTTTTATTATACTCTCCAAAAAAAAATTAAATTGACTCCCAAAAATATTACTAAAGAGAGCCAAAATTCAGACAATTCAGTCTTATTTGATTGACGCCACGAACAAAGGCCCACACTGTACACACCATGCTTTGAAAAATGAAAGAAAATGCCCTTTTTCCACCCTTGTTCTGCAGCACAATTTCGCGTCGTAATCACCCCGGATTCCTCCCTTTGAAACGTTCATATTAGCCCCGGTTGCCTTCCGTTATTAAAACGGATATCATTTTTCCGATTGCGACTCAAATTCTTTCCTTTCGCTTTGTTAATAGTCCCGTCCTTAGGCCGCGTAGGCGAATTTCACGCGCGAAAACGTCGCTTTTCAAAAACGTTTAGGCTACAAAATGCGAAATTAAAAAGTGCAAGTGGACTGTATTAATTTAAAATATACTTTCGAGATTATTTTGGTTTTGTTTAAATATATATTTTTTTGTTTATTTATGCGAAAATTTTAGGGATATAAAAAAAATAATTAAAAAACATGATTCGTGAATATACTTTTATTCAGCTATGATGCAAAATCACAAAATTAAATATAAAATTTTGAAAAAATATATTTATATGACAAAAGTATATAACTTTATTAATAATGAATTTCGTTTATGTCAAATGAATATTTCTTGGAAAAAAAGGGCATTACTTTCCGAAGCATCTAATAAATTTCGTCTCGATCTGCGAACAATAACAGATATCTATCAGACCTATTAAGCCGAAAAAACTTTGTATATCTATCATAAATCATATGAACGTTATAGCAAATCTTCGAAGAAAATAAAACTGCCGGATTTGCGAATAAAATATAGCATTTAATTCCATCGAAACGGCAAATTGGAGCCGCAATTTGAATTGAAAACTCTCGGAAACTAGCCCGAATACGTGAGCTTATCGCGCACGAAAAAGACCTCAAAATCCGGCCAAGAACCAAAGCACCGACTAGTGAACTCTAGAATTACCCGCGGGTTGCTGGCTTTTAGTTCAGGTCAAAATGTGCATAGGTCCCGAAGGGCGAGAGCTGCTCCAGTTTTCAGCAAACAGGGACGTGCTGCGGACGAGGGCAATTGCAAATAGACTCTGAATTATTTAGGCACGGGTCGGAATTTTTTATTTGATCATTTTTTTTACTAAATATTTTTTTTTTATATAATATTGTTTCATTATAAGGCGTAGAATCGATATATAATTTTTATAAAGTAGAAAATGTCTGTTTGATTTAAAAAAATAAATAAAAACTATTTTTTTTTCGTAATCGTCGACTTTGTGATCATTAAAACTTATATGATTAAAATTTTCAAATATATTTGAAAGTATTTTTTAGATATTTTAATTTATAACACAAAGGTAATATTATTTTAATTATTTCAATTCATTATATTCGATTTTAGAACAAAAATATATCGTATCTTTTTAACTGATTTTTTTAAGTGTAAGTAAACGAAATATGAGCTTTTTCGAATCATACAATTTTTTTTACAATAAAAATTTATAGATCATTAATATTAACATACACCCAATATGAATGGTTTTAACCATAAAAAATATATTTGCACGACCTTCGAACCTCACATCAAAAGCATATTGACAACAAATATGCCATTTCACATATTTTTTCAACCGAACAACTATGACGACTATTCACGACCTTGACACACAATTTATTTCGAAACTTTCCCCCGAAGGTTTCACATAACAAAATAAATAATTTTCCATACAAAAAAACCACTCAACTTTCTCACACAAAAAACCGGCTTTAATTAAAAACCCTCATCCTCGGGTCCCGAATCCATTCAGCCGGCCCTGTCCAGCATGCAGAAATGCACTCGTACCACGGCCATACCCTTTCGGAACACGTCCCTGGCCGCCAGACTGCGTTTTACGACCGTCGCGGGCGGGCATGGCCGTTATCTTAACTTTCATACCCCGAACGCGGTTACGGAATTACACGCTTTATTTTACGGCTCTTAAACAACGGTATTTTTCGGGGGCGCGAATAAAAACGACAATAAAATTTGTCTGTCGCCCTCCGATTTGTGAAGTATTATAATTGTTGGTGTCGAAAAGCTTTGTTGTTGGAAGAGCCTTATTATCCGAACGTTTTATGGTTAGTGTTGAAAATGTGGAAAAGGGGTTTTTGTTCGATCAGATTTCATTTTGGAATTGTTCTGAATGCATGTGTTCTGTATAGTTAATGTTATCGTTGTATGTAAATTTAACATTGTTGAATAAATATCATTTAGCAAACAGGAAAATAGCGGGGTAATTTTCAATGAAAAGTGTTGTCTGCGTTATCGACGAGTGAAAAGTTTTCATACGTTGATAATGGAGTTGTATAATGAAGACGAGCGAATATCACGAAACGTTATTTACATATGAGGAATGTAGATTCAAAGCTCTCAATGTTTTGATTAATTAAAAATTAAAGTGTCTTGTGAAAGATATTTTCTTTTATAAATAAATTTACATTTTATGAACGATGTATAAAAAAAATTTACTTTCCAAGATGAACGTAGTCGGAAAATCTTTTAAGCTAGTTACGAGGTCGAGATAAAAAAAATGAGTTGAAGTTTATTTGATTACCTTTCTAGGAAAATAAATTTGAGATCTTGTATACAAGTTGATAGTCAGTAAAATTTTTAAAACAAATATTTTTTTAGATATAATATACGAGTATAGGTATATCGGAAAAATCTAAATATTTTTTTCGCAATATCATATAAAACATGCATTAAAATGAACAACATTTTTTTGTATCTGGATTTTGGCAGACCGCGTTTTCCCACTATTTAAATAATAATAAAAGTATTTGAATACTAAAAAATATTCTTTTCACATTTATTTACTAAACACATAGTCTCTCGTTTAACAATCCACTACATTACACAAAATTAATTCAAGAAATTTTTGAAGTATTAAATTCACACATATTATATTATATTTCAAATTGAAAACGATGGTAAACAACAGAAATAGTTGAACATGAAACTAAAGAGATTGAAATAATTTTTCAAGTTAAAGGATTTCTTCGTAAACGTCGTAGTATACGTACATTGTATTTTTTGAGGATGCCAATATTATTTATAGTTAATCGATTTTTCAAATTAAGCGTTTTCGTTTTAAATTACTTCCACTGTATTTATTTAGCATACTTATAAAAAGATGTTTTGACCCTCTCCTAAAAAAATCCTTACTACGACCGTGTTTCCAAATATGATATAATATTTTCTCAAATATAATATTTTCTTATTATTATTAAATAATAATAATAATAATAATAATAGTCATTTATTTATACAAAAAAGTGCACAAATGTACATACAAATATAAATATGCCACTATGGCATGACAGGTACTACATTAATCAAGATATACATCATAGATCAATATATCATCAAACCTCAAACACTCATCCCAATCCAAATAAACAAATCACCACATTTCATCCATCCTTATATCACAACCTTAACAACCCTTTAAACATCACAAACATACACCCAAACGGATACATCACAAAACTCCACCCACCTCCCACCCACCCGCAATGCCGACATAGTTCCGCCGAAGCCCACAACAGCGATTTTCAGATTTCCAAGACGTCTATCCGTATTCACTTAACAAGCAATCTCGCCGGATAACAATCGACTTGGCCCACCCCCGGGACGCCCACCCGCCCTCACCCATCCACCGGGAGACCGGCACGACGCCGTCGTGCATAAAATATGGGAGTTTATCCGGGAAACGGCGATTCCCGACCGGCGCCCGCCATTATACATTATAATGACGCGGCCGATACGTACGAGGAGACGGTTTGCTCTGCAAGTCGGGGCCATGTTTGTTTTGGCAAATCGAAATCCCGGCTAATGGCGGGCCGAAAGTCTTCGAGCGCAACATGGCCGCGGGCTATGGGGGAAACGATGGTGTGGGTTTGCGGGAATTGTTTCCGGTGTGGTGGTTTCGGGGTTGGCGGGAAAAATCTGGTTTGCAGATACGGTTGTTGTGTCGGATGATGAATTTGGTGTGGGCTATTTTTACAAACTTTTATTTTAGTAAACAATATAAGGTTTGTAACGTGGAAAAATTTTGCAACACGAAATATTAAAAATAAAAACATCGATCGATGTTTTAGTGTATGAACCAGTGATTTTATGTCATAATCAATGCGTTTAGTATGTGAATCAGGAATTGATTGTTTACGTTACAACCATTGTGATATCACGCGCCCGTCCCTTTTGAAGTGGTACGGATAAACGTCACCATTTACGATCACATGCGAGATAGACGTCATCAATATCTCCTGTTCAGATTTAAACTTTATCCGGTCATCGACCCCGGATAGGGACGCTCGATCATTCAGGACCAAGTTATAGAAAAGAACGCCATAAAGATCATCAACCGGTACGAAGGTCCCCTTTGTTTCAACCAGGACAAAGAGAAATTATCAACACGTGTAAGAAATCCCGAGAAGAGGGGGCACGGGGATCGATTATAAAAGGGGACGCATTTTCGAACATCAACAGACATCGTGTGACTGTCTCACGAGTAAATTCTCTGGTTAAAATGTACAATTTGCAATGTACATCATTGTCGATGAGAGCTTGGAATATTTCCATCCATCTGCTCGATAGTAATGTGGAATTTTATTTTCAATACGATATCGAAGTGGAAAACTACCATCCTGTTATATGTACCCCACTTTGTGCCAGCTTCCTGAGCCGGCTTATTGTTAGTTGGTTACCAGCAATACTAAAACTCTACATTTAATTTAACTAAGCAATCGTTAAGCACCAATGTGATGTTTTTTCATTGTGATGTAATTAGGATTGAAATAAAATGAGTTTATTGTTGAAAATGTATACAAAACTCTTTTTACTCTGTAATCCTAATCCATCACAAAATAATCTGCATCCAATTTTTCCCGTGACTGCGATAGTGATTTTCCCAAAGTCAATTAAATGTACCCTCCTGGCGAACATTTCATCTGCTCACATTACATATATGCGTTACTCTGAATAATTTTTTTCTGATTCATTTCTAGACTCCCTGTTACAATTCCTAACTCTCTTATACACGGTTCAATGAAAAAACGATTATTTTTTTTACACTGTTTTTTCACTTTAACATGGCATAAAAAAATATATTATTATGCCACAATAGTAATATCCGGAGCAAACCAGTATATAATTATAGTCATTAAAAAAATTCTATATTTTTTGACGATTTCACTTGACGAAATTTTTCCACGTTACACATTTTTTATAAAGTATATTTGGATGTAACTTTCATCTAAATATACTGATGTAAATTATCTCCAATTTTTATTTGGTCACTATACATTTTTTTACACGGTAGTTTCTAGAAAGTATCCCCGTATAAAAATACATAGAATTAGATGTATTTTTATTTTAAAATTGATTTATTATTGACAATACTTAACTGTGTTGAAATTTATGACTTGAGAATTTATAAAAGTCAGATAGTTAAAAAATAAAATATAATTCATTAAAACGTTTTTTTAACCAAATAATAAATAAAATCTATCAAAATTTTAAAATCATTGTAGTATGTGTTGAATTTGTTTAAAATATTTTGATTTTCAGTTTAAGTTTTAATTGTAGAAGATGGTGAACTTTTCCTTTGTAATATTAGGAACCGTTATAATAAATTTTCATAGTGAATCCACCTCTACACTACTTTAAGTTTCAATCAATTAAATTGAAATATAATATGTACGCTCAGTATATTAATATTTTAGAGTGATATAAAGGAGCTTATTACATTTCAGAAGCGAGACATCAATGTCGAAAGTAATAAATATATAATTAAATTCTATACACTACAATATATCAACCATTTAAATTTTTCTTATAACATCAACGATAAAACTCAATTCTCTCTCGAAAAATTGAACAACCGTCAAAATTGAAACTATCGAAAAGTGAACCGCACAAATTTTCCCAACCAACACAATGTATACCAAAAACAAAAATATTCACAAAACGAGTCGAAATTTATACATCAACACTGCAAAATTTTTAATCAACGAGAACGTATTCCGTCAAAAACCGCTACGACCTGAGCCGTTTTCGTTTATAACGCCGTAAACAAATTGGGGTTAACTTCGCGCTTATTCGCGTATGTAAGCCTCCACAAATACACACAAGAACAAACCTGTATAAATTTGATACATATACACACACACAGGAGGGGAAAAGTCTCGGTTTTCCCGGCCTGAGGTCGGACAATCTGAGAAAACCGGGGAAATTAGACGGGGCCCGTCCTCCCCGACACAACTTTGATTGTGTATTTAAATGCAAATTTTTCGTCTACACTTATAATATTCGCGGCGACGGCTCCGAGGCGAGACAAAACGACGAAAATGTGAAAAATTCTTCGGAAAATGTGAAAAAATCTTCGGAAAATGTGTGGAAATCGCGAGTGCGGTCGCAAGACGGTCATAATGAGTCGCTGCTGTTTTCTGTGTGGTTTGATGTTTGTTTTTCGGTCGCTGTTATGGCTCGTTCGTTTTGAATTGGTGAATAATTAAAATGGAATTGTTTTTGTGAATATATTTTTTTATTGTTGTGATAAGAAAAATACTTCGCGCTTTTATTTTTGGCACATACAAGTGTTACGCGATGTAATTAAGGTGCGAAGTATTATTGGGTTATATAAAGATTGTTTTTATGTGTTACGAAATTTTATGTTGGAATAAACTTGAAAGTTACTTTGAAATGTATGTAATGAAACAATGAAATTATAAAAATTGATATATTACGTTTCATAATAGTTTATACTTCGTTGTTTAATCGGGAATATTATTATATAAAGAAATACCATTGTTAATTTTACTGACATTTCACGTCATAATTAAATGCGAAAATATAAAAATAAATATACTATGAATACATCGCAAGCTTAAATTGACTATTGAAAATTATTATATAAAAAATGATATAATATATGTATTAATACTAAATCACTTCACCTACCAATATATTGATATTGAACACTACAAGATCAATTTCCAAATCTAACTTCACGACAAAACAAACAATTTCAGCAACCAAAACTTTCAATATACCCCAAGGCACAACTCAATAACCTCCCAACCAAAATGCATCAACAAGAGCAATATTACACACAAAACTAAACACAAACTCACATCGTAAAATGAACCCATAAAATCAAATCTAATACATCAATACCCATTCTTCACAATCAAAATTTTCAATCCTATTCAGCAATGCAGGTATTTGGACATTTACCCCCTGTACAAACAACCCTCCCCTTTGGACATTACCCCCCCTGACATTTACCCCCATGCAAACTCCCGGAGATGAGTTAAAATACAACGGTCAACGGAATGCCGTTTGTATTTATTGTTAGTTAGACCACTTTCATAATTAGGGACACATACATATAAAATACGAACAATGCATTAACAAGAGCAATATTACAAAACTCACATAAACTCACATCAATGCATCAACGCTCAACAATGCACTCTCTACAATCAAAATTTTCAATACCATTCAATCCCAAGCATTCAACAATGCATCGACAAGAACAATCTGCACAGCGAAACTCTTCCCCCCATACAAATCTCCTTAGACCGGATAATTAACGAAAATATTTGCACACGCAACACGCCCCCATAATACAACCTTTCCGTCGATCGTATGCAAACACGGAATAATAACAAGCCGAAGACGGTCGTCCAATTTAAAATCTCAATGCAAACAGACGTTTCGTTGGCCGCGAACACTTCGGCATTAGCGCGAATCTCGAAAAAATCCCATGAATAAAAGAACAGGAGCGAATCCGTTGGGTAAATAATGGGAAACATGGTGGTCCATTGGCGAGAGTATGACCGGGCAGAGTGGCGGTTAAACAATATTAATAAAGCCCGAGTTTCGCCTCATACATAAAACATTCTGATGGTTTTACTCTTTAGAGCCTCAGAGTTTCGTTGTATTTGATATGTATAAGTGGAGCGTTGATTGGGATAAGTCGATCGAGGTCGTTTTGGCGGTTATGGGGTTTTTGATGGGGTTGATGTGTGGATGGAGTTTAATTGGTGATTGGGTGAATTTTGAGGAGTTTTTAATTGTTTTGTATTAGAATTTTTGGGGGTTGATTTATGGATGGAGTTTAAATGGTGATTGGGTATGTTTTATGGGAGTTTTTGATTGTTTATCGTATTAGAATTTTTGGAATGGAGCTCTAATAATCTTATTTTTTTAGCAAAGATGTAATTTTGTCAATTGTATTGAAATTTCTTTAATGAACGCTATTTATGAAACACTATTTGGTGTATTTGTTACACATCGTTTGCAAAATTGCAAAGAAATGCAAAGAAATGCGTCATCTGTGAACAATATAATGGAATGGTACTTTGTTGAAAATTTTCACAAAAAATTAGATTCCTTCTTTTTCATTTTCTTCGTTTCCTCCTTACTATTCTAGGCTTTGGCAGTTTCAATCTTTAGGTTAGGTTAAGTTTTTCTTTAAATATTATTTAAAGCCCTGCTTGTTATGTACAAGGCTTATGGTTAAGTTAGGTAATGTTTGGCTTATTTTAATTTAGTTTTAAGCTTTGATTTTTATTTACAAGGTTAAAGTACCGTTCGGTTTTCAAAAAGGCAATGAAAACGAGTTCAAATTTTGGATAATGAAGACGTTTAGTTTTGAAAAACATCAACAAAGCGTCAAACGATGCGAAAACACACACATACGATGCTAAAAATTTGCGTCGTACGCTAAAAATAATTTCAAAAGCGATGAACATACATATGTATATACTAAAATTTTATTTAAATTTCAATCAATTATTTAAATTATAAAATTTCACATCAATATAAAAAAAATCACTGAATATCAGATTGATTCAATGCATAAACGATTCGATCCAATTCCCTCATCCAAAATCAAAATCACAATCGAAAAACGACCTACCGAAAACCCACCAATATCAATCATTCCACAAAACAACCCACAAAAACGTCAAAATTTGCCGCCATTTCGCCTCGTATGACAATTTATCAACACCTGGCAGTTTAATTTTCCCTCACATTTAACAGCTAATGCATTCGAGAGGCTTCGACGCGCTTCATGGCCCCTAGAATCCGAAAAAGAAAACCCAAACACCGCGTCATCACACACGATTCATTCAACAGTTTATATTTGACTGGACCAAAATGGCGTCAGTCCAGAAATCCAAATCCAGACTGCGTATAAATAATCCGTCTCTTAATAGACTTCGTCGACGATCGAGACTCTCAGAACGCGTGAATATTAATAACGGATCTGTTCCGGAAATGAACGAGTTCGATCCGGGTCTGAAATTGTGATCGTTCGAGGTTTTTTTCAGTTGAAAATGTCCGGGGGTGGGAAATTTTCAATTGTGTCTTAATTATCTCCGGGGGAAAGACAAGATGTAGATGTAGAGAGAAAAAAAAACGGACGTCTATGTTGTTTCAATTAAAACACAAATCGACGCTTTTGAAAGAATTTTTTTATAGCAGCCATTGTTCGAAACTTTTCCTCAATTTCGCGCTTTAATTATTTTCATGAATTTTCCACAGGATAATTTTTCACGTCCGCAAACCGTTGAGCGGGAATGAAAATTTGACATTTCCCCGTAAAACGATTTCCGTTTTTCATTATTGAATTTCCACGTGTATTTTTAGACTATTTTTATATTAAACGTAACAGATTCATAAAATATATATAAGCAGCGATAAAAACCACGAATGCGGTTACATCCAGAAATACCTCGTTCTCACATCTTTTTCAAGATTCGTTAAATATAACTCAATTCCGAGCTAGCCCCACCAAATTCGATTTCTTAAATCTAAACACTTATAAGTCACCAATTTTTATTTATTTTTTTAATATTTCAAAAACACATTTCACTGCAATGATAAGTCAAAAACGTACAAAATCATTTTCAATCTTCCAAATTTCCCTTCAAAAAGTACCCAATTACCAACTCATTCATTTCCATCGCATGTACATACTCCGAACGCGCTTAAAATCGAATAAAATTCGAAAAGCGCGCGCTTTGCACTGCTGCCAACATGGCGACGCGAACGCGCGAGTTACGTGGGGCTCGTCGACCCACGTTGTTGATGATGATGGGTAGATGTGTCGTAATGAGTTTTTCAATAAAACACTTCTACCAATTATGAAGTTGTGAACGATTTGTTTATTCCTTCTTTAATGATTACAGTTGATCTTATGTTTAATGTTACAATTCCAAATCTATTCTGCTTCTGCTTGCTATACAATATTTTCTACGTCTTATATAATACAAAAATCAGGGAGGATAGGGTAGGGATTCTATTGTTGACCACCGTCTTCGAGTCCTTTGTACTTTGGGCAATACCTGGAAGCGTGGCGTACGTGATCTTGATCACGAATTCGACAATGAAAATGTCATCCTTTGACGAAGCAGTGATGTACGGTCCACCTGCATAGTCGAAGATGCAACTGCAATTGTCATCGGCATCTTCGGCGTCAATAGAAGGGTCGCCTTTTGATGTTGTGGTGATGTACGGTTCGCCTGGTTCCGGGTTGTCGAACACGCATTGATTTGTTATCGTGCGAACGGCCGTGAGTCAACTTATACTACAATGGGTTTCTTATTGAATAAGGGACATCTTTATTATATCTTATTCTAACAATTAACAAACAAATGAATGATCTTATATAATAATACAATAGCGATGCAATATAGTGACGTAACACGCGCTTCCTCACCGGCAACGCGCGGGAAATTGTAAAATGCTTCGGAATCGCTCGACTTTTCAAAGAAGTTTCGTCGATTTGCTGCACAAATTCAATCGGTGATCGCAACTCAATCAGCTGCTCGACCCGACGGCAAAAATCGAATTGACCCGCGTCGTCGCTATTTTGTAACGATAAATAAAACGCGGATCGACGATCGGGTGTGTGTATGTTTTTTGGTGCTTATTGTTGATAAGGAGTAAGTCTGTAAAATATTTTTAATGCAGTTCATGATAAAATGTAAAAAAAATGTATTTATTTTTAAAATAAATCATAGATGGCGCTATAATCTAATAATATGCGAATCAATATACTATTTCGTATGGAAAATGATTTATTTTGTGATGAATATGAAATTATGAAAATTAAAAAATATTCGAATTAAAAACTTGAGAAATTCTGACGATATTATACAAAGTTGCATTTATAAAGCGATACGATTCATACAAAAGTTTATTTTCATTGCGCCGGAATGCAACATGCATGAAACTTTCCTGAAAATTTCACATTAACGAATAATAAAACTCTCATATAACATATCACTGTTACATGAGCACATTCTAAGCATGAAAACTATTTCGAATAATCACGTTCGTATTGAATATTGATTTTCCGACTTCAAATATTGAAAATCGGTCTCTTTCTCCCGTTTCCTTCGAGGCTTATTCCGCTTTCGTAATAAAAGAAGTTCACATCCGTTCCATATCACATGCGATACAACCTTCGTACGTGTCGACGGAAAACTTGAACGATTGGCTATTAAGTTTGCGAAAGCGCAAATGTTGACGTGCCGAAAATGTCGCCATATAAGATCGATCCGCTACTCGTTTATTTCGCACAATATTGTTTATTTTAGAAGCGACGTTCTGATATCTCATTCAATTTCCAGATAGAAAAAAATCAAAAATTGGATCCGGTATCGTATATTATAAAGCGTTAACGACCCATCTCTTCAATTTCGGATCTAAATATACTACTATAATAGAATCATTCGTGGAATAAACATATATAATAAAATAATATATAATACATATTAATGATTTATTTCACATTAGAAAAACTATCATTGCAAATGTATGGATTATGATAGTTTTCATTATTAAATATAATTAAAATTTTTGGGAAAAATCTCAGAGCGTTTTTTTTTTGCAAAACACCATAGAAAATATATAACATGAAAAGTTTTTTGTCATATGCGAACTATATATAGTTGAAAAATACTTTATTGATTTTTTTACAAAACTTAATTATGTGAAATTTAAACTTATTTTTAATTGCCTTCTTTTCCGACTTGCAAAACTTTAACCTTGTGGATAACAATTAAGAGCATAAAACTAAAAAAAAATCAAACCAAACTTAACTTAATCATTGACACTTCCAAGATCAGAAATAAGAAAATATGTGAAAATGAAGATATTATAATATAAAGAAAAAAGTTCAAATCTTTATAAAGAAAAACATAAATAGAACACTATTCCACTGTCGATTGTTCGTAAACGTAGTAATTTCACAAATTAAGTGTAAGATATAATAGATAGATAATTAAATTAATATAATAATTTAGAAAAATAACTTTTCACGATAGCCAATATTAATTGAAATACATAAAATCTCACAATTCGCACGAATTCAAACAAAAAAAATCTCACAAATTAAATTTTGCAACAATTCCAAGAACAGATTTATCACAGCGGTACTTTTTGGCACTAAACTTATTTATGGATTCCGCAAAATTCAGCGACTTGCGAAGACAAAATTAAACACACCGGTAGACCGCACAAATCCACCTTCCATGTTTTTATAGCTTATTTATGACGTGATGGTTTATCCATTACCGTGAATTTTATCGTCCGTTTTATTTGCAGCGCAGGTTTACACATTGAATACTAAAAACCTCACCTCATCCCGAATTTCGCCTTAAAAGTGTACCGGGGTATTTGCACACCCCTTGTACACATACGCGAAATATATCGCACGTATAAACAGGGTTTATAAATGGGGGGTGAATTATCAAAATTCGCAATCTGCCTCGAATGAGATGTTATTTTTGGAGGTTTTTAGTAATGGGTTTTTGTTGCGCGGGTTGATTGAATTTAAGGAGTTTTTAAATTTATTTAAATTAGATTTTTTTATTCAATATAAATTGATGAATGAAGACTTTTTTAATAATCTTTCATTTTTTAAATCATATTTTTTTATCAATTAACTTGAAAAAATAAATACAATGAATGCATTAACCTTCGTAGTAAATTTTCAGATCATAGATTTCTATATTATTTTTAAAATGTGATATATTATTTTATATTACGTCTACTATAAAGATGTAGGTTGTTTTAAAAAATAAGCACGTTGAATAATACTTTTTTAGTTTGTACCAAAATAATATTTATTGAACAGTTTCTGAAATGTTAGATTGACGTGATGTTGAAAAATTGAGTTTAACGAATGAAAATGCGGGAATTTTTTCGTATACTTTGTATTGGTAAATAAAATATCGCTTAAACTATTACAAAAATGTTAGAAAATTCTTTTACATTTTTTTCAAATATCTAAAACACTTTTTCAAAACAAAATAATAGCTAACATCAACTCAATAATTCACATTTATTTCTGCGAAAAACGACACACAAAAAATTCTCCGATAAACTTAACAAACACATCTCGTTTTATAAAATAACCTTACAAAAAAAATATATAAACAAACATATAAGCGCATTTTCCAAACAGACAGCCCGGGCGTGTGCGTATAAACGCTCCCTCAAGAGGGTTTTCCTTCCCGCCAGAATGTTTCCGGCAAAATTTCCCGTCTGAATTATGCGAGGAAAATTCCATTTCCCCGAAACTCTCCCACTAACATTCGAAAGCTTATCTTGTCAGTCAAACGTTGATCAAGTGATCGTTAGGTCTTCCATCGAACTTCATACAATTACGCCGTATGGCGGGATAGGAGCGCGCGAAATAATACTGCCCGTTCGCTACCCTCATATATTATTGGGGATAAATTCAGATTTTTATTTTTTCTGGGCCAACATTTGCGTGGTGATGATATTTTGAATATAAGGGTGCGACTTTATAGTGAGCATAATTTGTATGTTACGCAATGTTATCGAAATGATCCAGGCCGCGAAATAAGCAACGTCGCATGCTTCGTCATCGATGCCATAGTGACATCTATCGTAAAATTACAAAAAATTTCATCTGTCAAAATGTCCCGACCTGGATCATTTCGATAACATTGAAAAACATATACACATTTCCATTTCGCTTACAATTCCTTTTAACTAGTGGAATATGCTTCAGTTTATGTTTATGGAGTTTCACCCTAATTATAATTTTATTTGAAAAAATTCACTTCAGACGATGTTTAAAGATTAACAGAGTACAATGCAAATAAAATTGCATTAATTGGTGTACAGGATGAAATAAAAATAAAATGGCGATAATTGGTATACCGAATAGAGGCTAGACAGATGATCACAAAGTGAAGAAATAAAGTTTTTAATTAATGGTTGAACGTGCTCTTCGCAAAGGTATCGTTTTAATTAGTACGAATCGCAGTACTAACAATTAGAGTGCAAAAAGTTTTTTAGGTTAATTTTGGTCCCTATTTGACCTGCAGGGATGAAAGGATTCTGAAATGTTACGTGTTTCTTGTTTAGTAAGAATTTGTTGAAAAAATTCTTAGCAGTACATATTAAGATTTTTTTGAGAAATCAATATAATGGATTCTCAATCAACTTTTACTAAGAATCATATAATATAAAATACAAATATCATATAAATTACACATGTAAAGTATTCATTAATTTTTGAATGTGGCTATTTATATGTACATGCGGTGTTTAGGTATATGCAAATGGAAATTCGGTTAGGGCAAAAACGAGAGAAATTGTTTCAAAAGATTGGGTCAGTTTTGCAATGAAAATATTCACCATCGCACGATGATTTTGGATAGGTTGGGTTAGAAATGCAAGACATTATTTCGAAAGTTCGCGTCAATTTCACTATGAAAATATTTAACATCGAACGATTTTTTGGGATAGGTTGGAAATTTGAAAAATTTGATTTGAAATTTGGTATTAAAAATTTGAGAAATAATTTCGGAAGGTTTGGTCACTTTCTCAATGGATTTATTCATCATCGAACGTTACTTTCTGATAGGTTCGGTTAGAAAAGCGAGATATTATTTCGATCGGTTAATATACAATTAAAACTCACGAATTTTCTATGTCAATATTGTCAAATGTCTCCATTTAAAATTTATTTGAAACAAGAAATTTATCTCATTTATGAAACACTAAATTCATAAACTAACATTCATACATTTTATTTGAAACACTTACAAGAAAGCGATAAAATTTTATGACTCATCAATTACAATTGCGATATCGCCGTTTTGTGGTGGAAAATTTTCCATTTCAATTAAACCACACATTTCTAAAACTTTCGAACGGTTTCTCAATCATTTTTTCCATAATATAAAAATCGTCACATTCACATTAAAATTCCCTCATACATAACTTTTAAATTAAATTATATTACTTAATTTAAAATCCACCCCACATCCTAATACGACTTAACTCTTCTATTCTTTATATCATTCACAAACTATACATCAACAAATACGCATTGTGTTACATATACAACGTTACATACACGCGTTACTTTCATGCAACGTTTCCGCCTTAAGAAACACAACTAAAAAAAACTTTAACAAAATTACGACAGCGCACATCGCCTATGCGAAATATGAAAAATATAAAAAAGAAATAATACGTCGATAGAGAATTTTTCCCTTTGATACATAATTTAAACGCGCAAACGATATTCTTATTTCTTGGCCGTTTGACACGCTTTATGCCCGAACGTGACTGGAAAATGTGTTCCCTTTCACGCGACACATATTCGATATACAATTTCACTTCACCTTTTTTTCGCACTTAGCCCTCCACGTACAGCGTGATACAAAATTAAAGAGAGAAAACTCCATTATCGGAAAAGTGAGTGTGTGTGTGTGTGTTCATCAAAGGGCGTTCGTAATATGCCGCGGCGCAATTATGCTTCAAAGTGGAAAATGTTTGATGCATTATTCGTGCGAATCGATTGTATGATGGGTTGCATTTAGTTGAAGGTTTTCTTGGAATTTTTATTGTTCCTTGGTTTTAATTTTATAAAATTTATAAGAAAATGTGTAATCATGGCTTGATAGGTTACCGTACAGCGTCATTATTACTAAAATAGAAAGAAATTGAAAAAAGTTTAAGTACTATTAAAAAAATAACGAAAAAGTACTTCACATTCATATCTTTAATTTATTTATTGATGTTTCGTTTTTTTATTAATGCAATATAAAAAATAATGTCGAAATAAAATTATTCAATTTTATATAACAGCAATATTTTTTGTATTAAATTTTCCTATTGTTTTTTTTATAAAATTTATCTATTTGATTCTAAGAACATGAACGTATCGGTGAAAGAAAAAATAAATATAGTGTATGTTTTTGCTAAGCCTTATTCTGAGAAATTTGTACATAACGTTACTAAGTCATAATATGTTAACACTCTTTTTTGTACTACTTCTTGTAATTCCATATTTACTTTCATAAAAGGAGGGTTCAAAATATATTGTATAATGTAAAGAGTATGTTTTAAATTTATGTTATTATATGCAAATTAAAATGGTAAACTTTGTTATGTAGGATAACTTAAATATACTCAAGTATAGAAAAATCAACAAAATCTATGATAAAATAAGTTATGGGTCAGTAAACTTTCGAAATATAATTACTAATAATTTTTTTGAATATTCATAACTTTTTTTTACTCATCTCGATTCCGACGAATCAATTAAACAATTATCGAACAATTACTTTTCTTTTTCTCCCACTCATTTTCATAAGAAAAATCATTTAATTTTATTTAACACAACATCCAAATAAAATCTCCAATCACCAAATCTCACAATTTTCACACTCTTTCACATGACACAATTCACATCCCGACTTAACCAACCGAAGAATCGCGACATTCCAAAAACAATAAATTCCAACCCCCCTCTTATTAGCGTCTTTATACATTTTTATGGAAAACTCCATCGTATTTCCCGATATATAATATGATATATAACCCTTAACACGACTCGAGCACCCGTCGCTAGTGGCCGTTAAATAATTAAGAGACGTCGTCCCATTTGCAGGGTGGGCCCTCCTAATGATCGTTAGTCCGTCATTACGAGACGGCTATGAGGCGGATGGGTGGGCGTTTGTATGGGGAAAGTGGGCGAAGGATCTGCTGAGGATTGGGAGAGGTGATCGGGTGGATTATTGGGTATATACAGCTATTTGCATCTAATTATGTTATGAATGCTTTTGTTTTAATAGGTTTTTGTAGTCATTGAAAATTTATTTGATTGATTGGAAAATTTCTTGTATGTGGGTTATTAAAAAATTGTTTTTATATTTAAAGCTTTTACACTCCAAATTCAACCTTATACAAATCATATTCAATCTCTTAAATTTTAAATTAAATATTTTACAAATCAAACTCAGCCATCGCAAATTTATTTTCTTCATTTTTTTATGATTTTTTGGAAAATATAAAAGAAATGTTGAACACATATCCATGATACCTATTATAATATATTATATTTTCAGTTTGATTTATTAAAAAATTGATTAATTCAAATAAAAAAATGTAAAAATCACCAATTAACAATGAGATTATCCAAGTCAAATTGAAGAATAGGTTTTATCATTTAAATTTCTGTTTCATTGATTACTATGACAATAATCTTACAATTAATGATACTTTTGATGGTTAAATTTTATTTGTAAAAGGATGAATTTTATTTGAAAAAGGTTGAATTTAATTTTTATGAGGTAGTATTTGGAGGGTAAAAGCTGTTTTATCCATATAAAAAAATAATATGATCGAGTAGAAAGCAGAATATTTCATATTTAGTATTAAAAATATAATTCAAGGATGGTGGCTTATGAATCATAATGTACGAGCATTTTTCCCCTGTTTGCTTCATAACTTCTTATGAATAACTATAAAAGTCAATGTCGTAAAAAAAATGTGCTAGATTAATACCTAAAAAATCGTTGCTTCAAAACTAATAAAAAACCCTTTTTTTAAAAAATATTAATTACATTCATGACTTTTCGAGCAATCGACTTCCGTCGACAATTAAAAGTATCCAAAAACAAAAACAATCTCTATATACTCCAGATCATCGAAAAGTCAAGAAGAACGAAAAGCAGCGGCAGGGGTCACCACCAAAGAAACGAGTGCCGATTAATCAAAAAATGCTTTTTGCAAATTGAGCTTTCGACGCCCTTTAATTACGCCGACAAGAGAGGGACTACCTCCGCCAAGAGAGGCCTTATCTTACGTGCCCCTCTGGAATGTCGCGCCGTTAATTAATTTCGAGCAATTTGCGCAAAATCGCTAATCGACTACTGTATATCGGGGGTATTATGAGGAATTTTTCAGCTGAGGAAATGGATCGGTTGCTATTCGATTCCGTGTCTGAGAAATTTCCGGTTGTTTGAACGGATGGGTGTGAGGTGTTTTCAATTTTTTGTACTCGAATCGGATGTGTTGGAATTGTGTTGGTTCTGTTGTGGAATGAGTGTATTGAGGTTTTGATATTATGTAATATTGGATTGAATTCGAGTAAGGTTGAGGCTATGTGGTTGAGCGTGAGTTTGCGGAAATGCATTTTTGTTAATAAAATTTATTTATATTGATTAAGTATTGACAATAATGTGTGTTTGCAATGCATTTTCATATTCTAATACTTGAGCTCAACATGAAATATTTTCTTAATTATTTTAATATTTATATATCTATTTGCTTGTTTAAAAAAATATTAATTTGATCTAAGTATATGTATAAAACTCAAATGGTATGTATCCAATAAACTCCCAAGCCGATAAACGAATCTTCGCCAAATTTGGCAAGAATGTGCTTAGAAATCCGGAGAAGCTATGTAAGGCAATGAGTTTTTAATTATCGTTTCGTTTTTCAGTTTTTTCTATCGATTGCCATACAAATTATAATATAATGTGCCGGCATTGCGATTGATTGTGACGATAATCACAATCGGTCGACGACGATCGGTACACAATTTATTTTCACTGAGTCCCGAGCAACGCCGGGTACTTCCCGCTAGTACTTATAATAAAGAAAATTGTATTTAAAAAAAAAACGATCTATAATATAATATTCCAAAACAATATAACAAGATGACCTAAAATTTTAATGCACTTTTCAAACAAAATTAATTTCAGGTAATTATCAAAAAAAATATTATCTTTTGAAAACGTACATTTAAAAAAATATATGTATTATTTTAAAACATGTTCTAAGAATATCTGTATGGTTGAAACTAAAAAATAATAATAATAAAACCTTCATTTTCTTTCACTTCATAGTTTATGTGCTTGACACCCTAAGTCCGTTTGAAAAGAAAATCGTTTCCCTCATCACCCTGTATCCGAGAAAAGAAAATGAACAGAAAACTCGTCGGTTCGGATTAAAACAATCCGGTGTGGTGGCGCAGTTTGAGAAAATGCTGTGGAAAATTTGATGCGGCCTCGCCGCACAACGGAAATATTCTCCCCGAGATCCCGTGGGATCCTTTGTGGCCTGCTTTGGCTGTGATACAATGAATTTCAAAGGAAAAATACGAGTTTCGTTCTGCTCTATATGAATATTTAAGTGCGAGTCCTGAAATAGACCGATTACGGTGGACTGTCGGGTGGAAAGTTAGCGATTGGTTATGTTACGTGTGGTTGTTACAAAATGGTGTTTAGTTTGTAGAAAAATTATTGTTTTATATTTCGATGTATTTGTGATTATTTTAATTAAATATTTATTTGTGGGTGATAGTAGTGTGTTGTATGTACATATATACTGTAGATATGAAGCATGCCCTAAAGTTTAAAAATTGTGATATTTTTTTCTATATCGTATCACATTTATATTTAGACAATATTTCGAATCATTTTATAGCTTGTCAGAATCATGTGTGTTTATTTTGCTCAAAATTATTTAACTTGAATGTATTATATTTCAAAACATAATAAACAAACTTCAACCAAATAGGAAACCCCTTTAATGCATTGATCAAAGCAATTTCCCGGCAGTGAGAAATGCACTCTAAAACCAGATATAACATTACATAATATAACAAGTATCAAAAACTGCGGTTTCTCGACCTATGTATACCGGGTAATTAAATCGCGACCACAAATAATACAACCAAACACCAAATATTAACAACACCCGCGAAAAACCCAATAAGCAATCTCGACGCGAAACTTCCAACAAACTTCAACACCGTATGCAAATCGGAAACCTCTTTAATGCGATGATTAAACCGACTTACTCGCATTTCGTAATGGGTCCGGAACCGGAAGGAATGGAACGCAAAAGTGTCGGGAACCGCGGTCTCTCGAACCGCACCGGTAATTAAATCTCAACCGCAACTGTTAACAACGCCAAGCCGGTGAAAGCCCCATTTTATACTAGGTAGTGAGTGCTTGAAGGCGAGGCTCCATGGTGAGCGTGAGCGATAATGTGTGCATAGCGACAATGTAAGTGTGAGCGACGACTTGAGCGATAGCTAGAATGTGAATGATAGTGGCAAAGTGAGCAGCAGCTACGATAACATGAGCAACAGTGGCAATATGAGCCACAGTGACAATGTGCCTACTTTGCTGCCTATTTGAGCTGGCAACACGTTTAATATTTAGGTTGGCAAAACTGTAAATATTTAAGTTGGCAATACTGTAAATATTTAGATGTGCAACCAGGGTCAGCTCGAGGGTACATGGCGCTCTATGCAGATTGATTTTCAGCGCCCCCCCTCCCATATTTTACAAATATTTTTCAAATTTAAAAATTATTCTAAATCCTAATTTTTTTCCTTAAAAATAAAAGTTGACACTTTTTATGATAAAATATAAATTATAATATTTCTATTTCATAACCAAAGAAGGAAAAGTGAGAGCGGCAAAAAGCGTCCCTTTAACTTTGGCGCCCTAGGCAAATGCCTACTCTGCTTCCAATTTGAGCCGCCCCTGACTAACGCTCACACTCATTATATGTATAAAACCACACCCTAACCCTTTTCATACAACAGTTTCTTCAAAAATTTCCTAAATAAATTTCTCAAATCAAAACATTCAATAAAACCTAAAAAGCACGATCGCGCCTATCTTTTACCACGACCCCATCAAAAATGAAACAGACTCCCCCTTTCGCTTACCCACGGACAGGTGATGTAGTGCCTAATTTTCCGGTGCTTAACTACAAAGGTATAAATCCCACGGTGGGCTGGGCTGGAGCTAGTTTTGATTATGTTTACACTTGGCATTATTAATGCACGGCTTGAAGCTGTGCGTTCGTGGCCCTCATTGTTCAGGCCCTCGGAGGCTAAATCATAGGAAATTAGCTGCCATGGGGGGGCGTAAATCATGGAATGCCTCTGGTACTCTGGGGATGGCGAAAAGTGCATGGTTCGGATTGTGGGTTTGAAAGTGTGTCGATTCGTTTATGGGATCGATGAGAGTTTGGGAAATATGATGGGGCTTATTCGTATTCGAATGATGGTTTTTTTTTTAATTATGTATTGTTGATCAAACGGATGAAATTCGGTTTTTATTGAATGTGCCCCTAATTATGAAAGTGGACTAAGTCTAAAAAATATTTTTTTTCGTGATATTAATTTTACTGTCATTTTTAATACACTCAACTTAATTAACTAATTTAGAATAAAATTTTATATAATGATCTTTTTTATATGGCATTACTGCCGCGATTCCAAAATGGGAACAGATAAAAACGTCAATATCTTTGACTGTGATGATTTTTTTTCTAATAACCAATTACTAGCGATTACTATTGCTTATAAACTAGCTATGTATTAAATATCAACGTATACTTTAAATGAGCAACACAAAAAAAATTGTTTTGAAAAATCGTATTTTTCCATTTTATGATTTTCCTAGAAATTTTCACTTATTTCGCTTATTGTTAGTACTTTAAATTTATCAAATTAAACCTGGTTTTTATTTTATTTTAGAAATATGCTTTAGAGTTTTCTAAACCTAAATATGTTATCATTTGTTTAATTTTACCAAACACGACCAATTGTAGAGTAAAATAGATCATTTTCCTAATTGGGAATTGTAGCAAGAATTAGGTTGAAATTTTGTATTTCCTTATAAGCTACATGTTAAATTTATATTTCAAAAAAAATACAAATTTATTTAGTAGACTAAATAAATTGTGAAACATAGCATTATGTAGTAGAAAAATATTTTTTGATCACTTCAAACGCAAACCTTTAAATATCTCGAAATGAACGGGCTTGGACTTAGACCACTATCACAATTAAAGGCACATATAAAAATACTCATACATGAAAATTATTTTTACTATATTATATTATGTTGTAAACATCATAAAACTTTCAGCTATTCTATCCCAGGTTGTGTATACAATGACTAATTACACAATATACAAATTGGGAAAAAATGGGACAAATGTTTTCGCGTAATCAACGATTTATAAGGACCTGTTCGTTTCGGAAATCGGCCGAAAGTAAAAAAAAATCGTAAAAGAGACAGTTTAATATTGCCAATCTACCGTTAATGTCTCGGAAATGAAATATTGTAATGGATTTGATTCTTGCGAATAAAAACCACTCGTGGGGGAGGGAAACGATACTATAAATTTTTTCTAGAGTGACATTAAAAGATTATTCCGTTTTTTTAATTATTATATTGAAAAAAAAACAATGGGATTATATGAAAATATTGTGTGCAACGAAATCACTATTTCAAATGACAAGAACCAGCTATATAAACGAATCATCAATCATTGTCGTTTTACGATGATATAACAACAACGATTAATCATTATTGCACGCGCCTTATCGGGCACATAAAAATAATAAATGCTTTTTTCATATTCTAGATTTTGAAAGATTATTTACAATGTTTAAAAATAATTAAAATATTATAAAAAATATGATATAAATATTATACATTGAAATAGTATTTTTCATGCTTTTATTAACTTGACTTGTTTATAATATACAGTAAATGGAAAACTATTAACAAATTCATAAATCTTGTATTATCATTATTGAAATTGCTTATTGGTTTCTAATTCAGATTGAGATAACTTTGTGTTAATAAAATACATACATATATGTATGTATACGTATGTATATGTATATCATGCTTCGTTTGTAAAATTGCTACGTTTGCATACAATGTACAGTGGAATAGAACTTTGTTTATATTTTTCACCAAAATTTAAACATTTTCCTTTTAATTTTCTTCGTTTTCACACCCCTTTCTATTCATGGAAGTGTCAATGGTTAAGTTAGATTGGGTTCGATTTTTTTTGTATTATTCTTTAATTGTTATCTTCGAGACTAAAGTTTTGTAAGTAGGAAAAGAAGGCAATGAAAAAGAAGTTCGATTTTGAGACAATGAAGGCTTAAATTTAGTTTTGAAAGACTTCAGCAAAACACCTTCCTACTACATATTTATAGTTCATATAAGACACAAAACGTGTTTTACGCAAACGTAGCAATTTCATAAATGAAGCGTAACATATCTGTTATAGAAATTAACAGATACTTAATAAAAAAAAATTAAGGGTGAGGCTTTATAATGTTAAAATCATAACATAGTATAAACATATTATGGTCACGCTTACACCACCATTGTGACTTACCCTTACATTTAATGAATAGTTAAAAAATCCACATCCAAGTTTAATGATTTTCATAAAAATTTTCCACATAAAAATATACCAAATAGAAAAATTCCTCCGCAGAACATTCAGAAAATAAAATAAAACACGACTTAACACGGCCGACCATTAACCGCCGGTTGTAAACGAATTTATTACACGGCCACACGGGCGCGTAACCGAAAAAAACACACACGTCGCTAAACGTGTTAATCGAAAGCGCAATAAAAGCGAGCCTCCTACCGAATTTATGAATGCGGACAATGATGCAGCATTTTTGCTCACGATTAATTATGTTGCAGTGCGCAATGCACCGGCCCGGATTTCCGCCGAGTCTCAAAAGGGTTAACGCTCGTCAAACAAACCGGGAGAGGAATATCGAATGTGATGAGATGGAGTCTTTGTTCTTTGCTCAATTTTTAATCTCGCTCCGATAAGTTTTGATTGAAAATAGCAATTTGGATTCGGTCCGAGACGTCAACGGACATCATTTATTAAGAGAGGCTTGGGAAATGGCGCGAACGATTCCGTTTCGGCGGATGAAAGAAAAGTATATATTTACGTAAGGAAAGTTTTCAATTTCGAAAGAAAAATATTAAAGGGACGTTTTTCGGAATCGATGGCGCGACGATGTCTTTGATAATATAATAGATTTGTGTGTTTTTTCGATCTATAAAAAAAAGTATCTATCAAAAGTAAGACAATATTGAAGTTTTCGTTGAATAAAATCCATTTGTATGACTAATTAAATATAATATAATTTATAGATATATAAAATGTAAGATGTAGGGTTGTCAGATTTATCAAAAATTTTATTTTCCTGTAATCAGGATAAATAAAATAATAAATAACCAGGAAACGAAAAATTCATAAAACCAATAATACTTTTCCATAAAAACAACAACATTTTTCAAAAATATTTAAAACACAATTTTTTTTATTTACCAGTAAAATACTGAACTGTTAATTGGGTCATTTCCAATAATGACATCCCTAGTAAGATATAATATGCAATATACTAAATAAAAAATCCACGATTCAAGTTTCAAGATACTTAATACAAACTCCAAATTGTTAAGGGCAAGTTATATAATATTAAATTATTTTCAATAAAATATAAAATATATTAAAATATAAAATAATTTTTATTTTATATTTTAAATATCATTTAGGTTAAATGAAATATATGATAGTTTTAAGTATTTTCTCTCTAAGAATTATTCGAGTATCATTTATTATAAAGGCTTACGTACGCTTGACGTACTTTTTCCTGGCGTGGAAAATTAACAAAAATTTCATATTAAATATTATACATGTAATGTGCTTGTTTCATGTCATACTCGTTTTTCCTAGAATTTGTGCGAAAATTGAGAAAGCGTTTTTACATATTTATTTTATTTCGTACAAATTCGAGTTGAAAGCTTTCGTACGTTATTTTTTTCGCATACACGTTACGTGTATGTTTATTGTTTTAAATTATTTTTCGTTAATTGTTTGTTTTAGCTCACGGCGGATAAACCATGCACAAGCACGAATATTTTATCTATAATCTAAATTTCCATTAAATGGGCGTTCGGAAACAAAGCGTTCAAGGAAAATCAAATTTTGAAAAAAAATAAGCGCACCGTTGTTTAACATCGCCACGCAAATCTTGATCCGATACACATTTGCAATTTTTCAAAACACAAAAATGCACTTACTGCAATTTTAACCCACAGATTCAATATAATGTATTGTATTTCTCCGAAAATACAACCTTCTCCGGAAACAAGCGTTTTATTAAATATTTTTGATTATTATTAAATTTTCTGGATAAATCGAGAATTTTCATAATTTATTAGAAGTAAAATTTGAATTCTTAGAATTAATTACTTAGAACATGGATTTCTAAAATTATTTTCTTTTATATGAGAATATTCTATAGACTTTTCGGTTTTTTCCCGCAAAAATATGACATCTCCCGAAAATAAACTACAATGCGTTTTTTTTAATACAAAATTAATACGAGATCGGCTCTTATTTTCGAAGAAGCACTATTGGTAATATAATATAATATAATTCAGATTACAATTTACGTCATTATTTCGTTCAATTTTTTTTTCTATTTTCAAATGAAAATCTGTTTTTTCATATATTATTTTATATATATTTATTTTTCATATATTATTTATTTTATTTCCCACAGGTAGAAGGGTGAGGGGCCGTGAAATACTAAACAGCTCGGTTTGTTGAAATTTAGTATTACTAATTAATTATTACCGAAGTCTGAGCGTATTACCAAAACAAAAATTCTATCGTTACTATATATGTACATACATAGGTACAGCGTTTGTTTTGTGCTCATTATAAAATCCGAACTCCACCTCACCGGAATACCATTTAGAAATGGATTAAAATGTTTGAATCGACCGGATAAACCATTACAATTCAAAATACTGGTCGGAATAATAAGGAATAATCCGCCCTTACTTCTTTGAAGATCATAGAGGTCGAGCACTAACTGTAAATACAGAGCGATACTGATAATGAAAAATCTTCGCACAAGATTAGTAGAGTGCCAGAAGCATAACTGATACCATTTAGATAACATATTTTTTATTAAATAATTTTCCAATTACTGTAAATTGAAAATAAAAACTAAATATTCTTTGAACAATTTTAATTTTTAATTTATTTTACTTTTAAACTGCACTTATACTTTCCGAAGACCTTAGATAATAGCTAAAGATTCGATATTATTCAACTCACTCACTTCACTCATTTCACTCACTTCTCTCACTCACTCACTCATTCATTCACTTCTCTCACTCACTTTCCTCATTCACTTTTCCTCATTCATTCACTCACTTCATTCCCTTTCTCACTCACTTCACTCACTTCCTTCACTTCCTCATTCACTTCTCTCACTCACTTCCCTCATTCACTTTTCCTCATTCACTTTTCCTCATTCACTTTTCCTCATTCACTTTTCCTCATTCACTTTTCTTCGTTCACTTATCCTCATTCACTAACTTCTCTCACTCACTTTCCTCATTCACTTTTCCTCATTCACTCACTCACTTCATTCCCTTTCACACTCACTTCACTCACTTCCTTCACTTCCTCATTCACTTCACTCACTCACTTCCTTCATTCACTTTTGCTCATTCACTTATCCTCATTCACTCACTCGCTTCATTCACTTCACTCACTCACTTCCTTCATTCACTTTTCCTCGTTCACTTCGTTCACTTCCTTTACTTCCCTCATTCACTTCCCTCATTCACTTTTCCTCATTCACTTCACTAACTCACTTCCTTCATTCACTTTTCCTCATTCACTTCGCTCACTTCCTTCTCTTCCCTCATTCACTTCCCTTATTCAATTTTCCTCGTTCACTTATCCTCATTCACTCACTCGCTTCATTCACTTCACTCACTCACTTCCTTCATTCACTTTTCCTCATTCACTTCGCTCACTTCCTTCACTTCCCCCATTCACTTCGCTCACTTCCTTCACTTCCCTCATTCACTTCGCTCACTTCCTTCACGTTCCTCATTCACTCATTCCCCTCGTTCACTTCCCTCACACCACCCATCAAACACAAAATTCAATCCACATCTCATTCCCACCACACCATTAATAAACACCCACTAATTTCCCAGATGCGCTCATCCCCACCCCACAAGACACCCCGCGAAACATCCAAACCCGACGCATCCGAACATAAAAAGCTTCCAGCCGAACGCTTCCGGTTCATATCCGGTCTTCCGATTATTAAATCATGGCGGTTTCCGTTCGCAAATGAAACGGGACCGACGCCGTCGCGAGCCCCCGGGACCGCGGTTTAATTGGAAAACGTAACGCGTCGTAAAAACGCGCCGGGATATTATTGCGTGAAAAAAATATATTCCCGTTGTTGTTTTTGTTGTTGTCGGGTGTTGGCCGGGGATCGCGGGTTTATGGCCGCCGCGAGTCGGAAATCGGAAAATGCGGGTGATTAAACATTTAGCGTTTGCGGAGTCGGGGTTTGAGCAATTTTGCGTTTTTTTTTCGTTTGTGTGATTGGTGTGTTTAAAATGTTAATTTTTTCGTTGGGATGTTTTCGAATGTGTCGGATGAATTTTTATTATTATTTGTGAAGTTAAGATGTCTCTAATCCTTTTTATCTCAAGTATTTTTCAAATTCTTCTATGTATCTTTTATAATTTCTCAAACATTTGAGTGATATGTATAATAAATTAGCTGGTTTTTTTTCTTAATGTGGTATAAGTCCATTTTCTGAAATAATTAGTTTTAATGTACGTTTTTGTTAAATATACATAGATATAATATTTTTATATTCGAAATCTCACTATTGTACATTATCTTCATGAATTTATTAAAACTAGTTGAACTAATGTTGTCACAAGAATTTTTAAGTGAAATAAGTCCATTTGTAATAATTATAATAAAACAGGTTTTTTTTTTAATATAGAGTTTTGAATTTGAGTTAATATACACCTTTAATTCACCATAATTTTAATATTATATAATATTTACTTCGCCATGAAGGAGAAATAAGCTTGTTATTAATTATCCTTACGAAGTAAATTAATTTTCGTACTAGATTGTTTATAAGTAGATTTCAATATAACTTTAATTAATCCTCAATAAAGTTAAATTTCGTTTACTTACATATCTTCATTTAATACTTATTTTTTTTTTTTTAAACATAAATTTCAGAAAAATCAATTTCTATTAAAATATAAATCTAAAATAGCAATTAATTATATTTTACTCTCAATCAACCATATTTTGCTCTTAATATTAAAAGTTATATTAGTCTATTGGTGGTTAAAAATCGATTATTTTCTTTTATATTGAAAATCCTTTCGGTGCGAATGACTATTATAGCAGTCATAACCGAAATAACTGTAGCGCGAATGATCGGTATTTAAACAAAACTATAAGGAATATTATGTATTTTATTATTTAAAAAATACTATAAATACGAATTGATATATTTAGTAATTATAAAGAATATTACGATGCATATTCATAGTCGAAAACTCGACTACAAACTTGTGTGCCAATTTCTTCGTCGCGGGTAAAGGGTCTATTATTAAAAAACTTACCTGAACCGATTAACACAATGGTGGCCAAACCCGGGCCCGCGGGCCACAAGTGGCACACTAGATGTTTTATGGGCCCTTTTGTGGGCAACAGCGAACTAATTCGTAAACAATTTTTTTTCTATAGGCACGTTTTCTACGTATACATAAGAAAGCGCTTCGATGTATTCGAGCAAGTGTGTGGCACTCTCTGTCTTGCTCAGTCGGCTAGCGCTGTCTTGCAAATTTCATTGAAATGTGCAAGACAGCGTTTTTTTATTTTTTAAATATAAAAACTATCATATAATTGTCATGTTGTAAAATATTTATGAGTGGCCCTTCAAAGATATGCATTATTTTATTTGGCCCACCAAGTGATTTCATCTGGCCACCACTGGATTAACACGTGCCAATATTTCTATACTTACACAAACCCAAACCTTTAAATACCTCAAAATACAAACGAATCCTTTCAAAACCATTATCTCAAATTACCACCCTTCTTCAATACAACCCACAACACAATAATTCCTCCTCATCTCCAAATTCAAAACACACACTCAAAATCCACCACCACTAACCACCCCCATAAATAATCGAAGCCCGAAATTAGAAACAGCAAGAGAACTCTTCCAGAAAGTCCCGGTTACCCGACCTGGGTCGAATGCATCATTTATCCGTCGGGAGAGTTGCTTCATGACCTGGCCGCACATAAAGCACTCCTCCTCGGTCCGCGAGGTCCGCTGGACCTCGTGTATCATGCAAGAGGGACCTTCCGCTTTGCGGGATGCTGGGTTGTTGGCTCCCTGAAGGGTTGGTCGAGTGCTGAAAGCGATATTTCAGGTCGAAGGTTTTGAGGAGGCGCGGGGTGGGGAGTGCTGATCGATTTTTGTTGTTTGAAGGTTTTGTGTTGTGTGTGGGGTTGGTTGTTTGGGGATTGTCGTTGGTGGTTTGTGGTAATGGTGTTTTGTAGGAGTCGGAATGAGGCGCTTCGTGAAAAAGTTTTGTATCTAAAGAATTTTGATACGTGTCTGAAAATTTTAATATAATGAGAAAATGAATGAAGATGAAAAATAAATTAAAAAATGAAAAAAAAGGCTGAAAAAAAGGCTTGTTAGAATAATTATTTAAACGTGTTCGTTTAATTTGGAAAAATTTAAGAAAATAGAAAAATTTATGCATAACAAAATCGAAAAATAACGGTGTAGTAAATGTATATACCTTGATATGTTCCGATTTGTTTTAATTTCTCAATTTATAAAAGTTTTTTAAGAGCAGGTAGATTAAAAAACAAAAAAAATAATATCGTTTTTCTTCTATTATATTTATCAGTAGATGGAACAAATTAAACAATTTTAAACAATTGGACGATTGCAAAGCACCAAAACGAGACATATGGTTACCCTAATCTATCTACTAATCATTAATAGATAGATTTTATTTTAGTTTATATATAAATAAAGTAATAGTTTAGCTAACGGAACAAATTAATTAATAACAAAACGGTCATAACGGTGAATTTGAACGTATTCCATTTGAAATAAGATATTTTTGATTTTATTTGATTTAGTTTATGTATCCTCCATATAATAATAGCGCTATTCTGTCTGTCTGTCTGTGTGTGTGTGTGGGGTCACGCTACAAATTATGCACTGAATTAGATCCTTTGCCAATGTGCGTTAAGGACTATTTCAGCGTTCACATTTTCACGCTAAAAATTATGCACTATTCGAAATTGGAAATTTTTGTTTTTTATTTGAATTTGAATTATAATATTTGAATTTGAATTATAAATATTTTTTTTACATTTGAATTTAAGTAATTTTTATTTTGATTATTATATTAGGTGTACCGGAAAAAAATCCATTTTTTTTAAACATAATAAAAATTTATATTAGGGGTATCGGAAAAAAATTCCATTTTTTTAAAACATAATAAAAATTTATTCATATTATATATACATATTTACGGGCATATAGTAATTATACAATATAATCGCCAACATTATTTAGGACTGTCTGCCATCTATTAGGCAGCTTTTCGATCCCTTTTTTGTAAAATATGGAAGGCTTTGATGCAAAATATGAATTTAAATGGTTTTCTAAATTTTTCACCCTGTTGACTTTTTTTCCCTTAGTGAATGCTCCAAGAACATAAACAAATAAAAATCTGATGGCGCGAGATCTGGTGAACAAGGAAGATGATTTTGAACTTCGAAATTTAATTCGGCAATTTTCCCACATTAAAAAAAATGTAAAGCATCTAGCATAGTAACTCCTGGGTGATGTGGAAATCTATGCTTTATTAGATAAATTAATATTAAATTAAAATAAATATTGTAATATCTACAAAATATTCTATAATATTTTATATAATAAATTAAGTAAACATTTCACATTTTCAACTATATTCAACTGGTAAATATACTGTCATTATATTGTATTTTCAAAATTTTTCCTCAAATCACGCGTGCGATGTTATAACATCGGGCCTACCGCTCGTAAAATATAATAGGCAATAGTTTAATTAATGGAACAAATTTATTACAGTATTGTAAGTAACAAGATGTTCACTAGATAAATATGATCACTGTGATCAATATGATCACGTACCATTTGATATGAGATAGTTTTCACATTTGAAGTTTTCGAAGTTCTTTTAAGGTCTCTTTCTTTTTATTTCTTTTATTTTCAGTCACTATATTCGACATAAACGATAAGAAAAATGATATAACATAACATTTTCCCGAGTTAAAAGAAAAACTCCAAATCATCAATTTTACTAAACACTCATTAGCAAATCAAACTTCCTACTGAATCAAAAAAATTCAAAACCCACAAAAACCAAAATATTAAAAAAAAAAGGCATTAATAAAAAAAACACAAATACACGCACTAAACCCTCGCAACCCATTTACGACCATACAACATTAACCCCTCACACACCTACGCGAAAACACTCATCTTCGACCCATCCGCCATCGAGCAAGACGCGATAACAATAACGCAACAATAACCAAATCGCAACCATCGAAGCGCTCCCTCATTAAATTTGCATAATCGACAACACCACGGGGGCCACCCGAGACCAAACTACACGTAACGTGACGTCGTCCATCACTCGGAAAAGTGACGCTTTTGACTTTTCTGGCCGACCCCGATAAGGGTCCGGCACCCGTTTCACGTCCCAACGCGCTAATTTTATTTATCGCGAAGTGGGACCCCATCCCGGTGCGTTGGTGATGGGCAACCTTTTTTGGAAAAGGTCGAAGTCCATTTGGTTTTTTTGCGAGGATTTTGTGATGTGATGGATATTTTTTGGTTTTTTTTTTTCGATGGATTTTTTTATGAAGGAAGTAGTAATTTTTGATAATAATTTAGATAAATTTGGCAAATTTTGGATGGTGAAAATTCTAGGAGGTAAAAATTCTATGGGGAAATTCTAAAGGGGGGAAATACTGAGGAAAAATACTGGGTAGGAAAATACGGAAGGGGGAATTCTGTAGGGTGAAAATATTGGGTGGAAAAATACTGGAGGTCAAAAATACTGGGGAGGAAAATATTGGGGGTCTACTTTCGGAGGTCAATATTCGTTCTATAAACTTATTGGCAGTGAACTTACGTGGTACCGATTTTTTCTTGTCGCATATGATGAGAAATATTTAAACATTGTAAAATTTAACGAATGATCTCAAGGGAATAGTATATGACAATATTCATCTATTGTACGTTCCATTTGTTGCTTAGCTTTAGTTTTTTTTACAATAAAAACTAAACTATAATACCTATATTATTAAATAAATATTTTTTTAGAAATATTATTGTTCAGTCGTGTACTTCAAAAAAATCAATATAAAATTTATTCATCCATTATTGCAACTATAGGTATAATATTTTTTTACATTTCTCATAGTATACATTTTCAATTATTCATAATTGAGTCAAAACTTTATTACCTAATATCATATTTATTACCTCTCATTTCAATCGGAAAATATTCCATTACGTTATTAAAATTATTGCAACACTATTGCCATATACCCTTTTTACTTGATTGCTCGATTTCTATATTCAAACATTTCACATTAATTATAACTGAACAATCAAATAATGAATAAAGCAAAATGTACAAACAAAATTATTGCGAAGCTTCACTGAAACACCGCATTCACATTTAATCATCTCTACGAAATCAAATTACAAACTAGTTCATTAGTATGCTCATACTTTCAACAATGCTTAACAATGAAATTATACTTTTGAAATATTTAAAAAATAATTAAATTCATGAACCGACAGTTGGCGACAACTATGTTAACGGTTCATAACACTAGTAGGGGCGTCTAGGAAACGCGTCCGTCTGTTTCAGCAACGAAAGGGTTAAATGCGGCGAAAATGACAAGCGTTGACACGTGACGCCCATTGATATGGAGCTTAATTCCCAGAATGCGAGGGATGTGCGTAATTTGGCGGGAAAGTTCGACGTTTAATGACATGCAGTGTTGCCAAATTCGTAAACGCGCTATGAAGCTTTGTGATTTTTATTTTACGAGTTCATTTTTATTGTGGGTACAACATAACATCAATTCATGGATATTATCTATCTGCATATTATAAATATGAATTTTTTGAGCATGTTGTATGAGTTTGTTTTTTGCCAGTGCTCCGCAACCACTGTGCTGCGAGACTATATTGTGTGTGTAAAGACGCAGTTTTCCAATACATGAAAAAATTTAAATAATTTGCTTATAATACAAAATAAAACAGAAATACACATTATTTGTGGTGTGGGCCTTGGATGTCCAATCGTCCCATTTTCACCAGGGCAGTCCTGTTTTTTCATGTTTTACATTCTTCCCGTCGTTTTCGCAAAAATTAAAAGAAAGCAAAGCTTTTGGTTGCACAGAAAATACTTTTTATGTAAACATAAAATATTCGTATTTTTCCATTTATCCTTTTACACAATTGTACGTTCTGAAAATAAACATATTTCTTTAACGATATTAATAGTTCTTTAAGGTAAAAATTCAAAAAATTTTAAACGTCCAATGTACTTTTTCATATTGAATGAAAACACAATTTTTCATTATTTTTTAGGAGGATTCTGTTTTGAGTCCCGAGAAATACGGTCACTCTTCTAGGTGTGGCGCGAAATTTTAACACCAAATTGTCACGGAAGAAAAAAAGTTGCGAAGAAGGGACCTCATTTGGGGGGAATGGGGAGGGGCAATTGCTCCCCCCTAAATTTAGAAACAGTATGAGAAATTTTTGGGGTCCGAATAATTTTGAAAAGTGTCAAATATTTTTAAAAAGTGTCGACCTTTTTTTAGGGAAAAAAATTTTGGGGTTCAAATAATTTTTAAGTGTTATGAAAATTTATTTTTAAATTAAAAATTATGGAATAAAAAATAATTTTTGTCCTGCCCCCCCCTTGGAAAAATCTGAAATGATGTCCCTGTTGCGAAGCACTACAGCACATTTTAAATTTTACAAAAAACTGTCTTCTTTCCATCAAATGTATAGGAAGAGTATGCATTACATATTTAATCCAAAAAAACACGCGGGAAACCTTCCAACCTCACACCGCGCAGTCCTAACACGATCAAACCCAAGCATAATCAACTACCACATTTCACGACCTTATAAACCCCCAACAAACCGAGACCTCCCAACTTCAATTTCCACAACAATTCGAGCACACATCATCCAAACACATCCAACCCGAAAAAGCGCCTCCCGCGCACACACACACGCCTCCAGCAAACAATCCGCCTCGTTTGCGCACCGACGCACAATGCGTATTCATATTATGTTGCGACACGATTTAACACTCGAGCGGCGCCGAAATGATGAGTAAACAGTTGCTAAAAGGGCGTTTTTATGCCTGAGTCCGTATCGCTTTCGCCACGGTGGCGCCGTCTAGCGGCCGCGGAGACGTCATTAAAACACACCCGGCGCGTGACAATTAAAACGGGCCCCCGTTCCCTGCACCGGTCGCGCTTTATGTCGGGTCATGATTTTTATTGCGCTTTTTATTCACTGAGGCTTTTATTCGGATGCGTCTTTTTTGTTATTGATTGTTTGGATTAGATTTTTGTGGTAGAGATCAGTGGCGGATTAAGGCATAGCTCTTGAGACACATGCCTGGAGCCTCAGAATTTAGGGGCTTCCAAATTGAGGAGAAAATATTTCCAGGTGTTTTACTCCAAATTAACACTTTTTCATTTCAAATTAGCACTTTTTTATTTCAAATTAGCACTTTTTCATTTCAAATGAATCGGATATTTTTAATAAAATAATTTTATTTAACATACGTAGTTTTATGGTTTGAAACTAATATGTATATTGGTATATGGTTTGAAACTGAAATTATATTTTAAATTAATAATTAATAAATAAAGTTTTTATTAAAAATTTCATCTGTCATTCGAACCTGTGAACCGTGAAACTAACCCAAGTTTCGAAAATATTTTTGCGATTTTCTCGCTAAACGCAACACAACATGTCGTCGCAAGATGAATAAATTCGCGTGAACCTAACCCAAGTATCGGAAATATTTTTGCGAATTTCTCACCCAACCTAACCCAACCTTTCGTTTATGTTGAATAAATTCGCGTGAACCTAACCCAAGTATCGGAAATATTTTTGCGAATTTCTCACCAAACCTAACCCAACCTTTCGTTTATGTTGAATAAATTCGCGTGAACCTAACCCAAGTATCGGAAATATTTTTGCAAATTTCTCACCAAACCTAACCCAACCTGTCGTCGCAAGATGATGAATTCGCGTGAACCTTACCCAAGTATGGGAAATATTTTTGCTAATTTCTCAGCCAACCTAACCCAACCTGTCGTTTATTACAATTTTTCCAATAATCTTGAACACATAAAGGTTTTTTTTTAAAATCACCAATAATTATTATTATAAAATATTCAAATGATTAATTTGAAACCAATCGGTTTCAAACCAATTGGAAAAATAAATTTTCATTGAGGCCCACGAATTACTTGGAAATAAGAAAATTATTGGCATATTAAGCAAAAAGTTTATGAACCATTGTTATAGATTTATAAAGATTTTGTATTTAACGAAAAAAATCTTTAAAATTTAACAAATAAAAATAATTCTGAAAAATCGCCCCCCCCTGTGAAAAATTCCTGGATCTGTCGCTGTTCTTACATCGAATAAAGTTTTTAAAGAACTAAAAATTCAGCGGTTCAAACTCGCAGCCATTCATTAAATTCCCGAACTGAAACGTACACTTTTTTCAGCATTCACACATGTCACATTTTAACGAAAACGAACGTCTATTCGCGAACCCTGAAAAAAATGATTTGTATGGCGGCCGGAGACTTCTACGACGACTGCTTCGTGCCATCGACAAAAGACCGCGAAAATAAAAACCCGTATCATTTTTCGCAGTGTGGCGGTATCATTTTTGCGTGTAATGAGGCCGGATACAATTCTTTCAGTCGGATAATAATCAGTGTGCGTCGAATCATTATAACGAACGTGTGTCTAATGATATTCTATTCAGCGCGGTGAATTTTTTTTCATGAGGCCCCCCCCTTTGTGCATGAATGAATGAATAACGTTTTTGTTCGAATTGAATGTGGAATTTGAGATCGTTTCTTCGTTTGGTTTTGGATGATTTCTTTTTTTGAATTGGATTTTTTTTCAAATTTACTCGTATAATACAGGCGTTGCAGTTTAATTACTTTGGTTAAAGATTTTTTTGAAATGTAGTTATAAATTAATGGTTAGTCTTATCTCAATTTAAATATTTTCTAAACGATTACAAGTTAAACTCATCTGTGTATAGATGAGTGCCACTTGTTGCTTAACTTTAATTATCAGAGAACACTTATGAGTTTGATAAGACCAAACTATTATATAATATCGTTTTAAAAATGATGAATTCAAATAAATTTAAAATAAAAGCAATTTTCGCATATGTTCCTCTAACAACGCCATCTATTAATTGAAAAAAAAAGTTAAGTAATAAGTATAAAGTATTAAAATATTGGTAAAGTTATTTATTTCCATTACAAAACTATTTCGATGAGTACATTTTGGAATAAATGCTGTTTGTTATGTTTGTTTTATTATATATTTCTAACCAAGTGCCCTATTACGTACGAACAAAATGGCGCACACGAACACTAACAACCCCCAACTCGCTCCGAACGAAAACCCACTTTCCAAACGGCAAACTTCGAACGGAAAACGTGTTTCGGAATCGAACTTCCATCGGCCACGATCCGCTAAATAATAGAGCCGCTTCTCGCTACCTTCCCGCCAATTTCGACGAATTTTTCAACAGGCGTCCAATTCGCCCGCCACTTTTCGACTACACTTTTGCCACGACGAATCGGCAAACTTGCACGCGAAACGGTTCCGCAAAGTTTCCCTTTGTGAAATACATATTAGGGCGTGTGTGTGTGCGTTTTGTTGAGGGTAGTTTTGTAGCTTCTGTCCGAACTTCGCACTCAGCTTTATCGCTGAAAGTGCACGTAGTCGCTTTGTAGTGATGCAAGTGGATGCGTCGAGAGGTGTTGGGGGATGTGGAAAGTTTTGGAAATTGGATGAAAATTTGTCGTTTGTGTTGGATAGTTTAATAAAAAAAATGTTGATTTTTTTGAGTGAAAACTTATGATAGTGCATATGTTAGGGTAGCGACACCAGTGGTGGACTGTGTACTCGTAGTTGACTATTTCTTAGAGAAACGTGAAAATTGAAGTTTTTAATGATGATAATCTTTCAAAAAGGGTGCGATAGATAAGTTGCTTGTTACACCTTATCTATCGCACCTTTTCTGATAGGTTATCATATTTAAAAACCTCAAATTTTACGTTCCTTTGAGTAATAGTCAACTACAGGTACATACATGATCCACTACTGGTGTCGTTACCCTACGCAATGTTTGTATAATCACGTTTTCTATGAAAAACGCAAAAAATCTTGCGTTTTTTTTTTTTTAGGAAACATTTGATATCCGTATCAAAATGATTTTTTTCAACTGGCGACTCTCCGACTTTCATTTTCTATTAATCTAGAATGAACTCTTTTATGACTTTTTTGCGTCTGTTGTCCTCAATGCTCTTTTTAATCATATATCGACACTGGTGTTAGTAATACAAGTCTTTTCAGCTTTACATAGGTATATTGCAAGATACGTCAACTGTTATATTTGACAGATGATGTTAAACATTTAATTTTTTAATAACACCAACAGATGACGTTAAATTTCACAAAAAATACAAGATTTTTTGCGTTTTTTCATGGACAACGCGATTACGCAAATGTTGCGTGAAAATTGAATACAGCGACAATTATCGTGTGTTCAAGTTTCATGTCAAGTTCAGGAACTGATCAAACTTTACGATCTTCATGAAAATTGTTGTCTATAATAAAAATTCTAAAATTCGACCTATCCATTTATCCAGCTAGTCCGATTCTGCTGAAACGGAAACGTTTCCCGGAAACAAAAGTCAAATTGAAGACAATTCGATTTTTCACACCGAACTCGGCTTAACTTCAGTAAAATCGAGTTATCAGTTTCGCAATTAATTGTTCATCCTGCCGTGTTGCTCGTCCGATAGAACTTATTTAGAAATTCGAGCGCCAGGTGCTGGGAAACTAACGAAACACGATTTACCCCACACTTTCGACTTTAAATCAAATTCTGAAGAAAAAATTGGCTTGGGACCTCTGAAAGTAATCAGACTGATTAGTTACGTATATGAAAAAAACGGGTATAATTATAAAATTGTATTCAATATTGTTTTACAAGTAATTCAATTATCTTAAAATTATATATAAACCAACATGCAAATATAAAAACTTCATATAAAAATATTATATATCTAATATAAATGGTACTTATAAAAATAATATCATTTTGAATAGTCTCGCATTTCAACAAGGCAGTTATTATAATTTATATTATGTATTATTTTGATTTGATCATATATGTATTTCATTAATGCTAAATGGTTAAGTCATATAAAAATTATTTTAAAATCACAAATGTCAATAAGGCAATTTTAATCGGTAAAGCAATATTTATCAGTTCACAACTAGATAAAAATGAGTTTGAGTAATTATATCTAGTTATTTTCAAAATATACAACATTCAAATACATACAACTTACACTAAGTATTCGAATATTTTACCCTGTGTAATAAAAATTAATTCAGATCAGACTTTAAGTCACACTACACAACGAAAATAATTCATCAAAATATAAAATAAAAAACATTAATTACCATGATAAAAATTCAATTCACACACAAAAAAAATAACAAGACAAACATTGAAATTCAGTCTTGGACATTTTCATAATAAATTCATTTTTAAATCAAGATTCTTCATAAAATAGACATCTAAAATTATCAAACATCAGAATGGTACTTATAACAAATTGAAATATCACATTATAATAAAACATTATTTATAATTTATGAGGGTAACATGAGAAAATTCTTAGGGGAGAAGACACGGAATGCAGACTTATCTTGGCGGTTATTTTGTATTTCCCATAATATTATAGCACCGTCAGAGGCACAGACATATAAATGTTGAGCATTTTCACTGTAAGCCATGCTAAAATATGATATAAAAATATAATAATATACAACCATATTTATTAATATAAATTATTATGAGTATAGTAAAAAAAATTACCTGATAATTGGATGTGTGGGGACATTAGGCGTCATTAATAGCAAAGGTTTTAAATCCCAAGAAGAGAACAATCTTATTGAACCAGTTTCTAATCCAACAGCAATCACATTGACGCTGATTCCTTCTGGAGCGTTTGAATAACATAAGCAACAAACTTTTTCAACTACTCTGACTGTCCCCACACATATTCCATTGATGGTGTGTACGCTTATTTTTGATCTATATTTGGTGAGAGATTGTTTTCGTAATCTTCTGTTTTCATCCTTAGCCGAGTTTTGATTATCACTCGATGAAGCACGTTGATCAGAAGATTCTCTGTCTTCATTGTTTTGTTTTCTTACAGTGAGATCAGGTTTTCCAACTTTATCATAACTCATTAAATGCACAGTCGCAACATCGCCAAGAGTTTGACTAATACAAACTTTGGATACTGTCGAAATTTTATTATCTATAGTACGTACGAATGTAAAGCTAAAATTACAAAATAATGAATGAGAATTACATGTCGAAACATATTTAAAAAATAAATAAATAAATACAAACTTATGAAGATCCCAAATATTGACGACACCGTCTTCACTAGCAGAGGCTGTCACGCCAAAGGATACACAAACAGATATATCAACAATCGGAGAATTGTGCCCGTAAAGATTGATCGGCCTTCTCGAGAATGTTATACTTGGGATCACCGTATTGAAAGCAGACGCAATAAGAACGATAATACGACCAGAACGGAGACCTAACCAAAGTGTGGTCGATGTTTCACCATATCCTTGAGATACAACACACAGCTAAAATTCAAAAAGCAATCATCATTATAAAATTAAATCTTCAATCATTTGAATAAAACGGAAGTAGAACTTACAGGATCAAGATCGGGAATTTTAATGAGAGGCTTTGGTGGTTCATCTTTATATTTGATCCTAATGATTCCGTCAGGATATCCCCACAATATTAAATTGACAACAGGGATTTTCCAAACATTATCTGAAAAAGAAAATGGTTTTTATATTACAAAATACTTTAATTTTATAAGTTTAAAAAAAAATTTACCTTTCTTCTCAAATAATGGTATAATTGTCGATCCACCTACTACGCCAAAAACTTCATTCGTTTTTAAAGATATTACGCCTTGTAGAGGAACTAGACGATTATGACGACGCCATGCTATATTTGGCGGAGGCTCTTCGGGGGAACCACAAAAGCTTCCCCATCTTAGACCCTTCACATTAGGCAATACTCGAATCTAATAGAAAAATTTGTATAAGCTCTTATTTCAACAAATTTCAATAATGCATTATGAACAAAAAATATAATAGCACTCACAATATTATCCGGAGCATGCTGGAAGTCTGTTATGTATTGGGGATGAGGTTGTTTCAATAGTTGCCTCGGAGTTTGGCCGTATGTACGAACCATTGTTTCCCATGCGCTTTTTTCTAAATCGTCTTTTATCACCGATGGATCGAATCCGTAGTATGTCTGTGAATTGATATTAGATAAATAAAATGCAAAATATGAATCCATTTTAGAAAAAAAACATTGAAATATTCATACGGCAGGGTGGAACATGTTTACGGCATCAATTGCTGGTTGGCCAGTTTGTTTATAACCAAATACTAAATCGATCCAATTGGGGAGATTTTCTTTGACATATGCACTTTCTAAGGCTTGACGGTGAATAAGTATCATAAGTCTGGCATTTCGTGCCCACGGTGGTAGTTCTACATTATCAACAAGTATGCCATTTTGACGAACTCCGAAATATAAGCCTACAATTAAAAACATATAATAAAAAATATACAGATTATGTCAAAAATATAACAAATATATTTATTCGCCAAGATTATAATTTATAAATTACCTTCACTGTTGCACAACATTTGACTTAAATAGAAAAATTCTGGTATGAGTTCTTTCACATCAGTGTTGGAATCGCGGCTCGACAAACGCCAAGTAGTTTGGAGAGAGTGAAAAGTTCTGTCAGGTATGTCGAAATTATTATCTGAAAATGGGTAAGCAATGATTAAAATGGCTATCCAATAAAATTAAAAAATTCTGACTTATAACATTACCCTGATAATTCAAAAATAATTGAGTGAACGGTGATAATCGGACCAAAAAGTGTAGAACTGTTCCAGAATTTGAATAATGAGATCCATAATGATACGGTTCTCGGTTGAATCCTGACAATCCTCCATCTTCATATGCTTCTCTTAAATACTGCGAGGAAAAATGGAAATATTCATTTAAATGATAAAACAGAATCTAATTCAATATAAACAAATTATTATTTACATTGTAATTATTCAAGTAATGAGTCTCGTTTTCTTTATTTTGTATTGCCATTGGTTTATGAAGATTTCTATATGTTCTAGGTTCAGTTAGATCTAATATTAGTGATGTATAATCAGCCAAAATGAACGGGAACACGGGATATTGCATTAGATCATTGTAAGTTCTACCAGCTTTGCTATTCAATCGCATCAGATAAGCCCAATTAGATAAATTACCATTTCGCCATTGATTAATAATTTCCAAAAGACTATCGTTTGGAACTCTTCAAAAGAAAATCAGATAAATTAATTTACATTATAGATATTTAAATAAAGAGATTGGTTTATAAATATATTTACCGATTCGGCAAATGGCAGCTATCTAAAGAATATAGAAAAGCTCTCATTTCCGTGAAAGATGCAAAAGCAATCAAATGAGCGTGTCCTGATGATAAGAAGACTTCCACAGCTCTTTCTTTCAATTGCCAACGCCGAGTGGAAACATTAACAATATCGATCAACGGCCAGTAGGCACCAGTGATCGATTGATGATCATTTCCAACATCAGGAAGAAAATGTATGCACCTAATAATAAGAAAATCAAATATTTCAGACTTCAGCTTTGATATACTAATATAATGTTACGTTTGAAAATTAACCTATCGCTTAATAGTAGTTCGCCAGCTTGTTCATTCTTCACTGTTACATATGTTGCACGTGACATGAAACAAACGTTTTCGTTCATATGCAATCTTTCTATCAGTCCGCCTTGTACACAACTGTGTAAAGATTCGAATAAATAATCGAGAGGTTTGGAGATTCCGCACAATCCTAAAAAAATAATTAAAGCACTAAAAATAATGACGTGCATTGGTTTATAATTGTATGATTTGGTTTACTTTTTTTCTCTCTTTCCTCCGGTTTGAAAAATCTTTCGTCGATATCGAGATTACACCTTCGCAGCCGAATTCTTATCCTATCGGGTCCTTCTGTTGGATTCAACTCCCAAGAATTCGGATGAGATTCCTTTGAGTACCAAACACCCATTTCGTGGCAGTATTTGTTGATTATTTCTCTCCATTTCTGCGTGGCTATGATCAACAAATTTTGTTGACGACGTATGTGTTTCAAAAATTCTTTTCGTTCGGCGTTTTGAATTTCCACAATTTTTCTCGTGATTGCCATAGCAGAATCAATTAACGAAACTGCCAAAGAATTTTTAGTAAACACACTCCTATAAAATAAAATATGATTATTCCAAATATAATTAATTACTTATATAAAAATACTTTTAGCACAACCTTATAATTAATCAATATTAAAAAAATTGAAATTGAATTTAATACCTTTCAATTAAAGAGAAATTAATGGATTTTTTAGCTTCTTCTCTATCTAAATCTCTTAAACGTTTTGCTTCATCGATAACTTCTCCTGTAATTACTATATCTCCAACTAATTCCATACTGAGAACCCAATCCATTATTTGATCCAATAAATCATTACAATCAGCATTTTGGTCATTAATATTTGCTGCTAATATCGACAAATATAAAGATAACTAAAACCAATAAAAAATAAAATGAAAAATAAAAGAAAAAATGAAAATAAGATTATAAATTTGTATTTACCTTTTTTTGTTTGAGTGGATCATTCGGTGTGAGGATTTGTTTTAAAGTAAGTTCTTGAGACACTTTGGAGATTAATTCTATTTGTGTGTCTAATTTTAATGAACCTGGAGCAACTATCCAATAAAACAAATTTATGAAAATATTTTGTAAGTTAACGTTGTTTGAATTCCACCATCTTGTAGTAATTTGACGTTGATTTGCAATATAAACATCTATAAATAAATTTAGTTCAACATCTCAACAGATAATTAAATATGTAAAAAGGAAAATTAAAATAAATACCAGCTAATAACATGGAAAACACTTTCGTAATTAATTGTTGTTCAGCAAAAGAAGTTTCTATTGATAAATCTAAAAACAAATCGAGATATTAATATAAACCAATGATTATTTATGAAAAATACAAAAATAACATACTTCTAGTTGTCACAAATGAACAAATTTTCAATAATGTTGCATACTGTCTCGATGATAAATCAGATTTGGAAGCCCGGAATACAACTTTTCGTGGAGTCTCAGTAATTGATCTCCCCATCAACGCTTGGAAAGTTTCGTGTATCAATTGTGAATTTTCAATTTCATTTGCTGTAAAAATATGGATGGTAAATTTTCACGTTATTTTCACATGTAAAAGAACTATTAAGCAGTTTCAAAGTTATAATATATGTTTTAGATTTTAAAAGTATATTTTAATATAACATAAATAATAATGAATGTGATTTGTATAATACAGATTTGTATTTTTCACCTTCTGTAGAAGTTTGGAGTGTATCACGGTTCATATGGAGCAATCTTAACTTTTCAGCAATAAAATCCATTTCCAAGCTGAAAATAAAGCTGTTTGTATCGCGCATGACTGAACATATTTCAATCGCTTTATCGGAAAGTGGTAGTTTTTCATTTAGTTCAAAGTATAATAACTGATTATATAGGTCTATCAGTAGCTGTAATAATAAATATTTTTAATGAAATAATAAATAACTTTTGCAACAAAAATAAATTAAATGTCAATAAACCTGGTGATTCATGTTCCGGGATAAAATTTTTGTTGTAATATCGCCCAAAATAAGTTGACAACCTTTCAAAATCACATCAAAATCAGCGACTGAATTTTTGCCGTTAGTTCCTAAGAATTTCAAACTTTTCAAAACAGTTTCACAGATTCCGACATCAGAAAGCAGCTTGATGCTCGCCTGGATGAAAATATTGGTTTAAGATTAATCAGAAGAAAAATCATAACATAATTAAAAATTGCATCTGATTATTTACTTTTTCAACTATTTTTCTTATAATTTTGACAACGTTTTTGAATAACACAGTATTGTGGAAAGTACAAGACAAAAGTGCCAATAATGGTGGACATCTTATTAAATCATCATCTTTAACATAGTCCAATGCACTAATCTATAAAATAACGTTTATATTTAATCAATATAATAGTACCCCTATAATAAACAACAAGAATATAAAAATAATCTATTACAATGTTATCTAGAGTAACTTCATTTCCGAAAATAAGAGAAACACAAGCAACAACCAAATCTATGGAAGCTTGGTATAAAGACAATTGATTAGCCAAATGGAAAAAATAATTTGAGTCTGCAAGTTTTTTGACATCTTCAGGAAAGTATCGCTGCACTAATATGGCTACAACTTTGACAACGCCAACTCGAACGTATAATTCTTGGTGATTGCTCAAAATCAACAAAATGTTGTGATTGAATACTTTTCCTAACACCTGAAATATAATTAAATGAAAAATAAGTTTTCAATACATCAATTATATAATCGCTTTTAACAAATAAAATACCTTATGCAACTGATTATCTGGCATAATAGATATTGCATCTTTGAGTAACATCAACAAACCTTCAGAGATAACCCAACTAGACTTACAACCAGGACGCAAAATCGGTGAACGAAATATGTATCGTAGCTGAAATTAAAAAAAAAACATGTCAGTTACACATAACTAAAAATAAATATCATTCGAATAAGCATTATAATTACCTGTTCTTTAATAGTGTTAGGCACTGTCAATAATGGAGTTCCTTCTTCAGATTCAACAACAACATAATCTTTTGATAACTTATATGTATCGTAAGATGCGACGGGTATTGGATTTTCTTAAAATTAATTGAAAATAGGATAAGTTAAAGTTCAAGAATATAATAAAATATAATCAATAAATTCTGATATACCTTTTTTTTGTTCAGCACCTAAAGTTTTATTCTGATCTAAACGTTTATATTTCACCACAGTTGATTGTTTGAGACGGTTAAAGTTTCGGACAGGTGATGTATCACGTACTGAAAAGTTTTCTTGCATTGTAACTATATCGACTGTTGTAGCACTTACTTGCGGTACTTCTCGTGATTTGGAGGTGTCTTCAGAAATTAAATGTTGAGCTGAAGTCGAAGGCAGAGCAAATGAAACTTTTCTTGATGATTGCCCTGGAGTTTTCTGAATTACCAGTTGTGGTAAGTGAACTTGTGCTAATACACTCTTTTCAACCTGAGCATCTTCTTCGACTGTTACATCTTCTTCGGCTGGTACATTCTCTTTGACTGGTATGTTTCCTTCGACTGGTATGTTTCCTTCGACTGGTACGTTTTCTTCAGCTGGAACATTTCCTTCAGCTGGAACACTTTGTTGGGCTGCAATATTTTCTTCTCCGGCAGAATTATTTTGGGCTTGGCGTGTTCCTCTTTCTGGAATCATATGTCCTTGTCTTTTTCTTTTAGCGCCTCTCTTCGATTTTTTCCTTCCCATAAATGGAAGAGACAACATATTTGAAGTCTTTTTTTCTGGTTCATATAAATCAGGTGAGAGAAGAAAATAAAAACTAAATCTTGAATGAGTTATGAATGTTAAGTTTGCCTTGAAAATAAAAATTAATTTATGATTATTTCAGTAAAAAATTATAAAATACATATGTTATAATACTAACTTGATGCATCAATGTTAAAAAGTCTGTAACAAGAGATATAGACCGAAAATCTGGTGGAGAACCAATAAGAGATCTGATCAAATCCACCAAGTCTTTGATGGCTCTTTCATTCAATATTTCGTAATCAGAATTGAGGAACCGTTCCTGTAAGAACATATGAATGAAAATCATAAAACCGATACAATGTTGTTTTAAATTTGAAGACACTCACCTTACAACTCGTTAAAAGACTATCGACCAGATTGACCTTGTTCAGCTGGTATATATTAAACACTCTACTAGGATGATCATCTCTAACTAGTAATTTCAAAAACATTAATAATGTTTCTAACAAAGTTTTGCTACCGTCCACAATGACATCTTTCGTTTCATTAGTGATTAGAGTATAGCGTTGTGACCGAGCCCATATACTTTTACTTTCAACTTCAGTTACTTGTGCTTTTGTACTCAAAGTGTATGTTTTACTCACGACCTAGAATATTTTTATATGATTAAAAAATAACTGAAAAACCGAATATTATTTTATGATAAAAATTACATGATAATCTCGTTCTAAGTCCCTCCATGCTTTAACGAGGTAAACAATAATTTCAGGATATAAAATTAATGGACAATTTTTTGTACGTAAATGAAATCTAGAATTAACATTCACTAGAACAGGATGATTAACGCTTGCATCTAACATGACCTTTAACATGGAAATTTAATAAACATTAAATAATTATTCTTGATTTTACAATTGACAAAAATCTTAATTCAAATATACCTTGAGTAAATGGAATGACATTAAACATTTTGGCGAAGAAAATACTGAAAGCACTAGCGATAAAATATCTTCTTTATGAAAAGCTGAATGCAATCTCATATCTGAGAAAGAAATTTTCAATAAAATGCGTAAAGCACATGCTTGTTCTTCTTCAGTGCCGTCAAGTTCAACGATCTATTAAAATTCAAGTAGAAAAATTAATTTAATTTGGGCTTATTTTTATATAATTGTATGAAATAAACAAAACTTACCCTCGCGAATAAGTACAAAAGTAACTGTGGACCTCCTAATAAATACACAGCAACGGGTATTCCCCGGTATTGACTTGGTTGTGCTGATCCTATCCATGTACAAACGACCGTAGATGGAATTGTACCGGTAACTGTATTTAGACCACTGGGTATTTTACCTTGCAACACTAAAGTCATGTTTGAAACAAAGATTTTTTTTATTAGAGAAAAAAAGTGAAAATTATATTGTAATAATAAGAACCTTTGACTCTGATTTTCGATTGATGATGAAATTCGAAATGATACGGATTACTAGCAGAAAATTTGACTAACATATTATGTTTTAAGTCTTCAACATCATCTTCAGACATTTCTATTATCTATAATACAATTTTTTAATGAATAAAACATGTCGAAACATCGAAAAATTAACGTAAATATTCAATAAATACCTTGTCCCAGTTGATTTTTGATTTTATCAATTCATCTCTAAATACTGGAGCAAAATCTAATGTAGTCATATCCGCCTGAAATAGTAAGGAAATCATATATTTTATATAAACACTTTGGAATAAATAAATTTTTCAATCATATTTTATTATTCACTCTTCTTGCAATCTTATAATGGGAAAAATTATTTTGCGGTTACCTGACATGTTTGGAAAGACAACTTATTAGGTCCGTGTGCCATCAAATAGATGATATTATTTTGATTCAAAACCGGCGATCGAAATATGGACATCTCCGAAAGACACCAAGACCCGGCAAATTTTATATTTTTATTATATTTGGATGTTGAATGTCCAACTAATAAATAAGAAGGACGACGTTTTTTGTGAATAATTCCTTCGAGTGAAATAATAGTGTTATTTATTAGCACTGAATCAACAAAGACCGATATCTGTAATGTTATTTTTTTTTTTAATTATAATCAATTGAATTATTTTAAAATATGTGTATGTTCAATAGTTAAACTAACATCTAAACCAAAACTCTGTTTGAGAATCACTTCTTTAACATTTATAGCCAAATGGAACCATCTACTCCATGGAAGTAGTCCAGGAATTATATTATCTCCAACTACTCTATTGGAATCTAGTCGAGGAACACAATTTTTTACGTGGAGATCACCTAAAATATTAATAATAAATAATTCAATATTTGACATATATATTCATTATATTATTATCGCAAATGTATAATATAAAATTGCAAATAAATAAATTTACAACAATATTTGTATAAGAAATAAAATTTCAGTATACCACTATTTGCGTTCACCCAAAATTCAGTAATAACATTGTCTTGTCCAATCGAAAATAGATGAAGAATATCAGGTGTCGGATTTGACTCTGAATTTTGAGGTACAGAAAGATATTTGTGGTGATTGTGAAATTTTGATTTGAAATCTATAAAATACAAAGAATAAAATTTGAGTAAATATCATGATGTTTAATATAATATAATCGAATATTTACATCTGTTTCTTTTATATTTCCATTCAGGGATATTTTCATCGTCTGATTCCTCTCCCGAACTAAATTGGAATAAATCTGAAGACGTAGTCGGTAGTTCACTATATTCTTGTAATCTAATCCACATAGTAGCTGAATAACCAGTATTCCAGATAGATTCAACCTTTTCCAATGGACACCATAAACTTGTAGAAGACCAACAAGAAGCGATTCCTGAAAAAAAATAAAAAAAATAATTTATTAAGATAAGAAAATCCGAAATTCATTCAGAGAAAATCTTTATATATTGCACCTGCTCTTGTATGAGCCTTTTCTAATGAATCAGGAGATATTTCTACTATTGGAGGATCACCAGGTATATTTATCATCAATGGGGTATTGTCTAAAAAATATTGAAAATATATATCAACAAAAAATTTTAATTTATTGAAACGAATAAAGAAAGATGATTTTACTATTCTCTGAAATTTTTTTAGTAGGAAAATACACAAGAAAGTCGGGAAGGTTACAGATTATATTGTCTGCTAATTTTTCTAAAGGTTCCAAAAGAGTTTTAATAGGGACGTTCGAGGAAGAGAACATCCCTAAATATTGTTTCAACTCCACCGGCGTTATGGAATGGTTAGCAATGGAATGTATCAAACCCAAAAGACCACGCTGTAGTTCTGAAAGTAATATAAAAACCATTTTATTATTTACAAATAAACTTAAAATGTGTAAAAGAAAAATTTTATGATTCTCACCTTCTAATTTTGGGGATTTTAATTTCAAAAATTCAGTAACTGGATTAGATAGTATATGTGATATCAATTCATTCACAATTGTACAATTATCTTCAATTGAAAAAATAGATTTGAGACGATTGATACATTTACACACAAGTTTATGTAACAAGGTGGTTGTATTGTCGAATTCATCGGCTTCATGAGATTTTTTCACGATGCTTAAATAGTAAAATAGCTTTTATTTAAGAATATTATATCAAAAAATGTTAAGTAAAATAAAGTTACATTTCAATCAATTTCATTAAGACATCGATTAGTACATTTGAGATTTCTCCATGCACAAGAAAATTTTTCTTAGTATCACATGGGAGCAAAACTTCTTGACTATCATGTAAAATACCATCTGAAAAAATAATTATAATTAAATATAGATAGTAAAAATGTTGAAATTCAAAGAAATTCGAAGATATCATACCCATTTTCATTAATTTAGTTACGTGTGATACATCTTTCTTATTTGCAGCGGAAAAATTTCGAGTTCTATGAGTAATAGTACCATCAACAGGGCAAATTTCAACATCTGCCTATAAATTGAAAAAATAAACAAAACATTTTTCCATTTTTAACAAATAAATATTTATTATTACATATTCGTTTATAATAAAATGAAATAAACCTCATAGCCTTCATCGGCTGTGACATACTGATCACTATCTTCTTTCAAATAAGGGCACACATACTTGGACTCATCTTCATCTTCACTGGAAGGATACAAATCAGAATCGGCATGCGGAAATGAGAATTCCGGCAACTACGCATAAAAGACGAAATGAGATTTTGAAAATTTTACTAATAAAAAGTGAAAAAGTAACATAATTTAAGTTACCTTCTTTTTGACAATATCTGGTAGTATTTGAACTTTGTTGATGTAAACGGAAGAAACTCTGATAAGCATTTCCAATAACAATTTCATGTTAAGTTCATCAATTTCCTTAATGTCTGATAACAAAGCTTCACTTAGCAAATGAACCGTAAACTCTTTCGACTGGTTCATTGTACTCTCTGAAATTTTATGTAAAATTTAAGCCAATTGTTTGAAATCAACAAGAAATGAAAAATTTTAAGATCGTTAAGTTTTCTATATCGGATTATGTAATACATATTGAACAAAACTAAGAAAAAAAACCAGTTAACTGACGGGTGCTTTGAAAAATATTATGATATAAATATTGCGAACCTTTCCAAAGTTTATGATATATCAAGACAAAGGTTCTTCTATAAAACGATCGTGATATTGAGTGAAAGACACAATTAAAGATAGCCGAACACAAAGTAATATACTTGTAAGGATTCAATGATGAGTATCAAATTTCTATCCAAACAGGTTTCTCAAGTATATCGACGGTATAAAATTTCGAACATATAACCACAATAAATTTACATAGAAAAAACATAGAAATTTAAATCAAATTATATAACAATATAGGAATTGAATAGTTTTTTTTGGTGACAAAAATCTAACGAATTAAACACTTATATTTGGCAAATATGTAATGAAATGAACATAAATTTACCTGATAAACACAAGCCGATAATAATAATAGATTCTGCTATTTTTATTAGTAATCTACTCTCAACTTCAGTGAATTTTATATTGTAAATTCCATATAGTATCAATTTGAGCAATTTAAACATATCCGTGAAAATTACTTGACGTGTCAAATATTTTCTTAAAATTGGACAATATAAGCACAATGATGCACAAGTTTTCCAATAATTAAAAGCATTTCTCAATATTTCCATTAGATCATCGGCAAAATACTAAAAGATAAATACAAATTAAATTCAAAATTTTTTTAATAAACAAAACTATATAACGCAAAAGAACTACTAACCATTCTAACTACACCTACATCAGGAAGAGGATCCAAAACAACATCATCCATCAAAAACGTAATTGTTTCCGATCTCAATATAGTGAGATTCACATACTGTGCATTGTTATTGATCTTTTCTTCAAATTTCGTGAATAATTTATCTGTAATATTTTTAAGGCAAACTATCAAAAGACTCAACGACGGCAAAGCTTTAATCATCTGGTCCAGCGCATACAGCTCGAATTTGCCATCATACAAATTAGTGAAAAATCTGCATTGAATTTCAAAGATTTCGACATCTATAGCTATTTCTAAAAGAGAGCAACACGCTTTGGAAAACTCTGACAAATGCATCAATTTTAAAACGCCAGTTAATTTTCCCGAGCTGATAAACTCTTCAGCCGTCGGAACTGAACATATCAGATTAGTGAACAGTCTCAAGCAAGAGAGTGTAATGAAAAAGGAATTATCACTTTTGGTCGCTAAATAATGTCGTTTTGCTGCTTCGAAAGAATGATATAAAACATTGAATAACAAATCTCGTTTCATGTTTATATTGCATATGAGCGACACTTGCAAAATGTGACTCATGGTCGCATGAATTAATGCAGGATCTTCCGATTGCAAAAGGTCGGTATAATGTTTCAAGTAAGGCCAGGTATATACAGTGTTTTGTTTATCTAGAACTTTCGTTTCGACAATATGGGAAGCTTTTTTATAAGTTTTTTCGCACATTGCGCATTGGTGCAATTTTCCTGGATCTATCTTTATAAATCCAATTTGGTTGTATAATACGTATTCTAAGGTATCGAAACAAGGTTTCGCTAAATCGTTGTGTAAATTGATTAATTTAATGCTATTTTCCAACAATATTTCCGGTGAAAAGCAACAACATGTTCCACAGCTTTTCATACATTTCAAAACTTTTATTCTCAATTTGCTGTTTCTAATGAAATATTCATTAGTCATTAAATATGTGAATATAAAGAAAAATTTTGTGACACGACAAATATTTTCTCCATCTTCTTCTTCTGTATCGAAATAGTGTCTTCCGAAATCTTGGCTGTGGTGGTTCATCAATTTCAAGAGAGGAGCTCGACACCGCTTATGTACATCTAATTGGCAATCTTTCGAATGTGCAGATACGGCTCGTATTCTTTTCATAAGGGTAATGAGCCTCATAATAAGGATCAATAATTTTTTAACATATTCGACCATTTCCGGATTATTACCAGATATTTTCATGATCAAATTGATGCTATATCCAAACACTAATCCATCGTCTATTTCACCGAAAGATTCATCGTTTCTCAATAAATCGATTATGTTCAAAGTACTTCGACGAATCAAAGAGAAATAAATCATTATCAATACAACATAATTAACACCGAAAAGGTATTTCGATGAATACAATTTCTCTTGCTCGTTTAGATAATTTAAATCTTTAATGTTTATGATCATACTTTTTAGTAATTTAAGTAATATTGGAATACCGTGAGTTTTCAAATAATGAAAATTTGCACCATTCCGTGCGATTGTTTGATCGACGGATACTATAAGGAGTTCAGTCAAGGCAGATTTTAGTTTAAAAATATTTGTTGGATCTAAACGACATTGTAAAATTGGAGGATTTTCACATTCCAGTGCGTATAGTTGTTTGAAAGCGAAATTCGCAGCTTGAAAACTAACTGAAAGATCTGGAGCGATATCGGCAAATATTACATCATGTTTGCATAGTTTGTACAACACATCGACGGCTATCAAATGAAGTTCGAACAAGCTTATTTCTGAATTAATTATTTCTTTATGATCTTCAGTTATGAATTGTTCTACGGGCGGTCTTTTCTCTATTTTCTCCCATGGTGGACTTGTTGGTGAGCGCGGTGAATCGCCTCCATCGGGATTTATAGCGATTCGAGCTGCTGAGAGGTTTCCTAAGTTTTCCAATTCGCAGTCATTTTCAGAATCTGAAGAAGCGTTTGTATTTTGAGTACTAGTGCTAGGTTTATCGATTGTAAATCTTTTGAAGGTTCGTGTACGAGTTTTTACACTTCGTTTACTTTTAGCACTTCTTTCTTTAATCCAAATTCTTAAAAGGCAAATCAAAACATTAAATGAACGAATAAAAATGTAATTGACATTTATATATGTACTTACTTATTTTTAAATAAATCATAAATAGATCCTCTTTTTTCTGGAGGAGGTAAATTTCTGTTGATTTGAAGACAATCACTACCTTCACCCGACAAACCTTCGCACAACCAAATGAGAAACCCGCATAATTGGCGTTTACATGATAAAGCCTAAAACACATCGAACGAAATAAAATTACACAATTATTAAAATTTCATGAGGACAATGAATCGAATTAATACTTCAGGTCCTAGTATTTGAATCACAGCCAATATTCTCCAAGCCGTCCCTTTGAGAATACTATTTTTTAAAGTGTTTCTTTGTAACAGCAATTGTCTATCGGTGAACGATTCAAACAATTCTTTAGCTAAGGCACTATTTTCACGTTTAAAACTATTACTAGGAACACCCGGCTCTTCCACTTGTTGCTCATTATTATCAGCAGATGCTGCTCTGATACTCTGAATCATCCGATGAACATCGCTCAACAACTCGCAACATATAATCGTGGTAAAGCTGCTCACCAAACTAAAAACCAAATTATACAAAATATACTTTAATACATATCGAATATAAGTTCACCATTTTGTCTTTTATATGCACCCTATTCTATTCCAGCTTTTATCTGGGAACCAGCAAAAGTAAAAATGCCACATTTACATTTACTAGGAACTATGGGCGTAACCGGGGATGTCTGTAATGTTTTTAGCCCCCTTTAAGTTTTGAAAATAATTACAAATTATACTTTAGTATGAGAATTATGTTGAGATACATTATATAATTGTGAATAATTTCTTTTAATGCTTTGAATTTATACATATTATACTTTAATGAAAAAAAACAACATATTTGTATCATATAAAAAGTTGTTTTGGACTGTTGAAAAAGACTGACTAGGAACTGCAGATTTAACTTTTATTTAAGAATCGTGAAAGGTGCATATATAATTAAACATTTAGAACAATTAAAATAAACTAACGTGAACTCCGACACCAATTTCTTAACGTCATCTTCTTCTTTATGCATAATCAAACATTCTGCCAACAAAACGTTCAATCTTGAACTCCTCTGAAAATTTACAAAACACATTAAAAACACACAATACAAGATAACGTTTTTATTCAAATTACTTCATAAGACCCATCCGGTGAGTTGCGAAAGAGCTCCCAAAGAGTGCGCAGATTATCTGAATTCGCCTCGCCCATATTACAAAAACCTGAAAAACAAAGCCGACCTGAAATACAACAACAAAACCAATACACACGGCTGAACATAAACAAAGTACACTCACGTTTTATTTATATCGAAAAACTACACGTCGCGCCAAAAGTGGCGATAAAGGCGACCGATCCAAGTTTCAGCGAAGGCTTTCAGGCTCGATCTGTGAGCAGATGTCGGCGACGGAACAGTGGGGAACTGTCCGTCGCTTTTCAGATCAGCTGTTGTTTGTGCAACAATAAATATATGGAGTTTTTGTAAGCAAATGGACACGACTGTGCGCCGGCGAACTTGTCCGGCTTCTGTCAATGTGGATTCTACTACCGACGTACATGTGCCTCTCTCGTTTCAGGGGTTTTAAACCGTTGGTGATTGTGAATGGATTAATATTGTAAATATTGTAAATTGTGTTATCTGTTGGAGTTTTGGGTGTTTGCTTATCTGGGAGAGTCTGCGTGGTGATAAGAGGTTGATGAACTTGGGAAATTCTGTGACGAAAACGTGAGATGACATGATGACGGAAAAATCGTTTCTTAGTATGTTGCGTAATTGTAAGATCGAATTGTAGTTGAGAGAATTATAATTAGGGCTTGCAATTTACCGTAAAATTTCGATTACCGGTAAACGGTAAATAATTAGTCCCGTTACCGGTTTACCGGTAAATGAAAAAAATCAATTTATGTAAATTAAATGATTAAAGCATGACATGTGGCTACTTTTACTAAAAAACAGTATTCTTGATTAAAACCTAAACATTATATAAAATATATGTGTACAAATCCATGGGGGGGAGGTAGTAATCATTTTTTCTAGTTTCAGCGAAAGTCAAATTATATAAAATATATGTATGGAAATCCATGAGGGGGGGTAGTAATCATTTTTACGAAAGTAAAAGGCATATTTTCGAAAGCATATTTTAGGCGGTTAACCGGTTTATCGGAATTGCAAGCCCTAATTATAATAGAATAATGTATTAAGAATTATCAGGAATGTCATTTGGGGGGGGGGGCATAGGGAAAGTAGTTCCCCGCCCTAAAATTTTGAGGTTGAAATAATTTTGAAAAATTACGAATAATTTTGAAAAGTGTCGAATAATTTTTGGCCTGTCCCCCTTAGAAACTGATATGAATCTCTTTTTACGCGGTTTCGAAATAACATGGTTCAAGAGAAAGACCCGATTATTTTTTCATTATAACATGGGGTAAAAATAAAAAATATATAAGGTAATACACCGGTGGTTGACTATGAATCTATAATTGACCATCTGTCAGAAGAACTTAAAAAAATAAGGTTTCCAAAAATAGTAATTTTTCGGAAAAGGTGCGATTGATAGGCTGTAGTTTACAGCAGGGACGTCATTTGGGGGAGGGAGCATGAGGGGCAGCTGTCCCCCCCACTAAATTAAGAAATAGTATGAATTTAATGATTAACGAAATACTTTGGATCGATGAATGTTACGTTTATTTCTTGTTACTTTTGGGTAGCTTAGTTACTAATAAAATTATCGCTGGTAAAAGCTTCTTTGAAAAAAAATGGTTTAGGCCTGCCCCCCCCTCCTTGGGAAATTCTGAGATGACGTCTCTGGTTTACAGCCTATCAATCGCACCCTTTTTAAAAAATTTCTATTTCTAGAAACCTTAATTTTTACGTTTTTCTGTCAAATGGTCAATTATAGATTCATTCACTACGCTTTCCATCTAATTACTTTTTTATTTTTCCCTTTAAAAACGAAAAAAAAACGAGATTTCATTGCATGTTTATTGAAGGTTGTTTGAAATCAAAAGGATTAGAAACTAATTGAAGAAAGTGATTCATAATGAATTTAATAATAAAATCGTTTGAGATTTAAGTAATTAGATCTGATAATTTTTAATAGCATAATAGTATATTGTTTTAACATTAAAGGTTGGTGTACTTAATATTGATGAATCTTAATCATTTTAATTTATGTAATTAATCGATTTGATCTAAAATTTATTTATTAAAAATTGAATGATTGAAAATAAATGTAAAAATAATTTTTTAATATGAAATAATTGATGGTATTTTACGCATGATTCATTCAATGATAGATATAAAATCATAATCTAATTTTATATAATGCGTTTTATTTTTGTTCCAAACAATATAAATAAGATAATAGCTTTGCTCGCGATTTATTTATCATTGCAATTATTCCAACACCAATGACATCTATTGTTAACGAAATTTATTTTATTTTTGATTTAAAAAAATCATAAGTTTATTATTTACTGTCAAATATTTGCTCATAAATATGAACTTCTTTTTAATTTATATAATCTTTGACTATCATAATTTCAAGAAATACTTGTATCATCCGATAAAGGTTGGATACCCCTGAATTATGCAATCCACATACAACGTAAAAAAGAAATAGTGCGCAAAAAATCTGAGGAAAATCAAAGTATCTATTGGTTTTTTATAGCAAATTGATAATTTATCATTTGATAATTATATAATTAGTTTATAAGTCATAACCTACCTATCTTCCTGCCACATTTACATATTTTAAAATAAGTGATTTATAAATGTAAGAATAATGCATTCAAAACATGGAATATTCATCCAAACTTTATTTTCACAAATTTTTCAAAATCCCATACAAATAATTTATTCGCATTACATATTATGTAACAATACATAACAAAAGTGGAATCAATTTACGTGTACATAATAAATATGTAAAATAATAAAAATTAAACATTACAAAACACAGTCAATACCTTATACGGAATTGCTAAATTTTAAATTGTAAATAAATATAATACATTAAACTAAATATATACAAAACAACATTCGAAAGTCAAAAAACGATAATTTTCTTTAATAATAATTGATATGATATAAAAAATAACTAAAGCTTAACACGTATCACAAATTTAAAGTCTCAAAAAGTATAAGTCATATATGTTAATTAATTTTTTCTAAAGCTCCTTAAAATCGGATAGATAATATTAAACGATTCTGTGATATCTTCTCTCGATTTTCCACCTGAGAATCAAACATAATTTTAGGAACAAAAACTACAAACGATAATTGTGATTAAAAACCAACAATACCTGTGAAAACAATTTTGCCATTCACAAATATTAAAAGAACAATCCTCGGCCTTATCAACCTATATACTAAACCAGGAAAGAGTTCTGGTTCATATGAAGTAAATTGTCCGTGAGCTTGCTGTAAGGCTTCTAATCTGATTGGGAATCGTAAGTCAGCCGTTGCGACCAAGTTTTGTATTTTAAAATCACTAAACCTGACCTACAAATAAAAATATATTGAAATTCAATACATTAACTATTATTTTAAAACTACAATATGAAAAAAACTGACAGGAAATCCTAATTTTTGAATTATTTTGGCAAATTTACGAGTTGCTAGCAATGAATCATGTTCATTTTTAGTGCCTGTACATACTAATTTTCCTGATCTGGAAATATAAACAGAAATACATTACAACTATGTATTAAAAAAAATACTTCTTTGTATATAAAAAATAAAATACCTAAACACTAAAGCTGTCGCTCTCGGTTCTAATATTTTCATTACTACACCATGAAATCTAGACGGGTTATATTCTGAAAAACGTGTCCGACAATAAATGTCTAAAAGTTTCAGTTCACATCTTAAATTTACAGTCGATACACAGTTTCTGAAAAGACAATATGAATTAGTTCACTTTCAATCAAACGTATGTAATGAAATATATATTATTAACATTGCTTACTGTAGTTTTATACTATTTTTAGCCTGATTAGGTCCGCTAGTGATCGGTGTTTGTGGAATTATCGAATTATGAGGATTCGATGGATTTGGCGTGTATACGCTGTACGTAGGAGTTAAAGCTACATCACCGTTTATCCGACTGGAACTCGACTGCGGCGTGGACACAGATAATCTATTTTGGAATGGATCGATCGCTCCACTTATCCCATCACTTAACGGTGTAGGCGTCTTTGGAATATTTTCAAAGTTAGAATAGGTCTGATGAAAACTCGGCAACGGAGGTACAGGAGGTGGAGACATCAGATTCGATCGCAGTTGATTGGTGCTTATGATCGATGCCATCTTTCCAGAGCTGTTGATCTGCCGATAATTCAAGAGTTAGAGTACTTTGAACTTAAAACAAGTGTCTGAGTGAGATAATCTGAAAATTTTATTACAACAGATGGCCGAATCGGTATATGTCGAGGAGTGGTAGGATGAGGTGAAGATGGAATCAGGGAAGGTGTAAGTGGAGATGGAAACGGCGGAGGTGACGGTTCTGCTTGTATATTTTCCATTTTGTTATTTCAATCTTATGTCAACTGTCACAAGCACGTGTCAAGCCAAATCTATTTCACAATAATGAATTCGCTCCGAACACTTCAATTTACAGCCATACCAAATCATAAAAAAATAATCAACTTTTACAATTAGTAATGAAATCAAAATAAATAAATTTCCATAATTATCAGGGCTTCGAGCCGGAATTTAACCGTAACTAAAAACCGCTAAAAACCGAATTTTTTGCAAAAAAAACAGTTTATTTCGGTTCAGCAAAATATATTCGAATATTTTTGAAAAGTGTTGTTTTTTAGAATTTAGAATATTTAGAGAAGTTGATTTTTGTAAATGTACGGTTTTTTTTGAAAACTCGGAGCTGAACCGAAAACCGAAAACCGGAAACGAACCTAAATATATTTTTTAGTTGAACCCTAACCGAAAACCGGAACAAAAAAAATACAGTTCAAAGCCCTGATAATATTATCAAGTATATTCTTGAATATATTAGTTTAGTAATAAAAAATGAATAAAATAAATACTTATCAAAGCTTAAATACATGCACGCATTTCGATTTATTATAAACGTCAAACGAAACTTCGCGATTTTGACACTACATGGAGATATGTCGGCTGCGTCAGTATCTAGTGTAAATAGTGTATTGAACGGTTTAACTGCCGGTGCTGGTGTTTTAGGTGCCTGTATTTTGATTCGCACATTCCTGAAAATGAGATCTGGACGTGCGGATCCTGCTCCTCGCCTCAACGGACGAACAGCCATCGTCACAGGATCAAATACCGGTATTATATCCTTCATTTAAACTTTTCCAGGTCTTTGGATGACTTCATTGTGGTTACCTAACTCTTATCTATCGACTAATCTGTTGGATTAGTACTTATAAATGACTAATGTTGATAATGTTTATAATTTAGCGTCAATTAAGTTTTTGGTCGGTACAAAGTTCTTTTGATGTACTAATTGTTGTGTAACATGTGAAACAATAATAAAAATTGTTCATATCTATGGAATGATTTATGTAACCTTTCGAAGAATGATATCTACGGTTCAATTGTAATCATTTTTTTAATCAATTTGTTTTAACAATATAATTTTATACAGGTATTGGATACGAAGCAGCTAAAGATTTCGCAAAACGAGGCGCCAAAGTAATTTTAGCGTGTCGAGATGTAGTGAAAGCAGAATCAGCTAAAGATACTATTATAACCGAAACTGGAAACAATCAAATTTACGTAAGTTAATAATTTTAAGTTAACTTATTATTCTAATATGTATTTCGTATGAAATCATTTAATTTTCAGGTCAAAAAGATAGATTTCGCTTCTCTTGCTTCAGTCAGAAATTTCGCCAAAGATATTTTACAAAATGAAGATAAAATTCATATTCTTGTCAATAATGCGGGTGCTGCTGGTCTGGGAGATAGCAAATCTGAAGACGGAAATCACATAGGATTGCAAGTCAATCATTTTGGCCCATTTCTTTTAACCAATTTGCTATTAGGTATTTTATCGAATCTATCTTGAAATATTTCAAATTGATTCTATTTATATTTACAATATTTGTATATTTAACAGGACGTATTAAAGAATCTGCTCCCAGTCGTATTGTCAACGTTTCAGCAATGGGACACAAATGGGCCAAGATAGAATTAGATGATATAAATATGGAAAAAGGTTCACGAGACACAGTAGTATATTGCAATAGCAAACTGTGCAATATTATAACAGCTAATGAAATTGGTCGTCGTCTCAAAGGAACTGGTAAATATATCGCATTTTGTAATTTATGTATATCAAATGTATTTTTAGTATACTTATTTTTTATTCTTAGGTGTAACTGCGAATTCACTACATCCTGGAGTTGTTATGACTGAAATATTCAGAAATCTTCCTGGTTGGTTTAGAGTACCTTTGCACGGTCTCATAAAAGTTTTTTATAAGGTTTTTTATAGTTATACTAATTTGAATTTGATTTTTTTCTGAGAAAAAATGATTAACCTTATTAATTATTTTCAGACTCCTGAAGAAGGAGCTCAAACCATTATACATCTTGCAACGTCACCTGAACTCGAAGACGTAACTGGTGAATATTTCGTCGAATGCAAAATAGCTACCATGTCCGACAAAGCTAAAGATGTCGAATTCGCCAAAAAAATTTGGGACCTCAGTGAACAATGTGTGAAACTTCAAGATAATGAAAAATTTTATTAATCTATCACATGTGTAATTAAAAATATTTGTAAATTTGCACTTCAGATTATATTATATTTTATATTTTTATTAAATACTCCATATTTTTATGCACTATTTTGATTTTCATTTTTTTAGATACGTTATATTTTATATTAAAAAAATTTACATACATACATAGATATTATAAAAACTAAATATTTCACAAAAACATGAATCTTTGAATTGACCAATACAAATAATTTAATTAATAGAAATACATCACTCCATCAATAAAATTTACACGAAACATCTTAAAAATCTATTCGTAAACACATCCTCAAATTATTCCGAGCGTTTCCAAAAACGAAAGCCATATCTAAATTTCAAACCCCTCGATATGAAATCAACCATACATCTTCAAAACCAACACCGATACGACATCATCACGCATCAGCACACACGGCCATTGCGGTTTTCTATTTTCAGGTTTCCTGAAGGCGTCTCGCTCGAAAAAACTCAAAATTATACCGAAACAATGATTTGCATCACAAATGAATGTCTTATAATTGAGAAAGCAACGCTACGTGCGATCCGGTCACCGATTTTCAGTTCCGTGACGCTCATTTTATGATGCACCGCTCGAACGATCGTTTCCAGAAAATTTCGGTGAAATCTGAGACTCGAAATGTCGATATTTATGATCCAGGGATGACGAACCTAGGGCACATGAGCCAAAATGTGCAAAAATTTGGCTAGAAATTTATTTTTATCGCGGATTACGCAAATAGAAATTTTCAGAATTATTAAATCATATGAATTCTGCGTACAATAATTTATTTATGTCTTCTGTGTTTAACATCGTGCGATTACTAATAATAAGTCGTGAAAAAGTTTTACGATTTTTTTTTATTGTATTGTATGTTTTTATGAAATTTGGCTTTTCTCAAATATGAAAACCGTCATCGAAAAATTGTTAATTAATTAAAATTAAAATTTACAGAACATTAATAAACAATAATAAAGAATATAATTCTATATTAATAATTAATAAAGTATTTGAAGCAAAATCAAACGTATAGTTTGATTGAAAAAAAATTTGAACGCATTTTTTTTATTATTAAAGTTTCTTGAAGTAAAAAATACTTAGAAATTTTGACACGTGAATGAAAAAAGGTTTGTTACCACTGTAAGTGACTGATATATTGAAAATTTCCATTTTTATCTATTCAGAAACGTTAAATGATAATTATGTCTAAAGTAAAACTTTTATAGGGACATACTATCGTTTTGCGAATTAAAAAAATAAGTATTATAATTTTTTTATCTAATCTTAAAATAGATCATAATTAATTGATATTCATATAAAAAACGACCCAATTATTCAAATCTTTGATCTATAATTTATTCAAAAACAACACATGTATAATGAATTCGCCTTGCACTTGAAAATTATATAAGCACGCCGCTCACTTGCAAAAAAACTGCTATATAAACATCTCGATAGCCGGTTTTGGAATTAGAATGTTTCTAGAATCTTTCACCTCATTTTTTTCACGTTGTCAATGGAACTTTTAACACACAGAAAACGGCACCAGCTTTTACAGTTTACTTTCACCGAAAACCATCGCGAACATTGACCGTGACACTTCACGAGGATTTCTATCACGAGTCGGTTCATTTGCAATTTGATCTTGACTTTGTATTGGTTTTATTATTTCGCGAAATAATTAGCTTTTTTGCGATATAAATTTCCTCGATGGACAGCGGAGTTAAATAATTGACGATTTCGTAATTTTGAACCGCGTTTTGGATCTTATGAAGCAATGGGATTTGTGTTATATGAAAATAATATAATTTGAAGAGTATTATAATAATTGTATAATAATATGTTAATTTTAAGTAAGCATTAACGTAAGTGGGGATGTCGTTTTTTTTCAATTTAATTTATCGATATATCAGTAATTAGTAAAAAAAAACCAGATTATTAGTATATGAAAATTAAGGAAAATCTGACACCTTTAATACTAGGGTGTCTATTGTCGGTAAAACGGTTTATCGGTAAAAGAGCTGAATAATAGCTCGGTAATTTACCGGTAAATTTTAGCTATTTATTACCAATAAATTTTATTTTTTATTACACTTCTGAACAAAAATGCATTTTAAGTGCATAAATTAAGATTCTTAATGTGATCCATATATTATTAGTGCGTAAATTAAATTTATTAACGAAATATAACCGCCCAACAAACTATGTTTGAAATTAGTCAAAATATTTTTAAAAAATGATTGTTTTAGTTTTTATCAATTTGTGTACAAATTTTTAGTTTAGTTTTTAGTTATTTCAATTTCCTAATTAATTTCCTTTTTTTTACAATGCTTAATTTATCGGTAATTTCTCAGTAAACCGGTAATCAGTAAAAAAAATTCCGGATTACCAGTAAATGAAAATTACGGTCAAGTCGGACTTTAATACATATAATACATACTTTTTTAAATTTTTAATGAAAATATATTAATATATTATATTTAAATTTTAACGAATTCACTCAATCAGACATTTTTGGTCATAATTATAAATAATAAATATCTGTTTGAAATCATATTAAAAATAGAAAAACCCGATTTCGTATACAATAAAAAATTCAAGAAACTTTTTTTTATGAAAGCGACCCATTCTATTTCTGGTCTATATATGCAAATCCAATGAATAAGCCAATACATCCTTAAACAATCAACATCGAAATCAAATGGAACTTGCTTTCGAAAAGTTTCACATATCTTTTTTACCACCATAATGATACGAAACCGGTATTCTATCGCGTGGTACAAATGGCCATTTTCACTTTTACTCGTCAAAGTCAAATGTTACCGAAACAATTGCTTTCTTCATACATCTGTAATGCACTTTTCATCTAATCGAGATGCATCTCGTAAATTACTACGCAATGACTTGCTTTTATGACTCAGACAATCATCAACATGATCGATTTTAATATGAACACAATTCGATTATTCATCATAACGATCGTGTGCATGAAATGCAAAATTCAATACGTGAATTTCTATTTGCTACATTATTTATATTTGATATTGAAAAAAGTGGAAGTCAACGACCCGCCGCAAGAAAGAGGAGTTCTAATAAGTGGAAGAAGAACCAGAAGTGGTGGTGGAACTATAAAATCCGAATGTTGACCTACAAAGCCATCATTCAATCCCAAATCTGTTCAGAAGTCAGTGCAGTTGACCACTTGGCTGCATCCACGTGCATTGGAGGTTCTACTTTGGTTGTCGAATTGATATTTTTCCGTAAGTTGGATGTTATGTTATGTATCATTCGGTTTATCGTTTTATTATTCGAGGTTTTTTTTTGTCGTTTTGAGTTTTATGGGGATAATTATATGGTTTTTTTTGGGTGGATGAACTTTGTTACGTTTGAATGATCTTTTTTTGTTGTGGAATGTTTTCTTGGTTCGTTTGATGTGTTTTTAACGTCATTTTGGTATTGATTTCGCAAATTTTCAAATTTTTATTTAATTTTTGCACGGAAATAATTTATTGATGTGTCATGTTCAGAAATTTTGAAATAATACGTAAATAGCAGATAGGTATTAAATTTTTAACCTTTCAGTTTATATTTTACAAAAAAACATTGAATGACTTTAGTTTTATATGAAATTTAAAAAAAATAAAAATCAACCTTTTTATTCGATTGAAAAAGTTTTAAAATATTTCAAGTTCGGCAACTTTTTTCTTTCATAGGTTATTTAAATTTTATTTATCAAATTTTACATGTTTTCTATTTAAAAAAAAACAATCCATGAATATCTCATAAAAACTAGATCCTCTCTATTCGAAATCAAACCGGATTTCTGTTTAAAGACGCAAAAGTTTTTTTTATCAAAAGAATATTCAAGCCATCGTGGATATCCTCACTCAATATTTTCAAGGCATTGTTTACTAAAAACGTGAATTTACAATGAATACCTATTATAGATCGTAATGAAAACGCTATTTTGTAAAATACTTCAGATCCTTTCGTGAAAATGGAAGGTTTTCCATACGATACGATCAAACGCATTTTCTTTGTGAATAATTTGATCTCCACTTATGGTACATTGAAAGACATTTTCAATTGTACGAGTCAAAAAGATTTAACTGTAAGTACACAAATGTTGAAAGTAGAAATTCGCTTTATGTGCACAATCATGAGCCATTTATATCGTCATTATGTCTTAAATGCACTCTTTCCTCAGAAAGTTTCTATTTTCATTCATTTTCACTTCCTTATCCATTTTTTTTTTTCTTCAATAGTATCATTTTCGCTTTTTTTAGTTCCTTGAAACGTAATGCATTTATTCTTATCGATGTATCTTATCTAAGAAACAATTATTTTCCAATTTTGACTATTCCTTTTAATTACTGTTAGTTTCTCGAACGATTTCAAAACACATGACTTTTATACAGAGATATTTCAATAATTTATAATAATGAATAATGAATTTTTATTTATTAAAACGCATTGTTTTAATAAATAGCAGAATTTGTTAAAATAAACAGGTGTTCAGTAATTCACACACGTCAGAATGCGTTATTTTATATCTCGCAATCAGTGATATCCAATATTTTTAATTTAATTAAAAAATATTGGAACTAAAGAACTAAAATATCTTGAAACAATTCAAAGATCATTCTATACCTTTGCAATTGTTTTGTCGTTGCACTTTGTACGGGGCGTGCGTTATTTCTCACATGGAAATTTATGAATCCACAAAAACTGTTTGAAAAGCACTGACGTGGAATTCCCAAGGTGATCCTCTGTATACGTGCGTTGGTTATACCTCCTGGTGAAACTGGTCAACCAGTGTTGAGGTCGCATCGCTTCAGTGAAGACGATTCTTTGATTGATTGTCCCAAAGCAACAAAAATATATTCAACCATGCTTGTATGTGAGTAAATTTTGTTTAAAAAAATTAATAAATGATTCAAGTCAGTTAAAGAAAAACCATTGTTAATTTTTTTGTTATTAGTTAAATTTTTTCGATTCAGTTCTTAAAAATTTATTTGATTTTGTATACGTGGCCATTTTTTTATTGATATAAAAATATTTCGCACCAAATTTCGTTCTCGGAAATAATCATTAGCGTTAACGATCGTAAAAACTTATCTTTCATACGTAATTAGTTCAAAAAGTGTAAATCATACAATTACGTATGCAAATATTGAAAATCGTAATCGATGTATGAAATTAAAAAAATTTCTAATAAAATCAGCAAAAAAAGCAATTTTTTCGAATCGAAACGGATTAACGAGCTTTCCAGAGCCGAATTGGTCCGAAAAAGTGAAAGTACCACACGCACAACTCTTGCATAACCGAAAAAAAGAAAGTTCTTTCTAAAGAGCTCTTTCACCACTTCCTCGCGGCCGTGACTTTTCGAACGTCCGCCGATTTTTCCCGCTCCACAATCGATACATTTGAAACGAAACCGATCCGTAAGATTTTTCAAAATCTACAATCACAATTAAAAACGCACGCAACTCTCCATTCTTCAGAATTCAGACGCGCTCCATTGTCGGTATCGGGAACGCCATTAATTGGCGCCATTGTATTACAATTCATCATTAGACACGCGCATGCGACTTTTCGTACGGACACTGCACTTCTTTTCCATTGTTTACTAATTCATGGTTTTCTTTTCGTTTCTCAGAGCATGGGGCTGTTTGAATTTAGCTATCTGCACGTGTTTTTCGGTGTCGTTGTAGCGCTGGGACTGATCGCTCTCTTTGCTGTGCTCTTCGTCATTTCTGTGATCAAGTTGTATTCGTATTTGACTCTGGGAAGGTGCAAGAGCGAAACCAAAATGGACGGAAAGACTGTCGTCATTACCGGAGCCAATAGTGGTATTGGTAGAGAAACTGCTAAAGATCTAGCCAAAAGAGGCGCTAGAGTTATCATGGCTTGTAGAAACTTAGAATCTGCAAACAAAGTTAGAGGTAATTATTCGATTTTTATATAAATATTTAAATGAAATTCATTTTATTTATCATTCATTTATATTTACAGATGAAATCATTGAAGAAACTAAGAATGATCAGGTCATTGTTAAGAAATTGGATTTGAGCTCATTGAAGTCTATCAGAGATTTCGCTGAAGATATCAACAAGAATGAAAAGAAACTGAACGTCCTCATCCACAATGCTGGATTTGCGCAAACGTTCAGGAAGACCGTCACCGAAGACGAGATCGAAACCACAATGGCTACAAATCATTATGGTCCATTCTTGTTGACCCATCTTTTGGTTGATTTGATGAAGAAGAGCGCACCAGCTAGAATCGTAGTAGTCGCATCGGAACTTTATCGTTTGGCTTTCCTCAATTTGGAAAATCCAAATCCTACAACTACATTACCAGGATACCTCTATTATGTTTCCAAATATGCAAACATATGCTTCACTAAAGAGCTTGCCAAGAGGTTGGAAGGATCCAATGTCACTGCTAATTGCCTTCATCCTGGAATGGTGGATTCTGGTATCTGGAGGAACGTTCCCTTCCCACTTAACTTGCCATTGAAGTTGGTCATCAAAGGATTCTTCAAGACCCCCGAACAAGGATGCCAAACGACTGTCCACGTTGCCGTTTCTGAAGAACTTGAAGGTGTTACTGGAAGATACTTCATGGATTGCAAAGAGAAGGATGTCCACTCTGGAGCTAGCGATATGGCAAAGGCTAAGAAATTGTGGGAAATTTCAGAAGAGATGGTCAAATTGCGACCAACAGATCCTAAACTGTAAATTGCCGAAATGTCTACGAAGAATAATTTAAGTTATTTTTTTATATAATAATTAACAAAAAAAACAAGCACTAAATGTGTAAGATACGTATGAATAATTCTATATGCCTACATAACATATTCTTCAAACATTGTAATTTAGTATACATAATCCAAACAAAGCATAAAGAACTGGAATAATCACGTGTCAACATTATCAGCTTATTTTACAAAATTTTAATAAATCATCGAGAAAATAATAAAAAATTTTGTATAATAACTAGTCATATTTATGTAGGTGTTGGCAACTCGAATACTGTTATACTGAAGTTCACTCAATAAAAAAAACTTAAAATGCAATGAACATTTATTTTATTCATTCAATTTAACCACATGACATTTTTTCAATACGTAGAGATAAGCAAACAATATTTAAAAAAATCAAGCATCTTTTACTAAAATTATTTTACAATTAGACAGAAAGTCTACAAAAACACCTACATATTTACTATACATTCGTAGCTAGGATTTTTCAGAGGGAGGGGGGGACAAAACACGACGTTTTATATGTATGTTGTTATTTGTTATCTGAAGTATAATACGTGTGTAAATTGAAGTCATTCAAACAATTTATTCAGATATATCACGATCATGTGATATATCTCGACATCATTCTCATTTTCAACTAAAATTTGAAACAATTTTAAAAATTTAAGAGACCACGACCCCCCCGAAAATGCCCTCCGACTACGAGTACTACGACCATAATCTACTGACCGCGCCGCTCATCGCTTAACTTCATCGAATAACACACATCTATAAATTCACCGACCACCGACATCATAAAAAACCAAAACAATCACCAAATCAAACACCCGATTAATAACAAAAAAAATACAGTATCCCAACAAAAAAACCGTGAACCACATCTGCAAATCCAAAAATAATCGAATGACATCATTATTTTCCAACATCAGTCTTCGACCGCGCTCGACGTCCACCGGACGCATTCAAAAACACCAGCGATGCCAAACCACAAACCACAATCATCCCCGAAAGCCTGAAAGTCGTAGGGTGTGACGTAGCACGTCAGTTGGCGGCCCTGCCGAATTGCGTAGATGCGTAGACGAATGCGAAAAAGTGGGGCGCAGGCGCTACGTTTGTTATCTGGTCGCTGAGGGATAGCCGGCTCGTCATGTCACACCCACTCGTCGGATGTTGGCTTGTAAGACCTTCAATTAACATATAATTGGCTCAATCGTGCTCTTTTGTGTATCCTTTGATCTTCAAGAGTATAATATAATAATTCATTTTAATATATATTTTTTTTCAATAATTTTTGATGGGTCTGAGTAAATATTTGAGTTTGATAAAAATGTTTTGTTATGATGTTTGCAATATTGAGTCATTGTCATTAAAGTATGCTGTCTATATAATGTCTACGTAGCACAATATTTTTCTGATATAACATCAGATTTTTTTCGTCATAAGAGAATTTGTCTCTAATACTATCCCTTATAAATAGTTTCTTCAAGTAATCATCATTATAGTATACTGCCTATATAATGTCTACGATAGAACGAGTCCTTTCAGATATAATATCATAAGGCTTGATTATTTTTATGATATTTTAATAGATAATAATTTTTAATAGGTTTGAGTAAATATTTGAGTTTGATAAAAATGTTTTGTTATGATGTTTTCAATATTGAATCATTGTCATTAAAGTATGCTGTCTATATAATGTCTACGTAGCACAATACTTTTCTGATATAACATCAGATTTTTTTTTTGTCATAAGAGAATTTGTCTCTAATACTTATCCCTTATAAATAGTTTCTTCAAATAATCGTCATTATAGTATACTGCCTATATAATTTCTACGATAGAACGAGTACTTTCTGATATAATATCATGAGGCTTGATTATTTTTATATTTAAAAGAATTTGTCTCGAGAAATAAAAATTATACTTTATAAATAGTTTTTTTAAGACATCATCATTATAGTATGCTGTCTATATAATGTCTATGGTACGATTAAAGCCTTTCTCATATAACATCAAAGATCTTCGTTTTTTTTATCACGGACTTATAAGAGAATTTGTTTCGAGTAATAAAAACTATTCCTTATAAATAGTTTCTTTAAGTTATCATCATAATCATATGCTTTTTAAATAATGCCCACGGTAAGAAAAGGCATTTTTTTTTTGATATGACATCAAAAGTCTAGATCTTTTTAATCATACATTATAGAAATTTATCTCATGTAATAAAAACTATCCATCATAAACGGTTTCTAGTAATGATATATGATCATGCTTAATGACTGACCATACCATTTGTTGCTTAACTTCAATGATTAGTAGAGATTATTTGGTAAAGCTTAACCATTAATAATCGTATATCTGTATTTATTATTTGAAATGAGCAACAATCAAACATGTGTCATTGTTCATATCAAATCATATTTGATTAAAATTTTTCATACTGCTTTTTAGATTAAGTCATGTTCTGTGCAAGAAAATGAAAGTAGTGAAGATTCCATTTTAGAAGGGTAACGTTTCATTATTTTTCATGTTTTGGCGTTTGTATGTGTTCATGTTATGTAAGTGTTTTATTTCAGATCGAAGTTAATTTTGAATAATTCCGGTGATTTGACATGGATACTGAAAAAGAATTACTCAAAAAGAATACCTTTGTTATCTTGTGAAACTTATACGATACATATTAGTAATTTGAGTACCACTATAAGATTCGGTGCTCATGGTGAAGACGTTATCGAATTTAAAGTATTTATCAGAATTTTTCTTTATCAATTTATTTTAGTAAACTTTATATGATTATCATTATGATAGGTGGAACCGCAAGAGCCGCAAGAAAATGTGACATTGAACTGCGAAGGGTGGTGCACCTTAAATTGTACCCGTTATAACAAAGTAGATCCCGAATATTTTCCTGTGGAAGAATATAATTTTTTATCCGCTGTAGAGGAAGGTTTCTTTTCAGATATTACAATCGAAGCCCAAGATCGTAAACAAGTTCGTATTTGAAAATAAATTTCAATCGACTTTGAAAGATTCAAAATAATGCAACGAATTTATGAATTTACAGTTTCATGTGCATTCTACAATATTAGGATTATTGGGAAATGATATACCTTGGTTTAATCAACCGCCTCCTTTTACCGGGCTACCTGAAGGAGTTGTCGGTTCTATTATACATTGGTTATATACCGAGTGCCTACCTAATGCAATGACTGAATCTATAGCTATTCAAGTAATCGATGCTGTGAAAAGTTACCATAGTATGTCTAAACTTGTAGAAAATTGCGAAAGTTATCTTAAAAACGAAAATCTAAAACAGCGTAAGTAAACAATGAGAAGTGTGGTAACAATTTTTTTTATTTAGCAATATTTTAAGAAGTATTGTTTTGCAGAAATCGTAGATTTAGTATGCGAAATTCATATGTGTATAGAACACATTATTGAAAATTTTAACGAACCCGGTGAAAGCTTGGGTTGCAACCCGGCGAAATTGTGCCTAGTGATTAAGCAGTCTGCTAAAGAAGCTGCCGTTGGTGAATATTTTTCAATATACATCTTAAGTTAATAAATACCTATATATTTCTATTTTATATTGTAATTTTAGCAATACTCAAAGTGGTTTTATTATGTGACTTATTCACGAAAAGAAAGACTGAATTAACTAAGGATGATAAACATGAAATTATAAAATTTGCACATTCATGTCTACCTGAATTTATACGTCAATTGCAAATGCTTTTGCAAGTGTCGAAAATTGCGTTTAATTCTTTAACTCCTTCTCAAAGGTTAGAAATCGCGGCTTATCTTGCTCCTGAGGTAAATTATGATGATTTTCGATATTCATTCGTATGAATGAATTTTTAAAAGATTTCTTACGTATTGAAACAGATTGAAAATGGATTGGAAACTGTATCGGCAATAATATTTGAATTAAAAGTTGCTTTCGAACAAATTATGCAAACGTTGATGCCTGACCAATCTGAACCACCTGATGATGTAGGTGAAACCATAGAAAATTATCCATCGGAAAGTACGTTTCGAAAAATATTGAAATTTAGAGAATATTCTAAATTGAAAAATTCCCATCAAAAAATTGCTTTTACTTTAATGCATATTTTGCAAAAAAAGTAAGTAAAAACTATTAAACTAAATTGTTATTTAATTTTTAGCATATATATGATAATTTTGAATTGTTCACAACAGAGAATGTTTTGCTGAAATGTCGCAATCAAACAAAGTACGATCTGTTTTGCGAAACTTTGAGCAAATTATAGACGAACTGCCGATATTTTTGCTTCGATTAGAAGAAATAAATTCTGCTGTAGATGATAGAATTCAATGGAGGGAATTTAAATTCTGTTTCAAAGTAGCCACCAGTAAAGTAGTAAGTCAATTGATAAATTATAAAAGTATGTTATCAATTATTTCAGTTAATTTATGAAAACCCTTTTTCAGTCTGGGATTCTTTCTAAAGTAAATGTTCATCATGAAACTTTTAAAGATGTCATTGTAAAACTTTGTGCTCTAGTACAAAGAGAAGCCTTTACGCAAGGAGTATTAAGTTTAGGTTTACTTCAATCTTTGAGTCAAGCTAGCTTAGCAGGTGTTCATGGAGAACAAGAATTAGAGCATGATAAAAATTCCCATTCGTCCAGATCTGTTTTGCAAAAATTTAGCAATTTAAAGGTAACTTTATATAAATTGATTTACAAAATGAATAAAAATATATTAAATTTGTATAATAATAATATTTTATTTCAGCTTGGTTCTAAGTTAATGAAATCGCCGACGATTTTCCGAAGTGAGCTATCAAAAGCTTCAGAAAAATTATTAGACAGTGAAAACTTTTCAGATATGATTTTCGAAATAGCAATGACAAATTCTAGTATGAATAAACTTGTCATACCAAATCAAACTAATTCAGAAAGTGTATCAGGTTATATATTTTTCACATGATAATGTGCGAATTGATTTTATCCATTAATAATTTATAATTTATCAATTCTTATTTTCATAGTATCCAGTCCATCATCTTCATTGTTAAGTCCTCTCGAAGAAAAACAAGAATCTGTAGGTTCGAGTAAAAACAGTGAAAAAAGTGACGGTGTTATTATTAAAGCTCATCGAGTTATAGTTGCAGCTCGGTGTGACTGGTTTAGACGTGCATTACAATCAGGAATGAAAGAAGCCATCCACAAGTAAATATTTATATGAATTTAAAGTTTTATTCATAATCAAAGAATCTTAAAAGATTTAATCACATAACTTTATAAGAGTTTGAATATTTTATTAACAAACATTAATTTGTTTTTCAGAAAAATTGTTATTCATGACACAACTCCAGTTTTGTTCAGAAAACTAATTAATTATTTATATACTGGAAAACTCAATACAAAACTGACCAATCCTGAACAGTTGACAGAACTTGTACTTCTTGGTGATAGATATGAACTGGACGCTTTGAAGTTGGCTTGTGAAAAAGCTCTGTCATCTAAGCATTTAGACAAAGATAATGCTTTCTATTATTTGAATTTTGCTGATCAATATAACGCTGAACATTTAAAGGTTTTTTTTTCAATTTGACTTTTCAAAGTATTCAATTTTTCAATTTTATAATTTCTTATGAATTTTCAGGAATCTTGTATAGAATTCATAGGTAGTCACGCTGAAATGATACAAAGCGATTTATTTGCTGAATTATCGTCTCCTTTGCAATCTGAAATTTTGTCTCAAGCTGTTTACGATGCACAGTTATTGCAAAATGCTAAGTCTAAAATTTCACCTTCAGACGGCACAGATGAAGAAGAACTATCATTCGATTTTTCGTATGATTGTTTTGATGACGTAAGTATTTGATTATTCACAAAATGAAAGTTACAATTATTTAATAGTCATAATGAAAAATAATTTTCAGGGAACAAATTCAGAATGTAGCAGCGGTGAAGACTTTTTCATAGATAGGGCAAGATTTTCGCCATGTTTGGCACATTTGCGAGACGTTCTCGGTCCACACGTTCCGTTAGATCTTTTGAACAGAATCACATTAGCAGCTGACTATGATCCAAATAGAGCTATCAACTTTTATTATTGTTCATGTCAATCAAATCCTCCCGAAGATTCATGAACATTCTAAGACTTTTCACTTGAGTAATTATTGTCACAAACTCAAAATCTTCTATGCAAAAATGGATATTTCGATTTTTCTAGTTTACGTAATAATTTGACCCCGATCGAATCTAAAATAACATTTTGCTGTTATTTGTAAAGATTGTTGATCTGTTATTGATTATAAATAAAGTATATGTAGCAAGAGTAAAAAAGCAACGTTAAAATTTTATATCTGTTTATATTAGATGTAAGTTATTAACAAACACCAAGTAGTTAACTCTTAAATTTCATTCTCTTATACATATTTACACATTTTGTACATTATTATAATATTGAATGTATTATTTTGTTGAAATATTTATTACTAGGTATTATATTTTAAAAATTGTGATTTTGAAAATGAACTTACAAGGTAAAAAATTCACTTACGAATATCAATGTTTCGAATCAATCATTTTATATTGCAACTGTTCATGTAACTCCTTTTTTCCTAAGCGTAATAATGTTTTGTAAACTTTTAGCATCTTTTCAATATATTCGATTTCACTAAGTATTTAGAATTGTTATTAAATAAAATAACAGAATAATTAAAAGTATTACTTTGAAATATCCGAATAACTAAGCATATAATTTATTAAAAAAAGTTCTATGAATACATATACACTACTATGAATGTAATCTGAGATATTTTTTACGTGCAATGTAAAATAACATGTTTTCATTATGTTGAAATATTAAAATAGATAATTATCATTTTTTTAAATTTAAATTAAACAAGTCAAAACATCAACTATTGATCCAAAATAATCATTAGCCACTAAAAATCATTCCTAGTTTTAATCCCAAACTAGCACTTTTTTATAACAAGAATAAAAAAGTTATTAATTGAAAGCTCGAGATAATACTTTCTGATTTCTTAATAGTTGAATATTATGGGTCATTATTACAGAATAAAACTTGCACATGATGCTGTATATATCCATAACTTAATAGGAACATGTACCATATGAGCCAATCCATGGAGGAGGCTATCAGACCAACAGTACGCAAGTCTATGAGCTAGACTTTGTGATCGCTGACTCTCAACTAATTGTAAGCAAATCACAATGACCACCCACGAGGCAGACGAAGAAAAAACTGAGTAAATTGCGCACTTGCTGATCACTTTGTGAAAGCAATGACCGTCAGTTTGTCAGACGAGGCGAAACCGTTGGTCGTACGTGGCTTAGACTTCGATAAAACACACGTCATCGGCCTTCACCATTTAACCAAAGAGAAATTGTAATTTAAATACATGAACATGCAATACATTCTTAAACATATTTTAAGCCTGCAATCATCCCATCAAATATATCATTGCGTTCTATTCGTAGTTGCTATTAGACGGTTAGCAATTATGTAACAACTATTTCAATTTAGATGGTTGAGCGATAGTACTAATTGTAATTAATTAAGTTATTCTATTTAACTTTGTTTTGCGTTCCCTGTTATTTAAATCTTTGTATGTCATTTGCAAAATTTGTTAGCTGCAATTAGTTTTTTTTTTTTTTAATTATGTGAAAATTATCAAGGATATTAGTCAGATTTACAAGTTATTTCATTTGTAAGAGATGTCTTACGCCAGCGGTAGTGGGCTGGATGGGCGTGATGTCGATGGATTTGGTTCGGTGTATGGACCGGCACGTGGTCGCGGTGAAAGGGGTGGTTGATGTGTTGGTGCAGCGATGCACCGTGCGTCTCCGAGCACAGACCAATAGCTACTGGCGCACCCCCGCAGCTTCCTCCTGGTCCATAGACAACCCCGTTGTTTACGACTATGAACCACCAACACGCGCCACACATTATTTAAATGGCCAGTATGATAGTGAGTATCCAGTGCAATAACCCTTACTTTACAGTAATATTAAGAATAAGTAATTACTTATATCAGGGTGATGGTTCATATTGAAAAATTGCTGGGGTTAAAAATTTTTTAAATTATGATTCTATCATATAGCGATTTCCATTAGAGTATCATTATCATCATTGCTATCTTCAAATCGACCATTTTTCATTTAAAATTGACCCCTTTTCACGTCAAATTAAATTTTTACAAAACGAATTTGACCCTTTGAAAACTGAATTGAACAATAAGATATTTTTAATAATTTAAATTTATTGAAATAACAAATACAAACATAATTATTTACATATATTACATTTGTGCGATCAGGTATTGGTGTGGATTTTCGCATGCATTATCAGTGCACGTTTTCTAGCATACGATTTACCGCATACTTTATATTTGAAATTTTACTCACCTAAAACAAAGGTTTTACGAAAAAATATAACCTTCCAAATATCAATACAATAATATAAAGAAAATTTGATTTACCTGTATGGATTACGAAGTGCCTATTCAAAATGTTCTTTGTGGAAAACTTTTTATTGCACACGTTACATTCGAAATTTTTCTCACCTAAAACACAAAAGTTTTACGAAAAAATACAACCTTTGAAATATCAATAAAATAATATAATAGAAATTTGATTTACCTGTATGAATTAAGAAGTGCTTATTCAAAATACACTTTGTGGAAAACTTTTTATTGCACACGTTACATTCGAAATTTTTCTCACCTAAAATACAAAAGTTATAAAAAAACATATAACCTTTGAAATATCAACCAAATAATATAAAGAAAATTTGATTTACCTGTATGGATTACAAAGTGCCTATTCAAATACTCTTTAGTGGAAAACTTTTTATTGCACACGTTACATTCGAAATTTTTCTCACCTTAAACCCAAAAGTTTTACAAAAAATACAACCTTTGAAATATCAATAAAATAATATAATAGAAATTTGATTTACCTGTATGAATTAAGAAGTGCTTATTCAAAATGTTCTTTGCGAAAAACTTTTTATTGCACACGTCACATTCGAATTTTTTCTCACCTAAAACACAAAAGTTTTACGAAAAAATACAACCTTTGAAATATCAATAAAATAATATAATAGAAATTTGATTTACCTGTATGAATTAAGAAGTGCTTATTCAAAATACACTTTGTGGAAAACTTTTTATTGCACATGTCACATTCGAAATTTTTCTCACCTAAAACACAAAAGTTTTACAAAAACATACAACCTTTGAAAAATATCCATAAAATAATATAATAGAAATTCGATTTACCTGTATGAATTACGAAGTGAATATTCAAATACTGTTTAGTGGAAAACTTTTTATTGCACACGTTACATTCGAAATTTTTCTCACCTTAAACCCGAAAGTTTTACAAAAAATACAACCTTTGAAATATCAATAAAATAATATAATAGAAATTTGATTTACCTGTATGAATTAAGAAGTGCTTATTCAAAATGTTCTTTGTGGAAAACTTTTTATTGCACACGTCACATTCGAATTTTTTCTCACCTAAAACACAAAAGTTTTACGAAAACTTACAACCTTTGAAAAATATTAATAAAATAATACCTAGTAAATTTAATTTACCTGTATGTATTAGAAAGTGCGTATTCAAAATGCCCTTTGTGGAAAACTTTTTATTGCACATGTCACATTCGAAATTTTTCTCACCTAAAACACAAATGTTTTACAAAAACATACAACCTTTGAAAAATATCCATAAAATAATATAATAGAAATTTGATTTACCTGTATGGATTACGAAGTGCCTATTCAAAATGTTCTTTGTGGAAAACTTTTTATTGCACACGTTACATTCGAAATTTTTCTCACCTAAAACACAAAAGTTTTACGAAAAAATACAACCTTTGAAATATCAATAAAATAATATAATAGAAATTTGATTTACCTGTATGAATTAAGAAGTGCCAATTCAAATACTTTTTAGTGGAAAACTTTTTATTGCACACGTTACATTCGAAGTTTTTCTCACCTAAAACCCAAAAGTTTTACAAAAAATACAACCTTTGAAATATCAATAAAATAATATATGGTAAATTTGATTTACCTGTATGCATTGCTAGGTGATTATCCAAAGTGCTCCTCGTTAAAAACTTTTTATTTTTTGGAGGTTTTTTGGGGATGAAAGTCTTCTCGCAATATTTGGAAGAATGTTTCAAAGTGCACTTCGATAAATGCTTTATTAGACTGGTTTTGTTTACATGCACATCTCCGCAAATGTCGCATATATAATTAAGGTTGTGATTCGGATAGTGTTGCAATAACAACGCATGGGAATTGAATTCTTCTCTACAAATAGGACAAATGAAAGCTAAAGGTTCTATAATGGGGATGAAACCATTAAGAATTTCATAGGGAGACTTTTTGAGATATTGAATTTTGTCACTTTTTTCATTGGTATTTTCTTCAGGCTTTTCTGTTTTAGAATCCAATTTAACACCTTGAAAATCGATCGAAGCACTTGATTTCGTGTTTTTATCACTTTTAAAATCGGAAATATTTCCTTGTGATTTATCACTTTCAAAATCAATTAAAACATTTGATTTTGGGTTCTTATCACTTTCAAAATCTATTTTAGATTCTAAATCGTCACAGTCATCAATCAGACATTCGTTTTTGACAACAAATGCTAATTTATGTTTCGAATAGTCACTGCTACAATTGTCTTCGTATACTTTTTCAGCTGCAATGAAGAATGAAATCAGTAAAAAAATACAAATGAAAATGGAGAATAAAGGTTGTCGCACATTGAACCGTGCGAGGACCGCTCGGGACCGCGCGAGAACCTCGCAGCGTCGCTGCTTTATCAACCGATGTTCCTTCATTGAAATATGAGCGTTAAATCATAATGCATACAGTGTAATATTGCATGCAATATGAGAACACACAAATATCATACATTACGTCACTTCGAAAGAGCCTTCACAATTCATTTGTGATTGGATTTAGTAAAATGAACTTGTATTGTTTTATGAGAAAAAAAACCAATTTACTCCATGTCATTTGGTTTGTTTTTTATTTGAATTTGAATAGTAAATATATTTTTTTACGTTTGAATTTGGGTAATTTTTATTTTAAATATTATACATATAATCGCAGGAAATCCTTGTAGTCGCGTGGCCCTCGCGGTCCACTCGGGCGATTTTTTCGAGTTTTACTGAAAAACAATATTGCGCTTTATGGAATACGAATTAAAACCTATATTTGCACTTCGCACCCCGCTTTCGAAAATTTATTCAATTATAGGTTTTAATTCGTATTCCATAAAACGCAATATTGTATCTCTGGTTGGATTGATTCTGCGAACGAGATCGGCGCGTGAGTTCCACGCGAGGACCACCTTTTTTCGACTTCACTCAAATACAATATTGCGCTTTATGGAATACGCATTGAAACCTACTATATTTGAATAATTTTCGAAAATTGAGAGCGGTCTACGGGCGGTCCTCGCGTGGTTCAATGTGCTACAACCTTATGGCTGCGCGCACATTGACTAAACTAAACTTAACTTTAGCATGCTTCCATGGTCATATCGTCAACGAAATCGAGAGCGGTGTTATTTTTCAAGCTTTTTATTAATTTATTGTGAATAACAAAGGGAATGCCGCCTCCGTTTTTATTTTTCAATTCTAAATTTCGGTATTTTTTTCATAGGTAGTAGCGTTGTCTTGTTTCGGTGCAAAGAACTATATTCTGTTGAAGCGAGATAGCATTACGAAATTTTCGATATATTTATCACAAGGGCGTAAAAATTTACGATGAGTCGCAGGGTTTTCAACTCGGCCAAAATATTCGTTTATTTTCGAAATAGATTAATATTTCATAATTTTAAATAGTATAGATACGTCATTTCACATGCACAAACATATTTTTTCATTCTTTTTTCGATATCGACATCTTTCAAAACCATTTGTCAATTTTAGTTGTCAAATTATAAAATAAAAAAAGACAGTCTACGATAGTTTTTGATTCAATCTTACCTACCCCTGAAGTTGATGTAGTAATTTCAAGTCTGACAATGAGACCATTTATTTAAAAAATTAATTCATTTGAATATATGAGAGCACCTGGATATGGCGACGGAATTTTTTTTTTTTCACATGTATTTTTTACGTAAAAAATTTACACGTAAAAAATCGAAAATATTACGCTTATATTATAATTTATACAAGTTGAGAAATTTTTTTAATGTACACTGGTGAGTACGAATTAAAAAGTTTCATTAATCCATTAAAAACGACAATTGAAATATCATTTTTTAAATCGCATTAGTAAAATAGAACCTGAAACAGAAATTGAAATGTAATGAATTTTGAATATGAATAATGATGCTGAATTTAAAAAAATCTACAAAATGGACTTTTGTAGTGAATACTGCTGTATGAAAGTTTTCTAACAAATGCACGTACATACATACATACATACATATTTAAGTAAATAAGGTAATTAAAAAATTAAATACACAACATGTGCATATTGCGTATGTCATATTGCGTATTGAGACACACACATGCATACATACACAACTGGGATCGCTCTCTTGAATGAGATCATAGCGGAAGCGATTTATTTTAATATTTCATTTGATTTTATTAATTCGAGACAAAAAATTCTAATTTTGTTATTTAAAAATAAAATATACGCAAATCGATCATAAATCATCGTTCAAAGGATGCCGCGTCGAGAAGTTTGCAGGAGCTCGCTTCATTATTGCAGCATTATCGAAATGAAGTCTAGTCAAGTCTAGTTACGTTTTTTGCTAGATGTGGCCGCGCCGTAAGGCTGTGACCACTGATCGGTGTTGAGGATGATTAATTTTGAGTAACTCCTGATTGTGAGATAGTGATGAGCAAGGCAGTAAAATTGGTATGAAAAATACGTGCATCATATTGAATTACTCGATTAATATATGAATGAAAGTGACAATATTGCTGCTCGTGTCTATGAGTTTTTAACGATATGTTTATATACTGACAATGAGCCAGTGGTCATGTTCTGAGAAAATCTAAAGCATGTGATAAATATAAAAGTGAAAAGATTTTTGATGTCAAGATAGAGGATAATAAAGACTGTAATGTGGCGAAATTTTGCAACACGAAATATTAAAAATAAAAACATCGATTAAAAACTTTAGTAAGTGAACCAGCAATTGAATGTTCACATTAAGATCGATGCGGAACTACCGATCGTATGTTTACTTAAAAACCATTAAGCTCGATGCGTTCGTCACGTTCAAGCGGGGACCCGAACTGTCCCATATAAAAAACACAGTTCTTCAACCGCTTGGCGATAACGTCATTGGTACTTCTTTGTTTTCATTTAAACACAAAGAACCACGCCATCAGGCCATCGAACTCAAAAACGAGAACAGAGGGACGTCAAAGAGCAACGGCCGTAACGAAAAATCCACATAAAAATGTCAACACTCTCTTTGTCTCAGCCACTCACAAAGATCAATTATCAACACGTGCAAGAAATCCCAAGAAGGGGCACAGGAATCGGCCATATAAGCGGGAACATTTCCAAACAACGGCAGACATTATGTCTCAAGAGTAAATTCTCTGGTTAAAACTGCACGGAAGTATGCTTTCGTCGACCTGGACCAATAGAATTAATCTCTGGAAAATGACTACACGGAAGTATGCTTCCGTTGGTCATATCCATCAGAATTACTTTTTTGCAAGCTTGCTCTAAAGATCGTTGCACCCCATAGTCTCCAGTGCACTTGGGCATCATCTGAAGATTAAATTCAACGTAACCATAATCATGCCTAACATTATCTGTATCCACTTGTAAATATAAAATTTGCATATAAAAGCTGCGTCATTGGCTCGAGTAACCCATGGTTTCATTACTGGAACACCTGAGATCATCTACCTGTCCTCACACCTGACTATCGACGAGCGAGATCCGCAACTACATCAGCGTGTAACTGATAAGCGGGTTACAAATTGGCGATCAACGTGAGGAAGCTATTATAATTGGCGTCCAACATGGGGCCACCTGTTATAAAGCTTAGTTATTTAATTATTAACAGTGTTGAATTATTTGTTTAATATACTAAAAGTTTTTTCATTTGAATGTTTCTCTAATGATGGTTATTTTATATAAAAAATTAATGACAAACTGGTTTGATAATGATCACACTTTACAATCTTACAAGGCTTGTTAAATACTCGTTAAACATGTATCAAATTAATGTGTATAGAAAACACAAATGTTTCAAATAATAATGCTTACTTGATCGTTTGGAAATGATAAAACAATCCAATTTGTGCTTAAACTCAAGCGCCTCGCTTAATTGTTCAATACATATTTCACATATTTTCAAATCGTCACTGATTTTTTTTACCTAGAAAAAATATCGTTGATATATTAACTTTGTTGATGACACAAATAAATTAACTGTACTTTTGATTGATTGTTACTTGTATATTGAGGCAATTCATTATCATAGTAGAATATTTTGAAATGCTTTCGTTTCTGTCGAACACGTTTTTTTTATGTTTCTTTTTCCAAAGCAAAATGCACAGTAGACGAACGAGAAACATTCTGAATTTTCAAGTTTTACTTCCATCTGAGGCACTTGACTTTTGTTATTACCGATTTGAAATAATAACAAATAAAATTGGTAATTATGACGTACACGGGACTTGTTAGCGGCTGGCACACTACACATACAAATTGCCGGCTGTCAAATCGTGCAGATTTGTATCCAGTGTAAAGCACAACCTACACTATGTTGAAATTCTAACAGTTTCCAGCAGGGCTTTGGAGTCAGAGTCGACTATTTGACTATTTTTTTATAAAATTGTAGGGTAATACGTTAAAACAATAAGAATATGAAAAGTGCGCTTAAAAATTAATTGTTAAATTTAAATGATGAAATGGCAATATAGCGGTATCTAGAAATTATAAAAGATTCAGTATTGACATTGACCGTTCTACAAGAAAATATGTGTCGCCTTCAGGAACGCACACGTGACACTTCGTTTGCATTGTGGATCGTTACTCGTTTCCCGCGATTATTTTGTCAACCACAACCTCCGTTCCCTCTCTCAATATTCGTGATATCAATTTAAAGTATAACGCTCGATCTAACTTACTCGTTTAGTTTCTAAATCTACGATTCTATCCATCCGCATGTGTTTTTAACATCTGTGCAGACCTTTTCATTCCATAGAAACACTTAACTAAAACCCTTTTTTTTTTTTTTACAACGCCATTCGGGTTTCCCCAACGCCTGTAAAACAATCTTTAATTTACGCACGTATAACTTGTGTCATATTCCATTATATCTGGTTTGTTTTGTGCGCGTATTTAAATTGACACGATCTTAATCGAAGTGCTTATATCTCGTTTCGCGGGTGAAAATTCGATTTTACAGTGCCAGAAACAACACGACCTTCGAAAGACGGTAACAATTCAATTCAATCTTTTTCATTTTCTTTTCTGTGCTCAACTGAATTTAAATTAATCTCATTAATTGTTCCATTTTTTGTTCGTGCCCGAGTCTCATTATCAGTACGCCCTTTCGCGCCTAAAATTCACGCACATTAATTTCTCTCGAAATAGAAAGAGAGAAGAACACGTTTAAATCGACCTTCTCTCTCCCTCAATCTTTCAAAAAAAAAAAAAAACCCCCGACAAATACGTCCACATTGAGTTAGTACGCCCTCTCACTGCCGCCACACGTACGACGGCACAGCGCTGCTAAGGTGCCCGGATCGCGCGTCCGGCCGATCCGCGGACCCCGCGACCCGCCCGCCCGCTAAGGCGGAGCGCCCGACTTTCCAACCGCGTGCGCGATTTTAAGTAAACATAATGGCGTCGAATAATGGTACTAATTGCCGGAAGCTAATGAACATTTGTACATATAATGTTAGAACATTATCTTCGGAAGCCAGTGTGCTCTCTTTAGAGCACGAATTAACTAATGTAAATTGGGACATCGTAGGTTTAGGGGAAGTTCGACGTAAAGACGAAAATCAATTAATGCTGAAAAGCGGGAACTGTCTCTACTGGCGAGGTTCCGATACCGGAAGAATAGGGGGAGTCGGCTTCCTAATAAATAAAAGTATAGTTAAATCCATTCTAGAAATCAATAGTATTAGTGACCGGATTTGCTACATTACAATTAAGCTTTCATCAAGGTACTCGTGTCAAATTTTCCAAATTTACGCACCCACGTCAGGCCATTCGGACGAGACCTCAGAAGAATTTTATTCTTTATTACAAGACGCACTAAGAAATAACCAGCATCATTACAAAATATTAATGGGCGACTTCAACGCTAAAGTGGGGAAGAAAACCGATCAGGAATCGTCAATGGGGAACTTTGGTTTCGGACAAAGAAACGAACGCGGTAACCGCCTCGTAGAATTCGCGGAATTCAATAATCTTAGCATCATGAATTCGTTCTTCTGTAAAAATCCCAAGGACAAATGGACATGGCAAAGTCCAAAAGGCGACAGGAATGAAATAGACTTTATTCTCACTAACATCAGAAATATAGTTACAGACGTTGCGGTCATTAATAAAGTAGACATGGGGAGCGACCATCGCTTGGTCCGCGCCATAATTTCTATCCAACCGGAATTAGAGAGGGCAAAATTAATGAGTAACAAGACCAATTTTGAAAGTAATAATCTGAATTTTGCGAATCTAAACACCAATAAAGCCGAGTTTCATCTACAACTATCGAATAAATTCAATAATCTAGACGCGGATTTAGGGCTGGACGACCTTAACAGCAATATTTTGACCATCCTTCAAGAGACAGGAGTAAACGTAGGCGGCACAATTGAGATTAAAAGGAAAAACAAATTCTCAGAAGAGACACTGAAACTCTTTAAAGAGAAAAAAAACTTGACCGATTAATTAATAAGTCAAAATTCGATTCACTTAGCAAAGTAGTTAAGAAGAAAGCAACTCGCGACGTGAGGGACTTTAATGAGAAGACGGTTAATGAAACCATAGAAAATAACTTTATCTAAAAAAAAAAAAAATAAAAAAAATCTATCGTTAGGTAATAGCAAAATGCTGGCCATTAAATCCAATAATGGCACAGTAATTAGGGAAAGGGACAAAATATTAAAATCGATCGAAAACTTTTACGCGGATCTATATAAAAATGATCAACCCGAGGAAAATTCCTTCCAAATAAATCCAGAGCTAGCATCTGAAATCCCCGAAATTTTAATTAGCGAAGTAGAAAACGCGATCTATCTATCTAAAAGCGGTAAAACCCCGGGTAACGACCGTATCTCCATTGACATATTAAAATGTGGAGGCCGCCCTCTTTTCACTATTTTAGCAAAACTGTTCACAAAGTGCATCCGCGAACAAAGCGTACCAGATGTGTGGAACAATGCATCGATTATATTAATCCACAAAAAGGGCGATAAAGAAGACATAAAAAACTATCGCCCTATAAGCCTACTTTCAGTAGTCTATAAAATATTTACTAAAATAATTTCGGAAAGAATTAATAACGAACTTAACTTTAACCAACCACCAGAACAAGCTGGTTTTCGCGCTAGTTTCAGCACAATGGATCACCTTCAAGTCATAAACGAACTAATCGAACGCGCGAACGAATACCGTCTTCCGTTGTGCTTCGGGTTTGTAGATTACGAGAAAGCATTTGATTCGGTCTGTCATTCCGCAGTATGGAACGCTTTAACCAAGCAAGGTGTACACCCACACTACGTAAGCTTGTTAGCCGCTATCTATAAGAAAGCAACGGCATCGGTCAACATAGGCGAGACATCGGACCAATTCCCCATAGAAAAAAGGCGTACGTCAGGGGAGATACAATCTCACCTAAACTCTTCAATGCGGTCTTAGAAAATGTATTTAGGGAACTAGACTGGGACAACCAAGGCATCAACATCAACGGCCGTTACTTTAAGCCATTTGAGATTTGCGGATGACATAGTAGTCATAACCTCGAGCGTAGTCGACTTAGAAACAAAATTAAACGATTTAAGTTCTGAAAGTAAAAAAGTAGGGTTGTCAATTAATCTTAAAAAGACAAAATATATGTTCAACGACTTCTGCACGCCAGACGATTTAAAATTGGAGAATGACTATTTAGAAGCAGTAAATGTTTACCCATACTTAGGGCAGTTGTTGTGTATGAGTGGAGGGAATGAAAAGCAATTTTAAGACGAATGAAGGCAGGATGGAGTAAATTTGGTAGAATGAATTCGGTTTTTAAAGCTAAAATCCCCATATGCCTTAAAAGGAAGGCTTTCGATCGATGTATCCTACCAGTTTTGACGTATGGATGTGAAACATGGACTTTGAACGAGAGAATGATAAGGAAATTAAAATGCACGCAGAGAAGCATGGAACGTTGTATGCTTGGTATAACTAGGAAAGACAGGAAAAGGAATTCGTGGGTTAGAAATATTACAAAGGTAACAGATATTATCGAAAGAGTTATGAAACTTAGATGGAATTGGGCGGGTCACGTGGCCAGACGAATGGATCACAGATGGACGAAAGAATTACTAGAATGGTATCCTAGAGGTTGTACAAGAAAAAGAGGGAGACCAAAAGGCAGATGGATGGACGAAATACGGAGAATGTGCGGAGTAAACTGGATAAACGTTGCTCAAGACAGGGAAAAAAAATGGAAAACCTTAAGGGGACCATTTATCCAGAAATGGATAAGTGGCGGTTCTTGAAATAATTGGAAGATGATGATTGTATGTTAAAATTTCTGAATATATTGTAAAGAAGACAATACGAAATTCACTCCCTATCCCCCCCCCAAGATGTGTGCTAAGATATAATTTCTGAAAGAATGTACTATATTATTGATGTATGAACAATGCTACTGTAGCAAAACCCTGACCAACTCTTACTAATTTAATAAACCATGTATGTCTGGGTTGGTGACACAGTATCACGTTAGACACCTAACTGAATATCGTTGACACGATCCAACAACGCATGTTCTCTTATGAACTTTATATGGTAATTACCTCGTAGTAGTACTTAGGATATGATTGTCTGGCCGCTCAATCAAACTACCGGTTATTAGATTCCCTCTCTACTAAGTCCTAGTATCCTTATTTTCTTATAACCTCTTCGTACATATTCAAATTCCACAATAGGAAAATATATATCGTATAACAGAATCATTTAATTAGAACGTTTTTTGAACCTCAAGAAATTCCTATTAGAATCCATCGCCCTACTATAAATAATTAATTCTTCTTAATTTTACTACAAAATAAGGGATAATACTAGTCTCAAACTAACATGCTTGCTATCTAATTAACTAACTAACTTGTAAATCTGTTCATAATCATAGTTAACTACGACATAATTTAAATAACTATCTAATTTCAACTAACATACATTATAACTGTCATTCAATGATTAAATAACAAGTAGCGTACGATCAAAGTAAAATATTTAGAATGAAATAGTTAAATTATAACTTATTCTATCTTATTACTAACTATTTACTAACTCTACTAACCGTCTAATATCAACTAACTCTTTTACGAACAGAACGCAGTAATGCATTTGGTGGGGTGTTTGCAAGACTAAACTTTGTCGTACAATTAGAATACACTGCATGTCCACCTAGTTAAAATCTTTCTTTGGTAATGGCGAAGACCGATGACGTGTGTTTTACGGAGGTCGAAGCCAAGTAGGACCAACGGTCTTGCCTCGTTTGACAAACTGGTGGTCATTGCGATCGCAAAAGTGGTCAGCGAGGACGCAGTCTGCTCAGTCTTTACCTCGTCTGCCCCGCGGGTGATCATTGCGATTTGCTTAGTGGAGAGTCAGCGACCACAAAGACTAGCACATAGGCTTGCGTACCGTGGGTCTGAGAACCTCTTCCGTTGGCATGGGCGGATTGGATCTTATGGTACATGTCCCTTATCGCTACGAGGTTGGCTCTCGGATAAGGTATATAGCCTAGACCCCCAATATTTGATGGGGAGACCTTGTCCTGCAGTGGGCACTAAACCGGTCGACAATGATGATGATGATGACAAGAAAATATATATGTGTCATTCGGCTATGAGATAGTTGTTATTAATCTGTTATTAATTTTGTAATGATTATTTTCAGTTTCATTCAAGTAAATGATCGTGCGATAGTCTTAATTGTATTCGTTTTATTTTCTGCGGGCGGTAAGTCGCGTGTGAATATTAAACATTTTGGGAAACACTGTGAAAGGGATGAAATGTTTAGAGCCACTGGGAAAAGGCACAAAGAGCTTTGTCGAACGATTTAGAAACGCGATTGATTCCAGATGTTGGGATGATTGGACCTATAGAAAAAACCAGGTAGAAAAACGTGTCATTGTGGCCCTTTGCTTGCTGATTTTTTTGCAATGAGCTCACGGAATTTACATAATTTTGCTACACGGAAACATGATTTTTGGTCGATGCACTGTTTAAATTCAAATAAATAAAGTTTAAAGTTGTATTTTTATGCTTATAACAAGAATAATATAAAAACATTGGCTATTTGCCGGATTGTTTGGTTGATATTTGGTTCTTTCAGTTTCGCGTTCAACGTTTTCCACTTTAATTTGAAAATTTTGAACTCATTGGCGTTCGCGTCGTGTGCGCTTACGTCTGGGAACCGTAGTAGAATTTCATTATTATATAGGTCGCGCTTTACATCGAATACAAATCCGCACGATTTGACAGCTGAAGATTTGTATGAGTGAGTGCTAGCCGCCAAACCTCTATAAGTCACAAGTACCGATTTTACTTGTAATTATTTCAAATCGGTAATAACAAAAAACAAGTGCCTCAGATGGAAGTAAAACGTGAAAATTCAGAATGTTTCTCGTTCGTCGACTGTGCATTTTGCTTTGGAAAAAGAAACTTAAAAAACCTGTTCGACAGAAATGAAAGCACTTCAGAATATTCTACTGTGATAATGAAATGCTTCAATATACAAGTAACAATCAATTAAACGTACAGTTAATTTATTTTTATCACCAACAAAGTTAATATATCAACTATATTTTTTCTAGGTAAAAAAAATCAGCAATGATTTGAAAATATGTGAAATATGTATTGAACAGTTGAGCGGGGCGCTCGAGTTTAAGCACAAGTTGGATTATTTTATCATTTCCAAACAATCAAGTAAGCATTATCATTTGAAGCATTTGTACACATTAATGTGTATAGAGTATACAAGTCTTGTAAGATTATAAGGTGTGATCAATATCAAACCAATTTGTCATTAATTTTTTTATATAAAATAACCATTATTAGAGAAACATTCTAAGAAAAGGACTTTTAGTATATTAAACAAATAATTCAACACTGTTAATAATTAAATAAATAAGTCTTTATTATCCTCTATCTTGACATCCAAAATCTTTTCACTTTTATATTTATCACATGCCTTAATTTTACAGCGGTTCCCGACCTTTGGTACGCGTACCACTTGGTGGTACGTGGTTGATGTTTGGGGGTATGCGAAAAACAATAAATAATGGCGGACATAAAAAAAATTTGTTGATTTTAACATTACAATTTTGACTATTGTTATAAATTGTTTATGCCGTTGTTAAAATTCGCAGAAAATTATTATGAATTGACATTTGTTTGATTTTACAGTGAGATTTAGCCTTTTAATTAGAAAATTTATTAGACTGGAATAAATCTTGTGGTAAAGCCCGATTTTTCTCCTGGTGGTTCTGGTCGGCGTACATTATAAAATAATCCATTTATCAGTTTTGTAATTTAATTTTTACTTAAATTTTTATATAATTAATCAATGAATAGTTTTGAATAAAATAAATTCTTTAGATTTAATAAAAAAATAATACAAGGGGTGCCACATTTAACATTTGCCAAGGGTGCCAAAAACTTCATGAAATACAATTATTTATATATAGTGGTACAGTTTAGCGTAATTTACTACCAAGTGGTATATCAGTCAAAAAGGATTGGGAACCGCTTAGAATATGACCTCAGGCTCATTGTCAGTGTATAAACATATTGTTAAAAACTTACAGATATGAGTAGCAATATTGTCACATTCATTCACATATAAATCAAGTAATTCAATGCAATGCACATATTTTTTATACCAATTTCACTATGCATTTATTATGCTTTTTATGCATTTGATGAGCAAGGCGCTCATCACTATCTCAACAGTCACTCAAAATTTATCATGCAGATATGCCAGTGCATATTTTTTGAAATACCCTCAGCATCGATCAGTGGTCACAGCCTTATTCTCCATTTTCATTTGTATTTTTTTACTAAATTCATTCTTCATTTCAGCTGAAAAAGTATACAAAGAAAATTGTAGCAGTGACTATTCAAAACATAAATTAGCATTTGTTGTCAAAAACGAATGTCTGATTGATGACTGTGACGATTTAGAATCCTTTGTGCCCGAATTAGAATCTAAAACAGATTTTGAAAGTGATAAAAACCCAAAATCAAATATTTTAATTGATTTTGAAAGTGATAAATCACAAGGAAATATTTCCGATTTTAAAAGTGATAAAAACACGAAATCAAGTGCTTCGATCGATTTTCAAGGTGTTAAATTGGATTCTAAAACAGAAAAGCCTGAAGAAAATACCAATGAAAAAAGTGACAAAATTCAATATCTCAAAAAGTCTCCCTATGAAATTCCTAATGGTTTCATCCCCATTATAGAACCTTCAGCTTTCATTTGTCCTGTTTGTAGAGAAGAATTCAATTCCCATGCGTTGTTATTGCAACACTATCCAAATCACAACCTTAATTACATATGCGACGTTTGTGGAGATGCGTATGTAAATAAAACCAGTCTGATAAAGCATTCATCAAAGCACACTTTAAAACATCCTTGCAAATATTGCGAGAACACTTTCATCGACAAAATATCTCTGTATCAACACGTTCAGCACAAGCACAAAGGAATAGACTCTACCTTTGGATTATGTTCCAAACGATTTTCCTTATATGAAATGAGAAAAAAACACCAAACTGAAGATCACAGAATACCGACCAAAGAATATATTTGTCCTAGTTGTGGAAAATCTTATGATACACCAGGTCGGCTGTACTATCATACCAAGAAGATTCATCAGAATGTCAGAAATTTCACATGTACCGTGTGCAATAAAAAGTTTTTTAAAAGGATCACTTTGGATAATCACTTAGCAATTCATACAGGTAAATCAAATTTCCATTATATTATATTATTGATATTTCGAAAGTTGTATGTTTTCGTAAAATTTGTGTTTTAGGTAAGCAAAAATTCGAATGTACCGTATGCAATCAAAAGTTTTCCACCAAGCCCAGTTTGAAAAAACACTTCAGAATTCATACACGTTAATCAAATTTACTTTGTAACTGGGTGATTTATTTAATGTTGTGTCGCAGTACTTTTAATGCATTGAACAATAATTAAAAAACTCGTCATAGTCGTGGGACTTGGGATTAACAGAGACTTCCAAGCCTATAATACGTGAAATATTTGTAAGAGTGCGGATTAGCGAATGGCTATGAAAAATACACCCCCATAACAAAGACCCTAGTGACCGTTAAGTTTTAAGTGAATAAGTGACTCCATCGTGAGATTGGGGATTACCGGAGAGGGCTGTGTGAAACGTCAATCAAGACGAATGGACAAACCCCTTGATTGTCATTGGACCAAACCCTGGAAGGACGACCCTCGGAGGAGTGATCGTATATAAAAGCCGTGGTAAATCAGCGAGTCATCAGCAGAACCCGAGATCTTCAAGGTGACGTAACCGCACCTTGAGTTGAGCGTTGAACTCGTGGACTGTAATTGTCAAATCTACATACAGTGAATCTCTAGGGGACTGGACGTCACTTTATGACCTCTTGATTCTATTAATTGATTTAATTGTAAATTGATCATTAATGTCTAACTGTTGCTGTTCTGAATAAATTCTGCTTTTCATAACTTGTGAGAACCTGCTTTTCTCTTAACCTGGAGAAAAAATCAACTTCTCATTGACGACCTCATCCCTTTTCGTCGACGAGAGTGAACTCATTATAATCTGGTCACCCAACGTAATCTTACGTTATAACTTCAAATTATTTTATTGATATCTCGAAGGTTGTATGTTTTTGTAACACTTTTGCTTTTTAGGTGAGAAAAATTTCGAACGTACCATATGCAATAAAAAGTTTTTCAGAAAAGAAAATTTGGATAAGCACTTCATAATTCATACAGGTAAGTAAAATTTACTTTATATTATTTTATTGATATTTCAAAGGTTGTATGTTTTCGTAAAACTTTTGCGTTTTAGATAAATCATATGCATAAAAACTTGCACTGATAATGCATGTAAAAATCCATACCAATACCAAACTGCAGAAATGTGATATATGTGTGCCCATAATCAGGCCTGACGAGAGAGGGGTATTAAGGGTACTGAGTTCCAGGGCCCAGCTTCCGACAGGTTCCGGATTGTGTTTAATGAAATTTAAATAAGTGTGAAGTAAAACATTAATACATACTTTGATCTTTTTAATTTAATTTAATTTCAATCTGTTACTCAAATATATGAAATTCAAACAGTGGTGGGTTCAACGGAACGCGGACCAAGCGACCGCTTAAGGCCCCCGATATTTATGACCCAAAAACCAGCCCCGAATTTTTGGTTTCTTTTAATTTTTGTGGTTCAAATAATTTTGAAAAGCGTAAACCTTTTTTAGGGAAAAAATTTGTGTGGTTCGAATAATTTTGAAAACCGTCGAATAACTTTAACTCTGTTCTCCCGACAGGGCATACTTGACAGAAGCAGGTAAGTTTGATCGCTGGTTGTATGGCATGTGCCACCGTCTTGTTGGAACCACATATCGTCTATATCCACATCTTGCAATTTAGATTTTCTGGACCCCAAATGCGAAAATCTTGTCGATGAACCCGTGAAACAATTCGATTTCTGCATGATTCATTTCCTGGTCGTGTAATTTCCTGTTTTGGTGATCAGAATTAGCCAGATCATGCGATTTAACGCCTTTGGTGGTTTTTGAAATTTAAGGTTTATGCTAACAAGCCCATGACCACCCAAACCTTGAAGGAGAAAATTGAGCACTATATCAACAAAATTCAGCAACATGTATGGAAAAAATTGATGGAAAATTTCATCAAAAAAATGTGTATATGCCAGTTAAGCCATTTACCCGATATGCTATTCCCTATACTATACACTGTATGAATCAACAAAAAAATTACAATTTTTAAGTAGAAATCCGTGTTTTCTATCAAAATTACATCTTGCGTTAATTTTGGGACACCTTTTAGTTTCAGCACCGAAAGTTACATTATTTGTAACATACGAGTATGATGGATTTCCATACATATATTTTATATAATGTAACTTTCACTGAAACTAGAAAAAATTATTACTACCCTCCCCCCCCCCCATGGGTTTGTATACACATATTTCATATAATTTTCAGGTTTCAATCAAGGATACTGTTTTTTTAGTAAAAGTAGCTACACATAGGTAGTCATACTTTAATCATTTAATTTACATAAATTTATTTTTTTTATTTACCGGTAAACCGGTAATGAGACCAATTATTTACCGGTAATCGAAATTTGACAGTAAATTTCAAGCCCTACTTACGGTCGAAGCCCTGGTGTGTAAAGTCGCGTGTGCTACTGTCTATATGTGTCAGTGTCGTATGTATTATTTTCGTTATGGCAAAAGTCTTGTAACCAGAAAAGTAATTAATATATATATATATATATATATATACATATTTAATACACTACTAAATATATATTATTCCTATTAAATTCACTCAAAACCATTCCACCGCAGATACAAAAACACGTCAAAGTACACGGCCGTCATACACGCGCTTACTACACGTTGGCAAGTGTCGGGTTTCGGCGTTGTGACATTTGGGCATCCGATTCCTGCAGCTGTCATAGCAAAATGGAGCTGAGTTTAGACGACATAATAAAGCGAAAGAAGCAAAAACAGAGCCGGTAAACACCTCCCCATACAATACCCCATGCATTTCCCACATAAACTTCGTTTTCCATAAATGCCCACATCGGCAAGTTCGCCGTACGAAATTTCATGACTTTCTCCCGTGGCAGGGTTCGCAAAGGCGGCGGCGGAGCTCCAAAACCTCAAACGAGCAAAATACAACAGCCCAAGGGCGTTCCCAAGATCAAAGATGCCAGGAATCATATCATACTCAAAAAGCGTACTCAGATAACTGATGCACGGGATAAACTGGCAGAAATCGCTAAAAAGGGAGACGCTAGACAGAAATTAGAGCAGCTCAGATTGAAAAGGGTGAGTTGTGTGATTTGGGATATTTTGTTATGGCAACTAATTATTTGGCTGGTTAATAACAACTAAAATTATCAGTAAAAAATTGTTAAATGATCAGTTAGGTTAGGTTATGTTACTACTACGTGTGACTACATTGAGACTTGTTCCAGTCCAAACAGGTTTCCACATGTACAGAACCGAACAACAACAATATACTTTGTTTTTACTGATCAAAATAGGATCTTTTAATTGATCAATTAAATACAGGCCTTTTGTTATCGTCCCGTACCCTTTCGATATAGCGACATTTATAAAATATGTTCTATCTGAATACCTGATTGGATACGATACGTTCTGATTAACCTATCAGTGATAACAGACAATAAGTATTAATAATAATAAAACAATAATAGTAATAATAAGTAATATAGTAATAACAGTTCAGACTTTTGACTGACTGAGACATGCGGAATTAAATAAATGCGTTTAGTTTTACTTACTGAGAAATGCGGCTTTGCCCGATCGACTCCCACGTTCAGTTTTTCTAAAGGGAAAGTGAAAGGGAAACACGTTTAATATAATTTGGTGCGGGGTGACGCTAAAGATTACCTGTGTGAATTTTCATTATTTTTTTTCAAGATATGTTATTGACTTTTCACTCGTTTCAGAATTTCAAAGGCGGAAATATAAATAGACTACAAACTGGAAATTTATTGAAGAATAAGAATAAGAATGGAAGTTTAAGTTTGAGAACTAAAGGTCGAATTAACAGAGGTAATATATATTATATCATAAATATTTTGTCAATAACTATTGATTGCTATAACATTTGTTTAATTTTAGGAATATTTACCGATTCAACACGACAAGTACATCCTTCCCCGTTAATATTGTCACCACATTTTTCTCGAAATTCTCTAACACCAATAACAGGTTATTCCTTCGACGTGTCAATGGATGAAGGTTGAAGATTATTTTTATTTTTTTATGATTAATTATGAAAAATATTAAAATATTAATCGTTTAATTTCTAGAATATGTTCCTGCACCTCTAAAGCCGATAGTGCGTTCGATTAGCAACGATATAAACGATTATCTACCTCCTATACCTGCCTTTTCTCCTCTTTCGAGAATGAGGAGCCAGCCTTCGTTATCAGAAAAACCTTTTATTAGCGACATAAGATCGGGCCTCAATTTCAAAATAGTGGCCAAAAATGACGACGTTCGAATATCTCCAATTTCGAGCTCTGGAATTATGAATAGGTTACTTTCTTTAAACTATAATACTTATTTTTATCAATAATTATTAACAAATCGGCTTAATTTGGTTTCAGAAATCACGGGATGGACCACGATGTATATTTACGAGACACCAGTCCAACGAATCCAGTGTCGATATTGAAAAAACGACAATTCGGAGGGAAAATGGTTTCCTCCTTCAGATCTAGATACGATCCAACGACTACACCTATGACTCCTAGATTATCGGCACGGCAAAAAAATTCTAGGCCGCCGTCTCCTCCACAATCTGCTGGATTCAGAATTGTCGTGAGCAATCTTCGAAGCAGCGTCACCGCTTCCGATATACACGTAAAATATTCGAAACATATCAAAAAATGTATAATTATTATGCTCGTTCTATAGTTTGTATGTTTTTAGGAACTATTCGGCGATGTTGGGAAACTCGAAGAATCTAGACTCGTTAGACCGGGAACAGCTGAAGTAATTTACGCTTCATTAAAAGACGCACAGAAGGCCGTAGACGTATATCATAATAGGCAACTAGACGGTCAGCCGATGAAATGTTTTCTTGTAAATCCACGTAATCCACCACCTGGTGCCTCTCATGAAACGTCTAAATTTGGGTAAGTGTACCTAAAAAGGTGCTGAAGTACATAAAACGTGTGCTGAAAGAATATGTCGATTAATAATTGTAATGTTTCAGATCTGCAAAACCGAATCTACCCGCCAGTAGTAATTCGAGCGTCGTACCTGACATATCTACCTTTCATAAAGTGTTGTTTAGGAAACACTGAATTTTTAACAATTACACACGCTACTAATAGTTTTCTCTTTTTTTTTCGGAATCGAATTTTTGGTGTGTTCATTTAATAGTGTGTCATATAAAAATGTAATATTAATATAGAATGCACAAACTTTCTTCATGTTTCGAGTGTTGCATAGTTTAAGATGTGTAAATCTTATTTCGTTTTTGTCAATTTTTATAAAAGAAAGTACTAAATAAATTTTATTGAACATTAAAAGTATTTTATTTATCTGGTAATATGTTATGTATTGTTATTGATATAATTTTTGAAAAGATGTCGGAAGTGTAGAGCCTAAAAAAAGAGCAATTCGAAAATAATGTTTTCTATGTTCGAATATGAGAATCGGAATTTCTCCTTGAAGAAATAGATCAGAAAATGAAAAAGAAAATATCTCAAATTGATTCATATTTCAAAATAGGCGCTGACGTAGAATGTTGTGACGCAAATTAAATTCAATGAGTTAAGATTCTTATTAAACATGAATTAGGATTAGAAAATGCAAACATATCTCTTAAAAGCTTATGTAACGAACTTGTATACAAATATATAACTAGAAATAGAAATGCTTATGTCAAATTTCAAACACATAAATGAAACGATAACTAAAAAATTACCATATATTCCTTAATATTTAAACAATTTATTAAACGATTGATATTAATAAATATATTTCAGATCCTTAAACTGATCATCTAAATTTCATTAGTGTGCGTATACAAACAGTACAGTATTAGTGCAGACAGTGCTGCCGTCACGCTGCTAATATTTAAATGATCATAAAAACAAAATAAACCTTATGTACAATTGAATAAAAGATAAAATGGGATACAACAAAAGAGCATCGATACACAAAATGGCATCGAAACGGCCACTATGCAAACGTATAGCTTAGGGTAACCATCGTTATCAAATTTAAAATTAGGACGCTTTTCATAAAAAATCGATATTAGAGTAATGTAACCAAAGGTGAAAACAAAAATTGGATGGTGAAGGTAACGATTATCATCGCAAATTATGAAGTTGATAAAACTGCATTCACACACATATCCATAATTTAATGTTTTTAGCATCAGCTTGCCATTTCTACATAAAAGAAGTGAATGGAAAGAGAAGTATTACTTCTGCAAGAAATCCGAAAAGGATTTCGCCTTCTAAAAACATTGCTTCGAGAAACCTCCAACTTTTTTTTTTTTGGTGCCTTCGGGTAAAGTTTTTTTGGGCGGCCTTTATTGTTTTTTTTTCTATTTAAAAGCTAATTATTTTATTTTCTTCAAAACTAATTTTGGGTATTCGATCATTCACAGTCGCGGAATGAAGTTATTTATCATATGATTATTTTATTTGAAAATAATATCAAAGGATTTTGCTTATTAAAAATATAATAATGAAAAGTATTAAGAAAAAATTGAATAGAAAATCTGATGTTATAGCAAACAAAAATCCCGATGCGATAAACGAAAATTTCATTGCTAATTGTAAGGTAAACAATAATTCCGATGCTATGGTAAAAAATAATTCCGATATTAGGTAAACAAAAATCCCGTTGCTATAATAAAGGATAATTCCGTTCTTATGGAAAATAAGAATTCTGATATTATGATAAACGAAAATTTTGTTGCTAAGGTAAACGAAAATTCCGATGTTATGGAAAAGGATAATTCCGATGTTAGGCAAACGATAATTCCGATACTATGGCAAACGAAAATTTCATTGCTATAGTAAATGAAAACTCCGATACTATGATAAAAGAAAATTCCGATGTTGAGTGAAAAATTTCCGATACTATAGTAAACGAAAATTTCATTGCTATAGTAAACGAAAATTCCGATACTATGGTAAAGAAAAATTCCGATGTTGTGTGAAAAATTTCCGATACTATGGTAAACGAAAATTCTGATACTATGTTAAAGGAAAATTCCGATGTTGAGTGAAAAATTTCCGATACTATAGTAAACGAAAATTTCATTGCTATAGTAAACGAAAATTCCGATACTATGGTAAAGGAAAATTCCGATGTTGTGTGAAAAATTTCCGATACCATGGTAAACGAAAATTCCGATGTTGTGTGAAGCTAAACAAAAACTCCATTACTATACTAAACAAATCACACAGCTATACCACCTCAATTCCTCAACACCCACCTCAAAAACTCCCCATCCCCACAAAATCCCAAAGAACCGCCCCACCAAACCGAAACGCACACTCACCCTACACACCGATCTGACAGCGGGCGATCGGTGTACCGGGCGCCACTGAAGCCCACCAACCACACCATTGCATACCTCTTGGGGGAAGAGCACCCCTCGCGAGGTCAAGGGTCACCCCTTAGCGAATTGCGGTCAGCCGGCCAAGGACACCCATCCACCGGGTGAGCCCCTCGCGTCCCGTCCCCAAAATCGCCGTTTCCCATGACATTATGGGGAGAGTCGCCTTCGGATTTTTGACAGGTCATGGCTCTTGAGAGCCATGCAGTTTGACAGTTGTCGTTTGTAGTCTTGTGTTATGTAAACTTGGGTTTTGGGGTGAGCTGTTTGAGGTTTGTGTGTTTTTTGATGTTCTCATCATTGTTGTGTTGATTGTATCTGTGGTGCTTTCTATGGGTTTCCCAGAGGTCGATAGCCGATTGTTTTGCGTGTGAGTTTTGTAACTGTGCTCTGTTAGTGACTTTCTGATCTAGTTAATGTAGTTTCAGTGTTTATCGAACGATTGAATGATATACGTCATAGTGTAGTGGAAATTTTTATATAATTATCAAAAAATTTTCAATTGCGGTGATTCTTTCTTGACAGTGCTTTGTTAGTGACTTTTTTATACTGAGACTACTTTGGTTAATATAATTTTAATATCAATTAACTGATCAAACGATATATGTCGTAGTGCATGGATAATTTTGATATAATTATCAAAATTTCTATTTATTACATCAATTGTGGTGATTATTTCCTAACTGTAGATTTTTAGTGACTTTCTGATAATCTGGTTAGTATAATTTCACCATTTATCGAACTGACTGAATGATGTACGTCATAGTGCACCAGCAATTTTTATATAATTATCAAAATTTTTATTTTTTACATCAATTCCAGTGATTTTTTCCTAAGAGCATTCTATTATTGACTTTCCAATACCGAAACTACTTTGGTTAATATAATTCCAGCATTTATTTGATTGATTAAATAACAAATATCATAATTCAGCCACAATTTTCATATAATTATCAAAATATTATCATAATTTCTATTTATTACGTCAATTATAATGATTATTTCCTAACTGTACTCTGTTAGTGATTTTCCGATACCAATACTAATCTGGTTAGTACAATTATTGAACTAACCAAATGACATACATCATAATGCACTAACAATTTTCTAATGATTATCAAAATTTCAATTAATTTCATCAATTGCAGTGATTCTTTTATAAAATACTTAATTAGTTTAATCAAGCCTATTATATTAAGTATTGAACAACACTGATTACATTGTAAACGCTCTTTGAAGGTTTCAATTATGCTTTTTTTGTGTCATTGACTTACGATTTTTCTATTGCAAATAGACAAAATGGTGACCGGCACTTCCATCCGTCGTCAAGTGCGTATTTTGCTTGTCGGGGACTCGGGCGTAGGAAAAACCTCGCTTATATTATCGTTGGTGAGTGAAGAATTTGCAGAAGACGTTCCGCCGAAAGCTGAGGAAATTACGATACCGGCAGACGTAACTCCTGAACAAGTTCCGACTAATATTGTCGATTATTCCGGTAAATATTACAAAATTGATCGATAATTTGTGGCAGTAGAACATAAATCTAATTTATGTAATATTTTTGTAGCTGCTGAACAAACGACAGATCAATTGTATGAAGAAATCCAAAAATCTCACGTAGTTTGTGTCGTTTATGCAGTCGACGATGAAGAAACTTTGAACAGAGTCAGTTCTCATTGGTTACCACTTATCCGTGAAGCTTGCGAGCAAGATCATAGAAAACCTGTCGTTTTAGTCGGAAATAAAACTGACCTCATTGACTATTCGACAATCCACGTAAATATTGATACAATTTTGAACATTTTCATGTGTTTTGCGATATTTATTCTTATTTTTCATTTCAGTCCATCTTAGAGATTGCAGAAAACTTTCCGGAAATCGATAGTTGTATAGAATGTTCTGCCAAAACGTTAAGCAACATTTCGGAAATGTTTTATTATGCTCAAAAGGCGGTATTGCATCCAACATCGCCATTATATATAACAGAACAGCAAGATGTACTTTTATATTTGTAAAATTTATATATAAAGCGAATTGATTTAATAAATTAATGCGTTCTTGATCATTTTCAGCTGACAGACAATTGTCGAAAGGCGCTAACGAGAATATTCAAAGTGTGTGATATTGATGGTGACGGTTTACTTAACGATTATGAGCTTAATCATTTTCAGAGACGATGTTTCGATAGTCCGCTTAAGCCTAAGGTAAGTTTTCTTAAAGAGATGTTTTGGATTTAATTTTTTTGTACGTTTTCAAGTTGAAATTGTGAATTCAGGTTCTTGATGAAGTAAAAGGAGTTTTAGCTGAAAACGTTGCCGGAGGGATCGAAAATGATTCTATAACACTAAAGGGCTTCCTCTTCTTACATTGTCTTTTTATTCAACGGGGTCGAAATGAAACTACTTGGACTGTTTTAAGGAAGTTTGGCTATAATGAAAATCTTGAAATGTCCACAGACTACTTATATCCAGTGTAAGTTACTTATTCGTTACATTTCTTTTGGTATTTATTGAAAACGCTCTTAATTACAACAGGATAAAAGTTCCTTCCGGTTGCACTACTGAATTATCACATAGAGGTCAACAGTTTTTAACACAATTATTCGAACGTCATGACAAAGATAAAGATGGAGCGTTAAATACAGTCGAACTCCGTAATGTGTTCAATTGCTGCCCACAAGTTCCATGGCATCATCTTAGGCAAACTGTACCAACAAACGAAAAGGTATTACATACAATAAACATGATTTGAAATCTTATACGTATATTTTTATACATAAAAATTGATTTTCAGGGACATTTGACTCTTCAAGGATGGTTATGTCGTTGGTCGCTAATGACTTTAACTGAATTACCACGTACTCTTGAATATTTGGCTTATTTGGGTTTTAACGTTCATGAAAATGAATCTCAAGCTACGGCCATTCAAGGTTTATAATTTTTTCATAATAATTTTGTGTAATAATATGTATTTTTGATAAATTTTTATTTTTTATTCTTAGTGACGCGTGAGAAAAAATTAGATTTAGCTAAAAAACAGTCTAGTCGCAATGTTTATCAATGTCATGTTATTGGACCTCGTAATTCAGGAAAAACAACATTTTGCAGAAGCTTTATAGGCGTTGGAGCTAAGGTATAATTATTTTTAAATCTTTTATCTTATTATACTAAAATTAATTCTATTTCTTGGTTGTAGAAATCAAAAAGCCCAGCCGCAGACACCGACAGTGAATCTATACATTGTTGTATAAACACAGTGCAAGTTTACGCACAAGAAAAGTATTTAATTCTTAAGGATATCGGAGTGAGTCGCGTTTCAGATCCTTTACAACCGTCAGAAGTAAATTGTGACGTTGCTTGTCTCGTTTACGATACGACACATGCCAAATCCTTTGAATATATCGCCCGAATATTTATCGTAAGTGTTGTTCTTTGTATCGTAAATATTTTTTTATATAAGATTCTAACATACGTATTTTTCGCTATAGAAATATTTCGCCGAAAGTAAAATTCCAGTTCTCGTAGTCGGTACGAAATCTGATTTGGAACCCATTCACCAAGAATATCTTCTACAACCTACAGACTTCTGCACTAAATATAAAATTCTTCCGCCACAATTTTACAATTCCAAAGACAAAAAGAAAGATATATTCGTGAAACTCGCGACCATGGCTGCATTTCCGTAAGTATCTCGACAAATTTGAACATATCGTATCTAATTACGTATATTAATTAGTCAAGTTTTACAAATGAAAAATATTCACAAAAAATGTTTTTATTAGTCGTTTTCAAGCCGCTTGGATTTTATTTTACAAGCACAGGTTGGTAAAAGTTTTATCGTCTGACAAAGTAAGTTGCATATATACGTTTAAGCTGATCATTAGTCACATAAGCTAAATCGCACAGTTTATTCAATACGTATTTGTTAATCTTGATTTTTAGGTAAAACTTTGTTCTATGTCGACTATTCATTGACAGTTTTAGAACAGTTTGGAATATTTCTTTTTCATGCTGTGATATTTTATTTGCGATCATTTTTTTATAGAACTGTACATGATTGTCGAACATAGAACAAAAATACGTATGTATTTTATTTCTGCTTAATATTGTTTAGTATACACTGAAATTTTCGAGTGGCATCGTTAAACAGAATCGACGAAATAGTTTTAATATAATATCGTGCCACTGTCCATACACATGCAATGAATAATAGTGATGTGTATATGTGCGTGGACCCTTATCTGTCCTGCTTACAAATATTATTTGTCTTTGTATCTTTCAAATTTCTATATCTATCGATCTTTAAAACGCTTATTATGTAAATATCGAAAAATAAACAATTGGCTATTTAATTTGCATATTTTTTCAATTCATTTGGAGCCATACGTTCGATTACATCATTATTGTGATTAATAAAAATGTTTAGTAAATAACTCAAAATTTTGGGAGATGGAAAAATGTTACGACGGAGGAATTATAGATTGGAATTTCACACTTTAGTTTTGGCTATGTGAAACGCATGTTGCAGTTGATTGCGGGTTCAATTATGATTATTTTGTTGCAGTCCACTGCGACGCATGATTGACATGCTATACCTCAGACCGTTACCGACCGAGTGGTTTAGTTCATGTGCAAGGTTACCGACCATCCTTTTAATAACCCTATTTTAATATTTATGTTGGACTAACCACTATTTAAAAGCGCTTACACTTTCATATACTATAGCATTCTAGACAAAAATGTTGTGGAAGTTGACTGGCTGCATGCCGAGTGGTGTCGAGACATCTCATTGATCGTTTAATGTTTATTTGCATGCGATACTATCTTTTCTATGGTTTATGTGATGTTTTCATTATTAGAATGATACATGGTCTTGATTTTATATATTTTTTGCTTTAGTATTTTAATTAATATATGGTTTTTTTATACTTTTTTGTATGAAAATCTTCAAGTCATATTTTGCATGGATTGATAATTGTATACTATTCTTTATTTGGTTTTATTTATTCTAGGTTATGTATCGGTTGATTGCATCGCATCTTTACTATGTAATTTTCGATGTATAAGCTTTGTAATTCATAAATTATTCGACTACAGATGAATCTATATATCACTATTGCACATTTTTTTCTTGGCTGGTGAATCGATGGAAAAAATATCCTTTATCCATACGATAGATCTACCTATTATCAATAATTTATTTACCAAAATATATAATATATTTTTGGGTGATTATTTCTTATTGGAACTAGATATGCAAATCATTTGAGTATCTGTAGTAATTCAAAATATTATTTGTAGTCTTCAAAATTATTTATCGTATTTCATTAATGATATTCATATCCAGTATCCTCGATTTTATTTGTAAAAGCACTTATCGTAACTATTCCAAAACACATTTTCATGTTTGAGGCTTTATTTAAACGAACGCTTTTCTTTCATCAGCATGAGACATTTGTGTCGATTTGTATTAAAATGAACTTTATCTCTTTTCAGGCATTTGAAACAGTTTGGTTTAATACCAGGCGAAAATGCAACTTGGTGGAAAGCGGGACTAGGACTAGCCGCAGCAACAGTTGTAGGCTTTTTCGTTGTTAGAGTACTTAATACGCCAGATCGATAAACGTTCTTTTTATTTTTTATGTGAGAAATTTAACATTTGCAGTCCATGAATTGGTGTATATTTCGAAATACTTCTTATCCTATTGATCTATATGTAAATATAATAAAAATATTTGAATATTAAAAAAAAATACTGCAAACTCATGATTCAATTTGTAAATATTCACAAAATTAGATTTTAACTGCGCATATGATGAAGCTGCCTTCATAATACATATATTTTTTAAAATATTGTTATTTTTTAATAGTTCTATTAAATCAATATTTTAATTATATAGATTGCGGAATATAATGTAGAATTATATTTTCGAAATTCTTTTTAAAATATGAGGTACTAATTTTGTGATCAAAATAATTTTGATGATATATATATTATTTTTTGTAGTACAAAATAGTCAAAATTAAGCTAACTAGTCTTTAAATTATGACCTCCAAAATGTATATTTTTCTTCATATTACTTTGCACCCATTTTGATGTCAGTAGCATTGAAAAAATTGATATATTGTGATTATATTAAATCATACACCATTTATTTTTCATCTTTTTATTTCATAAATCTATTCACAATATTTTTTCAACGTTAGCCTTGGCACAATATTCATAGCTGTGAGTTCTTGAAACAGTAATTTACAAGCATAAGGTATTTCTATGGTGCTGACGGAGGCCGAACTACTACAACTATGGCACCAGCCATCGTAAGCAAGTCTTCCACATGCATTGCATATATCAGTACTGAATGCATCCGATGATATCATTAAACGTTCGATTAGGAGCATACTGAAAATGAAATTTGATATAAATGATAATGTTCATTTAAAATTTACAAATATTGGTTTGATTTTTACCTGGCACCGTATCCGATCAAACAATCTCTTTCCATTTCACCTAATCGTAAACCTCCTTCGCGTGAACGTCCTTCTGTGGGTTGTCTTGTGAGGACTGCTCGTGGACCTCTCGCACGTGCATGCATTTTATCTTGAACCATATGTTTAAGTTTTTGATAGTATACCTAAAATTTTATGTAATGTTTTTAATAATAATACAATTAGACGAATCCAATGTAATATAAAAAGATATATTACCGGTCCGGAGTATATATAAACTTCTAACGGTTCTCCTGTAATGCCAGAATAAAATATATCTTTTCCGTGATAGTTAAAATTGTTTTTTTCTAATTCGTCACATACATCTTTGACTTTAGAACCACCGAATGCAGTACCTGAAATTAAAAACAGTTATCAGTCAAAAAGTATCATAAAAGAAATAGTCTTTAAATCATCAAATTACCATAATGGAATTTTCCTTCTAAAAGACCAGCTTTTCCAGCTATCACTTCGATAGTTTTTCCGATAGTCATTCGAGACGGGAATCCATGCGGGTTCATGATTATATCCGGACAAATTCCGTAATCGTTAAACGGCATATCTTCTTGTTCGACTATCAATCCAGTCACTCCTTTCTGACCGTGCCTAGAACTGAACTTATCTCCGATTTCAGGACAGCGTGTTTGCCGATACAAAACCTTGATCAAAAACGCATCATCAGCATTGGAAGACACCATAACTTTCTCCACATATGCTGACACCGGACATTTATAAGATACAGGAACATCTTTGTAATCGACTTGTTGAGGTTGCCCTACCATCACAGGACTTATCGTCACAGAAGGCATTTGTTTGTTAATGAGGACTTGTCTATTTTCAATCATTTCTCCGGGAGCTGCTATTCCGTCGGAATCTAAAGCTTCGTGAGCTTTGATTATTTTGTTTGTCGCGCCGTCTCTGGATGGGCCTAAAATGCGGTCTGATGTTTGGTTCGCGTAACGTTTCAATGTTGTCTTTGCACTTCTATAGACTAAACATCTTCCGAATCCTCTATCTATAGATGCTTTGTTTAGAATTAAAGCATCTTCGATATCGTAACCGCTGTAACTCATTACAGCAACCGTTGCGTTTTGTCCGGCTGGTAATTTGTCGAAATTTGTTAGTTCTATCGTTTTAGTTTTAACCATTGGACATTGTGGATATACAAGATTATACATTAATGTATCTATACGGTTGCGCTGATTATATCCAATTGTACCTGAAAATTATAAATATAACAATAAAGATTTATTCAAATTAAAAATATAATAAACCGGTTAAAAATATTTACCCATTGCTTGTTTTCCCATAGCGCATTGATAAGTATTACGAGGACTTTGATTATGGTGAGGATACGGAATTAATCCGGCACAAACTCCCAATATAGTGAACGGCTCAATTTCCATATGAGTAGTATGAGGATTGATATCTTTCTCCGAACAAGCGACGAGACTGTCGTTTTCTTCGTTTACATCCAAATATTCCACGAGACCGTCGTTCAAAAAATCCTGGAACTTTCGTATTCCTCGATCGAGCTGTTCTAAATGATCTTCTTTGACTAAAGGTTGTCCGTTGACAACTATTATGTACGGCCTACACAATCTACCTCCATCGCTACTGATATAAACCGTGCGCTGTTTACGACTTGGATATATTGATACAAACGCTGAAATATGACCTTTTCTCCTGAGCATTCTAAAAACGCATATCAACCGTTCGTAATTCGTGATTACGCCCAATATGTTACCTAAATAACAAAGGTTTTTATATAAATTATAATGAATCGAAGTTTAATACGAAATTTAATAAATATTTACCGTTTAAGAATACTTTGTACACATCGGGATGATGTATTTGAAAACCGCCTAATATACGTATATCTTCGACGCCCGCATTGTATGCCAAACGAGCTATAGGGCCTTCGTTGCATTCTGTTGTTATGTGAGTCATTAACGCTAAATTTTTCACCAAACCGCACGCTTCACCTTCAGGTGTATCTGATGGACAAAGCATTCCCCATTGAGACGCTTGCAAAGATCTAGGTCCGGATACTTTTCTTGTTTTTTCAAATTGAGAATTGACTCTCGTCATCATTCCCAATGCAGATATATAACTTAGACGACTTAATACTTGTGTGACTCCGTATCGTTCCATTTTGAATCTTTTGATAATCCAATTTCCCTATAAACAATGAATATTTGATTACATCTATAAATATTTGAGTTTGAATACATAATATTTATACTTACACTAGAAATAGCACTGAATAATCCGTTAGTTATCAAATCCGGTCTCATATGTTTTACTATATCGAACTGGGCAGCTTTCATTTTGGGAATTATTTTATCGGCGATCAATTTCAACTCCCAATTAAATCTTTTGAATAAATCTTCAAACATCAACCCTAATAGTGATCCTGCCAATTCCAATCTTTTATTACCGTAATAATCGGGATCGTCAACTCCTAATTTGTTGGATTCGGCTTCTATTACACGACGGACCATTAACGCAGCATATACAGCCTTAACATAAAAATTATAGTTTTCTACAGGAACATGAGCTAATATTGTAGTGGCTAAGAGATCTCTTGCTTCGTCCGCAGGAGTTTTAATTTTGCTGGCAGCTGTAACGAATCTGATCATATTTTTATATTAAAATATTTAGAATACTAATAATTTGATAATATATGTAGTTAAATTATTTACCTTTTTACCCTGAGTTTAGAACCCATATATTCTAAGGCTTTCTTTCTTGTGAAAATTTTCAAATTATGACATTCTAAAAGACATGGAGCTACTCTTTTCATTATATTTTCTTCGGTTCCGATAAGCTGCATTATTTCTTGGTCGCTACAAATTCCGAAAGCTTTAAACATCACAGCAATTGGTATATCCTTGAAAAATAAGATTATTTAGCATTTCAGTCATCAATATTTTATAAATTCTCTAAAGAAAATTCATACATCTGCGAATGAATTGTGCCGTAAAACATATTTTCCACCTTTGGCGATTATGATGGTTCTAGATTTTTTTTCGCGTGTAGAACTAGTTACTTGACATTGAATAGATCCTTTGAATTCATCGACTATCATTCTGTTTCGTGACAATTGTTCTTGAATCAAAATCACTTTTTCTTGTCCTGAAATAATAAAAAAATACATCATTGAATACAAAATTATACTAAATTATCATACTTAAAAAAAAATCATATTTTAAACAACCTCGAATGACGAAATAACCGCCAGGGTCATGAGGACATTCGTTTAACGTGGACAGTTGAAAATGATTTTTATTCGTTAACACGCAATTTGAAGAACGAAGCATCAACGGCATTCTATTGAAAAAAAAACAGACATTACATATGGAAGGCTGAAAGTCTGAAATGACAAAAATGAAAAACATACCTTCCAATCATTAAATTATTCCGTATTACTCGTTGATTGCCTCTTGTATATTCAATATCGACAGTAATAGGAGCCGAATACGTCAAGTCACGCAATCTACATTCATGAGGTGTAGTCGATCTCGAATTGTTGAAGCTCTCTTCAATATCAGGTTTTCCTACGTAAGCATTCAAATATTTCACATAAAAAAGTGGATCGGCATCACTGTAAACTTTTTCGTTTATTTGAACGATCTTCTTAATCTCTACGTTTATGAAGTAATTGTAAGAATCTATATGCTGTTTCACTAGGCCTTTCACTTGAAGAAATGCAGGGACTAGCTTCCATTTTTCCTACAGAATTAATATAATAACCTTTACAAAAACTAAAATAAAATAAACGTGAAGAATGAAGAGGTCAATAATACTTCGAGAGGTTTGACTGGTTTGTATAAATCCTTTGGATGAGGAGGCCATTCTCCACCTAATTCCCCCATCACGACCGGCAAATGCAAACGTCAAATCCACGAGGCTATCTGTCAAACTGTTGTTGTCAATTTGGTGTTGCCAGAGTCAGAATTTGATTTTTTCAAAAATAAATAAATCAGAAAATTTTGGTTTCACGGTATTAGAATAAACGATAAAAAAAAATGCACCGATAATAAAACACATTGTTAGTATTATAGAACACAGCAATAGTGAAACACAGCTACAGAAGAACAAAATCAAGTTATTCAAAATATAATTTAGGGGATCTCAAAGGATTCCATTTCAAACAACTCATTTGCTTTCATGTTCAGTACATGAAAGGTTAATTAAATTTGAAACCCAAATTTAACCCTGAAAATTCCAGACATCTTTATCGAATATATTACGAATAAAAAAATAATCGAACTACAATTAAAAAAGCGATAGATTAATACATTCATAAAAACTTGCGTATTTTCAAGTTGCGCATATTCAAAATAAATAAATAGATATTTTTTTGGGCCGATATTTAAGCTGTTGGAAGTGACAGGTTGAAGTCGAACTTTAATCATTTCGGTCAGCTGTCAATGAGGTGTTTGTTTTTGTATTTGACATTGAGTTGTGTGGATTATCTTATTTTCAGTTATTATATTCAGAATACGTGTATTGAAACTTTTTTCAGTTTAGACTACGATTTATAATCCCAATTTACTGCGTATTTAAATGTGGCCTACGTCCTTAACTAGATGACATTATGACTTTCTTCAATATTCGTAATATTTCAAGTACTTTTCATTATTTTTTTCTATAATTCTTTTTATTATAAAAAAAATCAAAATTTTAAGATTTTTAAATATTTTTTCAGTTATCGCTAATCGACTCAAAAATTTTCATGTTACGAAAAGATATTTCAACCACAAACTTTCTCAGAATCATGAAATGATTCGAAAAACATGCAGGGATTTCGCTTTGAAGGAGTTGTATCCAATCGCTGGACATTTAGACAAAAACTGTCTTTATCCTCACGAACCGGTTTGTTATTCGAACTTTTTCTGTTTATTTGACTATCGAATTCGACTGAAAATCTCGATACTTTAATTTCAGCTCAAAAAGTTAGCAGAAATGGGTTTTCTCGGATACGGTCGAAAAGACTATGATGCTCTAAGTATGGTGATAGCGATCGAAGAACTGTCCAGAGGATGCGCATCTACAGGAGTTATAGTTTCAATACATAATTGTTTATATGTGAATTTTATAGACAATCTCGGTACGGCTCAACAAAAAGAAAAATATCTCGACGAATTTACCAAAGGAAAAATTGGCTGTTTTGCTCTTTCTGAGCCGAGTGAGCATTCTTATTTATTAGCGTGAATTAAATAATACTAAATCGTGTCTTATAAGCTGTAATTTTTATATATTAGATGCTGGAACTAATGTTATCGATCTCGAAACAGTAGCCATAGATAATGGTGATTCTTGGATTATTAGAGGTACAAAATGTTGGGTATCGTCTGCACCTGAAGGCGAAGCTATTATTGTTTTTGCTAAAACAAATAAAGACCTAAAACATAAAGGAATCACAGGTAGAGTAACAACGCCAGTAGTGGACTATGCACCTGTAGTTGACCGTTTCTTAGAAAAACTTAAAAATTAAGGTTTTTTATAGACGATTATCTTTCAGAAAAGATGCAATTCATTAGCTACTTATTACAGCTTATCTATTGCATCCCTCCGAAAGATTATTGTCCATAAAAAACATTGATTTTTGCTTTTATTTTGAGAGACCATCAATTACAGGTAAATGGTTCACTACTGCTGTCGTTACCCTGAATATTATTTTAATTTAATGATATTTCATATACTCATTATAAAAACATTACTATTCAATTTTTAAATTATCATTTTTCAGCATTCATTGTTGATAAAAATGCCCCAGGTATTTCGTTAGGACGTAAAGACGATTTAATGGGAATAAGGTAAATATTTCTCTATAAATATGAAAATATATGACAGAATCGTGACTGTTTATTATATTTTAGAGCTTTATCAAGTTGTAATGTTATATTTGACGATGTTAAAATTAGTAAAGATAGTGTTGTGGGAGAAATTGGCGAAGGCTTTAAATTGGCAATGAATCAATTGAATCTGGCAAGAATCGGGATATCTGCTCATGCTTTAGGTATACGTAGAACCTCGATTATCTGGATTAAACATGGATTGAGATAGTCTAGATAGTGAAAAATCTGGATAATCGAGACAAGAAAAAAATTAAATAAAAATTATAAATTAAATAAAATTATTTATAGAAATTTTTGGTGTGCATAATTATGCACACAATTTTTAAGCATTTTTTAAACGTATTTACAATCCATAGTTACTAAAATTTTCTCTTACATAATAGGCATAGCTCAAGCAGCTCTGGATACTGCCGTTTCGTATGCTAATCAAAGAAAAGCGTCTAAACTCCAAATAGCCGACCTTCCGATAGTCAAGGTTTCTCAAAAAAATTTCACATTATTGATCATCGATATGAACTACATATATGATGAAAATTAAAATAACAATTTCAGACTAGAATAGCGGAAATGGCGTTATCGATAGAAGCCGCACGATTGTTGACATGGAAGGCTGCAGTCGAATATGATTCTGGCAATCGTTCACGCAAGTATCCGTCGATTGCAAAAGTCGCTTCTAGCAAGTCTGCCAATTTTGTCGCAGATAATTGTGTTCAAATCATGGGCGGTATGGGATTAGCCAAAGAATGTCCAGCCGAGAGACATTATCGGTGAATATTTTGATTTTTTGTGTTCCTGCTTTTGATCTGTCTTAAATTGTTTTAAAAAATGTTTTAGTGACGCTCGAGGGACTCAAATTTATGGTGGTGTCACTGATATACAGAAAGAAGTTATCGGTGAAGAAGTTTTCAAAGAATATCGTACACATGGAAGTCAAAATCTTCCATTATAAATTGTTCATTTTCTATATATTGTATTTTGTATATAATAATTTGGATTTATTATCCTGTTGACTGATTCATTAATTTTCACTCAATTATTTTTTATATTTATATTAAGAAAAAAAATATTTTTTTACATGAAATTTTATATAATGTTTGCAAATTAGTGAAAAAAATCAACTAATTCTTCGTTTTGATTAATAGTTAAAATAAAGACATTCCAAAAATTATTTGTAAATCTATTTTTAATTTATTATGCAGTAGTATTGTTGGATGTTTGTAAAATGAAAAAACAAATGATACTAAATCGCTCAAAACAACACAATGAATTTTTATTTCAATTTGTAATAGCAAAAATAAAATGCATATAAATTTTTTTTCCTAATAAATATTGACTCGTTGTCAGTGAAGTATGAAGTTACAAATTGAAGACCTTGATATTAAATACTACATATTTGAAGATCATAAGGAGTGTTTTTATTAAAATGCGATTCATAAATGTTTAATTTATATAACTAATGATGATCTCATAATATAATTCTATTAGCGTGTCTTTTTCGCCAAAAAGGAGGAAAAATTTTTAAATGGTGGGAAATATTACAGTACTATTGACGCATTTTGCAAGCGGTAAAAATTAATCAATGTATATGGTAAGTATAATAATATTAGAATTTCTAACCATATAAACATATTTAGAAAAACATCATTTACAGAAAAATCATTACGATTGGCCCCAGAGTTAATTTTTCACATATGATTTCTGCATATATAATATAATAAAATAAGTGCATCTCATTATTATATTATTTTCCACCATATCGTACGAAATTATACAATAAAATATGAGTCGTTCCTTCAATTTCCATGATCCTTAAGACGATATCACAAATAACTGATAATTACACTTCGGTAAAACCAAATTAATCTAATCTATTTCTATTTAGAGTCTACAATTAAAATTAGCTACGTCGAATTCTTAATATAAATAGAGCGACGAGACATAACTTACAACCGACTGCAACGTTTCAATCTTCTAATTGCAAGAAGAGACCGGAAAAACGTTTTAAGACTTAAATATTGTTTCAATTGAAGAAAATTGTATTATATTATTTTTTTGTATGTAGTGAGATTTTTTAAGTACCATAAGTCCAACTGAACAAATTTGCAATCGAAAATATTTACACAATTACTCATTCAGAATCCAAAGTGGACACAATTCATATTGAAAATGGTTTTTAACAATTTTCAATAATGTATTTAAATGTATATTTTTAGATATTTTTTCTTTCACATACAAATGTGATTGATAGGTAATTATACCAGTGGTGGATCATGTACATACCTACAGTTGACCTTCTCTCAGAAAAACGTAAAAATCAAGTTTTTTAAAGGCAACAATCTTTCTGAAAAGGTGCAATAGATAAGTTTTAATAAGCACCTTATCTATTGCATCCTTTCTGAAAGATTAACGTATTTGAAAACCTTAATTTTCACGTTTTTCCGACAGTGATTTAATCAACTATAGGTGCATCGTCCATGTTGGTGTCGTTGACCTAACTATTAAAATATTTTTCATAAAAATCATACACACAAAATATATTATTTCCGAAAAAAAAAATAGAAAAGCATTCAAATTTTATACTTTTTGCAGAATGCGATTACCTTATGTATTGCGAAAATCTTAAAAAAAAAACAGTTATCACGTCACTAATACGTCAACCAGAACAAAGATGGTCGATAGAAAATTTTCGAAAAATTGTGAAAATCCACAAACTCGACTCGTTCTTCCTAAAGAAAGACTTCCAAGTTTATCTTCAGGTTATCAGAACTCGATTGAACCTCTTGGCGCGTTTATTTATCAACTCGCACCGAATTCATGTATAACTATTTAACAGTTGTGCCATCAACTGTTTGCTTCAGTGTTAAGTCGTTCACGAGTGTCTATGGTCGTCCATTGTGTAACACAATTTGTGTTGTCCTTCATAGCCGAGAGACAAATAACGAATTTAGAACATCGTTCGCGAAGGTACTTTCTATTTTATTTTTAAAAAATGCGGGGTTTATGTCTGTTTTTTTCGAATAAATTCGAAAATTTCGTAAGTGGTGTGATGTGGTTTTAATTCGATCGATAAGGTTTGTTTTCATCGGAAATGTAATTTGTGTACGTCATGTAATCTTTTATTTAAGATTGGTCTCTTAAATGTCTCTGTTTTATCGTATCGAATAATAAATATATTATAAAAACTGTCGCAATTTAAGATTGGTCTCTTAAATATTTATTTTTTATCATATTGAACAATATGTTTATTATAAAAATCGTCGCAGTAATATAAATAATATAATATAAACTTTTATGATAGTGGATCGTTTTTTATTTATTATTAATTGTTTTAAATACAACTTACACTTAAGGGTTTAATGTCGTTAATATATTTTATTAAATTTCATTATTCGCACAATCCTTCAATTTTATTTACCTACATTCTAAAGATTATATATTAACTTATGGATCAATGATTAGTTCCCGTATAAAATCAAAACATTTATTGCTAACTACGAAAAATAGAACAACGTCGATAAAAATGCACATATGTATTTATGCAATTTATGCACACTTAAGGATCCTAGAATTGTTTTGATTCATAATCGACCATAAAATCAGTATAAATAACAAAAAAATAATACGAAAACATTTAACAGGACAATTCGTCGAAATACCAATTGCGATTTGAAGTCGTTATAACACAATTGAGAATTTGAACGGATCAAACGATCCTTAATTGTCAATTAACATCAGCACATCCTGCATGCGAAGTCTTATTTTCATTTCACACAACTTTTAAATTTTACATATATTTCTAGGTGTCGGAAAAGATCATGTTTACCTTCGGTTCACTATCACGTGAATGCAAAACTTATCCGTACGTTTATATAATATAATAAATCGTAAATCCTAATTATTTGATAAGTAAAAAAAAATCTGATTTTGGTCCCGGTTCTTGATTTCGATATAAATCTTCCAACATGTCGAAAAGTCTTATACATAGTTATGAATGCCAGAATGATTTGCAAAAACAGTTTTACCCTTCAAATTTTAACCTTGGGTTATATAATATTAAAAATCAAACTAATAGTTGCATTAATACTTAAAAAAAATATTATTCGTTAATTATGTAACTTCATTGCAGTTTACAATGCATCGAGTTTAATTGCGTTAACTTTCATATCATCTCGGAAAAATGTGCTGACAATCAAAAGATGAATAACTGTCATATCGACACGTGATTATTAACGACATTCGATTTTTTGCATTTTGTATGGTTGCGTGACTGTATTTTTTTTCTTCTTCAATAAATCAATGAATATTAGATAAAATAGTTGCCAAACTTCAGGGAAAATCCTTACGACGTATAATTAAATATTTGATGAATACCTTATACGTGTTCGTGGAATGAAACATTGACATGTCAATATGCATTAGTTGAATTGTGATAACAAAATTATTAATCGATCAGAATTCCAAACATGTTTATAAATATTTTAAACGAAGTGTATCAACACGTAAGCTTTATTTGAAAAAGTATCCGGGGTTTATATTACTGACATGCTAAATGTGATAATCTCAGTAATTATAAGAATATAATTGCCCAATTACGATAGTATAATTGGTTTTGATTTATAGAATTTCTCGTTCATCATTATTGGATTGTTTAGCTAGTATAAAATATAGGCTGATCAAATGTTATCTTTTAAGGAAGATTGTTCTTCTTTTGGGAACATTATCCTCCTCAAAAATACTGTATTTCTCAAGGGAAATTATACTTCTTTGTCCTCCTCTAGGAAAATTATCCTATTTTAAAAGTTAAACGGGCCGAGTGCATCTTTGAAATGAGGTTGAATTTTGTCAACATGGATCAATAGGTAGTGAATAGATCGAAGAAAAATAATAATTTATTAAAAAAATCATAGATACATCTAAAAAAATCTTAGATATTCAAATTACGGCAGAATATCTTCGATCAAAACAGTAAAAAAATACCGGAAATTATTATACATGTTCTGGTCCAACGCTAGTTGCTATTAAACTATTGAATTTTAGAAAATATTAAGGTTGTTTACAATATTTAACTACAAAAAAAAATACACAAAAAAAAGATATAACCTTTGATGTTTTTTTTATTAGCACTCGTTTTTCAATTTGAATAATCATTTTTAGACCATTTAGTTTTAACCAATATTATTTATATCAGTATCCTTCATTGACGTTTTCAAAATCTAGTCACCTTAATAAAAACGAACTCGTTTCAATTTTCAACAAGTTGAAAATTAGTTAAGTGCCTTTTAGCACTATAAATTATAGATAGTATGTTAGATTTTATTTTCCCGATGAATTTACCTGATTTTATGAATCGGATGAATATGAACCGATCGTGGAAAACAGGGTCAATGCATTGCGAAACCTTTTAAATGCATTATACAAGAAAATTCACAAATTACAATCTTGTTGGGTTGTTTCAAAATGAAAAAAAATAATATAAATCCATAATTAGATTTATAATGCATATATAATATAATAATCTTAAATAAGTGATTTTTTTAGTAACAAGTGCATAATGCGTATATAACGGATAATTTACTTAAAATATTCAATGATTTTTTCTTCAAAAATTCGTTCAAAATCATTATCATTATTTATAATTATTTTCGGTTATATTAATTATTATGTACACCTTTTGAATTACTTAGAATAAATATCACATAAATTTAACTGTCCGAATATTCTAAATTGTCGGATAAAATTTTATGCGCACTAACTATGCAAATTGATTTTTAGGATCCAGCACGTTCAATTTTTCCTGATATTTTCCTTGCAATTTTTTGATGTTTTTACATAAATGAAAATAATATATTATTATAATATCGTCTCTTATCTGGTTGTAGTACTATCGAATAATATTCAGAAGTGCACGAGGCCCCTTTATGATGATAATTATTTTTTGTTGTAAACGCATTATCGAAGTTCATCGAAGGTTTCGTTATATTTATATCGTTCGAATTATAAATAAGAATAAATAATTATGGGTACTTTTACAAGTCGGAATAAATAAGTTTATCTTTGGGAAAGAAAAAATATAAAAAAACTTCACATGTAAAAACACTTTTATCTTTATTCATTAAAAATAAAGTTTTTTGAACTTAATCGTTTCGTCTTTGATTATTATTAACACAAAACATATCGCTTGTAAATTATAATAAATTTATAAAGGACGATCGTATAAAAAATATGCTTAGGTGTTACAGAATGTCATACCTACTGCTACGATTTATTTAAAACCGGATAGGAGTTTTGTTTCTAACAAGATAAGATAATTGATATGGCAGATAATTTTTTTCGGTTTGTTATTGAGTCGCTTCCTTAAGAATTAGATTGCGAAAAAATCTTTATGCAAAGTGCATTCGTTTTAAATTTATAATCGATTTTATTAACGCGCATACACCTACATAGTTATGCTTCAAATTGAAAAACAAAAATGCCTTTTGAAATTTATTCTAGATTTATTGCAATGAATTTATGAATATTACAATTAGTCAATGTTTTGAATGATATTTGAGATATAAAAATAGTTAAATATCAATCGAAAATAAAAAAAACCCAAGAAATTCTTGTTCTAGTACAAATGTTGCTGTTTTTTTTTTAATTTTAAACAGAATTTTATGTTTGAATTCCATTCGTTCTAGCAGAGGTTAAAAAATCTCGTTAATAAAATCGGTTATGAAACAGAAACAAAATCTCTGTACAGAGGATTTTTTACCATCTACTAACAAGTCTCGAGAATGGACTCAACAAAAAAATGAAAAAATATTCTACAATATATGTATATTATCTTACAATTAGAAATAAAACTCTTATCCGTTTTTAGTTGATCGCTTCTCGTATTCGGTTCAAAAAAAGTCAAAACCTGATCCTGTTTGAATTTATAATTATTCAATTGCAAGTGCAAATAAATAAACCTTTTTATTGCCACTTTTTTTTCAATTAATTAAATTTAACCTGTATAATGAAAGTATAAAAAAATGTCGTTCCAGTATATTTTTAAAATTATGTCGCATTGCTCTTTTTTATCAAACGAATAACTAATAAGTCTTTACTCGAATATTTTCATGTTAAACAAGTTTACAATTCCGAAACGTCATTTTGCACTTTTTTCGTTACAAACGTGTAGAGTGGATTGATAATTACACGATTATTTTCATAAATGTTTTAAAAGCCCATTTTTTTCACTTACACTTATTTTTTTTACGTAATGAATATGTGGTTGCGTCAGAAATATAAAAAAATATTACATAAAGAAATATCACCGATATAATTAATAGTCCTCTTTAAACTGAAAATCATATTCAAACAGAACAATTATTTTTTTATGTATAATGTATGTGTATATTTTCCTGGAAGTAACGAAAAAATTGCGAATATTGAAATCCAATCGACCGTTAAAAACGCAATAAATTCAAATAGTTTTACAACTTCCTTTGGGTAATGAAGTAATAAAATAATATATTTCTTTTTCTTTTTTTTATTAATAGCACAACCTTTTTGGCCGCATGACTAATTGTAGGCTGATAGATCGAATTGATTTATAGAAGTAAACCATCCTTCCGAAATGCTGCCAGAAAACCAGAACGATGAGTTCGTCGAACAAAACAACACCCACAACCACATATTGAAAAACCCATCAGAAAATTGGAAATCAGAAAACACCGACATATTACAAAACGAAAAAAACACCAAAATCTCCAAGGGAAAACCAGAAAACGGTGACATCATGATAAAGAACACGTGCGAAAAGTGTATAGGAAAAGACTGCGTACATCAGAATTTATTAAAACCAGAAATCACGAATGAAAAACAGAACGGTACTTTGAAAAAATGCGACTCTTCGGACAGCGAAAAAATGATCAAAACCAACTTCGGCCACCGAATTATTAAACCTTGTCTAACTGATGATTCTTGCAAAGGACTTATAGGTTCTCCCAGGGTTTTGGTGGGTCCTCGAGGAGAGATCCTTGTCAGGGAAGATACTGTTGTGGCAGGATGCACTTCTTGTTCTGGAGGAAGATTGATAAGTTGTGCCAGGATCAAATGTACGACTTCTGCTTTGTGTTGGCAGCGTAGTTCCAAAAAACCTTCTAATTGTAGTAAGTACATTTTGAATCATATTTTTCGAAATTTTTTTATGTAAAATAATGATTTAGTCCTTTGTATGGTTTGGTGTATTTTTTTTGTATTGTTACCGCGTTGCTATAGAATAGGGTGATTATAAAAAGGGTAGTAGGGTTGTACTTTCGCAACGTGTTTTCGAGGGGTTAGTATTTCATTTAATTCTTCTTGAAGTGACAGTTCGTATAAACGTCACTTTTAATATTTGTTTTTGAGTCTTGATTAATGATATAAAAAGTGAACAGATTAAAGTTTTTGTGATAAAGTGCATTAAAGTGACTTTCTTCCGTTATAAATATGTGGCGGAATGGTCGAAGAGCTTTTAGTGAGACGAAATGTATGTTATCGTTTATCGTTTTTTTTGTTTGGTTCAAAAATATACTTTTGAATTTGTAAAAATCATAATTATATACAATTTTATGTACCGAAGAATTTTTGAGAATGCGGTATTCATTTATCACCTAAAAATGGAAATTTGTTTGATGGGCAAAATAACAAGTTTTTCCTTAAATGTGTAGGTCAGTTTAACCTTTTATTTTATAAAGTCACAAAATTTTATAAAGAGTAGCAATATTGATTTTGTTATTAGCATTGAAATTTTTCAATCGTTTGTAAACATTCAAAAATACCTGCGCATACAAATATATATTATATGATATTATTGAGATATATCAATGTATTTTCTTGTAACCATAAAATATTGAATTGAAATAATTTCATTGTATCGCGGTATACCTTCTCACAACATGTGATCGGTATCGCAGAAGGGTGGGTCGTGGGTAGCAGCGTGCTCTACGTACGACGGTCGGCAGCGGAATCCTTTTCGTCCCGCCCTCGGCAGGAGAACCGTTGTCTTTTCAGGGCTGCCACCCCCGCATGGGATGGCATGCCCTAACAGGGGTACCAATGGGAAAAGGGGTCGCGTTACAATTGTTTATTTAAAATTTAACTTTTTACTTGCATTGGTTTTTGGAGTAAAGTCTAGTTATTTTTTGATTCTTTTTATACAATATTGAATTTTAACAGCGGTAATTTTTTTCAATCAACAAATGTAGATATTTATTCTCCATTCTGAAAAAATATTATTCATATCAAAAATAGCAAATTTGTTTATGTTTCTAATCATTAAAACAAACTTATCAAACAATTTTTTTTTAGTCTAGACATAAAATTGCACTTTATATTGTTTATCAAATATAAAAACATCAATTTAGTTGTCACAGTAATAAGTCTGATTATCTTTGACCAACGTGTCAATGTTTCAATAACTTTTTGTGTTGATTTCATTAAACGTAAAAAAATTATTCAAGCGTTACATGTAACATCAATTTCGATAATATGTATAATACACATGATTTCTTTTAAAATTAAAGCTGGATTGAATAAGATGACCTCTTACATTATATTGATAACCAAATCATAATATTGTCTGGAGGTCAAGTAATCTCACTAACAAGGGGGAGGTACAGATTGGTCCTCACGGATTACATTGAATTTGAATTTGGGTATAGATCAAAATTATTGTATCAATATGGTAAAGTATAAAAACCCAATACCCAGCCAATTTTGAATTAGACGCATTTGAAGTTTCGATTTTTGGACGTACATGCTATGATACGTCAATAGATGGCACTCCGAAAATACGGCGGCACCCAGTGACGACGGTCAGTCGGGTTTTTTTTGGCCTTTTTTTTCATTCATTGTCGTGTTGTTATTACTCGGTGGTACCTGGAACCAAGTCCATTTGCCACATGGGAAGGAACATAAGGATTTTTTTCATGAAAATGATGAATTCTAATTTTATATGAAATACGATATATATAAAATACGAATATAATTTTTAAAGCATTTTAATTAATTTAAAAAATATATATTTCTTACATGAACATGTATAGGTATTTAAAAAAATCATTTTTTACTAGTTTATTATAAAATAGATTTAAAATAAATTGTCATTAATAAATGACATATTTTAAGAGCGTAGAGATACGAATTACCCACAAGTGGCTCTATGAACTCGATTGATCCTCCAGAAGCTGTCTCTGCACATTTTTTTTTATTTCATTGTAAAAGATAAGGATAATTACACAATTAACTTACAATATAACTTATCGATAATATATAATATAAAATTTATTCGCAAGAAAGTGTATGATCATTGTCATAAAAACAAGAAAAACAAAACGAAATTCGGCATCTCGCGCAACAAATAAAAGAAGACTTTTTACAACTGCAAGGTATTTTTAGAAGATCGTTCGGAAAACAAACTTCATTGACATTCAAAAAAAACTCTCGTTCATCAGAAAGTTTGGAAGCGTGCCACGCATATTTAATCATTTCTCTAAAGATCGGAGATGACAGCTGATGAGTAGCGATTGAGTGTATGCTCATACAATCATCCCGGAAATAGGCTTCGCGTCCTTGTTCGATCAAAAAAGTACAATTTTGGATTCGTTTCATTAAAATTTTGAGTTGTAAGTTTTCCAGACTTCGATGATGTCACGATGACATTTTTATATTTTTCTCTATATTGATTAATTGATTTAAGGACTCGCGGTCCAAATGTACCAGTTGGTTCTTGCAAACAAATAAATACATAAGGCAGTAGTTTTCCAGATAATTTTTTTAGACAACTCAAAATTTTAATGAAACGAATCCAAAATTGTACTTTTTTTGATCGAACAAGGACGCGAAGCCTATTTCCGGGATGATTGTATGAGCATACACTCAATCGCTACTCATCAGCTGTCATCTCCGATCTTTAGAGAAATGATTAAATATGCGTGGCACGCTTCCAAACTTTCTGATGAACGAGAGTTTTTTTTGAATGTCAATGAAGTTTGTTTTCCGAACGATCTTCTAAAAATACCTTGCAGTTGTAAAAAGTCTTCTTTTATTTGTTGCGCGAGATGCCGAATTTCGTTTTGTTTTTCTTGTTTTTATGACAATGATCATACACTTTCTTGCGAATAAATTTTATATTATATATTATCGATAAGTTATATTGTAAGTTAATTGTGTAATTATCCTTATCTTTTACAATGAAATAAAAAAAAATGTGCAGAGACAGCTTCTGGAGGATCAATCGAGTTCATAGAGCCACTTGTGGGTAATTCGTATCTCTACGCTCTTAAAATATGTCATTTATTAATGACAATTTATTTTAAATCTATTTTATAATAAACTAGTAAAAAATGATTTTTTTAAATACCTATACATGTTCATGTAAGAAATATATATTTTTTAAATTAATTAAAATGCTTTAAAAATTATATTCGTATTTTATATATATCGTATTTCATATAAAATTAGAATTCATCATTTTCATGAAAAAAATCCTTATGTTCCTTCCCATGTGGCAAATGGACTTGGTTCCAGGTACCACCGAGTAATAACAACACGACAATGAATGAAAAAAAAGGCCAAAAAAAACCCGACTGACCGTCGTCACTGGGTGCCGCCGTATTTTCGGAGTGCCATCTATTGACGTATCATAGCATGTACGTCCAAAAATCGAAACTTCAAATGCGTCTAATTCAAAATTGGCTGGGTATTGGGTTTTTATACTTTACCATATTGATACAATAATTTTGATCTATACCCAAATTCAAATTCAATGTAATCCGTGAGGACCAATCTGTACCTCCCCCTTGTAAAACTAAGCAGCACCTCATTTTTTTAATCATTTTACAATTAATTACTTTTTACTATAATAAAACAACATAACATATAATGATATGATATTTTTAATACGATTATAATATCAAAATGATACGTTGTCAAATTATTGATTATAGATTTCAGAAATAAAAATCATATACATAATCTGAAATACAATGAAGTAGAAATTTTATTTTTTATTATTGTACTAAGAAACTAACTAATTAAAATAAGATAACTAACAAATTATTTAAATGAGATTTATCATACAGTAAATGTTTTATTGTTAGTTAATTCTAGTACATATGTTTATATACGTAAACAAAGAGAATTACGTTTATTACGTAAACAAAAAGTAATGTTATCATTAAGTTAAATTCAAATAATTTTACATTTAACATAAGAAAAACAGGGATTACTGTTTAATATTTTTATTTTTATTTGTTTCAGTATTAGGTGTATTAATTTTTTTATCAACACTTAGTTTTATAGGAATCATTATATTTAGTTTTTCAAATATATTCTCAAATACTATTCTTTCAGTAAGTTTTTGATATTACATTACTTTATTTAAATGAAATTTGATTTTAATTTCAATATTTTTCAAACAGAATATGGTTTTAAAAAATAATTCAAAGTCATATACTCTTTGGAAAAATCCTCCTGTACAACCATTAGTGAAAGTTCATATTTTCAATTACACAAATATAAAAGAATACATGTCTGGAGCTGAAACTAAGCTGAAAGTCGCAGATATAGGGCCGTACACTTATAGGTAAATTGCAATATCATAATTCATTTATATTATATTATGTACCTACCGTTTATTTTATGTATTGCTTATTTTTCAGAGAGACCATCTCTAATGTAAATGAAGAGTTTCATCCAAATGGAACGCTGACATATCAAACCAAGCGAAATTATCAGTTTGTGCCTTCCGAGTCTGTAGGAACCCAATACGACAAAGTTGTTGTACCAAATATTCCGCTTTTGGTATGTAAATCTAAACTTGTTTAATATATTGTCATTTTAATTTTATATTTCAAACGTTTTTTTAGTCCGCAGTATCAATGTCGAGAGAAATAAATTATTTTGCAAAAGCAACACTCTCAATTGCTGTCAGTGGATTAATGACTACTGCATTCAAAACTCTTCCGGCGCACCGTTTTCTCTGGGGTTATGAAGACACATTAATAAATCTAGCAAAACCATATCTTTATATGCAAGGGAAATTGTCATATGATAATTTTGGAATACTTGTTTCTGTAAGTATTATGAATTATTATATTATAAAATAAAATAATTCAACGAATTGCAATGAATATAATGAATTTTAATTTTATTTTAAAGAAAAATGGCACATCTGAAGACAGAGTAACTATTAATACAGGTGAAAATGACACAAACATGATTGGAGTTATAGAGCGTATTAACGGCAAAAGTAAATTAGATGTTTGGGGCACAGATGAATGTAATAGGTATGAAGAATTTGAATGTTTACTATTATATTTACCTAAAATTGGAATAATTTATTCTTAGCCACTGATTATTACATTTTTTAGAATTGATGCTTCACAAGGCTTTATATTTCCTCCATCCATGCTTGATCGAAAGCAAACAATTTATGTTTATAACAATGAAATTTGTAGAAAATTTCCTTTTACATATGAGAAAGACGTTAAGGTATGTTTGATTTTTAGGTTTATTTGCATATGTTACTAAATACAACTTATAAAAATATTTGTTCAAAAGGTATTCAATGATATACCTGCCTTAAGATATTCTCCACCACAAACAATGTTCGATGATCCATCGACCAATCCTGCAAATCAATGTTATTGTCATATCGACTCAGGAGTTTGTCCACCGAAAGGCACTTTCAATGTGACTCATTGTGTTTCTGGTAAGTTAATATTTTAATTATATAATTCATGATATTAGCAAATTTTAATTTTTAATATGAATTTTTATAGGTGCCCCAGTTGTTGCATCGTTTCCCCATTTTTATCTCGGGGATCCATCTTTATTGGAAGAGTTTGAAGGTCTTGAACCTAGTGAAGAAAAACACAAAAGTTATATAAATATTCATCCCACTTTAGGAATGCCTTTAGCTGCCAGTTCAAAGTAAGTATTTATTTTTTAATATAAAACCAACATTTTATTTTAAATATATATATAAATGATTTCCTTTTGTTTTTACAGAATGCAAATCAATATGCAAATTGTGAGATCGTCTTCTTTTCCTCAATTAGACTTTCTTCCAGATGAGTTGATTTTACCAGTGATTTGGTTGGAAGTTGTACGAAATCATAAAGTTCTTGTTAATTGAAATACTTATTTTTTTTTAAATTCTCATCAAATTTGATATAATTGCAGAGTGTGGCTGAATTACCTCAAGAAGTAAGAACTATTATATACCATGCTACGTTCAGCACCTATCAAATTCAGTTGGTTTTAATGTGGGGCTGCATCGTGACCTTTGTAATCAGTGGGATATTTTTACTAATGGCTTTAAGAGCCAAATTTTCATCTAGTTGAACGTGTGACAAATTGAGAACATTCGGATATGGAAAATCTTTTAAGCTTAACATTTAATACTCGCTGTAAATAGTGTCAATATATTACAAATTTGCTAAATTTGTAATTTAAAGATCCTAAGCCCCTGTGATGAATAATTAATATTAGTATTCATATGACATTAATGTGGGTAAAAAAGGTGCTTTGTTTTTTTATTTTTAAAACGAATATATTTTCGATTTTTACCATTTAATTTATTGTAATAAAATAATTTTGTACCCTCATGAGAAACAAGATGACAATTTTTATGTAATAATATTTTCTTGATCGACTGTATATATCAAAAAAAAATCCTAGATATATAATTGTCTCATGTAGAATATTGAAAGTAAAATGTGAAGAAACACCAATTTGGAGCATTTGAATTTCATACATTCCACTTATGAAAACAAATTGCTTTACTTATTTTAATGATGTATTGTAGTCATTGAGCTATGTTTTGTGCTTTTATAAATGTACTTTAAATATTTTACATAAAATTTCTTTTTAAATTAATTCGAAATCATTAAATAATCAAACCCAATTAAATTAAACTATTAGTTTGGTATCATGTCTACAAACATTAATAGGAAATGATAATTTTTAATATACATGTTGATATTTCATGTGTCATATCAACCTATTTATGATTGTGTATCAACCATACTAATGTGGAAGTGAAACACAATTCTTTTCCTCTACTTGCTCACAACTGCAGAAATGTTCATGATTGACAAAAAAACGCTGACCAATCAATAGGGCTGCCAACTAATTGTAAGCTTAATTTATTATTATGCTTATTTTACTTTTATAAAAATATTATTAAAATAAACAAAATAAAGAATGGTTAATGTGAAAATGGTAAACGAGATTTCGATATTTAAAAATAACCAATCATCTTATTTTACAAATAAATCTACAGATTTTATTATTTATTTAACTGATATAGATGGGGTAAATTACTCGCGAAATAAGCGGTCATTTTTTCTCCTCTAATTTACTAACAAATAATAAATCGTTTCAAATGTGTCGTTTCATATTTCAATATAATCTGCATTTGGAAACATCATGTCTATATGCAATAGAAGATAATATTATTATATATTTTACGGAAAACTGCCAACGGCTTAGTTTAGATATCTGAAGACTTTAAACTTTTAATAATTATACTTGGGCGATTTAAATTCATTGAATTTTAGGATACAGCATTTATAACACTTTTAAAATAAATTTATAATACCAATACCTAAACCAACATTAAACTGATTAAATCAGAGCTTTGGAGCGACCACTTTTTTGAGTTGCTCCGCTCCGGCATCAAAGAACTTGCTCCGACTTCGCTCCGTGCTCCACTCCACGCTCTGATCAAATTTAAATTATTATTAAAATATTTAATATAAAAATACACAAATAATATAACTATATCACTATGAAGCGGGAGAGAATAGTGATAAAATCAATACAATCTTATTATAATAAAAAAATTATATTAATGTCAATTTTTTTTTATTTTAAAATTTTACATTTATAGTCGGAGCAGCGGAGCACTAAAAATTTTCGTGCTCCAACTTCACTTCTGCTCCTGGTAAAAACCCGTTGCTCCACCTGCTCCTACTCCGCTCCAAAGCCCTGGATCAAATTACACATCTAATTACCAAACACGGTCTAAACTATTCAACTTCAATAATCATTAACAAAGCAGTTCAACAAGGCTAAATCAACGATAACACAAAATTCCAACATAAAATTTGAACCAATTACAATTGGCAACCCTGAACTACGTACAGCAACAGCACTGCCATACAAAAAGGTACGTACACACAAAAAACTGCATTGTGAAGTTTCTCGCGGCGAATGGCCGCCGACTTGCCAGTCTATCACGGACACTTCCACCGTTCGCATAACTCTTGCCGCGATACCTGAAGGTGCTGATGATGCCATCAGAGCCTCTCGTCTAAGAGTCCTAAGTCTCCAGAGGGTTCCAGGTCCTCGGGAGGGACAGTGTCGATTGTGAGTGCGCGACAATCGTCCTGAAAGTTCGCGCGCTTTTTTCAGTTTTCGCGGTTCGGATTCGGCGGGGGTTTTGAAAAGTGAAAATTTGTTCGGATTGTCTTTTTGCAATACGCGTTGGTCAATTTTATATTATGTGTGTGTACTGAATTAATCAAAATATGCGCATAAGTGATCGTGAAAAGTTTATTTTGAAAATTTCAAGTTTGATTTTAATTGAATGATTTCTATTGCGATGTGAAATTTTTAGATGTACAAAGCTAACGTAGTTTGAATAATCTGATTATAATGAGTTGACTTTCCGTATTTTATGTAAAATAATCGTGTTGTTTTTTTTACATAAAATCGTATGGATCTACTTTATACGATTCGGATATGGATGTAATATAAAAAATCATACTTAATCAATTCAAAATAAAAAATTGAATTGTTTCGAACACATTCTCATATTTCGACCGGATGTAATACGCAAAGCAGGAAAAACCTCGAAATGTCAAAAATCAAATTTGGAACACTTTGGAAAATCATATCCGATTTCCAACAATCGAAAAATTTTCCCAACACTGCATTAAGTTTCTACTCATATGCATATTTCTCAAAAAAAAAAAATAAGTTTCTTAACCCAGTTGAAAGTGCGTTTCGTCACATATTACGAATTCGCAACCGTTTTAAAAGCGGCTCGATTCGATATTGACATTAATCGAGATTTTCCGATTTGAAGATCATTACAAAATCCAAATCTTCGATCGAACAATTTCGGAAATCTCGAGAGAACGTATTCGATAAATAAAAGTCGTGAATTGTCGTTGACCAACTTTGTACCAATTCTTTTATGGGCGAAATGAGATAAAAAAAAATGTTCTCGTACAGTTAACGGTCGATTTTTTTATATTTTGATTCGAGAGACTTTCGTAATCGCATCGAAACTCTCTCCTGTACTTATTTTTGCACAACTGTAATTTTTCATGTATGTTTCGTTTTTTTTTTTCAATGAGGATGTTGGTTTATGTTATCTTTTAGCGTGGACACTAATTGCTCTCTGACAATATGAATATTATATTATGATGAGTCATTATGACTCATTGAATAGAAATTTTTTGATTATTAGATCATTTCATAGGACAAAGATACGGTCATCAAAATCTTGTTATTAGTTTTCTTATTTGCCTTTCACGGAACGTTCAAAAGTCATTTGGCGATGGAAATCTTTTGTGATTTCGTTCTGATGACTTTGTTTTTATATCTTTTTATTTCAATATTTCGATTAAGCAGAGAGGATTGTTTCGTGTTTAAATTTAAACAATTCTGGTAATTCTCGCACTGCACCTCGTGAGTGAAATGTAGTTTCCAGCACAATTGTATCGAACAGGTTTTATTGGTTATGAAATCCTTTCGCGAGTTTACTTTCATTATTAACACAATTTCAATATTGTTTTTCAGATTTTATACACGTAAAATTATCAAATTGAAAACTCACTGCTTTTTCACGTGAACACAAATTTATTTTCGAAAAAAATGATACCGAATTGTATCACGGATCTAATTTCAGAAAAAATGATACCGAAATGTATTTTTAGTGTCACACAACTTCCCCAATGTGTGCCCATTTCATAATAAAATCGTTCTTTCAAACAATTGCTTCGAACATACAATAACATTGACGTTCATCATCCATCATCCATTTTGACGTGCACCTTTTTTTACTCTAATTGTAATTTGATACCGTTTCCACGTGCATAAAACATGATTTTAATGGAAAATTGGGCTTGTAAAACTTTTCCATGTTTCGACATGGTGAATTGTATTCAACAAAACCTACAATGCCCTTTCGAACGCCATTACATTCAAATGCACTAAACCCAGATTGGATTTCATTACATTTACAACTCAATAAAGTTTTATTATTATTACAAGTATTTGTTATATAATATAAGAAATTATAGAAACTATCCATTAATATCCGAAATGCATATCCAAAATTTTTACAACGAAAATTATCCAAATACAATTAATATATTATCACTCATACATTTTGATCTATATGTATATGCAAAAACTAAGAATCGATTACAATCGGAAAATATTTTATTTCATAAAATCGAATCTTTCACACATCCACATATCATAAAGTTCATTGTCGACCAGTACTGTCCAAAGTTTCCTTCAGTTGCATACAAAGTGCATTGCTGAGAATCGTGTGCAAGTTCTGTATGCATTCCTAGACGATATCCGCGGCACCGTGACCAATTAGAACCGTTTCGAAATATATAAAACGTTGAGTAATAAATATATAGTGTATGTATGTGCATCGAGTATTGTTTGTATTTTAAGTAAAACGCGAGCCGCTCACGCGTGTATCAGATATGGACCAGATTCGGTTCTGTGGATCAGTTTTCTGGTTTTGTATCGGAATTGTTGAGATTTTGTTAGTTTTTTGAATTTGTGAGTAATCGAAGAGCTTTTATAAAATACTCAGTCGATTTAGTTGTTTAAAAGTTTGATTTAACTTTTTGTTTATTTAAAAATGGAAGTTCTTTGAAAATTCTGTCCGCTTCCATCGATTTATAAGAATATTTTTATAAAATGAGATTTTTTAAATTGATTTATATTACTTGATTAGAATGCAATTTATTTTGCGTCATCGAACGATTATATGTACTTAGGTATTATATATGATTTACTCCCACGTAGAATAATTGTGTAGATCGATTCAATTGCGCAAGTTTTGCAAAATAATTCTCAGTGATTAAAATGTGATATTTATTCACATTTCATTTGCTATCTCACATCCAATTTTATTGTTTATTTATATATTTATAACCGCAAACTATACAAATGTATTTTAGTAACGGAAAAACGTTTTAGGAAATCATTGTCATATTGCATATAAAATACAATATTGCCGACAAATTTAATAACATATTTTATCAATAATGTTATAATTTATTTAAAATTTTAATATGAAAAACGACACGGATACATAAATTATATATTATTTTAAAATAAAATTCATATGTGACACGCATCGAGTGTGTGAAAATCACGAAGCTCGCACATCATCACATACGGAATTAATCGACTGCATCTTTGCATTTCCCGCATTATAAAATCACGCAACAATGTAAAAACATTAATTAAACCGATCAATCAATCAATCAATGAAAAATAATATTTTAATCAACGTACGATTCGTTTCAAAACCGTCGTCGATTCAATGAAATTTTTTCAACAGATAAACCGCCCAAAAATAATTATGAATACGAAAAGATAAACGAGTGATTACACTACCAATTAGTGCTGTGACCATCAACGAACATTGTGTGCTTAACAATATCAAGTTCGGTCATCAGGAGGCTTCAAATATCTTTCATTGTTCATTGGAAGTTGAACGAGTCTTGAAGAGTTGCAGACAAGTCGAGTTTTCGAGATTTTCAACAGCAAAATGAGTGTGAAGACGTGTCGTAAGTATAAACAAATCATATTTGTATTATTTGGGTTGTTTGTTGCTTAATCGGTATTGATTTTTTATAAGATCAATAAAATCTGAAGTGGGTTTTTTCGATGTCTCTTGAATATACGGGTAATTGACTGAAAGAAGGCCATCAGGTTTTCGTTTCAATCTCGAAAGTTGTAAAATTACAAAATTATCATTGAAGAAATTAACGAACCGAATTGTGTGACTTTTTCAATAATTATGCGCGTGAAGCGTTTTATTTGATTTTCGTAATTCGAACTTTATTATATATAATTATTACGATTATAAAACTTTTTGCGAATAAATTGAATGTGTAATATAATTTTCATTTCAATATATTTAATTTGATTTTCAATATAATAGCTAATTCAAAGTTCGCGATTGTTCAATTTTTTTACGTCGAAAATGATTCAAAATGAATTTGAGTAATACTCATTCATTACGTGACTTTTTTGATGTTAAACGATATAATAATTTTCGCACTAAGCGCAAGTCATAAAGATGTTTTTCCGGCAACAAAAAGTGTTCTTCCTATAAGCCATTTTCACAATTTTCCGCATTCGTTGCACAAAAACAATGCGAAATAGTTTTCCTGTGTTGCTTTCTTATCAAAACCATATCGTAAGTATGCACAGATAGCGATCTAAATTGTTACTAAATCTGTCAAATTATATTCGAAAAATCTGCGAGGAATTTCAAATAGGTTTTTAACCCATGATTTTGCCATTGAGAATGTTTGTTCCATTGACATAGTCGCTCCATTTTTTTTGTTAATTTTAACAAAAAATATTATGGATATGAAAGTAAAACGTTTTGAAGGTCAGTTGATTTCATATTGATACAAAAACAAGCATAGATCCGATTCACTTTCAAAGTCATCAAATTAATATTAAAATTCAAAGGCCGTTTTTTTCAATCATGCGTACGGTCGATATAATGCGTAAATAATCACCATATTATTTCAAAAGATATCATTATTATTATTTAGATTTGAAAAAAATATTTTCGCAATTTCGTATAGACATCTGACGGAAATTTTCCAAACAAGCGTTATGGAAAACATTAGTTCTTCGAAATTGGCGCTGCAAAGCCTCGTTTGAAATCCGACAAAAAATCAGGCCATTAGAAACCATAGAAAGTTTTACGGCAACATTTTTCGAATTCCTCCACTTTTTAGTGATTCGGGCGAAACGTATTATATCATAAATTCATAATCGAACAATCATTTTCAGCAATAATTCAAGATTTATTTCAACCGAATGACGCATACAAAAAAATTAACGGTGGACCCAAATTTCGCGAAAAATCCCATAAAAATTTACATCCAAATGTCCTTCTCGTTCAAACAAAACATGTTTCTTCCGAAATGCATATCGAATATTTGACATAGGCTTTTTCAAAGTTCCCAGCGGACAATGTCACATGTAATAAGAGCAGAATGACCCGAAACTTTTGAGTGTTGTACGAAAAAAAAATCCAAGTTCGACCATCTTTTGCGCCTCAAAGAGACGACATTGAACCGAAACCAGTTTCGCTAGATGCATATGTGCAAAACGAAACGAGAATATCATAAGTTTCGATATGAAAAAACGAGTAACTGCCACTTGTGCGACCTTTCGGTGCAAAGGTGTGTTGTTTTCGATGTGCGAATTTATTGTCGAAATTGGCAAAACGGGCAAAGGTTGTACGTGATGGCCGTCGAATTCCATTACGCGTAATTGCTTCGCCATTGATTTAAGCCGTGATGAAAAAGTGTAATTAATCGAGATTCCGGTTTGGAATGAGAGTTGTAAGTCATCGCGATTTTTAATTATAATAAATAAGATATTGAAAATAAATAATGACTAGTTTGTTTACAATCGTTAGTACTATGCTTTTATTGAAATTTTCCGTGACCTATGCGTTTAATTGATATTCAACTGTTTCGATGACGTAAATACTGGGATTAATCTAGTTTTAATGGATTTTTTATGATGTTTTGTTATATTTTAAAGTCAAAATTAGATTTACATATATGGAACAATTTGAGGAACTTTGGGTCTGACAAATTATTTTTTTTTTTCGATTTCAAAAAGGTTTAACCGGTTGATCAACCGCATTCACGAGCTCGTTTGTTAATTTGCATTTTTCAATAAATAAGGCTTCTTGAGAGATGAATTTAATTTTCGGAATATCTGAAAATTCATAAAATATTATAAATAAAATTTATTTATGGTATAATTTTCTTGATTGACAATATAATATATGTATATAATAACATTTCATTAACATGGCTTTGCATGCATTTTTTATTGTTGCGTTTTATTTATTCACCTTTGATACAGATAAATAGCGTCAATCTTATAGGAAACAATGATAGATCGTTATTTATTTTTATAACATCAATTATTTTATTTTATTGAATACGCAATTGGAATAAAAAGTTACACGATTGTATAATTATTCTTTTAATTTACACTTCAAATATCTCTAAGAAAATGTAGATATTAAATAAATTGCTGCATTAAAATATAATTTTCATACATACATAATAATTATAATGCATAAATTAAACATTTGCACTTCAAACATATAATATAATACATCAATTTCAGGAAGTCAATTTTACAACATTTTCTTTATCGAATACGAATATTATTCATAGAAAATCAAATAATTTCAATAATAAAACTATTCATTTGAAAATGTCTTTTATATCAATATCCATATTATATTACGCATATAAAATCTCCATAAATCCCATTACTAACGCAGCTACAATCAATTGAAAAACTATCGATATTTATTTAAAAAAAAAAGGCATTGTACTAATAGAATTTCCATCAATCATCAACGTGACAAGCTCATTAAAAACCATATTTCTCAATCATATTATATTGACACATAAAATCACCATAGAATAATAACTACCGATGATCGTAGTGGGCGTCGCGGAATATCAAGCCGGTGAAAGCGGTGCGAATTTCAACGCAACAACACCACCAAGAAGTCAAAATCGTGGTCAGGATGGCCAAAAGTGGTTGTTCGATCATGACTAGTATCTTGGCGAATTCGGAAACATCAGAAAAGCCGGCGAAAGTCGAGTGGGTGAAGTAAAAATGAAGTAAAACTGCGAATTTATTTAAACGCTTGCGCAATGTCGCATAATTATTTTTTTTATATGGAAAATTTGATCGATCGTATGAAATATTGATTTAATCGATTGTCGATGATATTTTTTTTATTATAAAATCAAAAAAATGGTCTTAAGAATCATATGACATTTGATTGAATGAAATTCGCCGACAAAAAGCCTTGTTCCGGTGTATTCTTCGACAATGGCGACTTTACATAACAACGTGGCCTATTCTGTTATAATACGCATTGAAACGTTTCTTATGAATATGTATTTCAGATGCTTTTCCGTAACATATTCATCATTCCAGCATCCATACGTCTTGGGCTTTCTCACGGTGTCAACGTGGCTTATCAACGCTTCATGATCTCTTCCGTTTCAGGAGGTTTCAGAAAATATTCTAGAACTTTCTCCGTTTTCGATATTTTCCAATAAACGTAATTTGAGTCGATTTTATGGCGCCACATTTGGTACTTGTTACGAAACGACCGGCACCGATGAGCTGTTCTGAAATTAATCATTTTTTTTTATGTTCCGGTTTCGTTCTACTAATTACTTTAGACTTTCTTGTGAATGGATTTTCAAAATTGATTTTCGAAAATGTTTGTCCATTGAATTAACAGTCGCGAGTTTGTTTACATAGGCGGCGCATACAACGAAAAATACTCAGCAGTACATTCTCAAATGCTAGATATGATATAATATATTACAGGCTCTATTTGTCGATTCAAATCGAATTACGTCAATATATTTCATGGTTTTTTTCTTTATATTATATAATAAGATAATAACTAATTTCCGTTTATTTGTCTGTGGTAACGCTCATTATTATGAGCCATTTCTATGAAAATTTATGAACCATTTCTATAGTTATTTAATCAGTGGTGGTTTATGGATGGTGGAGGTTCTTGTCTTAGGGCTCCTACTAGGGATGTTATTACAGGTAAATGACCCAAATAACAGTTCAGTAATTTACCGTTAAATAAAAAATATATTTTTTTGGGTTTTAAATATTTTTGAAAAGTATTTTTTTTTTTTTTTTAGAAAAAATTTTTTGTGAAATAATTTTTGGTTTCACAGTTTTTTCGGCTTTTCGTTATTTTTATTAAAAATTTCATTTACCGATAATTAGTAAAAAAATTACCGAATTACTGGTAAATGAAAACTGCGGCAAACCTGACATCCCTAGTTCTACCATTTTCTGAAAATAAACTATGGATGAATTTTTATAGTTTTTATATATCAATCTAATAAATATCATTAAATTTTAATCACATTTAGAAAGAAAAAAAGCTTCTTTTTGCACACAATCAAAATTTATTTTTTTAAATCACCCATTTGTTTTTTTATGTTACGAAACCGACTATTATGTTATACATACATATATCAAAAATAAACGATAATTTTTTTGTCTGTGGTGCCACTTTTATCCAATTTCAATGATTTTTGTATAACAAAAAAGATGTGTATATGTTTGGGACCCAACCTTGTATTGATTATTCCAAATATTTTTGTTCCTTTAACCAAATCCACCACCGATTCTATAATAAAAACAAATCGTTCATATTTCAATCTCTTTTCATTCATATTCTAAATCTAAACCATTGACACTCAACGAGTTTACCCTTTACTTTTATATGACACAAAACATCCAAGTTTCTCCAAAACCCGCCAACCATCACGACACTTTTCCCATGCGAATCTCGCCCATTCCAGATTTCGCACATAATTGGTACTTGTCCAGTGTTTTGATTGCATTTTACAACATAAATACGAACACAGATGAAAATCGTAAGCTCGCCAGCGCGTACAGTTAGAGGCACGCATACCTCGACATAACGCCGACCCGAAGCAGATGTTTCCAAGTGAATGTTCGCTAACAGTGAATACTTTCACTCGTGTTTTGGGTTTTTTGTGCTGCGAGTCGATCGGAATCGGCGTGGAAGATCGTTTCTGGTCGATTTGTGGTGTTGTGGTTCGATGTGCGTGTGTGGTTTGGTGGAAAATTCGGGTTGGTTGTCGAGGAAATTGATTTGGTGGTTAAATATTTTGTTAAGATGGTTTGATTGTGATTGGATGTTTTTTTGGTTTTAGAGATAATCTGTTTTTAATAACTTAATTTGGCGGTGAATATGAAGATTTTTTTGTCAGTGACATGTTCTTATGTAATAAATATTGGATTGAGAAATGAGTTTTTTGTTGTTGTATGAGATGTAATTAGTTGGTATTTTATCGTACTTAGCATACATTACGATCTATAAAAATTTTGAATTTTCGATTTGCATATTTGATAAAAAATATTAATGTCATATGTGATATTATGATAATCATCCACAAAAAATAATAATCAAAGTGACACACATAAAACGATTCATTATAAAAAAATTGAATCGGATTTAAATAATTTAATTGATAACCATAAAACACAAAAATTCAACTTTTTTTTTAATGAAATCAATTTATATTTTTCCGAAAACATAATTAAAACCGGTTATTACAAAAAAAAACCATAATAATCCATTTTCAAGCTTAATATTTTTAAAATAATTAAATTCCCATCAAAATACTTAACACAATAAAAAGTACTACTAACATCAAAAAAGACTATTTACAAACAAACCTTTGCCCACACAATCATGCAAATCACCCATCACTGATTCATCACAAATTTTATCAACATACTTATCTCCATTAAACCATCTCCGGTCATTACAACAAATAAACACAAAACACATTAAAAACATCACCACATAACTATAGGGTTTATACAAAATTCGACTTTTGATAAAATCAGTTTTCGAAGGTGAATTTTCAATAAAACTGGCGGAAGTCGGTTTTCGAATGTTTCTATAAAAAAAAAATTCAAGAACTAATAAAAAAATCGTCTAGGTTTTCCATTTTTTCAAATTAATTATGTATTTTTTAAGCTTTACTGATTCAATGTTGTATTGTTTATATTAAATTCGAGACTTATTAAACATCAATTCAAATAACTTTTAATCCTATGTTAACTTTAATCGTGGAGTTTTTAAAAACAGAATCTTTAAAAGTACACAAGTGGATACTCTCATTTTCAAAAGGCTATTTTCACAAATTTATACACTTATTTTTACGGCACTTTCATATAATTTATGATTATATTTTGTTTTTATCTGTGGCAGGAATGGCAAATCTATAGCACAGAAATAATATTTATGGCCCTGAAAACGAACGGTAAAATGAAATTATTTCTTTCAATATACGAATTATTTATTTTTTATACAAATTGAAAGCTGGCTTTTTCAAAGCTGAAAACCGGCTGTTGAAGGTTGTAAATTTAGCCAAAAATTCGGTTTTTCAAAACCGACTTTTAAAAACCAACAATCCCTAACCACATACAACAAATATAAAACCCACATCAAAACAACCATCAAAACGTCACCCAAATCCAATCAAAACCATCCCAAACCCACCCAGCACCTCTACCAAACCGCTTAACAACACCTGCAGACCCCGACCCACCGTTCTAGAACCACTGCCGAGAAAGGCCCGAGGCCCAATCGAGCCACTACTGATTTCTTGGCATCGTTCGACCGGTCGTCGAGAATAAAGAATCAGTCGCGGAGAGGTGCTCCCGTAGCCGGTCGACTGCGGTGCGCGCGTTCCACTCCACATACCGCGATAAATACCATCCACATATCGTTATAAAGTAATTGAAATTAGTGTTGAGGGTGTTAAAGGGCGTGAGAGGGTCTCGAGAAGTCGCAGGGTTGTCGTGTGCGCTGTTGGGGCCGGTTTTCTGTGTGTATTGTCGGCCGAATGACAGATTCGAAAACGCGCGGTCGTTGGAGGCTTCGTAATTGAGTGTTGAGACTTTTTGTTTGTCGAAAGTGTTTTTGTTATTATTTGTTGGATTGTGTGTTGTTTGTTTTTTTTTTGAAAATATCATTTTTATGTGTTGAATATTTCGTTTTATGTTAAAACAAAGTTTCAAAATTTTTTTTTGTTTAATCTTCGTTTTTGGTGATTTTATCAATTCGATCGATTTCTAAATCAAAATATACATAGATTACGATCTTTTTGGTAGATTGTCACAATATATATATTTTTTATTAATTATTCATATACTTTTTATTACGAATTGCGAAACCGTTCTTCGTTTCGCAGCGTCGACGCGGAACCGCCACCATAAGTTGATTACGATTATTATAATCACGTTTCATTGCCTGTTGCGATGATCATGACGAAACCAAAAACACAATAATACAATACTTTACATGTCGATAATCGTTCAGTTCCTTCAGCCGTTGCTCAACGGTAAAAAAAGAGGCTCAATCGCGACATCTTACAACACGTACGATCCGAGCTTGTTAGATTTTCTCGGTTTTCTTTAGATTTAATTTTACGCTTTTATTTTCTACAATCGAAAGTGATTTCGATTCGTGAAAAGAACATGTGTTAGACGGTCGGTACAATTTTTGTTTTCTACATGTGACGCTTCCGAAATTGCCGTTTGTTGGAAATTGCCGCAATTAAATTAAACTTTCCCATTAGCATACGTTTGCTTCTTCTATGTTTAGAAAGTTCTTTGCTCGAATTCAGATTCGTTTATCTTGATCAGATATTAATGCCGGCGATCATCTCGACCGAATTGACGTCGAAAATAAATATTTAAATTAATTTCATAGCTAACGGCCGTAAATTTGTTTGTTTTTTTTACGTGTACTTGTTTTGTATTCAATATTTAAAAAAAATGGGTAATTTAGAAAATTTCGTATACAAATTAATTCTAGATAAAAATTGCAATGATATTTTTTTTTTATTATTTTATTATGATTTTATCTGTGATTCGATATCGCAGTGAGAGCGTTTTTTAAAAAATCGCCGATTGGCAACACTGCTAATGAGTCGCCTGACACAATTTCGAACGAAACCGACTAGTTTTACTTTCTTGTTGCAGAACGAATCGCGATTATGTGAATCATTTTGTGTATGTGCAATGTTCTGCTCTTCAAAAAGCTTCCTTTTGTTCTTCCTGTCGATGCTCGTTACGAAAACGAGACCAGCGTTCGAAACGACCGAAAAAACGAAAGGCTTTTATTATTTCACATATTATGTAGCCGGAATATATTAAGCGCATAACAACAAAAACAATAATGATACCGAAAGAAACGGCACGAATTTTCGACTGAACATTTTCGACATATGCATATATATAATATATGTTGTTATGCGAACAATGCGGTGTAATCGCGAACGCGCTAATTGTCCCCAAAAACGTTGTCGTTTTGTGTTGTATAATATAATTGTTTTTTTGTGTTGTGAAAATGCAAGCACTTGAAGGCTGTATGACAGCGATTTGATAAGCTGATTATAACATAATGAAGCATTGAATAACATCTATTATAATGGACCGATAGTGGTTTGCGAGTTGTGGAAAATTCACATGTTTGTTTTTAGTTGGATTTTTCTTAGAGTTGTTAATTAGCCTTGAAAATGTTTTTTTCGGTAATAAATATTTTTTGAGACTTACTAATGTTAGATAAATTACCTGGAATTATATTATAATACTTGTATTTGCCTCACGTCTACTTATTTCAAATATTTTAACATTTTAACCGGAAAATTTCTTTTATGATTTCACTAGATCATTTTATCAGTTTATCATAACAATAATTTAAATTTTTCAAACGGACATTCTAATTATTCATTACGTATATGTTGATTGTGACTTTTATACAACCCAATTGTCATTCCGATAAATAACCGATTCATCAAATCACAGATAACATCAAGCATTATAACTTTGATATTCAATACAAAAATTATGCAACGCTAACGATACATCTGATTACGAATTTTTGCAAACAATCAAATTTCTCTTGAAAAAATTTTTCGCAGAACCTTTCAAGCCAATTTTTCAATCAAATCCGAATCTTTTGACCAAACGAGCTCTAATTAAAGTCGAATGAAGCAAAATTTCACGTCGGATTGCGATACAATCGAAACTCATCGGCAAAACGAGCTCTTCCGCTGTTGAGCGCCTCTGAACCACTATTCCAAATCAAATTCGTGTTTTTCGTTTACTTTCCAATGATTCCGAATGCTTTTTGATCTATCGAAATGTCTGGCTACGTTCGCAATTAAACCGAGTGGTCAAATTGTAAAATTGGCGCGATTGTTATTTTCTCACTTCGATGGTAATTTGTTGTTTTAACGTTTCTTCTGGTGCATCTGACACGTGGGTTACGTTTTAACGATTTCTCTTTTTTTTTATTTGTTTTTGTCGGTGAAGTTAATATTCGGTTTGCGGGCTATAAATCAAGGTCCAAAATGAGATTTGATTGTATTATTTTTGGTCACATTTTTCATTTTAACCGATATTATATTGATAAAGTTTCATTCAATATCTTAATAGTTTTTTGAATATTCTTCAATCACTATTTAATAGCCTTTTTTTAATCTAAAACGAAATTTTCGTACATAGTCAAAAATGTCATCATTACCTTTTTTCTCAGATTTTTGATTGACTCATTCTCTTAAATAAAAAATAAACTAATTAACCATGATAAAAAAACGTTGATCTCACGAATTGCAAACACTAGTCATCAACGACCTCGCACATATTCAAACGGATAAGTCATACGGAATTCGTAAATTTTCAACATCCACTGATTCATTATGATTCATCGAATTTTCGAACAGACAAAAATCAAAATCACTGCATTTATTCGACCGTGAACAAGTCAAAAAGTTAAACTGGGCTCTGCACACATGTCGCGTCCATTTGTTGACCTCTATGTTGTTTTGGTTTACTTGCACAATGATGGCATTGTCGCCAAAGGGGGTCAACACTGAAATGTCTGCCGAATGGACGTCGTCGCCCACGAATGACAAATACCTCGGTAAAGGCAGTTTCTCCGATTAAAAGGATCGGGTATTTTAAGTGTCATTGTTCGAGGTGCAAATTTCGCGAGAAGGAAAACTTCTTCGCGTCAAATTCGTGTTATTATAATATGAATTATAGTATTATATTGAATTTGCACTTCTAAAGGTTGTCACATCCTTTGTATTAGCATCCTTGGATCGGTTTTCGTATGTAAATTCTGGGAAAATTGCAAAATCAGTTGTTGATGTGCGGCGCACAACAAATGGCTTTTATATTTGTGCCCGTCGTGCGTACATTTCAAACCCAACAGTGCAAACGAAATATTATTCTTTATCTTCTTTATACGCGTAAATAAATATTAACCTTTCTGTATTTGAACAGATATATATGTTCGCGGAAAACGTGCACATTCGATGAGCACAGGAATCGAACCGTGTTGGTGCTTGGACAATAGTTGTACTCTTCTGAACACAAGAACACAGGAGTACAGTTAACTGTTTAGTGATAGTTGTGATAGTTTGTGTATAGATTGTATAATATATTATAAAAGACTAGTTCAAAATGCAGGGAAGAGATAAATTGTGCGCCAAATTGACGAGCACTTTCCTCAGGAAGTGGTGTAAGTATGACTCAATATATTAAAGTGATTTAAGTTATTTCCTCATTTTTTTCGAAACGTTATTTACGATCAATGTTCAAAATTATTTTTTTTATAATGATAATGCCTTGTCAATATAAAAACACAAAATTGTCGTGTATTTAAACATGGAAAATTGCGTATCATTACAAAGTTAGTGAACTCTCAAAAAACTCATCGAAATTTGCTCGAGATTGAAAACAAAGGTCAAAAAGACGATTTCGATTGAAAAACGCAGATGATCCAAGCAAACATCCGGATACAAAACTTACAAAAGACCCCATTAATTTCACTAACAATCTAAGAGGAGCTTCGATGAAAAACTAGTATCCACCACTTGTGTCGTTTTCCAAACGTTTAAAATTAAATAGCTCTAAGTACGGTAACGTACAAGAAACCGCGATGGCGTGATTCCCTCGTTAATTATAATATCGTATTTATATGAAAATACGAGATTCTAGTGAACATTCGTAGCGTAACGTCGACAATCTTTTCCTAAAACCGTTCATCAGCATCACGCATCTTGCGCATTTAATATTTGACGTGTTGAATACGATTTGCCGGACGTATGCAAAATATGCGATGGAGATTTTATTCGCGTTTTGAGAAACCGTTTAATTTGATTTATATACACGTGCGATTATAAATAATACGCGCCAATAACGTTGCATTATTCTTTTATCATTATAGTGATTGTATGCAATTTATAAATGTTGAATGTATCGATTATCTTGTTTCCACGTCTCGGGAATTAATCGAAGACTTTGTACGTAAATAAATTATGGTAAAAAAGTAGGCTGTGTTGTAACTTAATCTCATTTGATTTGTTTCGACATTAAATAAACACATTTCTTCACTGTAATTTTATAATTGCACAATTCTCATTCGATTTTTTTTGTGGGGTCACTCGGTAAATTCAAAATTAACTACTTAATGATCTTTTTATATAATACATCCGTGCATCATTAAATATTTTTGGAAAGCAGGTTCATTTCGATATAAAAGATTTGATCAGTTGATAGTTTTGAACATTTTTTTTATTTGATTCAAATCGATTAGAAGATGAATATAATATTTAATTAATAGTAAAGAATAATACCTTGAAATTATCTTCTCCATTAAACTGCCGGAACTTACAAAAAAGACCTTGTCCTGTAAAGAATCAAACCCATTATAAACACTACATATGACGATGATAAAACCCGTTTAATAGAATTAAATTTTTATTACAAGGAATCAATTTAAAAACAAAACGGAATGCAGAAAAGTAAGCACAAATCGCAAGACCGCAAGCCTCGGATGCATACAATAATTGCATTGCACCAAGAGGCGGTTGCGGTCGGTGCCAGTGTTTACCGTCTATGTATTATATTTTGCAACGAGGGAAATTACCCAGTTGAAAGTTAACAGTAAACTAAGTGCACACGCCCAACCACACCAATTTCACCGTATTCGCTAATTGCCGAATGCACAATGATGGCCGTCCGTCAAATCGAGCGGCACATTGTTAGGTCTTCATATCGCGGCAGGTTGGACAAAAAAAGTGAAAGGTCTCTTCAAATGTCAGTGTATGAATTCATATGGTACTTTTATAGGACCGATTCGCATTATTTATGTAATTTAAGAGTATTCTTTGCGTGTGTAAAGAAAGTTTCGTTGCGCAATTCGGGACTCTTCAATGGCGGTTGATCTTTGAGATTTCGGCGGTGATTATGTCTGCGCAAAAAATTGCAGGATATGTTTGTTTTTTGAGATATAAAATGCGATGTTTTCCAAGAATTCAGTATGGTTTTTTTCGGTGTAGCCTTGAACTTAACTTTCCATCGTAGTTGAATTCAATAGGTGGAAGTATGCTTTTTTATTTGAACGAATCGTTCATGGGATCATGTTCGATTACTCACCAATTCTAATCTTGTTTTTCTTGCGTAATTTGAATCTCGTTGTAAAACAACATCAACATAAAATTAATATACGATGATTTTCCATGTTGGTTTTTATGTCTTGTATAGAAATTTCAACATTTTCCTGCATCGTTGGATTTAAAGTCATTCCCAGTATCAATTTCCGTCATATTATTTTTCTAGGAAGACTTTTTCTCATGTGTTGATTCACGTGGATGACACAACTCGTACTTACAGCATAATGCAACGAAAAAAAAGAACAATAAAAACACGCACTTACCGATTGTTCAATGTGGATATTTGTGAGACTAAGCACATAAATCATAAGCCCCAGATTGTATAAAGTCATGATATAATTCGAGATGGTTCGAGAATCTATTCACACGATTTAAAACAATCGGAGTCAGCTTGGATTTTCCCTGAATAAATTATTATCGAATGTTAATTTGAATCGATGTAAATATAATAAATATGATATTTATTATTGTTTGATGTGTCGATTTTTTTAAATAACATATTGTTTTTTTAGATTGAAAATAAATATTAATTGCGCCTATAAATTTTTAAGATTTACAAGAATTATTTTCGAATGTCTTTTAATTCAGAAAACTCATTGAAGGTAGTTACTTTTAAGGTCATTTGCAGTTGATAAATTGTGTATGAAAAAAATTTGACCTTATTTTGTTTATTTCGAAATGTTCGATTATTTTATGAAAAAGATACATATAGTTTTCGTAGCAGTTAATATAAGTTAAATTTTATTTTATCGTTGTATAGAAATCTAAATAGAGTCATTTTCAATGTCGAGAATGATTGATCGAACCGTCCTCGTTTACTATTATTCTATTACATATTTTTTTCAAAATTAATTAATTTAAATTAAACTTATTAACTATAATGAGTTTTTCATGACGTTTACGACCTATGGACTATTATAAGAATAGGTAAATTAACAAATTCAGAAATAAATATTTTCATTCATCCATTTAAAAGCATATTTATATGTAAAAAAAAAACTATATATCGAACCAGGACTTGAAAAGAAATTTTCCACTTAACTCACATGCCTCTGTGACGCCAACTCAAAGTAGTGACGTCACTTGAATCACAAGTCGAACTTTCACCAGGGCGGTTCTCATCTTCGGCTTTTTTACAACGACTCTTGTCATTCTGTTACATCAGTGCTTCGTATAATTACAACAAGGTCGTTTCCATACGACGACGAGGTTTTTATAGTGTTGCGAATTTCGCAAACCGAACGACGCCTTCAGCGACCCATTTCAGCCATGTTTATGCTAATAGATCGTCGATGCTATCTTCAACATTTCAAATAGATTTTCCATATGGGTATTATCAATTTAAATTATCAAAAAAATTAACATTTCATTCGAAATAGATGGTAAATTTTTGAATAAGGTTAAGTTTAACATTATTTTTTTATGAAATTTATTATTTTTCTTTTGATAAATGAATAATTTATCATTTTATATCTGAAATAATCGTTTAATATGTATGAATTTCACTTTTTGATACGTAAAGGGCATCGCGAAGTTTACATTATAATATTAATCGACGGTGTGTTCGACGATGGCTTGAGGCACCGGCGAAAAATTTCATAACCGAATTCGATGAAAATAAATTTTCTCGTTACGAAAAAGCTCACTTGAAAAATATTCAACGTCGGCTTGTAATTATCGTCGCATTCCGGACTGGTTAAGTGCACAGTTCGTATTAAATCGAGACGGGTTTGTGTAATACCCGCTCGTTCGTATCACCGCGAAAATCCAAGATGGACGCCCGATTTTTGATAAAATTGCAAAAAATGCGATGCAGCACCCATTCTATATGCAATTATAAATCGATCCGGATTCGAATCGATAAATTTTGCGTGGGCGTGAAAACGGACGCGTTATACATAACGCATTTCTGTTAGTAACGGGCAATTGGCGTCAGTTCGATTTTGAAATTGAATTTTAAAAGGCCTCGGAGTTATTATCTCATTCATCTCGTTGCGTATAGCTCATTCAAAACATTACGGATAGTTATATAAAAAATTATATCAGTATCAAAACAAATTGGATCGAAAATATTCAGATCGTACAAAAAGTCATAATTTTTTGTATTAAAATATCGACAATAGATCAAGGTTATGAGAAATCGTGCAGTGAAATCGAAACATCCGATTTTTCCACCTTGAAGGTGAAATTTAGCGTTGTTTGAACAAATCGCCGATTTTACAAACGATGACTGTTTAATTTCGCTGACCGATATAACATGTGACACCACGAAATCGAGTCCAACTTTTACTCTTCACCGCAGCTGTGTTTGTTATCAAATACGCGTCGAAAATACAAAAGCACGCAGCTTTCTTCCTCAAACGAATCTAGTTTACGCCCGACAAGAGGAAATCGCGCAGATTATGAAAGAGGGACAGATATTTATAAATTATAAATTGTCAGTTATGTCACATTGCCATCGTTACTATGTTAAGCGAGTTATATAAGGCGGACATGTGAGACGGTCGACCAACCGGATTAATGAACTTTCCAAACGAAGAAAGTTTATACCGTTCGGTAAAACTGGTATACGGACACTGCCTTCGCAAAGGATGGATCCGTGGTACGAAGACGTGACGTTTCCTATCCGATATTTTTTTCCTGATAAGTGTTACACATATTATATTAATTACACATGATTGCTGCTTGTCAGGGTCATCTGGTAGCACGAGGTGATCGCGTATGATGGACAAGTCAAATTATTGTATCGAGAAAAACTGGTAGTCGCATTTTCATGGCCGATGCATCTCATTAGAATTATTTTCACAACATCGATCAATGCAATTATTGCATTCTGATTGACGTTGGAAATAATCAGGATCTGTTATCGAAACTATTGTAATAATGCGTTTTAAATTGCTTTGTTTTTGTTTGTCTCATTTCGAACACAATCAATTTTTCGTTGAGAATTTTATCGTACTAGTTTCAATTGCGCCACCGTTCACTTTTCCACGTTAATAGAATTCTTATACGATTTTAATCAAAATAATATAGTATATTCAGAATTGTTCGTGTGAAATTCCTTTTCCATTCGCGTTATGGGTACATTTCCCTCAACCCAAATCGAAGCCAAAGACAAAGACCTGCGTTTTTGTCCATAACGTTTCATTATACACATATTCGTTTGCGCAAACGCGTTAAAGTGATGGATGCTTCAATCGTATTATACTACATTTCCTCACCAGATAATTGAGACAGAGCCTCAATCGTATAAAGATTCGAATGTTGAAATCGATCATTAACGCCGCGACCATGGCCTGAACTTTTTTCAGAAGCTCTCAAATTAATCAATCAATAAACGTCGATTTCGTACGAAACATCAACAAAGTAAATACTATGCGTTTAAAAATTTAATATATTTCGAAACAATTTTATTCTTCAACGTGTCCAGAATTTGTAATATGGCGCAAGTATTCACGTTCCAAGGTCCAAATGAGCGTTGGGTCTCTAAGAATGCGTTTTTCTGGTACTCTGAGGTCATCATGTGACTGTGGTCATCTTCTGTTGTGGACTCTGAGCGTTGTCGTCAATGTTTGAGCAACACAACAGTGGTTAAAGTTCGGATTTGCGCTGTTTTTACGCTTCGAAATGCAGTAAGAGAGAGATGTCAAAACGACAACGACGAAATTCCATTTCGATTAATTACACGCCGAATAAAGCCGTTAAGTCAAAAGTGAGATTCGAGATAACGAACAATGGTGCGATAATAGTCCGCTAGTTGAACTTTACGAAAGAGTGAAGAACGTGTGTTGTCGTATTCACATTTTATACTCTGATTGACGATGTTGGACAATTTTTAAGTACAAGCCTCCATAATGGAACGATTGTTTTCGAAGGAAAATAATTATGTGGCTTTTGGGTTCGCTTTCTTGTCGCTTGTAATCCGTCATAATAATACAGTCATTCGAACAATAAAATTATACTTTTTGTAGTGAGTGAAAAAAAATATTTGATTCTATTTGATGGTAAGAATTTTAACAATCGCATATTATGTAAAATTAGTAAATTGTTTTCGAATATCGAAACAAGTTATTTGAACGAATTTTTGGAAAATTGCGAAATTAGCTTTGTTACAATATAGGTAGTTATGTTGGACTCCCGTAAAAACATGTTGTTGACGAGGAAGGGTACAATTTGAAAATTTTAAAATCGATCAAAAACGAATAAGAGGCTTGCAAATTAGTATTTTTTTTAATGAAGAGCCATTACGAATACGTTTTCGAAGTATTTCTTTTTTGTATCGAAAATTGTCGGTTATCAAAAATAATTAGCGCGTGTTTTTCAGAAAAAAATACCTAATATACTTCCTAATGCTTTTTATCGTATTGTATTTAATTCATTCGATATAACGATCATCACAGACCTTGGAAATATTTCCGTCAAGCGTTTTCAATGGTCCTTGTAAAGTGCGATCATTTGCCATACTTCAAAATCTATTATTTTCGTGGGAATAACTCGGCGCACTTTATACAATCATAAAATTGTCGGGCGATTATTCAAATTAATTAATCAAGATACAACAAAACGACAATAGTATTCTGAGAAAAAAATGTGAGTACAAACATTCATTAAAACACTAACGACGAAAAAGAAATCGTTATGTTTGTCACGAATCGGATATATGTAAGTTTTTCTGATATGTTTAATTTTTTTGTGAAGTAAGCGAGTTTTTATCAAATTAAACTTTAGACTTAAAACGATCATTTAAAAAGATAATTTGTATACAACAAGGAAAATAACATTTACATTTAAAATTTATATTCAATAGTTATTACCTTTACAAAATTACAATAATGCGACATTTATAATACAAAAACTTTCTACTAAAGTATTCATACAAATAACTAGAACATTTTCCATAATCGTCGCATAAGTATTCAAATCGCAACCAAGCACTTTATTCACGAAACTGCGAACCCACTTTTCAACGGAATTTCCTTCCTCCGGCTCACACTTTTCACTCGAAAACCACATATATAAAATTTTAATAAGCAATATGTTTACGGTGTACGTTTTAAATTGTGAAAGTCCCTCCGTTGCGACATGAGGTAATCCGAATCGTAAAACATCTCGCGTTGCATTCTGCTTTTATATATTATAAGAACCGATTTAGAACGAGTATGAAATTCAGAGATGGCGGTTGCGACATCGTCAACGAATCTGTGAGTTTATCAATACGAAATGTGGAATAAATGTGATTATTCAGAACGAGTCTCATAATCGACGAAACGTGTTGAATGTTTGGTAAAGGATAACCGCTTTGTGGCCTTGCGTAGTTATGGTTCAATGTCAAATTTTCGGGTATTAATTCAATATTTATTTCTCGAAAATAACGGTAATAAAAAAGAAATTGTTTCTATGCGTATTTGGCTATATTTATTGGCAATGAATGTGTCTTTTTATTATTCAGAATTTTTTAAAGATGATTTCTAATATACATAATTTATTATCGACGATAAAATAGACATTATCATCATATTAAGATATTATTTTTTTCGACATTGAAAATCGGTCTAATTTACTTATTAATGAATGATTTAACCTTGTATTTTTTTGCGGACATCGCACTTTATTTTGATCCTCACATATTCTTTTTGATTTTATTATCATTTTTAATCTCAGCGTCTTTTTTTCAAATAGTAATTTACGTCATCAGTTTTAATTCAAAGATATAATCCTCAGATAAATCCAAGTTACGTTAGCTTTATATGCTTAGATCCATCACTTTTATGTACGAGTTGTCGAATGAGTGTATTGATACACGGATTTAATAAATCAGAAGGCTTTGTTGTCGACAATCAAGCACGTTTTCTTAGCATGGCGTCATATAGACATTTTGCTCATTCTTACACGAATCCTTTATGTTAAATACGCATCATCGCCTTATCCTCGGACAATATGGAGAAAGATATTTTCAATCGGTTTTTGTAAATTTGTATAACCATATACAGAGTATGAAACAATGCATTGGAATCTGAATGTCGTAAATAATGAATGTTGTACTTTAAGTGAGTGCGTCATATTATTGTTGGTCCATAGGTTGTCTTGGATATTTTTGCAATATATTCATAATTTATGTAAAGGTTAATGTGTCTCTTTGGTATTCATCAAGCACCTGAGAATTCAGTTTGTAGGAGGGAATTGTGCAAAGGTATTTTTGAACTGAAGGACAAAAGGGTGTCTTGTTTGTTATGGGTTTTGAAATTTGTTGAAGAGGATGTTCATACATAAAATAAAATGCAAATGTTTCTCGGTAAATGAGCATTGCTTAAAAAAATGTAGTGTTTGTTATATATTGAAATAATAACGAGATTTGTATCGTAAATATATTCTCAGTTAAATATTTAAACATGTTCATTGTTTCCTTTGAAATAATTATTACAGCACTGTTTTTCTTGTTTAGTTAGCTAAAATAAACATTAATATTATACATTTTTTATTATTTACTTAAGACCTTTGAAGTAGAAAAACAGGAAAATCTCAGAATTCAAAAACAAATTTATTCAGAACTCATTGAATTACGAATTTTCGGCATATTTACCAAATTCGATGTACACATCCGCTCACTCGATAAACGATCTTATTTCTCTCCAAACCACAAACGTTTTCCAGCAAAAAACGACATTGAAAAGTAAAATCACCCATAAACTCAATATTCACGTGTCAATTACATCGAAAATGTCAAATGGAATCCAGATTTCCCAAGACAAAACCCATAAAACTACCGTAGGACCGATTTCGTGGGCGCACCATTATGCCCTCTCCAACGTAACGGTATTCAAGTAACATTGGAGGTCGTCCGACGAAGGCCCAGAGGTCGGTTATCGTTATATTATGCATAATACATATATAAATCGGAAAATTCTCGGGTCAAATCGGCGAAAAGGCGCCGAATCGGAAGACAATGGTAGGAGCTTTCACACGCACGTTTCGATTGCGCAATTTTCATATTTTGTAATTGGCGGCGATTGTTCCGAATACGTGTAATAGGAAGGTCGTTCGTTCGCTCGTAAACATTGTTCGCTTTTTATATTCGTCTGAACTGGTTCAAAACTGCGATTGTTCAGAATGTCCCATAAAAAAGCTCCGCAGACCATTCGGAGCGTATATGCAAAAAAAGTTGCTCCGATTAGATTCAGAGTTTGTGTATTGTAATAAAAATATTGTCGAAATAACTCGTTGAATTTGAATAATGTTCTGAAGTTTATGCTTTTTTGTTTTTTTGAGAAATCGTGTCGGTTTTCGAGCTTCTTCACCCTGAACTACTAACCTTAAAAGTTAAAAGTGACGCATTATTTAAATGACAGTCCTGACGTGTGTCAACGAAATTACACACAAATAGCGAAAATGTATTCGAGGCATTGACATTTTTTCTTCACTAAATTATATTTACGCCTATTCAGGCCGAAACGTATTCACTCGAAATGTCAATGCGTAAAACAATTAGCCAAGATTACGTGCATTCATAATATTCTTAAACCGAAACTAAAATATTCCGAATATTTAACTAATATGTTGATTTTATCGGTACTGGGAATCAGTTGAATGAATCATAATAAAATAAACGTTAAAAGTCCTTAGTGACTCATCGATAAATCAAGCCGTAACGACTTTTGAATTTAAATACCACCAAGCTTTAACGAATCGGAATCCGAAGGATATTTTCGAATCGATCGCATCCAGAATAATAAAAACACACGTCGTTTTCAAACCTGAGTGTTGCGATACTCAAACGTGACTTCCTATTATGTACAAGTATCGAGAAACATGCAAATATTCGATAATACGTTAGCGATTTAGAGGCTTTCGCAATGCTCGATTCTTCGACTGTCATTGTTGATTGCGCTGATTGATGTACGTATTCGACATTGGAAAATATTTTCAAGTATCAACATCCATAATTATGGTGGTTTATGGTATGAACGAGTGATTCCAGTGAAATCTTAGAAAGCCGATCTTTTTTTACCGTTTCGCCTAAAATGATTTATTAATTGAAAATATCCCATGGATAATCGAGTCGTTTGCCGCGCTTAGATAAGGGATTTCTCTTTGAATCGTGTTGGAATTGAATTCGTCAACTGATGATGAAGATCACGTTTTTTTGCGAAGAGAGTGTCTTCTTTTGTCATTTCGAAACACCCGGATTTTATCGCGCTCGTCATTATATTTGCATTTTCTATCATAATTATAGTTTGTAGGACGTGGAAAACTTTCGTTTTCGTTTTATTGTTCTATCTAAATTTTGCCTTTTATGTTCGGAATTATAATTTAAGTGTAACAACGTATTTAAATGTGTTTTTCTCTTTCTTTGCAGGGTTTGTGATAGTAGCGTCAATAATACTCCTATTGTTGGGAATCATAATAGCAATATTCTTCTCAGCATGGATCAGATTATTCATAGATCACGTAAGTACAATTTTTCAATTTACTATATTCTTTTAAGCAAATTTTCATTGTGTACGTTACAAGGAAAAGCGTCGTAGCGAAAATCAATTTGTAAGACATCGTTGAAATAAAAAGCGTGGACCTTGACCATATTTAAAGTTAACAATTGATATATAATAGATAATTCATACGAAGAAGTGACTTTTGATCTTATACATTTCGAAAAAAAATCGTTCATTCTTTGGGAAAAAATGCAAAATCACTACAAAACACATGTAGCGATTATACTTATATCAGAGCATTTATATGCAAGTTATAATGTTTTATAATAATTTAAAAATGTACATTGCTCATTGTACTTTTGCGGACGTTTCGCGTGATTCATCTATTAGGATTATTATAACATTATAATAATTATGGTGTGTGTAATGGAGATTGTCAGTGTAACGCGTTTTTCAGCAAAGCACGCAGTAATTGTATTTGCCTTATTAAGGCAACAGAATTAACGAAATGAGGCCTTACTTTGTTATTTGATAACATCAAGAGATACATTACATACACGACGGAAGATAAAAGGATAAATTCGCATTTCCACAGAATTACGTATATCAATCGAGAAAATTTCAAACGATAATTTTTTATTAGAAACAATCACTTCACATATGAAAAACGTAACAATAGAATCGCAAAGTTTTTTTTACAAAAAATTCATTCATTTACGCAATCGAAATTTTCTTTTTAGAAATCAATAAACAATCGATGGACTAACTGAATAATTTCCGATTCGAAAACATTTCAAAAGCGCACATAAACAATTCGTTCCCTACAAAAGGTACTAACTCAAGCATGAGTATCACGTTTCTATTACCAGTTATCAATTTGTTTTATTTTCCCATAGCCTTCGCCGTACATATCGAGATCGGGCATATTACAGCTTTTCAATCTTCGCATTTGAATTTTCCACTTCTGCTTCAGACAAGAGTCAAACAACTCGTATTTTCGTGTCAAATCGACCACGAATGGGCAAAATTGTTTCGTCACACTCGATTTTACCCACTCACTTTCAGATTAATCCACACGTTTCAAAACGTTGACCTCTTTTCAAGGATTTGATCCATATCGGAGTTTATCTCGATTGTGTGTTTATTGTATACGATATCGTCATTTTAATGAATCATAACTTTGTGCATAAATGGTATGAAGGAAAAGTTTGTATTATGTTTCCGATTGATACAAGTATGTTGTTGATATTCTCTTAAGAACAATGTGCTAAATGATGTGTCATTATTTAATCATCGTTGCTGTTAATCGTGTATTTCTTGATATGGTTATAGTATTCTTTTTATGAGTAACGGTTGCTGATTATTATTCAGCAAATAAAATCGATTTTAGTGTAATTATGAATTTCTGTGAAACTAAGGCAGTTTCTAATTTTAAGTTTATTATAGAAATTTATGATGCAATTTCATAATGAAAGTTGAATGATAAATCCAAAATATTATATCAGAAGATACATTAATTTTTTGAAATATGACTCAGTTGAAGCGTAACGAACTTATTAGATTTTCAAGTTTACTTACATTATTAATAAATCAGTGTTACAACGTACCAATTAGCGAGCACCAGTGTGTAATACTCATAATTAATCAATTGTTTTATAACATAACTTTAATTTTTATTTTAGCACATCAATAAAAGTGTGTTTTTACGATCCGCTGATAATTATTTGCTAAACGCAAATTGAGATGGCACATTCGAAATCATCAACATTCACAACGAACAAACTGCTTGACATTATACGTATTTTCAACACTCCAACAGTTTTTTTTTCAATACAAAAAAAAACTTATTTACTAGCCACCAATATAAAATACTTTCTGTTAATTCAAGTGACATTAAATATCTTCGCCATTAACATAAATTCGGATTGAATAAAGCACACGTTCTATATTTTTTTAACATAGATAAAACCTTGAGAATATACGTTTATATTAAAACAATTTAATCCGTATCATACGACAAGGAACAAACCGATCAATATTCCATTTGAATGACACTCACACGAGTATCATTCAAACGGAATTTTCCGAGAAGATCATCAAAAATTCACCATTTTTCCATATCCAAACACACTTAAACGCTCCTCAGACCATACACAAGCCACAAACATGCTCGTAAACGTGCACAGATAAGAATATTGGAAAAAAAGCGTAACTTGCGGTATTCAGTCCGTGTCGTCAAGTGACCCGGTTCGCGTTTGCAGCACTAACATAGTTCCGCACAGTCACACCCCAGCGATTGGACTCCATCATCATCATCGTCGTCGTCTGTCTGCTGGACGAGGATCTCCTCGACGTCCATGGCTGGTTGGTTTTATGGTAATCGATGGTCCGGGAAAACGGCAAACAGATTTGCACGATGTCGTATAACGCTCGTTAAGTACCGTTTGAATTGGTAAATTCGTTCAAAATATTTTTATATTAGTATTAGGCTGTCCCGTGTCATATCGTATTTTGAATCGAAGATGAAATTTTCAATGAAAACTTTTTTTAATATAAAATATAATTTCTAATTATATTATAGGTAAGTGTTATTTAACACTTCTTTCCACCTTTATGTCAAATTTTTGATCCTCTTTTTGTAAGATTATGTCGGTTATGAATCAATATATTCGGAAATTTCCCTTTTCACCTTTGCATTTTTTTTAAATTTCCCATCTACTTAAATAATTTTTTAATGACATGAAAATATAGTAATCTGATGGCGTAAGATTCGTAAAGTATGGAGGATGTCGAATTGTCTCCTATCCTAACACCATAATTTTATTTTTCGTGATTTTCGAAATATGTTGACGCGTGTTCGTCCATATTGTCTTCGCTCAATGTATGCGGAGTCTATTTTCCTTTTTTTCATACCTTGCCAATTTTTTCCATGTACACTCAAGTGTACATGGTCTATGATACTATATGCTCAAGCATATAGTATCATAGATTGTCACCAATTTTTTGAATAATTACAGTTGGATTTGCTTCAACTTCGGCTCTTTTTTTTTTAATCCACGATCATCGGTCTTCCACTTCTGGGGTAATTTTTAAGGTCAAAACTTCCTGATCGAAAGTTCTAAAACCATCTTTAACATGTTTGAACCTCCAAAATATTGCCTAGTAAATCGTAAATATTGTTAGTCGCGATAGTTGCACTTTTTCTTCAAGAAATGGTAAAGCATACAAAATCGAATAAATTCTTTACTCAAAATAAACGCCTCTATTTGAAAAATGGCTTGAAAAAAGGTAAATGCAACAAAATTCATTTTGAGAATGTCTGTGATCAATATAACACAAAATGAGTGATGAGAAGTCGACGAACAGGACACAACTGAGGATCAAAAAGTACCATCGTAATTACGACATCACCTACGGGATCAGCTAATATGATGATGTTTATGTTAATCTTTTTACATCGTCTGATTCAATCAATCATAAATACACAGTGCGTTAAAAGCGATTTCATGTGTATGTACGAGTTATGCATCAAGAACATAAAGGTCATCGTAATGAGTTAATTAATCATTACGATCGCTTACATCCACAATAGTAATCGTTTTGAATACTTAGAAAAATAAATTGAGTGTTCAACGCATTATAAATTGTTTTCACACATTTAAATGCGAATTTTATGAATAAATGCAGTAACGGTTCTTCTATTTATAAATGTAAAATTCACGAAAATATACCGTTTAGTGATCGGCGAAATTTTTAAGATACGAACGAATTATCGACGAAATAAAAGAAGAAAATCGTGTGAAAATCCATTTTAGTCGTTTCGGTGATAATTTGACGAATCGTGATCGGATTGGCCGAATTCAATAAAAAATTATCCGTTATGGTATGTTTATAAATAAATATTGCATTGAATCGGTCGGGTTTTAACGGAAAATTGCGTGCGTTGAAATATTTTTTCACTCGAATCAAATTGTATAACGCATAAAGAATTTCTATTAAATCTGAGACTTTTTTTATGTTGTGATAATCCGATTCGTTGTACTCGGATATTTACAAGCATCATACATTGGAATTGGTCAATAAAAACGTATTGATGTACGTGCTTGTGCAATTCCGCAATGGATCAAAGTATAATTATATATTTCGAAATAATATATGAGAATCTATAAAAAATATAACCAATACTAAAGTGAAATCAGAACTTTAGTGTACTGTAAATGAATTAATCGATAAATATTCATAAAATATATCTTTACCTTACATCAAAACAAAGGTTATATATTAAATAAATTCACGGCTAAGATACGTAAGATTTACATTCACGCACTCGAAACTGGGTTAGACCGATTTTCAAACAAAAATTACGTACGATCGCATAACCATTACGTCGATTACGTGCTCGGTACATACTTTTATTCATATCGTATAAAAAAGGCTATTACAAAAAATCGTATACGTCCGAAGGCATCTTTGGCGTATTATTCAGATTGCGTGGAAAAAAAGAGAAACTTTTCCGAACGAAAATCGTCGATGTAGGGTCAATTGAAATAGTTGTTTGTGGATCGTAAAACGTAAAGTGTTTCCGTAAAATGTTATATAATAATAACGATTCGTGAAGCAGTTGCTATATAAACGTTCTTACTTGTCGGTAATGTGACATTTATGTAATGGTTTTTAATTTCGTGTCGCGAAAACTGTGCCTGTTTTTGCTATAGGAAATTGCGTATTTTGCGGAAAATGTTTATTGGAGTTGTAATTTTTATGATTTGTATCGATTTTGATTAAAATTGAAAGCTTTTGAAAATAAATCAGTTAAAATTTTGCATGATACATAGCTCATTTCATTCAAATGCATATTGCATATATTTTTATGTAATTTATCAAATTGTTACTGAAATTTTATATAATGAGAATGAATGTTTTATATATTCATATCGATAAAAAAACACGGAATTCATATAAAATTTCGAAAACCAGAACCTTAAATTGGCAACACTAATTAATACGTACATTCGAAAATAAATTAAATTTATACGCATTTTTTTTAAATTCAATTTTTTTAACAATTACAATATCAATTAAGCAATCATTAACTGAGCTTTCAGCCTCCAATTATAAATTTTCAATAACATTGCTCAATCGATTTCAATACCAATGAAAGAACTTAACGAGCCGTTTATCAATCACGCAACAAGAGACCATGGTTTGACTTATTTTAGATATAATACAATCGTCCCTAAGCGAGGTCATACATAGATCCTCATAAGGAAACCTTAATTTGCCTCGGTCTGTGTCTAGGTCAAGTAGTATAATACGTGTTTTATTTGATTCGGATATTAGGAATTTGCCAAGCAGCCTCGCCATTGCCGATCCGCTATTTGAGATGGTTAGATAATTCGTTTCGATTATTTATATATGATTCTTTGAAGGTTGTTAAATATGTATAATACCTATAATTAGATTCTAAGGTACTTCCGCAATAAAATTAAAATTGGGATTATTCAAGCTTTTTTTTCTTTAAGTATATTTTAAAGGATTTTGCGCTTTGATAATTTTATTGTATTGATTCAAGTATGATTATTATGATATTATACTTCCGAATGATTAATGTTGGAAACGACCTTCGTTATAATATGTAAGATCGTTAACATATTGCTAAATCTTCATTTGTACATAATTTCACCAATCTGTAATAAATTTCATTGTGAATTGAGCAAGATAGCATTGAAAATTAATTCCTTCCGAAATCGAAGTGCTATTGAAATTCGATGTTCGAGGCTTGTATTATTATACTAACGAGTATTGAACCCTCGAGTGCAATTACTTTTCGGACGATGGTAATTATAATCGTAAATATTCTTATTATCAGGTCGGTGTGCAGCCAAAGCTCGCTATTTACTGATCATAAAATTGTTTATCTAAATATGGTCATCTATTAATTTGTATGCACGCAGTATATTTACAATTGTATCGGTGTAAATGGGTTTTGAAAATAATACGTGTACTGAGTATATTGATTTTATGAACTTGCAATAAATTTAACGGGAAATCAAAGTATTATATTTACATATGATTTGTTCAATATGAATATATTATATGTGAAATTTGAAAAGCGTATTGAGAGATTCTGATATTTTCGTTAATAGATTCTTGTGAGATAACAAAAGGTTATCTAAAAAAAAACTTTTATGGTATAATAGAGATTCTACTGTTTGTTATGATTATGATACCTATTTTAAATTAAATAAAACCATGAATATCATATTAAAATTCAATCAAAATGAAATTATGATTAATCGTTGAAATTATTAAACAGAAAACTTAAGAAATAATCGTATCGATATTTCGAAAATATTTATTCATAAATAACGCCCTTAAGCAATAATAGAAGAATTGATCAAAAACGACATCACTGAATAGAAGGCTATGAGACATCAAATTCAGTGATGAAAACATTTGAATGAATCACATGATTTTTTTTATAAAAAGAGGTTTTCCAACTTCTGCTAACGAGTTCGTTGACTATTTGAATTGCGTCACTGAAACAACAATATATTCGAGATTTATAATTTAATATAAAATAAAGAATAAAAATGTATCCATAAGATATTTTAGTATTTGAACGAAAATGAAAATGCTTGAATGAATCACTCAATTTTATATTGAGAAAAAAAAACTTTCCAACTTCAAGCGGTTACTTGACTCGAGTTGACGATGCGTTACAGAAATGGCAATAATTTAGAAGTAACAACCCGAAAGCAATTTATCTACCGAAAATACAATATTTACTATTAAAAAAAATAAATGGAAGGTACCTATAAACTTTGAAGAAATCTTCGACCTTCACAAACGAGTTCATTTGTGAAGATCGAAAAAAATTGGAAAATTGGGAAATTGGAGAATTGAAGGTTCGGAAAATTCTCTGAATTTACTAAAACGAATTATCTTACATTTATATAATGAGATCTAACAATAAGATAAAGTCTTATATACCCAAAACTCTTTTTATTTTTCATTTTTCATCATTTTTTAATACTGTTTTTTTTCACTTTAACGGCGGTGTAAAAAATGTACTATTATGCCACAATGGTAAGATCCGGAGCAAGCCAATATACAATTATAGTCAATGAATGAAAATTTACGATGTTTTTTGACGATTTCAAATGGCGAAATTTTACCACATTACACATTTTTTATAAAGTATATTTGGATGGAAATTCCACCTAAATTTGATGGAATCTATCTCCATTTTTTTTATATGATCCACTATACATTATTTTACACGGTAGTCTCTGGAACGTATTCCTCGTGTATTATAAAAAGAGGATTGGATGTACTTTTCTTCCATTTTTAGTATCGAAAGCACATACATTTCACATGGTCACCATACTTTTACACACTTTAGGTTCTCCCATTCACCCATACCGTCGCCCCTTCTGCCCATGTCCCATATAAAAAAAGGCTCGGGTGTATTTATAAATAAAACAAAACAAACTTTCCATACCATCTGACCAACCGGTCACTTGACTCGCGTTGACGATGCGTTACGGAAACGGCAATAGCTTTTGGACGTGGCAATACTCGACGTTACGAAACGTTACCGGTTCTGCCATTTCAACTCGCACATTATTACATTATTCATAGTATCATTTTTACATCACGGCTTCGACGCAACGACAGCCTTTTTTTCAGCGATCGTTCATTTTCTCTCGCCGGTTATATAACGCGAAATGTAAGCGGAAGGATGTCCTTTCGTATGAGCAAATTCCGTTGATTCTTTGGTCAAATCTTCAGTTTTTTTTTTGAATGTGTGTCGCAGTATTCTTGCGAAATTCAAGGTTGTTTTTGGTGGTTTCAAGTTTAAATTTAAAAGCACGTTTTTGACTTGTGAAAATATTGGTTTTGTATTTTTTCACGTGATCGCGAAGGAGAGCGTGTATTCAAATGAAGGTTTTCGCGATTTATAGGGAAATTTCACGAATAAATAAATACTTAAAAATAAGGGGCTATAAATATTTTGACTATATTTTGAATAAATCATGAGTTCATAAATAAATATGTGGAAATCTGACAGCGTCCAAATCAAAATATAATTATGTAAATTGAACACGTTGAAGATTTTTCCTTCATTATATATAATATAAATTAAAATTCACGATAATTCTAATTTTATTTTTTTTATTTCAGGAATTAGTACTAAAACCCGGTTCTCAAACATTCGGCTGGTGGGCAAAGCCTCCCGTGACTCCAATCATGAAGATCTACGTATACAACGTGACAAACGCCGATGAGTTCCTCAACAACGGATCCAAACCGATCCTCGACGAACTGGGACCCTACGTTTACAGGTAAAGGACAAAAAAACATAATTAATTGCACTTTAAAACAACTTTCGTTCTCGTTAGCGACATTTGTCGGGCGAATGTCCTTCCAGTGCATATGCGATCGTGCTTTTAGAAAGCAAAATCCCTTTTAATGACTGATACGCCTACGTTTTAATCCGTTTCAACAAGGTGAACAACCGTGGCACAGATTCCAGTGTATCTCGCATTTTCTTGACCGTAGACTGTGATTTTGTTCCAAATACGTAATCGACCGGAGTCATCGTTCAAGGAAGACTGGAAAAGATTTTAAATACACTTTTAGTCTAGTCAATAGAGATATTTGCTTCCGAAAAACAACAGGAACGCTAGATTTTGGAAAGAAGTTTGATATTGTGGTTCTTAAACAAAATGTAAAAAGTCTAGAAAGTCTCTAGAAAAGCTTTTAGTCTAGAAGTCTAAAAGCCCATGACCACCCACACCATAAATGAGGAAATTGAGCACTATATCAATTATCAACAAAATTCAGCAACATGTATGGAAAAAATTCATGAAAAATTTCAACAAAAAAGTGTGTATGGCCAGTAAATCCATTAACCCGATATGCTATTCACACATAACCCTATACTGTATACTGTATGAATCAATAAAAAAAATATAATTTTTAATTAGAAATCTGTGTCTTCTATTAAAATTACTTTGTGCGTGAATTTTGAGACACCTATACATACATAGACTTTTTACGTTTCGTTTAAGAACCACAGTATCAAGCTTCTTTCTGAAATATAGCTTTCTTATAGTTATTAAATAATTTGACCATTTTTTCATCGTTATTGATTGGACTGTTTCGTAACTTTTTTTGAGTGTTGGGTATTTCAATATGTGACGAATGTGCGATCAAATATTTTCGCAAATGACAAAGTTTTCGCAGAGGTTTTCCGCATATAAAAAAATAAACTTGTGCGCAAACATTTCGAGCGTCTCTTGCTTTTTTTTGTTAAAATTTAACGTGAATTTTATATTTTCAAATATTGCCATTAGGAAGTTTATAAATGGAGTTTGTTTACTTTGTAAAAACGTATTTGGTAAGTGGCATTATGTGTTAATAAAAAACGAATAAATTCTATAAAAATTTACACCATCGAGAGTGATAATTGGTCTCGTGCATTTCGTATTCGTTTTCCGGTAAGACAATGCGTCAGAAATGCAGATGTTGCACGTTTCCCAGCACAAATTCGTTTTTTGTTTTTTGTAACTGTAAAAGGTAAAAGTTCGACGTCCGCACAATTTTGCGTATTTGCATATTTGTACGAAGTTGTATCTATATACTTATCGTAATTATGAACCAATTCCGTGCGATAATTTTTTATGAAAACATAGCGCTGAAACGAGCCTATATTTCAGCGAAATAAGGAGATTTTCTCTATAAAAATCGTAGCGTGTTAGACGTGTATTTTTTCACACTTTCTAAATACAATACGAATCCACTTTAAATAAAACGAATTAAAATATCGTATATATAAAAAAGCACTCATGCGTTTGCACGTGCGAAATCAAATCGAGATCACAAGCTTGTTTTAATGCACAAAAATATCATCATCATTAAATTTTATAAGATTATATACAATTCTCATTCGAAAATACGTCAAAATTTTGGATTAACAACTGTTTTCTTTTTAATTTAATTGACATCGAACAATGACTTAACCAAATAATCAAGTGCATCAATGAACTTAAAATAAAACACCTGTTAAAACATTGTCGAGTTAAATATTTATTTTTTAGGAATTATAACTGTTTTGACAGATCTGGCTAAAATTCAATGGAAATTTTTTCCGAGGTCCATTTTCAGCTTTTCACACATTAAACGTGAAACAATGGTATTTGAAACGAAACTGCAACGAGTATATTACGCTAACAAACGAACCAAATTCCCAACAAATACCTCGATTTATTTAACTGAAAATGAAATTTACTTATATTATAAATAATATAAAAGAGTTGACGTTTCCAAAAATTATCAAAACCAAACAATATGTAAGAATAATCATGAATATTCTTAAGAATTTTAATCACAATGAAAAACGTCACTTTGAAAATATTTAAAAAAAATCTAGACATCATACGATAAAAATAAAAATACTACAAGATCGCTTATCGTATCTATTTTCGTTGGTTTTTCTAAAATATGCAAATCGCATAATAATGCATACACCTCTCCCATAGACGAGAGTGAAAACGCCATTTACTTATTCATTCGAGCGGATTGGTTATAGCACGTTCGATACAATATTTTATTATTGTTGAGTTGAAATGTTGCGTCGTATGTCTGTGAGAACGAGTCCCACGGTCGCATACGATATGTAATGCAATCGGATTTTTGTTTTTTTGCTTCATATATTCAAAGAAAGTGTTGTCTTTCGAGCAAAATTGCATCGCCGTTCGAATCAATCGCTATCGAGTTCAAAAGAGTTTGATTGAAAATGCATTGAAAATTGACTTATTAGAGTAACCATACTAGTGGTAGACCAAGTATGTACCTGTAGTTGACCATCTCTCAGAAAAACATAAAAATTAAGGTTTTTAAACATAATAATTTTTGGGACAGATAAACTGCTTATTACAGTTTATCTATCGCACTCTTTCCCAAAGATTTTCATCTTTAAAAACCTAAATTTTAACGTTTTTCTGAAAGATGGTCAACTGAAAGTACATGGTTCACCACTGATGTTAAAATTTAAAAAAAAATGACGGTGTTGATAATGTATGAATTTTTATTACAGAGAAACATGGGAGAAAGTGAATATTCAATTCAATAAGAACAGTACGCTGTCTTTCAATCAACGCAAAACATATGTTTTCGATGAAGCCAGCTCTAGTGGTTCTGAAGATGATGTGGTTGTCGTTCCAAATATTCCTATGCTTGTAAGTTCAATGTTTTATGAGATTTTAGTTTAGGAATGTTGAAATAATATGAAATTGAATCTTTGTTAATTGCTCGGTTGTGCTACATGATTACAGAGTGCAACCTCTCAATCCAAACACGCAGCTAGATTCTTGCGACTAGCCATGGCTTCGATTATGGATATTTTGAAGATAAAGCCGTTCGTGGAAGTCTCCGTGGGACAACTTCTTTGGGGATATGAAGATCCTCTTTTGAAATTGGCCAAGGATGTTATTCCTAAAGAACAAAAGTTGCCTTATGAAGAATTCGGTCTTTTATATGGAGTAATTAATAATTAATAATAAATTATTATTATATAATAACAAGACTTATGTAAATTTATATTCATTGTTATTTGCAGAAAAATGGAACGTCGAAGGACACGATTAATATGTTCACTGGTGCCGCTGATATTACTAAATACGGTTTAGTAGATTCGTTTAACGGAATAGATCACTTACCTCATTATACTGCTGAGGCTTGCTCTAGAATAGATGGTAGTGATGGTTCAATTTTCCCACCACATATCACAAAAAATACAACTTTGCATGTCTTTGACAAAGACCTTTGTAGGCTTTTGCCTTTAAGGTATATTTTCATTTCCATTTTAACGTGTTTGTTACAAATTTTCAAATTTTAAACAAATTAAAATGTCTGTTTATTGCAGATTCGAAAAAGAAGTTACGAAAAATGGCGATATATTAGGATATAGATTCACTCCTCCTGTTGATGTGTTCGCTGATCCCGACACAAACCCTGATAATCGCTGTTTCTGTCCTCATGGTCCACCGTGCGCACCGAATGGTTTAAATAACATCTCTTTCTGTCAATATGGTAAACTTTCATATTCAAATCGATTATTTTTATTATTATTGGCTTTGAAATATAACATAAATTAATTTTAGATTCACCGGTGATGATAAGCTTCCCTCATTTCTATTTGGCTGATGAGAATTTGAGGACAGCTGTCGAAGGTGTTTCTCCTCCAGATCCAGAAAAACACAAGTTCTATATTGATATTCAACCAGTTAGTATATTTAGAATATTGAAAGTATTTTAAGATGAATACAGTTTTTCTAATATCAATTTAATTTTATTAGGAAATGGGTACAGCACTGTCAGCTAAAGCTCGTGTACAAATCAATCTTGCTGTATCACAAGTTATTGATATCAAACAAGTTGCTAATTTCCCCGATATTGTATTCCCTATTATTTGGTTTGAAGATGTGAGTAAATTTTTAAATTTCATCTTCAGAAAAATACAAAATTATTATAATATATTAAATAATATTTTAGGGAATCGATGCTCTCCCCGATGAAGTAGCTAAGCTTTTACGTCTCGGAACAAAAATTCCGCCAATAGCTAAATCTGTTTTGAGTTATGGATTGATCGGTGTAGGATTATTATTGTTACTCATATCAGTAACATGTTTAATAAGGTGAAATTAAAATTTATTATTATATCATAAGTATTTAAATGCATGTGCTGTAGTTATAAATGATTTTTTTTATCAATTCCAGATCATCACATAGACAAAGTACATTAAATTTAGAAAGTTCCAATTACTTAGCGTCAGTCAACCAAAAAAGTCAAGAGAACGGGAAGCAAGCCAACGGGAAGAAGGGTGAAGTTAATAACGGTTATGAAATGGGTTCTGCACCAACTAGATATTAACGTTGTCACACAATAAACTGATTATTTAGTAAACATCAAATTGAATTAAGTTATAAAATATTTTCATAAGACTTTACCACCTGCCATTGTTGAAAAGTATTTTATCAATGTGAATTATAAATATACAGTTGTTTATTGTGATAAACTAATGCTGATTATTTATTTGAATTTAATAGATCAATAAAAAATCATTCTGTAGTTAAATGCTAACATTTTTAGTGACTATTAAAAATGAACAAACGAAAATTGTATGTATTATATAATATAAACCATATTTTTAAGCTCTTGTTCGCAAATTTGTTGTTAAAATCAACTCGATGATCTACAAAGATAACGAAAAAATCTCAGTTCTTATAATTTTTCATTTTTTTATATCTTTAAAAAAAATTATTTCCAAAAATAGGTATTTACGGGTTTTTTTGCTATATCTGAAGTCTCTTTTGAATTTTTATGTAAATGTAAATAGGACATTTAAAAATGTTTTCTTTTTATTTATATGTGGGAATCTCAAGTATATTTTTTTATTAACTCTTTTATACTGTATTTTGAATACTATTTTTTATTTTATTGAATTTATTAAATGTGCGTGATTGAGATGTTGTGTTATAAGCCTGTATTGACTGTTCTTCGTAGTTTATAAGATATTTTAAGTTGACCTATATCAAAGTACTGTTATCTTTTCTATCTTAAATTCCAACATGCTTTGTGCGTAACTATTCCAATCATAATATGAATAGTTACATTTAAATCAATAGCATTCGAATCATAAGCAAATGCATAAATTCCAAAACCCAAACGTTTCGAATTTATCTGTGATGTTAATTGTAACTGACAAGAGAGATCAAATGTTTCCATTTTTTCTATATTTGAATACATTCTATTTCCAGGAAAAATAACAATGTACATACATATATTACATTAATTATGTTAAAAAAATAGTATATGTCGCTTGAATGTGAATTGGTGTGACATTTTGTGTGAATGAGTAGCACAATTGCTCAATTTTTATAAGTTTCAATTGAAATCTTAAAAACATGATTTTTTGCATATTATGGATTCAAGTAATTTCCTTATGAAGAAAATAATGATTTGAATATCTTTTTTTATCTATATCCTATGTATGTTCAAAATTTTCCAAACATTCAAAAAAGTGTAATAGATATTTCTGCAACAAAATGTTATATTTATTACAAAACTTTAATTTTTTAGAAAAAATAATTGTTTCTTTTTTTTAATTAATGCATACATAGTAAATGTAATATTTGTAAATAATTATATACTACATATATAAAAGAATTTTCGAAATTTGGCGAGATATTATATTTGAAGAGTTATCTTGTGTTTTGAAAATAAACGTGTTTGAATATTTTATCGTTTTTCATTTTACAATTAGTCATATAAATAAACGTAAACGTTATTATTTTTACAAACTTTCTTAATATTATAGAACAACGTTTCAGCAGAGTTTATTCAAAAGTCTCCTCTTCGACAATAATACAAATTGAATATCCACAAAACATGAATCTAATAACGCAATTTTTTAAATTACAAATGTGAAAAATAATTTCAAAATACGTAGTGTAGATCCGCTTTACACATCAGATGCAAAAATTATATTCAATTCATATTATAAATCCAAGATTTAGCAACTGATTCGTATGGTGAATGTGTCGCGCCAATATACACCCGTAAAACAGACAATACCATTATTTTAAAATTTTAAATGCAAATATTTCAATTAAAATTAATTTATTTTGGTTATAGACCGATCTATACATACATCGCTCGAAGGCGGAAATTTTAAACCCCCCCCCCCGTGACGACCACGTAGACGCGTTCGCACTTAGCTGGCAAATATCACTCATTTGACGTTTAACATTTTACGACAAAACAATTATTCACGCGATTCAATAAGAAGACACCATGGTCGCCATTTATTATTAAACGCGTGTTTAGGTTAGGTTGGGTTAACGTTTTTTATAATATTATATAATAAAGAAAATACTATACTTATATATTATATATTACTATACTTATTAATTGAAAAACCGAAGTCGACACATAAGTATTAAGTTATCTTCAAAATGCTCAATATTTAATTATAAACGGTTTGTGAATCACCGAAGGCCTAATTTTTTAACAATTTATATAATTCATTTAAAATTGGCCCCTTTTCATTTAAAATTAAACTTTAACAAAACGAATTTGACCATTTGAAAACTGAATTGAACAAGATATTTTTATTAATTTAAATTTATTGAAATTACAAATACAAACAATTATTTACACATATCACAATTGTGCGATCAGGTATTGGTATAGATTTTCACATGCATTATCAGTCCTCTTTTTCTAGCATACGATTTATCGCAAACTTTATTTACAATTGAAATATTTCTCACCTAAAACACAAAAGTTTTACGAAAAAAATGCAACCTTCGAAATATCAATAAAATAATATAATAGAAATTTGATTTACCTGTATGAGTTACGAAGTGTTGATTCAAGTTCTCTTTACTGAAAAACTTTTTATTGCACACGTTACATTCGAATTTTTTCTCACCTAAAACACAAAAGTTTTATGAAAAGATACAACTTTCGAAATATCAATAAAACAATATAAAGTAAATTTGATTTACCAGTATGTATTACAAAATGCTCTTTGTGGAAAACTTTTTATTGCACACGTCACATTCGAAAATTTTCTCACCTAAAACACAAAAGTTTAAAAAAAACATACAACCTTCGAAATATCAATAAAATAATATAATAGATATTTGATTTACCTGTATGAACGTAAAACTACATACGCGATAAACATCAAAAGTGACGTTTGGCAGGCGACGCGAACGCATAATATACCCACGAGCAGTGGTTCGAAATATTTGTGTTCTGAGCAGGCCCAAGGTTGCCAACTTAACTTTACGGTAGGGCTTATATTCGGGGAAACACGTAGTTAACAATAAGAATATGAAAAGTGCGCTTAAAAATTAATTGTCGAATTAAATTATAAAATGGCAATACAGCGGTATATAGAAATTATAAAAGATTCAGCATTGACATTACAGCATTGTCGCAAACCCAAGTATCCGTAGAGCGGTCATTTTCGGCTCTTAAAATCCTTAATAAATAATAAATTCAAATAAATAAAGTTTAAACTTGTATTTTTATGCTTATAAAAAGAATAACATAAAAAATTTGGCTATTTGCCAGATTGTTTGGTTGATATTTGGTTCTTTCAGTTTCATGTTCAACGTTTTCCACTTTAATTTGAAATTTTTGAACACATGTGCGTTCGCATCGTGTGCGCTTACGTCTGGGAACCGTAGTAGAATTTGGGTATCAATATTCGGCCTAACGTGAAATTCTTTTAACACAAAAATGCATTTTGGTGCTTTCAGTTTCGTGTTAAACGTTTTTCATTTTAATTTGAAAATTTGAAAATTTTCGAAAGCATGTGAGCTTGCTTCGTGTGAGCTTGCTTCCTGTGAGCTTACTTCCTGTAAGCTTGCTTCGTGTGCGTTAGCTTCTGGGAACCAAATATTACCTACATGCCGAAATAACGTTCTTATGATAACGTTGTCGACACTGACACTTTTATCGTTCCGGAAGTAACGATCCTACTCTTTCATTCCTCGTGGTTCTCTCTTGCTGTTCGGACGCTTTTGCGTCAAGCGATAATTCATCCCCATTATAATAACTTCTGCTAAGTAAGCACGTTTATTATCAATCTTAATTTTATAACGTAATCTATTTCTTTTAAATTACAATAAAAACGTTTTTCAACAGAATGAATTTACGACAACCACGTGTTTTGGTTCATAACCTCAATTTGGTTTTTCGCCTACCGATTCATCATTCAGATTCTCTTAACGTTAGATAGAATGAATAATGTCAGTATTTAGTCTTAAATCTCACTAAAATATCCCAGCTTTCAATTAACATGAAAAATTGAGCCACGCTTGACCACGTGTTTTCTCGAAAGTTCACGAGAAAAAGAAACTATACAACCATCTTGAAATATCCTGTTACGTTCGAAAGGTTTGTATTTATTTTAATATATCTTTAACTTTCTATTATAATTTCATGATGAACCCTACATAGAGCCTTATTATGTAGTTTGATACATACATGATACGTAATGATAGGTCTGATTGATAAATATATGATTTTTATTGTTGTGATGTGGAGACTTTATTTAACTGCAATTTATCATTTCAGACGTCTGGAACTCAACTCGGAAAATGATTAATGTAGACGGTGACATGTGGTTTACAGGATTGGCAAACGGAATAACTTGATTGACTGTCTCTTTATTTCGTTGGTACTGATATGGCAATGATCTATAAGGTGAGATTAGTTTTATACAAGAAATAGCATTTTTATGTTATTAAATTTATATTTTTGTTCATAATGATGATACAACTCTTGGTTAGTACTGATAATATAATGTTGACAAAACATACTACAGCGGTCTGAATAAAATTTCAAATTCTAAATTATCAAACTGTCCCTAGCAATCATTATTAATTTTTATTGTATTTTATTTTCAGATATTCGGGATAGAGCATCATCCAGTTCACATCGATATCTCGGTTAGTATTTTAACATAACATCTATGTATACTTTTCTAATAAATAAATAAATGATGAAATTCTATATAGAGCCAAATTATATAGTTCGATACTTAGATGAGATTAAATGATAGGTCTGACGACTTCATTTAATTAAAAACGTTTCTTTATTTTTGTCAGGTGTTTTACCTTGTTTTGTATGATTGTTCTAGGAGGATTTTTCTATTCGAAGATGACGTAGTCACAGTAAGCACAATTGGATAATTTGAATCCAAATAAGCTTGTATAGAGTACACTGAGAGGATTCAGAATGCTGCGGTTATCTTGGGTTAGGCGTAACTAGAAGCTGTAGTTCCCGGCTCGCATCGAGGAGGCAACGGTGACTGGAAACAGCTCACTCATTTGCTAAGTGGGCATTGTTGCTTCGGCATCTACCTCAATAGGAACCAGAAAGAGGTGACTGTTAAGTACTATCACTGATGCAACGAGAAATGACACAGTCGGCAAATAAAAAATGTTAGTCGACAGAACATAGCTGTTTGGGTATTAATATTTGCAATGGTGACAATCTGATAGGTGGTGTATAAATTTGTAATGAAAATCGCAAAGTTACTGAAACCCTTCTTCCAAGCAGCAGCATATGGAAGTCGGAATGATGAGTTTTAAAAAAAGCTAAGTGAGCGGAATGTTCCATCTTTCCCTGAAAATGAGACCATATGTTGTAGATTTAAAAAAAAAAATTCCCCCAAAAAAGATATGTGGAAATTAAAGAAAAGTTATTCTGTTAAATATAAGAAAGGAATTTTTGAAGAGCTGAGAAATACAAGTAGTAAGAAGCGCGAGATTGGATCAGGTCGGCAACCATTATTTGCTGATCTGAAAGATATCGTTGCGGAGTCATGGATCATTGGTTGTACGCAGAATCGATATTCAAACTTGCTCTCGAAATGGTGCTGCAACTGGACACATCATCAGATTTATGCAAGGTGTTGCAACACTGGTTGGATAAGTTTTTTCAGCAATGTGAATTTTCATTGTGAAGTTCAAAAACTCTGTTTTAGGTGGAGTATGCAGAAATTGTTACATTGTTTTCAAAGTATAATATCTCAAACATGATTGTAATGGAGGAGACAGCCATTTTTATGGTTCAAGAATCCAAAATTATGGTTGGGAAAAAGGGTTCCTCATCAATACACGTTGCCTTAACAGGTTATGAAAGTTTGAGAGTAATGTATATTCTTGCAATTCACCTTGATGGGACGAAAATTTCACCAACAATCATCGTCAAAAAGAAGCAAAACGAAATGAAGAGAATTTCTGACATTTTTGTCCTCGAATCTGAAAAAACTTGGTGTAACCAAACTGTTATAAGAAAATTGGTAGATTTCAATTTTACCATTAATTCACGTAGTTCTCAAAGAGAACTTTTAGTTTGGGATTCAGTATTTGTTATGTCCTCTATCATTATATCTTTGTATACCTTTTTTAATTGAATAAAAGTGATAACTAAAAAACATGAGTTTCCATCATTATTTCCTTTTAACTTTACACAAAAACATAAGACTTAATTTTTTTCCACCACATAATCTACCCTGAAAATAAGACCTAGTGCAGTTTTCTAATGAGAAATTAGTGTAAGATGGTGTGTAATGGGCAGTTTTCCCTTCGATAAAGATACTTTTTACCATAATATTTTAAATCAATAAAAAAAAAATTCATCTATTCTGTTTTATTATTCAAGGAATAGTTACCGTTAAACTTAGGATTGTAGTTAACTTGGCCTGAGTGTTTTGTAAAATAAGTTACATATTTAACTCTGGACGCCAGTAGGTGAAAAAACAAAAATATCTCTAAAACCAGAAAATTTATAAATCTTTCTGTACATCCGTTGCTACTGATTTGTTGGAACATTCTTCACCAATTTCGAATATTTTTGGAATTCACAGTAATGTAAAAATTTGATCAAAAGGAAGTGTACAAGGGTTTTTTCCTAATATTGGTACTAAGAATTACTTTTTACAGTTTTTAAAGAAGTCAATCTTTATGATTTAGTCACATTAAGGGTTAAAAATAAAATTAATTTGATAATGTGAGACCTAATGCAAAATTTTGTAGGAATATACCATCTGAGGTTAGGCTGTAATCAAAAATCCTGTAAAGTAGGTAAAAAAAGTTTAATTAAATAGGTCCCTTGTAAAAATTGCCAAAATGATAGTATATAATGAGTTAGAATAAATTTGAAGTTCGTCTAATCCTGAAATATTTAATGCTTGGATACTGAAATATTACATAAATTTGGGTTTTTGTCAATAAAAGAAGTTTTTTCATATATTTGGACACTTTATTGACAATATATATGTACAGTAACGTATTTGAGATAAATGTTTCTTTATATAAAAAATATATGTACAAAAGTCAAAAAGCTCAGATATAAATTGGAAGAGCTTACTGTGAAAAATTCATGTGGTTACTTAAATACGATTTCTCTTAATACATATTATCACTTATAAACACTTCTTGATAAATCACAATATGTAATATGCTAAATAGGTACGTTACAGCGATACACAATATAAAAATGATTTTACACACGATTTTGTATTTTACATTATTAAATTTTGAAATTCGTCATGTAATGAATAAAATAATGATTTTTTGGCAACTTTCATTAATACTTCGACAAAGAAACGTTACTAAAATAGGCGATGAAATTTAAGCTTTTTATATAGTGCAGTGTGATTATAAATGCGGAAGCTTCATTATACAATATCGAAATTCCAATTTTTAAACGATTGCGAGATGCAATATTTAAGCAGGTCATTTGTGTAAATACTTACTTTATGAAATATTCTAGACTTACGATAATTTTTTTAATATACTGTTCAATACTGATTCTTTTAATTTAATATTAATATTTATATTGCTGTTTTGTTCAAAAAAGCAAAAATATTAACGTAGTTTTTGATGTTCATTAATAAAAATCTTCCATACAAAGATTTTTATATTTGAAAAATAGTTTTTTGGATACATATATCAATACGTAAATTAGAAAGGTACTATGATTCATTGCTCATACTAGGTCCCTATGTTTTTTTGATGAACACCACATTTTTGTCAACATCGGGACTAGGATTTTTAAAATAAATCCATTATTTTATTTTAAGTTGAATATTGAAACCGATCTCTCAAATAACGTTAACTATCAGCATTGCAATATAATATCTTTCATCTATAGCGAACATGTATTGTTAAAATATACATTTATCTTTGGTGTAAAATATACAATGGTTTAGGATGATTTTTCTAAAATTTATAATTTTGTATAAAAATACATTGAGAAGTTACACGGGTGGTGACAATGGATGTGGCAGGGGAGCCGTTCGTAAAGGCGCTGCTGGCAACGGAGGCAAATCTGGCAATGAACATTGCATACGAAGCAAGTCGTACTGTCTTCTCACTCGTTCTACTAATTCATTTTTATATTTTAAAGCTGTTCTATCTACGTACGAAGGAGTCTTTATACAATCGTCACCCCCGAATTCACAAACCTAAAATACATTTTAAGTTATTCATAATGAAAATTTAAAAAGGTTCATTAATAATGTTTAATTACCCTATAATGATGAAGTATTGCTTGATCTGGTGGTACGCTAAGTGCACCACTTCCAGGAACAAACTCCCAAACAAAGTGATTTCCAGCTTCGAACACTTTTTCAGGTCTGCATATATATTTGCTGCGCTGTTTGTGAGGATGCAGCTTTTGTCTTCTTCGAGTTTTTCTTTGGGTTACTAAAGCTCCTACAAACTTACTGTCATCTTGTTTTGGCCTTTCGTCGGGCCATTGCAAGTAAAAGAATGCATTTTGAAAGGAATAAGCCCCCGCTGCCCTCGAATCGGATCTTTCTCTTAAACCTTCTAATAACATCGGTAGAGTATTTGTTTTATGTGGTATTATAAATTCATCCAAGTCAATGAGTGCTGCGTATGCAAAATGGTACATACTACGATACAGGCAATCATTCAATGCGGCAAATAACCCTTCCGTTCTATAACATTCAATAGTATCAATCAATATTAATCAACATTATTCATATACGTATGTTGTGAAATTTATTTACCTTATTTCTTTTTGTGAAAGCATATTTAACTGCCAAGGATATAGTGTTAAAACTCCTTGATTTTGATAATGTCTCAATACACATGCTGCTTGTTTTCCCACAGTATGGTTGTACATTATAAAATGAGTTGCACCTAATAGAGTATTAAGTTCAAGAAATTCCAGAAGTTGAAGAGGACGATTGTAATAGAAATGAAGTGGTTTGATGCACACAGCCAAACTATCTGATGGAGGAGGTGCAATATCACCACGAGGACCCAAAACTTTCAATAGATTAGTAAAAGGTGCTTTAGGTCTTGCTACGACAGATACGCTGTCTGGACATGTCTGATTTCTTCTCAAAGGACATACTACAAAACATGCACTGTACTTTAAGTTCCAGTTTTCTCTTATCATCTAAAAAAAATGTACATAGTTTTAACCAATTACAATTTACAATTAGAGCTTAAATTACTTAATGAGTATTAATTACCTTGACTTTTCCGAGCACGGTGGCTGACCGGTTTCCTGAAAACCACAACCTGCACCAAATTCTTTCAGCTCCCCTAGTTTTTGTAGCACCGATCAATCTGACAAATCTCCCACCCCGATGTTCATAAAATGCAGAATATACTAAGAATTTATATCTATAAATTCAAAATAAGTTTCACAGTTTATTTTCAAATATGAAAAAAACTTCTTCAAGGAATTACAAAACTTCATGAATGAAACAAAAAATTAACCTGGTGCCTCCAACGGGTTGCCACTGTGCATCAGGAGGGGTGGCATTTGAAGGTGGTGGTGGAGGAAGCCTATCTTCAGGAATGGCTGCTGCATGAGCCACTTTTCCTTTTGATTCATCTTTGTTATTTCCTACTACGCGGACGACTCCTAATCGTACTCCCAAATAATCGTCACCCTGAATTTGATACAAAATCATTTTTTATTTTGATAGAATAAAGATTAAATTTTCTATATTTAGCGTAGAATTATTATATTTATAATTCCTAAAGGGAACTAAATATTTGGTCAGTATTTAAATATTTTTCCGGTCAGCATTAACTAGCATTACTATAATGGTAATGCTAGTTAATCTAACTTTAGCTATTTAAATTAAGTGCGGGAACTAGTATTGTGAGCATTTATTAAAAATTAAAATTCGTATACAATATTAATTAGCAAACTTATACATTTGTGAAATTGAATGTTTTGTCTGTAATATATTAAGCAAAGTCCCAACAAAGCATACTTCGTCAAAATATTGTGACAAACTTTCGATAATACAAAAAGTTGTCGCTTGTGCTGTGACGACGGATACTGACCGCTTACTTAGTAAGCGGTCAGTATACGGGACCTTTAACATAAATGGTCAGTATTAATGTTTAAAAACTTGCCACGAATCAATTAAAATACGGAATTAGAGCTATTAAAACCTTGATTTTTACGTTTTTCTGAGAATTGGTCTACTTCAGGTTCATGGTATCGTTACCCTTAAAAGGTCGAGACAATGTGTTGCAATCAATAGTACAATAGACGGAATGGTGAAGTCGATGCTGGAAAGCAAGGACGGATGGAAGGCATGGGAGGATTTCGCTATTGAAGTGATCTCATCCAAGGATCAGTCAGTCAAGGAAAAGTCATGCTCCGGGAATTACCAGGAGGGACAGTAGGACATGGCAAGGGAGGAACAAAGAGGTTTTTTTTGGTTTCAGTCATTCAACTCACAATCTGTAGGGTGGGTTGATAGGAGCGTCGTCCTCAACAATGCTCGGGTGGGCTTCTAGACCAGAAAAGTCATGATCCAGACATTATCGGGAGAGACAAAAGGAATGACAAGGCAGAAACAAGGAGCTTTTTTTTAAAGATATCGTTACCCTAATTGCCTAAACCAACAATTACCTGAAACTGGTCGTAGTCGGACCTGTCCGCGGTACCCGTAGCCGACGACCTGGGCTCCCTGGGCTCGACCAGCAGCAGCTCGGTGAGGACTATGAGCCCGAAGACAGCGAAGAACATGATGACGATGAAGAATGAGACGCGGGCGCGCTCCCGGGCGCGCGCCCCGCCCGCCCCGAGACGCGCCCCCATAGTTCACATCACACCCAATGGACCCCCCCATCGTAGGCAGCGCATTGCTGATGCTTATTGTGGCTGATGGGTCACCTGGAATTTGTTGTTGTTGTTGTTAAGTCTGTTTGTTCGGCGTTAAAAGTTGGGAAAAGTTTCATGGCGTGGGCTTAAGGAGGATTATGTATGTGGGCCTGATGTGAGCATGCGGAATTTAGTGAAGGAGAATGTGTGTTTTGGGGTCGTTTGTTTAAACGTATTGAAGTTTTGGTTGTTTGAATATTGAATATCAGTGGTGGGTTTATCTATAGGTGGTGGAAGCTTTCGTCTAATTGTAAGGGCCCTTCTATTTAATTTTTTTTTTTTTGATGAATTATTAGTTTTTTTAAATCAATCAAATAGACATCATAAAATTTAAATACATTTCTGAAAAAAGGGCGTTTTTGCACAAAAGCAAATTTTGTTTTCTAAAATCGCACATTCGTCCTTTATTTTCAACAATAATACAGATAAAATTTTCGCCTGTGGCGCTAATTTTTTCTAATTTTAATGATTCGTGTGTAACGGGGAAAGAGAGTATTTGGAACCCGTACCTGTAATATATGTACGTAATGGATCCCTCAAATTATTTTAACGCCTCAAGTCTCTAGTGAAATGAATCCCCCACTGTCGAATACGAATACTATTCCTTGTTAAATCGCTTTAATATTAATAGAACGCATTGTGTTCATCTATTGGCTTTGTAAATTGTCGCCTAGCTTGAGAACTGGATCAATAAGATTAAATTGAAATTATAATTTGATATACTATAATATATTAGTACCATCTATCTATAATACAATCCCTGAAGTTACGTAAATAGTAATGTAGTCTTTACATGGATACGTATATCATTGATAATTTAACACGGAACGGTTTTTAGAATTTAAACTGATTGAAAGATAAATTTACTTTAACGAATCAAACTTTTTTTCTGAAATATTTATTTGTCACTTTTCGTATTGATAAAAGATTACTTCGGCTATCTGTGTATAATATATAACTTTCAATTTACATGATCAAAATTATTTTCTCAGAATTGAATAAAAATCATATCTGTTAAATCGGGCGTTTTCGCGTGTATTATATTCAAAAGGTCAGTGAGTCGAAAATGGCTACGAAATGAACGATAGTGATATCGGTAATGAGAATTTAGCACATTAGAATCAATGGTCTGCGAAATTTTCAAACAAGACTCGATTCGCGTTCATATCACACTTTATGAGAATATTTAATCACATGTGAAAATACGACAGCCAATAAAAATCAGTTTCGCGATAGTTCATATCTCATTTTTTTATTTTATTACTTATTTCCGAATCAAAAACAATCCTTATCAATTAATCAAATAAATATATTTATATTATTTGGATACCATCTTGCAAATGTATGAAAAATTATTTCATATTTGATTAAAATTTATAAACATTTATATCATAAATGTTTTAAATGTATCACAATTTTGACTATACATATGTACTTTTGAATCCGAGTAAATTTATTATTATTGCTGTTTAGTTCATTTCTATTATATAATACGGATTATTATCTTTCAATGTTTTGTTGAAATGGTTAAAATATTTTTATATTTGATCTAATGGAAATAAAATAAAATAGCATGTATCATTTACAATCAAACGTCACTTACACAAAATTCAAAGAATGAAATATAAAACGACAAATATAAACAAAACATAAATTTAATCTTAACAAACAAAAAATACACATATTTTTTCAACATACTCACAAAAAAATTAATAACTTCCGATACTATTACCGATAATTCTACACAATTTAAAAACACATCAATGCAAATTTAACATTGAACACAACTTAACACCACACCAACCGCGCTCGTAATAAACCCGGATCGGCGAACAGTTCGATTTAGGAATAAACCGCTGAAGATAACCGACGAAGATCATTCAGGGTTTCAGCACTCCGTCGGTGTGTTTGTGTGTCGAAAATGACGCAATTTTGACGAATTGTATGACTAAAGTGCACGTCAGTATTGGCTATATTGATTTTTCTTTTTGCGATTTCTCGGAACTCATGAAATTGTTAATCGGGGTGTTGATTCTGAAAGTGGTTGGAGTCTTAGGTATTTTTTTATAATTAAATGGTTTTTTTGTTATTTTTGTGGTGGATGATGAGATTATTATGATGGGGTGATGTGTTCAGTTTAGGGATGTCAGATGTATCGAAAATTTTATTTACCGGTAAACCAGTAAATTTTCTTTTAATTAGCGATATACCAAAATTTGACAAAAAAATCCTGAAAAAAACGAAAAGAAATAACGAGAAGCCGAAAAAGCCGTAAAACCAAAAATACTTTCTTTCTAGAATTTCTAAATACTTTCTAAAATTACTAGTTTAGATATATTATATTTGAATTTTTTATTGCTCAATTTTATTGAATTGCTAAAGTTAGTGATACGCGATATGGTCAATAAAATACAATAAACTTTTGACTTTTAATTATATTCAATATTATAATAAATTTAAATTACCTATGCTTTATTTTGGTTAGAACTTAAAACCTGAAAAAACTTTTTCTTTGACTTTATATTGAAATAAAAATAAAAATAAAATACATTTAATACTTTCAACAAATAAACAAAAGTTTATGACCGACACTGAAATTTCAAAATATCTCATAATACAAATAAACTTATACCATTTCTGAAAATATCAACTCGATTATGTCATTGATAATGTCAAATCAGTAATGATGGTTTTATTAAAAATAGTCTCATTCGTTTGATAATGTTTTTTTGTCTCTTATGGAAATAATTAGTGTAATTGAATATCGTATCAATAAAAAGTTTGTTTTATTTATAGGATATTTAGATTAATATTGTTTTTATGTGTGCAATGCGTTTTTGTTATGTAAATAACAGACTTTTCAACGATAAAATTTGCATTCAAAATAAAATACATATGCTAAATATTGTGGAGCCCAAAAAAGGTCAACATTATGCAAATAAATAATACGTGTATGCGCTATAATTTGAATTTTGTAACAATATGAAAAAGTTTCAAGGAGCAATTGAGAATTAAAGTATAATATCATATATGAATATAATTTTTTTTCTAGGATTAATGTTAATAAATTTGCCGCGAATTATATCGTATATTGAAAATAAAGTGCTAAGATATTATATAAAATAATTTTTTTTTTTATATCAATGATTGATATATTTTGATAAGATAAAAATGTATCAACTATGAAATCAATCAAAGTTAACTCATAACTGAAAAAAATAGGCATAAAAAATTTTCGTCATAAAAATTTAAAATAACCCAAACAAAAAATTTACAAATTCGATCAGCACAAAATTGGAAATCAAACAGTCTTCAAATCGAATTAACGATAATTTATTTACCCAACCGAACGACACACGAAACCGAATCAATTTTTAATCTTGGGTCGATTTTTGCCGCCAATCCACGATTCGAATTCATATTTGATCAATCCGTGAAAACGGAAAGCGATCGATCGACATTATCTGTCATCGGCGGACGTTTTCCCGCCATTAGTCCCATTTGGCCCTATCGATAATGTATAAATGGCAATTCGGAACGATAAAGTAGAACTTTTAAATACACATGAAATAATGGAACATCGCATTACGCGTAGGAAATGTATTTCGTGGCAAAAAACGCCGAACGGAGTGCGTGCGACTTTTGTAGTTTCAACAGGTGGGTTTGGTTTGTGTTTGAATGTGAATTTTATGTTTGATTCAATATTTTATATATTGTAATTGACTCGTTGAATGTGTGTTTGGGTTTTTGTTAAAGAAAAATATTGAAATTTTGATGGAATATGTTGAATTTTTTCGTTTACGTAATGAAAATTTTCTATGTATGTATAAAGCTGATGCTTAAGTTTTCACATATTTTTACGATGGTCAAATATTTTTCGCCTTTCTTTGAACCAATGAATAACGCCTGTATTCAAACTGTTCTATTATGTGAAGGATACTTCCTTTTCAGTATCCGTTAAGTTTTGACCTAGCCATTGAACAATAAATAGCCCGTAGAAATTTTTGAATGTCTAATAATAAAGCGTATTTACAGCATTTTCACTCGACTAATTTTGTAAAAATAATAACGAGACGCGGCAACCGAAAATACTTGTAATGTGTACAGTAGAGATGCAGTTAAAGTTAAAATTACTCATTTGTGGTTTTCAAAGTTTAGATCTAGGGATTTTTTATTAACTAATAAACATTGATTTGATGATAACATGTTACTGGCCACGATCCACGTCAAAATATCATAGATCATATTGAAGATAAAAGTTAACTGATAAAAAAAAATTCAGTATCTGTAACACATAAGTTTGATTTCAAAATACGATGTTTGAGTTCCTCATCAATTGAAACAGGCAAAGTTGGAAGACCGCGTTACGGTATGAAACGTTCGTGACTCAAAACAAATTACATGAATTGAATTGAATATCGTTGATAACCTATCGCATTTTTCGACTTTTCCTTTTCTGATTTTAATTTATTCAGATTATATTACAAAATTTCCTTTGTGGAAAAAAAATTACATCAATACCGGAACTCAAAACAGCTCTTGATTCATTTTTCAGTTCGAAATCTGAAGGTTTTTATAAAAAGGGTATATTTATATTTGTAAAATGATGGACGAAGGTTATTGGAACTAAAATAAATTTTATGATTGATTGAAATAACAATAATTTATATTAAAAAAAACAGTATTTTCATTTGATAAAAAAATTGTAATAACTTATGCATCAGCCTTATACGAATATATAAGATAGGGATAATTGAAAATTATTTTCAGAAGGATCCGAAGGAATTAGTTTTGCGCTTTCGAAGGTATAAGAATAACACTTGACGAAAAATTGCTTTTCGAGAAGATTTCAAAATGAAAAACTCACTTAAGCTTTAATGTATGAGCAAAGAAAAAAACCGCTCCGTAATATATAATAATATTTCCAAGGAACAATTTAAACACATTTCCTCTTTTATTATTTATACACTCTCTCGAATTATTAAAATGGCCGTCGATGTAAAATAAACACATATATAAGATATAGCGGAATGAAATTTTCAACAATTCTTGAAAAGTTCGCAAACACCCAGAGCGCATAATACTTTGGAATAAAGCGAAAGCGCCTCGAGGGGAGAGTCGGTTTTGCTGCCCATTATCCTCTCCCTGCCGGAATTTTGAGGCTTTCACTCGTTTTATCGCCGAAAATATATCTTCATAGTATAAAATGCGGTGTATGCGTCCAAACATAATAATTTTTCTTCATAGAAAATGGCGAAAGTCGCTCTATATCATTTTTGTGACAGATGTCGCGTTGGGTTTTTTATGTGAGCGGCAAAATGGGAATTGGTGTTTTTAAAGGGAATTGAAATGGATTGGTGTTTTGTGGGAATTGAATTGGATTATTGTTTGATGTGCGAGTAGTTTATTTTTTTAAAGAGGAGTAGTTTTGAATTAAAATCAAATCTCATAATATAAAAATGTATGTTTTTATAAAAATCATTATTCAAATGTGACGAATAGGAAAATGATTTAATGTCTATTTTTAGTAAAAACCATTGTTCAACCTTTTTATTCATAGAATTCTTATCGAGATCATTTCACAAAAACGTAATACAAATATATGATCCCATAAAAGATAAAACAAATACATTGACATTCATCAATATTTTTCAATCATCTAAAAAGCAAATCCTTAATTATTTCACAACATCAAAAAAATCGGATTCGGATAGCGGTTATTATATAAAAATAAATTTAATCAAATTAAATACTTGATTAAATTACTTAATTAAATTAAGTATCGAAACCTATAGACAAATTAATTTGACCAAGTTTATACCCCACATAGTTTTTCATTGAACTTTTATACAAAATCGTATAATTCGGTCAATTTTTCCAAACAACATTAAGCTTCTAACACGAATACGATTTATGGCACACATTAAGGCATTCAATCAAATAATTATCATTAAATCATCAATCAAAGTAATTAGATCAAATTGAGTACACACCAATGTGTGTACTCAATTTGATCTAATTACTTTGATTGAACATCAATATGTTCAAATCTGTCTTTGAATTTTTTCGATAAAATCATACGATTTAATAATTTTTTTAAATTAACTGTTATATTTTGTATACAAAAAAGATTCACTATATATATAAGCTTTTAATTTTCTCAATTAATTAAATCAAATTTATCAATTCAACATACAAATCAATCAAACAAATTCGAGTCTATACAAAACTTTCATCGAACTTTTTCAACAAAACCCTAAAATTTCATCAAATTTTCCCAACAACCATTCAATCCTTGATACGAAAACGATTCACCACACACTACCAAAACACTCAATTTTCGCAAACGACGAAGATAGCGACCTCCGAACCTGCCACATACATATAGAAGATAGAAAAGCGCGTCGTTCCGCTTCCGTCAGAATAACGGCGAATTTTCCCGTATCTTTCTGTCTATTAAGGTGAAAAAAGGTTCGACGGGTATAATGGAGACTAAAATAAATTTCGCCACGATTATATCTCGAGCTTTCCCACCCCTACTACTGGAAATGTGCACGTGTGCGTGTGTATGGGGCACTTTATGTGACGGCTTATATAGAAACGCCATAAAGATAAAGCACGTTGGATGTTTGGAGGGCGAAGATTCGAAAAATTTCGCGGGAATTTATAGTTTGGTGTGTGTTATGTTTTGGGGTCGTTTTCGAAATGATTGATGGAATTAGTTTTGATTTTATACGATGTTGTGTTTTATATTAGATGGGATTATATTGAAAAGTTATGGAATTTTCTTACATTTTATATTATACTGATGCATACATAGATGTATTTATAATCAAGGTCGTATGAAGGGGGTAAATTCCCGGGGCCTGGGTTACTTAGGGGAAAAAAAATTTAAAAGTAAGTTATAAATAGTTTTCTATATTAATTCATTAGACATCATAAAAGTTTAATCACTTTCTGAAGAAAAAAGGTATTCGTTTGCATAAAAGCAAATTTTTATTTTCTAAAATCCCCATTTATCTTTCATATTGTGAAACCGTTTACATACTACATATTAATAATAAACGGAAAAAAATTCTCCTGCGGCGCTACTTTTTTCAAGCTTTTTATTATTATAATTTATTTTATGTATAATTGATGGAATAAATTTAGAATCCGTTCCTGTCCAGGTACCCCCAAAAAAACACAAAAAAATTTGAGCTATTTTTCAGGACCCGAAATTTCTTTCTACAGCCCTGTCTATAAAATTTTCTATGTCGAAATTTTGTTTTATAACGCTGATATCATTGTAATAAGAAATAATTTAATTAGTAATATAAAAAAGTAGTACAACATTATCCATTGAAAAATCGTATACAAACAACTCAAACGATTCCAAACAAATTACCATTATTCTAACATATAATTTAAACTAATCCAATTTAACCAATCCATTAGTACATCAAACTAATTTCCATAATTTTTCATATCGATAATTACATGAATACGATTAGATCGGAATAACGAGCACATCACTCGAATTATACATAATTAACCACAAGCCGCAATTCCCGCCAATTTACAACGACAATTAGCAACGTTCACATGCAAAACGTAAAGCTTTTTGCAATGACATATATTTTAATCGAATCCATTCATCAAAACGAACAAAAACAGGATCATTGTTCCCGTCGAATTAGCCCGCTATAGTATCGACTTCCTGTCTACTTTTGAATGGATTTTTATCTTTGCGAAATCAAATTAAATTAAAATATATATATGTATGTATATACATATATAAGTATGTACGTACACGCGATTACGTGTTGCATTTTTTTTTCATTTTTTGTATGGCTTTTGATCGTAATCTGCGGTTGTGATTTATTGTTATTGCGCGGGTGAATTATGCGTTGATTTTTGCACGCGTTTTCTTAACGCTTTCGTTTCGTGCTCTTTAATATGGTTTTTGTTAAGATTTCAGTCATGAAAAGTCGTTTTTCTCGTTATTAGATTGTGTAAGGGTTTTATGTGTTTGGTAAATGTATGAGCGTTTTGGGTTTCTTTGTTTCGACCGAATGTTTCGTTGATGGTTTAATAATGTTGTGACGTTTGAAGAAATCTCGTTTTTAATCGATATTTTTTATTATGTCATGAAATATTTAGTTTAATGAAATTTTAAATATTTTAAATTTATATAAAAAAAATTTGAATCGAAATTTACTTTAGGTTTGATCAGAAACTTTATATTATTCAATATAATTTATTTTAAAATAAACTCAAATCAATCTAATACATACGTATAATTAAAACAAAAACAAATTTTCATACTAGTTGATATTTAATATAATACTATACAAAGTTATATGATAAATAAAGTGTCCCAATATTTTGTTATATTATTACTTATATAAGAGTAATCATCATCAATCATAATTATATAGTGGTATATTAAAAAAAATAAAAAAATAAAGATATTTTAATCTCTCATAAATCATAATTAAAGATCATAATAAAAAAAAAAAATTAATAAAAAAATAAACAATTCGTCCCATCAAAACGTTCATTCCTCCCAAATGCACCACATCCACAAAACGTCTAGACAAAAAAAAATAAAACACAAAATCATTATCGCACAATGAAACAAACCACAAAAACACTAATCATGAAAAAAATACATTTATAATATTATACATACGCTAAATATGGGTTAAATCCGTGCGGTGATCCTGGGTACGGAACAAGCTGCGGCGTCTCCGGAAAACCCGCCTACGCTCGCCCCGCGGCCATTTTCCGGAGTTTTTCCGGCTTTTCCTGGAAACACGACCTCCGGAGCACCAGATTTGTGTCAAGAACCGGTTCGGACGTTGATATTTTGTGGGTTTTTGAGCGGTTTTGTTGCGGAGTGGTCTGCCTCACGACCTGCGCGCGCTTTCGATCGATCGCTACTAACCCTCTTGTTTGAAATGCCCACACACTGGGCTCGCCCTCCTCTTTCGTGTTGAGGGTTGGTTTTTGAATGGGTCACTTATATTCAGTGGATGAGGGTGTAAATAAGTCGTATATTATCGTTTTTTGTTTGATTAAAAATATTTTTGTATTAGATGATTGATGGTCGTTTTTATTGTTATTATTGTTTTTTTTTTTAAATATATTTTTAACTTTTCTATAAGATGAAACCTTAATTTTGATATAAAATTGAAAAAATTAATCGATTTGTATATTTGCATCGCATATGGTTGTTAATTAGAGACATCTATGTATTCATCAAAAAAATGTATTGATACAAAATTATCATAAAATTTTAATTCGAATTGATAAATAGTAAATATACACAGTTAACTATAATTTAAATAAAAAGGTTGAAAAATATAAACAGTTATCTTGTATAGCATTGAACGTTACTAAAAATAAACAAATGGAATCTATTATTGTTATAATGTAGAAACAATATTTTTTTTGTATAATATAAATCATTGAATGAATTTTATATGATATAATTGGAATATATTGTATCGTAATGATGGACTTTGACTATATAAATTGAATTATGTGTGTGAAAATAAATAAATGATCTTTGTTTTGATTTGCATCGAGTTTGATGTTTATGACTGTTATTAGAATAGCGTTGATGGTTGGCATCTGGCAGTCATCTTATGTTACTCATCTCAGAATTGTTGGGAAATAATCGTTATCTAAATCAGGTCAGTGTTTAAAATAAATTAAGTTAGGAACGTTGCCATGTGATTGATTATCTAAATTTTACACTTTATAAGAACATCAAGTATTATTTTGAATTTGCTACACCTGTTAAAACTATTTTAATTTTTCAAAACAAAAAATATGGTTCCCAAAAATTTTTCCAAACGACACTAGCATATTCGATTTTGGCACACACCGACAATAGATGCTACAACAGCGAGCGTAGAACACAATCCGCGACAAAGTATGACTTAAATTAATTATATAGTTATAGTTATAGTTATAGTTCGCTTAACAGGAGAAATCCGGTTAACCGAATTTTACTTTGGTACTGACAAAATATTATGGACGTATGTATACTATTACGTCTAACGTGAAATTCTTTTAACACAAAAACGCATTTTGGTGCTTTCAGTTTCGTGTTAAACGTTTTTCTCTTTAATTTGAAAATTTGAAAATTTTCGAAAGCATGTGAGCTTGCTTCATGTGAGCTTGGGTCATGTGAGCTTGCTTCATGTGAGCTTGCCTCGTTTGAGCTTGCTTCGTGTGAGCTTGCTTCCTGTGAGTTTACTTCGTGTGCGTTTGCTTCGTGTGAGCTTATAATATATGTTGAACCATAACAAAAAACCAGAACGAAAAAAAACTGTTCAAAACCCTGATTTTACACTTGGTATTATATTGTTTTATGTGTTACCATCGATGCGTGTCAGCGTCGTATGCGCTACTATCATTCGGACAAACGTCTGGTCACCCCAAAAACACAAATGTTTGTTTATTTATCATTGGCCGTTAACCGACGCGTTTTGGCCCCTGAGTAATGGGCGAGGCGCGGCTAGGGCTTCAGCTGTCAACGATGGGGGGCGGCGTCCTACGATGGGGGCCTTCATTCCTCACATACAAACTTTTTCTGGTCATCTTCGTTCTATTCATAAGCCAAGACTCCTTTTCTGATGCTGCAGGTGAGTCACCCATTCAGGATTTCAATGACACGCCCCTCTTTTGACAGTTGACAATTCAAATCCCCATACAAACTTGTCCCATGAAACTTTTTTTTAAAGAATATTAACTTTTTTTACTTAAATCATTGAAACCCCTATTCATTTTGACATTTCCCAATCCATCATTTGCTTCCCTCACATTAATTTTTCAATAAAACCTTCAATCATACAATTTCTTTAAAAGTTCATAAAACTTTTTATAAAAAAACTCTTTTAGTATTCAAACTCTAAAATCATCATCCTCTTACTTCTACATAAATGAGGAATATACAATATAATACTTGATCTTTCAAGATCGGAAAGATTTCGCTTTGTTATGGACATTGTATAAGACTCATTGCTATGACTCATTATTTGATTGATTCATATTCATGTTTTTCAAAATTGAAGCATCGATAATTAGTATTCATGTGAGAAACTCGAATCGATTGTATGAATGTTAAGATTTGTTTTAATTTGCAGACGTGGAGTCTTTCGATAATAGTATCTCTGAAAGAATTTTATGGTGTACAGTCAGTGTAGAAGAACAATTCAAATGTGGGAATCTTTCGAAAGCCATCGAAAGGGACCGTAAACTGTTTGGAAGTTATCATTTCGAATTGGGTTGTAAACAGGTAAAGCGATACTATATTTTGATTTTAATTTATGCAAATTATGAATCTCAATAATCATATTTTAATCGATAGGCTTTCAATAAAGACGAATGCACAAAAATGTTGGACGAAGAAAAAGCCGACATTACTGTTCTCGATTCTGGTGAAATCTTCGTCGCAGGAAGATTTCACTCATTAGTTCCAATTATGCAGGTAAAAATGCGATTTCATCATAATTTTTAGACAAATCTAATATTTTTTGTATATTTGTAATTAAAAAACATATTTAAAACTTCAGGAAGTATATGAAAACGGACAACGCTTCTCGTACACCGTCGCCGTAGTAAAACGAGGCACATCCATCGGATCTGAAGGTCTCCGATCATTGAGAGGCACCCGAGCCTGTTTCCCCGTCGTCGGTTCATACGCCGGTTGGATCATGCCCGTCAATACGGTACGATAATCCTCAATTTAAAAACAGAATTATAAAGAAATCAAGTTTTAACCATAATCTTTAACTTCCAGTTAATGAACGAAGGCGGTATGAAAATCGTAGATTGCAATAATCACGTTAAATCAGTTATAGATTTCTTCGGTCCTTCTTGTGCCCCCAATTCTTTACACAATAAAAATAATCCTATCGGAGATAATTCTGATAAGTAAGTTATTATTTTTTATATGCAATATTAATTTTTTTGATTAATTTCGTTTTCGTTTTTAGATTATGCGAACTTTGTACAGGACGTGTCGGAGCAAGATGCACTTTAGCAGATCCATATTCTGGTTTTACAGGAGCGTTGAGATGTCTTTTGGAAGCGGGAGATATAGCCTTTTTGAAACATTCCACTGTGCCTCATGTATTATCTGTACATAATGAATTCAGTGAGTTTTATTTTTTATTTTTTGTTATTATTTTTCAGTGAGTATTATTATATTTTATCAATATGTAATAATTTGATTTTTAGAACAAATTTCATCAGATAAATTTGAGTTGCTTTGTAAAGACGGATCTCGAAGACCAATCACAGATTTTAAATCATGTCATTGGGGACCTGCTCCGGCTAATGCTTTAGTTACGACAACTGCTAAAAACGAAGAATTAAGAAAACGGTATATACAATTTTATGACGTTATTGAAAACCATACTATAATATTTTTTTAATACTGTATTAAAATTTTTTTAGGTATCAGAAATTCATGCATAAGGTCGTCGAATTTTATTCTGCTGCTGGAAACACAACATATTTCGACAGTAATAGAAGAAATCAAGACGGAAGAAGTTTTGAAAGAGACCAATACGGAAATCAAATAGAAAAAGACCAATACGGCAATACAATTCAAAAAGATGCGTATGGTATGCCAATTAATCCATCGAACAACAATCCGTATGGTAATGATTATAGCGGAGGCTCTCGATGGAACAATCGGTAAATTTCAATAAATATATATTTCACTGACCGTATATATTGTATTTTAACACATTATGCATTTTAGTTATTCAACGTCTACTTCAACTGAAAGTTACGGTACAGCTCCGTATCCAAACGTCAGTCTTGTTGAGAAATTCAATGTTTTTGAATCTATTCGATACGGAGTTCGTACCGATTTGCTTTTCGATGATACCACTCAAAGCATATATAGCGTACCCGAAGATAAACAGTTGTTCAAAAACTTTTTGGGTCCGGCCGTAAAAGAGGTTTTAGCAGTTCGCGAATGTCCAGTAAAACGCTTTACTTTATGCGTGACTTCTGATGCTGAAATGGAAAAATGCATCAAAATGAGGGTTTGTAATTACCTTTTCTTTATTTTTTATTTTTCAAAGTACAAAACTAATTTATTGGTTATTTTACAGACTGCTTTGAAGGCTCAGCTATTGAAGCCGGATATGTTATGTCATAAAGGGCATTCTCATATTAATTGCATGCAGGTATGTTATTTGTTTTATGTATAAGTTTATTTTTATATAAGATAATGCACCAGTGGTTGACCATGTACTAGTAATTGACAACTTCTTAGAAAAATGTAAAAATTAAGGTTTTTAAAGGCGATAATCTTTTGTAGGGTCCGATAGATTAGCTGTTTATCACATCTTATCTATAGTACCCTTTACGAAAGATTATCGTCTTTAAAAATCTTAATTTTTACGTTTTTCTCAGAAGTGGTTGACCACAGGTACATTGGCAATTAGTGACTTACTTACTTTATTATGTGATTAATTTTCTAATGGAATTTTAGGCAATAAGTGGTGGAACTGCTGACGCAGTCATGTTAGATGCAGCAGACGTTTGGGAAGCGGCTCGTCATTATTCTTTGGAACCGATTTTATCTGAAGTATACGGTCTCGGTGAAACGAGTTATTATGCTGTTGCAGTTGCCAAAGAACAAGATCCCGATACTGAAATTACGTATCTCAAAGGTAACATATTAAATATATCAAATTAAGAACATAATATATAAGATTTCATCATCAAATGAAATTGTAGGAAAAAACACGTGCCATTCTGGAATCGGAACAGCGGCTGGTTGGATGTATCCATTAGCTTATTTAATTTCTAACGGATGGATAAGGTTAAAATAACTTTTATTTGAAATATGCATTATACGATTCATAGACTAATATTTCGGTTTTTATTTTAGACCGTACGGATGTGATGCTGCTAGAGCTGCAGCAGAATGGTTTTCAAGATCTTGCGTTCCAGGCGCTATGTCTCCTGAATATAATTTGGGCGTACCACACAAACCATTGTGTCGTCTTTGTCATGGGTCATCTTATAGTTTTTGTCGAAGAGACGCATCCGAAGCTTATTACGGAAGCATCGGTAAATTTTTGAATTAATTAATAATTTTTAAAAATGGTATATTTTTCAGTTCATGTATATTTGACCCAACCCAAAACTTTGATTAAAATGAATGAAATTGCTGAAAAAACCTAACCCAACCTCCAAAAATGTGTATTTATGACTCCAAATATACATGGACTGAAATACACTTGGACTATTATGACATAAATACAATAATGATCATCTTTTTAGGTGCTCTTCGTTGTCTAATCGAAGGGGGCGGTGATGTAGCTTTTGTGCGACATTCGACAGTATTGGAAGTAGCTGGTGGTTTCAGAAAAGAATGGTGGGTGCGAAATACGCTCAAAGATGATTTTCAACTACTGTGTCCAGACGGTAAAGTTATTTTTAACTTATTATGTTTGTAATCTATTGAATAAATTTGATATAACATTTTTTGCGCTTTAGGTACCCGCGGTATGATAAAAGATTTCGAAACATGTAATTTGGGTAAAGTCCCTGGAAACGCTATGGTGACACGTGGAGGAGAAGCACGTAACGAAACCGAAATAGCTGCTTTTACTAACTTGATGTTGTACGCTCAACAATTCTATGGAACTACGACAATGGACGATTTCAGGTTTTTATTCATCGATTTGTTCATTTTCATTATGTACATATGGATTTTTCAATAAAAATTTTGTATTTTAGTTTCAGCATGTTCACGTCAGCTCCTCCATATTTCGATTTGATCTTCTCAGATAGTACGAGACAGTTGCAAGTTCTCAAAGGTGAAAAGCGTCGTCCTAGTAAATATTTAGGACGAGTTTTCATGAGAGCTCATATGCTGACGGATTGTGGTGCTTCTACGTCGTCAGCGAATCAGTATTTTTATGAATCTCGTGTCGTTTTAGCGTCGTTATTAGTAGCGTTATTCATTTCGTTTAAAAATTGTTGATAGTTATACGTTCCATAATAGAAAATCATTCCGTAATTGTATTGTACTGAAATTTTTTATGCCTTATTGAAATTTGTGCCTTTTTAAATATCATATATGAATTTTTTTATATGACTTATCATTTGAAATGATATTATATTGTGAATCAAGTAACAATCAGATAGAATTGTATATAGATCTAGTTATAATTTATATTTTTTAGTACAAAAGTATTTAAGAGTTTGTTAAATGAATTGATATACATATGTTGAAAAAATTACATTAATTTGTGATTTGTTTCTATTTATATTGTCATTCCGTCCAATATACTGTATAAATGAAAAATTGTCGCTGTTTTTATATAATGTTTTAACTTTCCCGTCCATTTTTGATATTTTTTTAATTTTTTAGGAATATATTTTTATTTAGGATTTGAGAGCTTTAATATTTGCAAAAATTAAAGCCTAAGAAATTTTTTTATATTTATTTAATATTTCTTTTTACAATGATGAATCTCTAAATGAAATCTCATATCACACTTTTTAAATCAAACTGTACATTAGATCGAATATGATTTTGTATTTTATCTATTTATGTACTATATTTTCACAATAAAAAAAAATGTCTTTCATAAGTATATTTTATTTAAATTAGTTTATAATATTCCAATCTTCTTGTGGTAACCTAAACGTGTTATTATCACTTCTTATCACATGAACGCCTGCTCCATAATATGGTATTACGTATGCGGATCCGTCTGCTGGACCAACCACCTAAATTTGGAGAAAATGTAATTGTAATAATGAAATTAATGGAAGTGAATGTGAGAAAAGTTTCAATTCAGACCTGTGAAGCTATTAACAGGATATCTAGAAGTTGTCCGACGAACATAAAACCAAGTGTACATAATTTAGCTAGGCCTATAGCCGGGTAACCTAAATAGAAACGATCCACACCGAACATTCCAAGGAAAACTGAGAAAAGCAATGTTTTTTGTAGAGTGTATCCGTTACTGAAAATGCAAAATAATATAGTCAATAAAAACAAATATAAGCTTCGAATAATTTTCCACTTACGTCCACTTGCATGGCATTTCCTTTGTAAAAGAACGATTGTTTGTTTTATCACATATTATTCCAGGAATGGCGATACACCAAACTAAAAAATTATATTATGAATTATAAGAAAATGGTGAATATGTAAATATGATATGAAATTCGAACCTTCAGCCTTATTTTCTCTAGTGCAATTGACTAACTGTTGGGTATTTTTATCTATGAGAGGAATTTCCATTTGAGGATCTGGGCAAATATATTGTCCCAGTCTTAATGTACTACAATCGAGGGTAACTGGAGAAACGGTAGATACTAGTGCTAATAGCACAAATGGAATACACAATGAACATCGAAAAACGTTCATTTTGATCGAATTTTACATTCTAGAAAGGTATAAAGTTGGAGAACAGTGTCACTAATGAACACAACGTCAAAATAAACTGTGACGTTTTTTTTATTATTTGACATGTATGGCATTAACAGTTCAATTACTTACCAATATATTAACACTTTCAATAAAATAAGTGGTTAGTTGAATAAATGTAGATATTAGTATAAAAAGGTTTATAATTGAATTATTTGTATTTTTTGTGCTGAATTTTTGTGTTATGAAAAAACGCTTCTATATTAAATTATGTAGTCTGTGGTTATTAGACTGTTTATATATATTTTTCATTCTTAACATGTTCTGATGAATTAGAACACTGATTTTACAGAAAACAGGAACAGGCATGAATTTGCGACGCTGAAATCTAATGGCGGAAATAGTGTCATGTTTTGGACTTCGAGTAGCAGTAGAATACATATTACAATTTGAGGTCGTCAAAGAGCTCGAAGTTGCCTTTTGGCTAAAGTCACACTACCTCCCACTATTTTTCCAACATTGCTTTCTTGTATCAAATGATGAGTTGAGGCTATATTGCACCGTAATATTTATAATTTTGCAATTTATATGGCCCTCGTTTCAGCAAATTATCCATAAAAATAAATTTGTAGTTATATTATTGTAAGAAAACTATTAAAAAATTAGTTTCTCATAACAAAAAATATTTTTTTATGATAAAAAACAATACAAAATACAAAATTAAAAATTCTTATGATAACAAAAACTCAATAAATATCTATAATTAAAACATGTACATGAAAAAAATAAATATTTTCACAATCACAATCAGAAAAATGATATATTTTAAAAATAATTAATAATATCGATACAAGGTGAGTTTTCGGACAAGGTATGGCCAGACCAGAGCCAACTGGGGGTTTCGCGGGGCCTCGAGAAAAAGCTCAAAAAAAAAAAAAAAATAGCACGAAGCGGAAAAAAGCGTAAAATCAAAATAACACAAAAATTCCAAAAAATATTTTCTAAACAAATATTCGAAAAATTTATCGAATATTCAAAATATTCGAAATACTTATACGAGGTCTGTCAGCAAAGTATCGCGATTTTTGAATTTCCGCTGGTTACGCATATGTATCTAAAAATGTATCGATTTTAAAATCTGATACATAAATTTTTTTCAATTTTCCCAAAATTCCCGGGGAAAAAACCCAGTTTATTCCCGGGAATAAACCGTGTTTTTTCCCGCCGGTACATCCCTGATGATAATCGATGAATCAACACAATACATCCTAACATTAGAACTCTACCACGCTGTACACACAAACATAAAACGCACACCCAATCGGCCACATTGAGCATCCAAACACCCAAATAGAGCACCCGAGCGGCAACACCAAGGCTACCCGTAGTAGGCAGCGGCGGAGCGTCTGCTCCACGTTCGCCTCGTGGCCCCATCATATTCCAATCGGCATAGATTATTTTTTAAATTTCATTTCGATTTCCCGCCTCGTATCTTTTCGTTTTTATCGTAATTTAAGCTATTTGCGTCCACTGAGCAATTGTTGTGATTTGTCAGTTGACGCCCTCCGGACAAACCGACGGTCCATTTTCTTCTATCGACAATGCCAAAAGGTGATATGTGCTTTTTTATCGTATCTTATGCTCGTTTTGATGTATATGTTTCTTATTTTGGTGATTGGATAAAAAATATGACCTTGACGATTGTTTGGTGTCAAACAGTTGTCTAACCTCATTTTGTCATAGTATTGTTCACGTTTGTCCAAAATGTTCAATGATTGATTTGAGAGTAATATTCTGCAATATTTTTGTCAATTTTACAATTTACAATTATTACAATTGTAAATTTAATTTATTTTTCTGCAATTCTGCAATCGTAATTTTATTTTTTTATTTTACAATTTTTTAATTGTAAATAGGTCATGTATATAAATTTTTTGGTAAAAGTGATCTTTGGCATACATACGAATTTAAGTTGGCACCTCAGAAACATGTTTATACACGTACATGCACCAAATATACCAATATTTACCATTATTTCACCTTTACCAATATTTTTGCACAACATAAACATTTGGGTGCCACTATGTTTTTGGCTGAACTGAATTTTGTTTTTCTAACTCAATCCTGATCTAATCTAATCTAACCTAAACAAACCTAACCCATAGGGGCTTTAGGTGTTAAGTAATTATTGTAACCCAACCTAACCCATCCTAACCCAACCATAAAGATGTAGTTCAGCTAAAACCATAGTAGCACCAACATTTGTGTTACGGTTATATTCTTGTACTGATTTTCTAAACTTATATAATGCAGTTATTGTAATTATTTAAAAATTGTCTGTTATTGAAGTATAATGTATTTTTTAAGAAGAGCAGAAATATAGATTCACTAATAATACTCTATTACTAACAGGGAATCTGTATTATCAGTGACTTTACTAAAGAGAATATGTGTTATAGAGAATTTGTATTGTCAGTGAATCTGTATTGTTACTTACAAAGAATATGTACTTATATGTCACAGACCATATATAATATATTATTGATCCCGTGTATATTTGACTCAAACCAACATAACCTAATCCAACCCAAAACTTCAATATAAATAAACAAAATTGTCAGAAAAAACCTAACCTAACCCAACCCTCAGTAATGTGTATTTATGACCGATCCATGTATAATGGACTGAAATACGCTTGGACTGTGATATATATAGAAATAAAGATTCCCTCTTTTAAGTACATTTTATTTAAATTTTAACACTCCATGAAGAAGAAAAACCTAACTTAATCTAACCTAACCCAACCTAATATTTTTTTATGAAGAGCCAAAATACAGATTCACTTATAATACACTTTAATATGCAGTTAGATATTGTGAAATTTTTCAATCTAGACATTTACCATTTTCTTCTGTAGGAAAGTTCTTGAATCATAAGGGTCGCCATCGTAAATTCACCAATCCTGAAGAATTAGAAGAACAACGGAAACAAGAGGAAGAAGAACGCAGGTTCGATCCATTCGCTCGTTTTTATTTGAATATGAATGAAAAAAATTACTAGGTTATTGATTAAATATTTTCAGACGGAAAAGTCAGAGAGGTGATAAGGAAAGTGGTGGTAGTGGCGATGAAGGCAGTGCCAAGGGTAGCGGTTCCGATTCAGAAGATGAATCATCTTCCGAAGAAGAGGTATTGTGAATTTGTGCAGTTTTCTTGTATATTATAGCTTTTTCGATTCTTATGTTTGATAATTTTACAGTCTGGAAGACCCAAAGGTGTTTCTGGTCTGATTCAAGTCAAAAATCCAAACAGGGTTGTGAAAAAAAGTGTAAAACTTAATGACTTAAATGAAACAATAGAGGATGCGGAGGAGCCAAGTTTATCTAGGTATTTTTTAATATAGTAAAGATCGTTAAATATATTATTGAAAGAACTGAAATATTTTTTCATGTTAAAAAAGAATTGCCGATGTTTCTATGTCGCAAAATTTAATTTATTCGATTTCCTGTTATGTCGTTTCGCATTTAATTTAATTAAATCACATATTCTTCACAAAAGCACAAAATTCGACATATACGTCACCGAATTCGAAAACTGACTGTTTATAGATTGAAATGTTTTAATAATCGGCATTTTTTTCATCTAAAGATGGGCATTATTTAGGAATTATTGTTCGAAAATTGTAGATCTAATTCAAAAACATTTGGTTAACGATATGGCTGCTGATAATACATACATTTTGTTTCAAGATAACAAATATTTTCATGGAAAGTGATATTTTTATTAATTTTAAATGAAAAAAAAGTATGAAATTAGTATAAATTTTGTCGGGTTTGCAGTATTATTTCATGTTAGAAGATTTTTTACATTAATCGTTTTCATTTTAAATGATTTTCACTGTATAATAAAATTCCTACTTCGTATCATAAAAAAGTATTGACAAATATTTGTTAAACAGGCGTGAAAAGGAAGAAGTAAAGAAACAACAAAGAGCCGCCACCTATTGGAAACTTCACGCCGCTGGAAAAACTGACAAAGCCAAATCAGATTTAGCCCGTCTCGCGCTCGTCCGCCAACAACGCGAAGAGGCTGCAAAACGTAGGGAGCTCGAGAAACAAAGCAAAGAAGCTAGCAAGTCGAAGCCCGGCGCCGTCTAGATCTACAATATTTGCGATCACACTTTGGTTTATCGAAAATTTGTATCAAACGTATATGAGTAAATTGGATGTAATGTATTTTTAAACAACTTTTCGCAAAGCAGCTTTCTTCACAGTGTAAAAAATGTGTAATCGAATCTGTAATCTATCTCTAGAGTCGATCTGTTCTATTATGTTTTTCACGTTGCGAAGATTAGATGTTTAATTGAATTGTGTAAATGTTAAATCTTTGATTTGATAGCATATTTTAGAAATTTATCGATGTGTTCATTTTTTGACAAAGCCGATTTCTTGTATTGTTTGAATCTATTTATTTTTTTAAACTTCAAATTATGTTTTCGAGACAACTATGATGCTGAAAATTTATGAAATTTTTAGTGATTTTGCATAAATGGCGCAATTTGTACTGTTTAGATGAAATTTGTTCAAAAATAGAGTCTGCGTTTGCGATGTGTGATTAAAAAATTATTTTTTAATATGATTTTTTTTATAAACGAAATTTATACTCACTGTAATTAACATCATAAAATGTAAGAAATCATAGATAAATAAATATCCGAAAATTTTCTTCCGTCTTTCCAATCGTTCAGACAAATCAAATAAAAATACAGGTTGTATGTTTTTATAAATATATTTTGGTTCTATGATTTTCTCCATAAAGTCTATTCAATAGAGGCAATAACATTATTTACATATTAATTACATCACCATTACATAATCATAGTAAACACAGTCCTTTCCGCAAGAAGGCTGCCTTTTTAGAGCTATATTGGTCAACAATATGAAAATACGACAAAATTTCTGTAACACCGAGATGCCTCTCCACAGCAATGTTTACTTTAATTCTGTTCCAGTGATATAAATATACAAACTGACCTATATTATAAATATATTCTATATTAAATTTATTACATTTAAGAGATATTAATTACAAAAGGAAAACAATAATATGTACTACAACAAAACACAAGGAAGAATATGCAAACAACAAATTATAATATATGCACATGCACACATGTCCGCACACGCGTTATAAAATCATAAAGCATTATAAATTATATTCAGGAAATGTAAAGTGACCCTTTGGTTTAGCGATAATCCATTCATATATACTTTATACAAGTTTGCGATATTGGGAATATTGCGTTATTTTCTGTTTGTTGGTTTTTTTATTATTTACAATTGTCAACGTTGATCAAATGTACAGTCTTAGAGTTACGATAGTTTCGACACGTTTAAAAGTATACGGTTCGACGAAAATATTAAGATGGCACTATTTATATTCGTAAATTATCCGTGACAATAGATCGTTATAGTTTCGTGACGTTTTCGAAAGATTTAATGGTGAATGTGAACTGAATATTTCATTAGAAATTAATATAATTTGAAGAATTTACAATAGATTTTGAATGATATGAAAATTTTTGAATATTGGATATAAATTTCAGATTATGTTACAAATGGATTTTTTTTAATCGTAAAATTTACAGAAGTGTCTTGAAATAGAGATAATACTGCGTAACTATTACTATTTTTATATCACAAAATATACTTAAATACTTTTTATTTTATAAGTGTTCTGATTATTTTTGTTCAAAGGTGTTTTTCTAGAAGTTTCGTATATTATATATTTATCGATTAAATTACATAAAAGACATTGACTATAAGTTCTCGTTTAGAAATCAAAATATTCATCTCGGCACATTCGCAATATGACTATTTTAATAATCGATGGAGGCACATTTTCACAGTTGAATATGAATATTGAATATTTTATCCATGGCAACAACACTGTAAATATCCAACCAACCGAAAGGTGGTAACGTGCTTGGTCAGAAATCGATCTAAGCTAAAAAGATACCAGACGTACTCAAGAAACATTGAATTTTTTGTCAAATTGTATAGTGTCCGTGAAATGCAGAAGTTAAAATCATTATATTTACAATAAATGTATTTATAATATTTATATAACCATTATAAATGGGCTAAAATGTCTATTTCGGACGTGTGAATCTGTGAAGGTCTTTCCTCGGGTATTGATCCCGATACGGTCACGATGACGGGACTGGTGTCCTCCCCCGTCTGAACGATGGTGACCAGATTTCCCTCTTTGTTTTCTTGTTGCACGTCGTCCTTACTATCGCCCACAATATGCGGTTCCATTTCGGGTCCGTTATCATATTTGATATCATCGTACGACTCCAAACCGATATTTTGTATCACGACTGCTGAAATAGACGGTGGAGGTTGTTGTTCTGGTCTACGTCGTCCACGCGTCCCTCTACCACCGATTATTTGGGGGGCAACGTTGACCAACCGCCTGAAACATCGAATTGGATAAGATTTAGATTATTTTGTACTTAGAGTTATATTGGAATTGATTATGAATAATAGAAAACCTGGGTCGATACGCAGGCGGAGGACATGTCACGGGTGGAGGTGACGTGGCACGATCCAAAAGCAATAACCTATACATATTAAAACAAATTAATCAATTGGATACATGAATGTGTTTTATATATCTATTTTTATGAATATTACCTCAATCTGTATTCATGCATAGATGCTTGATATGATGGCGGTGGTGGTCGACAATGAAATTCTGGATAAAGCATAGCTGCATAAGGATGATGTGCTCTCGCACAAGGTAAAGCTGTTCTTCTAGGACCAGATGATCCAGTTCGATTGGCTCCAGAACCATTTATACTATTTGCTCTTCTACCGGCTGCTCTCCAAGCCACTCCGCTTACCGTAACGAGCACCAAACCAACGCCTGAAAGAAATAACACATTAATTAAATACAATTTGTTCAATGGTTCAGATTTATTCAATGTAATTATTATAATGTACAACTGAAATTAAGCGACAAATTGGTGTCACAGATAACTGTGACACCATGAAAAACAACATATTTGTATCACATTCATATAAAAAGTTGTGTTTTTCCTCTCCCCCCTCTAAAAAATCCTGGCTACAAAGCCAGGATTTTTTTTAGGAAAAACACAACTTTTTATATGAATGTGATACAAATATGTTGTTTTTCATGTGTGTAAATTCAAGGCGTTTAAAAAATTTATTCAGATATATCTCAACATAATTAAGTAAAATTTATAGTTATTTTTAAAATTTAGGAAGGGGTTCCCCATGGACCCCCTTAGTTACACACGTGATGCAATCAAAACGTACGTTTGCATGAAAAGGGATCGTTGTTAAGTACTCAATATCGTTGCATTCAATCAAATTCTCCCGGAAAAGCCAATTATATCCCGCTGTATATTTGCGTTTCGAATCTGGACAATTGCGCAGATGTCGGTGTTTAACAAAACGAAATTGCGAATGTATTAATATTGGATATTCATTAATCCCGTTGGTAATCCGAAGCGAAGGGTGTGTACGGGTCAGGGCCGTTTATCAGGATTTTCGGATTTAAGCCTCCCGTTTCGGCAAAACGTCAGGAGACGTAAGGGTTTCCACGCGGGCCCTACGGGAGTCAAAAACCCAGTTACGAACGTTGGATATGGGTATTCAGGGGGTAGAAATGCCCTTCTACCCCTATATCTTGTTCAATAAAGATTTCATCTGAACGTTATAAATTAACAAATAACGCTACGTTAATTATTTTTAGAATAAATGAATAATTATTACGTTGTTATGACTGGAAATTTTTCGTTGATTAGATTTCGGCTGATGTAAAAATGAGAGTTGTTATAATTTTAATCAAAAGATCTCCGATTGGTAAATAATATTGAACAATTTCGTTAGATTATAGTAAAAACCAATACACCCAAGTCTCTTTTTAGATGGGGGATTCATTCCAGAGACTCCGTGTATTTTTATATGGTGACCATATAAAAATTGAAGATAAGTTCCACCAGTATAGTTGGATGGAACTTCCGTGTAAATATAATAGAATGTGTGTATGTGGCGAAATTTAATGTGAAATCATCAAAAAACATCGTAAATTTTCATTTAATAACCATAATTGAATGCTGGCCTAGTGAGAATTTTATAATACCATTATGGCATAATAGTACTTTTTATTTATTTTTACACCGTTTTAATGTGAAAAAACAATGTAAAAAATGATCGGTTATTTTTTTTTAAACCGTGTCATTACATAACCGCGTAAAAATAATTTTGGATGTATTTTTAATTTATAATATCGATTCGAAAACCAATTATACATAATTGTTTATTGAATCGATATTATAAATTAGAAATACACCCAAAACATCTTGTGAAACATTTTCACTAACCTAACAATTTTTCATTATAAATAAATATATTTTATTATTATTTAACATCAAATATACGTTTATTTAAAAAATAAAACCCTCGACAATCCGATGACCCTTTTTTCGCTCCGCGCATCATCAAAAATAAACCAAACAAATCAAACAAGGGCGCCAACTGCCATTTCACTAAATTAACAATTCTTCCGTCATAAATAATTAAAATAATAATAATTTAATATCTTAAATACGTTTATTTTAAAAATAAACCCCCCGACAATCCGATGACCCCATTTTCGCTCCGCGCATCATCAAAAATAAACGAAACAAATCAAACAAGGGCGCCAACTGCACCATCAACCCGCACCAGAAACAACCCGCAAAAAAGTGGCGGGAAACCGCGAAAGACTCGGTCGTCCCTCCGGCTGCAGCCGCTTTTACGACGTTTCTATCTGCGTCGTAAAATTTCAGATAAAATGCGGCACATAAAAAGGGAAATGGCCGAGCGGCCATATTGCGGCCGAAGCGCGACACGCGCCGCCCTACAACCCCGCATACATGGCCGCCGCGTGGAAAAAGTGTTATGTGCCCGCGCGAGTGTATACATTGGGGACGTTATGTGCGTATTTCTTCTTTTTTTATAGCCGCGAAGGGTAAATATTTAACGGCGCAAATGCGAAAGCTTGATGAAGGCATTAACGTCGATCCGTGCGTCCGGGAAATGTTGATGGTGAGCGAATTCGGGATGAAACAATCGTCGCGAATGTTAAGCGAGTTTTAATGGGTCGTGGGCGTTTGTGGATTTTCGGTATTTTCGTCCTTTTGACGGTTTAATTGGCTTTTCTGGTTTTTTTTTTGTATTAATCATGAGACAGTTTAATGGACATCGAATAAGATAGAGAATTAAATTGGTGATTTTTTTATAGTTGTTTTTGAATAATTTAAAATTAAACTCATTCCCCGATTTATTATTGCTTGTTTTACGTGGTTAAACAAAAGGTTTTTTTAATAGGCATGTTTTGAATTTTTAATATAAAAAAGAAAGATATTATCATTGACCACGGAATTCTGAAATATCAGAGTATTTCCATCAAAATATAAAAAAAAAGATTATTTCAAGTGATGGCGATGAAAGTGATTTCGAACGAGCAAAAAAGAAAAAAAATATTGTTTTAAGATTTAGAAGGCAGAAGTGAAAATGAGGATGAATAAATATCATTTTTGTTTTAAGAAATACTTCATTCATATATGCCGATTATAATTACTAAATAAATTCGTATATGAAATATTTTTTTCCAAATGTATTTTTACGCAGATTTTCCTGAACCAATCTCCTAATTAACTACAGATTTACGCGGTTTTTATTTCGTAACCCATTTCATGTTTTTATATAGATTCATAGTATTTTTTACCCGGTTCATTGCAGAACATATCTTTAGCGTAAACTGGAGAATGAGTATATTATTCAATATGAATCGAATATATCAAGATTAGAAAGGCTTCAATCCAGAAGTGGGTGGCAAATGATTGCACATGATGACGACATTATTAAACATTACAGTTAAGTGACAAGAGGAACAGCCAACAGATATATGTGATCTATTATAATAAGTCAATGGACTTTAGATTTTTTGACAAAGTGATTTGTATTAAAAAAAAATATAAGTTAAACAAATTTTTTTTCGAAGGGAAGCCCATCATCCCGCCTGTTACATGCACCCACTCTATGCCAGCTTCCTGAGCCAGCTTGTAAGTTGGGTACCTACCAGTAACACTAGGCAAAACTACGTGCGCCATATTATTGGGAACTCTACATTTAATTTTAACTAAGCAATCGCGAAAGACTGCTTTCCAGGGGGTATACGAAATGCCAGAAGTTAAATAAATTGTTAATTTTTTTATAGGGCTCGTTTGGGGCTGAGTAAAAAAATACATTGTTGATAAAATACATAAAAAAATTCTTACCTATCATTAAAAGGAGCACAGTGAGATGAGCTCGTCCATTGGACCTGACCGCGCCCAGCACGGTCCCAACAAGAACACAACAGACTCCAGCTAGGGCCACAATTGCTATAAACCACCTGAGGCTGAGAGCACGTGAACCCATTCCGCCGCAACACGTCTTCGGACTTTCCGAATCCTCGCCATATTGACATCTGCAAACAAAACCAATGATCAGAGCCTCGAACACACCTAAAACCACCATCCAATATCGTCCCCCATAAAACGCACGTGCTGGATCTCGAGTGCCCCGCATTAGCCATCAGGCACATGGGCAAACGCGAATCGAATGTGGCGAAATCGCGATCGTCGATAAAATAAAACAAGAGTCGTGATACCAAAGTGGAAACGAGAGCGTGCTTTCTTTCGCGGATTATATTACGAAATGGACACAAAGCGGCCCGTTTGAGCGAGTTCGACGCACGGAGGTGATAGTCCGGGAAATAAAGATATGTCGCTTCAAGGAAATTGGTAAGTGAATTTTGGTGTGAAGTTTGGTATTGGGGTTTTTAATAGAATGGCAAAACCTCCTTGTCGATTCGAGGTTAGTAAAAAATTTTATGTGAGGTCAAAGGTTACCGAAAATGATTTTTCGTAAATATCTCGTTAATTGTTATTTTTATAGAAAAATATTAAAATTAAATTTGTAGCTTAGAAAATTTTCTACGAAAAAGATCTTGTAATATTTATTCGTAAGAGTAACCGTTTTGGAGATAATTTGATTAACAGAATTGGAACTATTTTGTATTAAGACCTCAGCGGTATGTTCGTAGAGAGCTCAAAAATTTCTACGAAAATATTTTTAATTCGTAAACAGAATAACTTATTAAAAAATGATTAATGCTATTATAAACCTTTTAAAACATAGTTTATGTGGTATTATTATCAATATTGTAAAATATCTACTTGTGATTTTATAACAATTCAAAAATTCAAAATTCATAGAATTCATTCAATTCAAAATTTCAAATTGGCATAATAAACGAATACATATTACAATATATTTTTTGTAGAAAATTTTCTAAGCTACAAATTTGACTTACAAAAAGTGATAGTTGACAGTGAAAGTGACTTTATAAAAGTGACAGTTAACGAGACATTTACGAAAAACCGTTTTCAGTAACCTTTGACCTCACATAAAATTTTATACTGAACTCTAGTCAAAAGGGAGGTTTTTGCTATTTTGTTAAAAACCATAATATCAAACTTCATTACAAAATTCAGTTTGGTAACAATTTTCGCAAAGCGATATGTCTTTATTCCTTAGTCGCACAAAACTGACCCGACGTTGCAAAACAACTCCCAGACGTTTCACAGGATTCGGATTACCAATAGGAAGTCCTTCGAGGGCGTGGAAGCGCTGTCATGGACGAATGGGCACCGGTGGCCACCGTGACATGTCGACTTCCTCGCAGGACATCCTGAGTTGGGCGCAGCAACAATTAGCCCGACGAGACAATAGTTCAATGCTTCAACGAGCCCATATAAGATAATTGATTCTGTATAAGTCAGAGTCGACCTTTCGGCGTTTAGGGAGATGTCATAGTGGTCGAGGTCCCTCGTCGGGTCATCGATTCGACTATTTCGTAGCTCGTCCACATTCGACTAATTCGAATAGAGGTCCCTGAGGTTGAATTAAACCGTTAATCCCCATCAGGGCGGGTCCTTCTGCGAGACCCGGAATTATTGAGATGTAGGTACCTTTGAAGGTCCCGGGAGGTCGACTTTTGACACGGGCCTACATTTCGAATATCAATTAATAACAATCGGTGGATTCTGATAAAATTTGCATAGGCTTTTCGGAGTGCTTCGATAATTGGCAGGGCATCGAACGATTTTGCACTATAGACTTTGCTTTCAGGTGTACGTATTAATTGCACTAATGGAGCTGTGCTCTATTTTCGACGATGTAGTGGAGATGGGTCGATGCATTTAAAAGGTCCGTTTCAAAAATTTATTCGTTTTCGTATATAGGGGTACGTGTGTGGAATGCTCGGTGTTGTTTATGTAGAGATTTGGGTTTCGCATTAAGGGATCGAGTTGCGGTTTAATTCCAGTACGTAAACTACAAAGCCAGAACTATTGTTTACATCCGTTATAATAAGGACATGAATGCTCGGATATTCAATTCTTACTATGGCAATAAATCGATGTGTCTGAAATAGAAATTATACAATGGCATTATTATTGAATGTCAACAGTAAAACTTTAACATTCCCAATTGCGCGATCGAACTATTCGAAGACGCGGTGATTAAGTTAAGCAACAAATGCCGCAGTTAGGAGATGAATAAATTTATTATTAAAGTATGGTTTTTTAGTATTAAAATTTTAAAGAGTATTATTTTTTATTTTCGTGAGAAAATTATTGAACTTTCAATAGAATCAGAAAAAGTTGTTATGAAGTCTGTATATGATAATGAGGAATAATGTGCGATATTTTATTAAATGATTAAAATATTTAGTCTTTTCAAATACACTGAATCATTAAAATATCGAAATAAGTAAATTAATTCGATTGAATATTTTCAATCACGAAAAAGTATTGGAAAAGTAGATGTTATATGAACAGAATATCAATACATTGAGATGATGAATGATTTGACCCATTTAGACGAATCAATCATTATAGTTGAGTTCTCACATAACTTTAATGGTATAGATTAAAAAAACAAATCGATAATATCCAAATTCGAAACCTTCCCTTATCGCACCACATGACAAGACAAAATGGAAGAACTCGTCAAAAAGGATTTTCCCTTTATCGTGCGTTATACACGCTAGATGTAGTGATGTACATCGCGTGATACTTCACCAAAGAAACGTTGAGTGATAACTTCTGTATAAAATATCGAAGATCTGAACCGACTGGTACTACATGTGCGTATCGGGACGAAAGCGTGACGAAGTGTGACCGCAGCGTGCCGCTTCAAATCCCAACGGGACAATCGACTGCGTACTCCATGCGTTGCGGCCTCTTTGTCGGGACACAAATATCCAAGAACACGTATATATATATTATAACATAATATATCGCGAAAGACACTCCACGAGAATTGTCTCCGTGAAACCTCTTCGGCGTCGCAATGCGTCAGGAACATTACAAAACCTTTAAAACATCGGAATGATAGACGCCATTTTGAAAATTTTTGTGCATTATAAAATCTTTTTATATGAAAAGTAAATGATATTTATGTCGAGTTTGACGATATGCCATTAGGGGGTAGGCTGTACGTGTTCGTCTGTCCGTTCGGACGCGTTGAGCGAAAAAGCTTGTACCTCAACACGTGTTGAACTACTCCCGAAGGAATAAAAACCGAAACGTCCAGATTTTTCGTTTATTTCCCGCCGCAGAAGTTTCCCGCGCACGTAATTATTTTTCCCGCCTTTGAAAGTTGGAACAAAAGGCGGAATCGTATATCGGCTTATGTGTCGATGCGAATAATGCTAACCATTATAATAAAAGCCTTTATATTGTGATGCGAGAAATACGACGCCGTTCGCATTATCGCGAAAATATTTATACTGCGACAAGAGTGCGGCCATTTTGTTTTTTTCGGATGCTCAACATGCGGTATCGAGTTGCCTTTTTCATTAAGGCTTTTGAGTGGTGTAATTAGATACTTTATTTGTACAAGGGCGAATCCGAAATCAACCTTTCGACTCTCATGAGGAAATTCTCGTCCCTTTTCTTCGTTTCAATCTTAAACGCATAAAATATTCAAATTCGCACCGAGCGGAGATAGATTGAAAAAGTGAACAGGGATCGTTTCTGTTTCGCATTAATTATTTAATTAATCGGCCAATTATAAGTTTCTTTTTGAAGCCGAAGACCGGTCAAGTGTTGCCATTGCGGAACGGAGTTTTCGTTGTAAAATTGATTCGTTCACCTTTGCCCGTTAGCGATCGTGAAATGTCAGACGCGAAAGCGAAAACCCGACTACTATTTTATTGTGGAAACACGAAAAAATTGCACAAACTACAGTTAAACGCTATACAATTGTAAAATGCAGAAACGCGTTACAAAAGTATTAAACGACAGCTGCCTTAACGCGCGAAATTACTGCCCACTACTCATTCAAAGCTCGCTAATTATTATTGTCGCGCTTATTTCCCGACACTAATTAGCGAAATGATCAATATTATATGTATACGCATTTGTCCTATTGTCTCATTTGTATTTTTCGCTTTACATAAATCAACATCTTTTTCCATTTTCGCATCTCCTCTCGCTTTCGACACGAACTCAACTCGAGCGCAAAATGAATATTCAAATGCGGAATTACCGCTTTTAATTGTTTCCGATCCGCGAAAAATACATCCGATGAATAAAACATATCTAAAATATAAGAAAACGGAAACGACACAATAAAATTCATAAGCAATAAAATGTTAACACGTGGATTGCCGCGGGCGCGCGCCGAGCATCGCTCACAGCGCCGTAGCGTATACAACACTATACACCAGTGCACTATACCTTTTTTTTTCCGCGGCACACGAAAGATACAACACTATACATCAGTGCTCCATAACAGTTTTTTTTACGGAGCACACTAACGATATATCTAAAATTTCGCAGCACACCTACTAGGGTGACTATGTATATTTTTTAGGATTTAAAACAGAATGCTCTGCAAAAACAAATACAAATTATCCCCTTTTCCTTATATAAAAAAATTTAACAATTTTCATTTTGAAGAACTATTAATATTGTTGAAAAAATTTTTTTTCTTTTCAGGGCTCTCAATTGTATAATATAAATACATATAATATAAAAGGAAAAATGAAAAAAAAAACTATACATACTAATATTTCATTTCATGTTAAAAATAATTATAGCGCCACAGGGGATTTTTTTTCTGAAACGTGTAAAATGAACAATAAACTACAAATTTTATATGGAACTACAAATTTTACACGTGTTCACTACAATCTTTTTGAAAGGTATTCTCAGTTTATTTTCATTACAAAAATTATATGCAAATAAAAATTTTGTTTTCATTTATTTTCGTTTCTTCTTTTACAAAGTAATATATTTTTTTCTAAAAATAAGTATTATATAGATAAGATATTATAGATTAAGTATAGATTGTAATTTTCCAAAATTGACAAGACGAACTTTCTCAGAAAAAACTTTTTCCAAACAAAACAAAACAAAACATCTTCAAAAAACAAAAACACCTTAAAAAAACAAAAACACGATTTTTTTCGGCACAACTGGACGTTTTGTCACCTAACAATAAGACTCATCAAAAATAAAAATAAAATAAAAAAAACATATTATACTTTTCTTCATAAAAATCACATCAATTTCATATTACATGCAAACTATTTCAAAAAATTTCCTCACATTGAACAAACTCACACCCTCCACCGTCCCGCCACCCAACAATCGCGCACCACTGCCATCCACACAACGACCACTTCTTTTATCCCCCACCGCTTTTCCCAACCACCGTTTGGACATCCCGCTTTACGACGGGGGGTTTCGTCCAAAACGAGAGGACAGCCGCCAGCCGCGGGGGACGTAATGGTGAAAAATGGACGCCGGTGGGTGTGCGAAACGCCCGTCATAAAATCGCGTCGAATAACGTTATAAATTCTTCAAATCACCGCGGCAATGTAATTTGTCACCGGGCTCGCACCTGCACCAGGTGATTCCGGTGAAAAATGCGCCCAGGCTAATTTGGCGAGTTGGCAGCGCGCGGGCTGAATTTAAAACCGCCCCTCGCTTTCATCCCGGCTCTTTCGTTTTATTTTTATTTATTTTTTCGTGTATACTTTTACAAGTTGATGTGTTTTTTTATTGTGTCTGAAGCGGGATGGTTTCAATTTTCGGATGTTGTCGAATCGTATGAACGCATGAAGGTATTTAATGTGTCGTGCTTTTATGGGAAGTTGATTGTTGTGTAAAATTTATGTTTTTTTTTATGGTTCATATTCGAAAATGTAGTGGGGATCATTTAACATAAAATGGAGGGGAGAGAAATAGTTTTTCATGTTAAAAGAATTTCATATGTTTAAAAATTATATAGTAAAAAAAACTCACAAATGTTTTCTATGTCGTAAAATTCGATGTATAAGATAATTTAAAGACAATCGGTATCGAAAATTTATTGTTTGAAAATTGTAGAACTATTGAAAAAATAATAAAAACTTTTAGGGACGATGCGACTATCAAAAGAAGATGTATTTTTTCCGTTCGAGATGCAATTTTTTTTCATATTAAGGGAATTTTTTTCATATTAAAAGAAAAAAAAACCAATTAAATTATAATTATAGATTTTGTCGGGAATACTGTATTATTTCACGTAATCTGATTTTTTCACATTAAGCGTTTTCGTGTTAAGCGATTTTTGCTGTATTTTATATTGTTTTTGTACTGCAACCAAAACTAATATTAGATCTTATGGCAATTCATTAGAATTTTTCATATAACTTACAATAGTAAAATATGCAAATATACAGCAAAAATAGATTTTTTTTAAATTTTATTATAGATACTTCTCGACTTATGACATAAAAAAATTTCTGAACCTCGGGCGTAAGTTAAATCGATACAAAAAATAATCAATCAAATTAATCTGTATTAATATTTCTATTTTTAATACTAATTTATAATGAGTCCATATTTTTTCGAAATTCATTGAAGTGACGGCAGTTTGTGATTTAGTAAGTAATTTTTGAAAAATAATTAATCAAAAGAAATATTTATATTATTATTTTTCACTCGTAAATCAAACCTTTATAAGTCAAAGACTATCTATATATATTATTATTATACTATTTTTCACTCGTAAATCAAAGACTAGCTATATAATTTTAATTGATAACAAAAATCAAAAAATATCAAAATTGACACAAAACAAAAAAAACCAATAACATCGCAAAAACCCAATCGACCCTTCGCACAATAGAAATCTCATCAAAGTTTAATCCGGAGGACCCCTTTTTAAAAATGAAGATTAATAGCGAGTCGGGCTTTAATTAATCGACACCTGGAGGACGAACGTGTGGCGGCAAAACGGAATTTCGAATTTCCCGCTCGCAGAATGGCTAAGGGGGCGGTAATTAGGGGACACAGGGGTGGGCTACAACGGGCGCGGGTTTTCAATATGTCCCCGGGGACAGCCTTCGACCCGGGCCGCAACGTGTTAACGAAGGTCACAAAACTGTTGCCAGGGGAAATTAAAAGTTGCCATGCGCGTGTCTCGTGATTATGAATTATGGACCGCGCCATGCATACGTCCCACGGTTTGGGAACGCATTGTTTTTTCGTTTGGAAATTGAAACTGTTTAGATTGATGATATGTATCGCGAGTAATTGCGATTGTTTTTTTTTTAATATTTTGTATTAAAAAAAGTGTGTCGATGTTTCGAATGTTGTATGGCCAAATGTTGAATCAAATGATTTCGTTCGATTTATGGTTTTTGTTTTCGTATTGACGTATGTATATTAGAATAGATTTAACGGTATTGTTTTTGGATGTATCCATTGTTGATGTTAAGCGATGAATAGAGAGGTTAGTAATTTGAGTGTTTAGGTTATTTATAAGATGGATTCAAATATTTAAAATACTTGAGAATTATAATATCTTCTTGGATCTAAAATTTAGACCAAATTTTAAGGTGACCATTTGTACTGGATTTATTAGGAAATTACTGTTTTTTAGGTCACCTGTTCTGGTAAGTCGCGAGATGTAACCAGTACACTTTAGATTTGTACTTTGTCATTATAAATTAGTAGAATATTGTTTTTATTTACCTGCAACAAATGCACCGATCGAATGTCTTTTTTCTTCAATGACCAATATTTGGTCTAGTGATAGAACGCAATTAAAAATTGAAACCTTATATTGTTTACTAATAACCAAGTATAATTTAAGCCAGCCATGTGTGGAATTTTATAAACAAATTTAAAAAAAAACGAACTATTATTGAAGCCAATCCACTCATCTCAAAAATATAAAAAAATAAAATTAAAATGTAGATTAGAGACACCACAATTTATCTGTTATTTTTATATTATGTCCACGATTGTTTTATGTTTTTAATAATTAAAATACATACAATATGTATTAGTAAATTCTTTTTTTTTCTTAAACGCCCTGGTTTCGAGTTACGTCAAAATGATCACCTTGCTATAATACATTTTATTACAAAGGATTTTTCCTGCAATGTACATTACGATAATTGATTCAAACAAAGCACCTTTTTAAAATGAAACGAAAACGATATTATAACAATCAGAATATACAAAAATGCACTTTTCATTCGCATAATGAGAATATCCCAGTATTCATGCGGTTTTGCTTTCTAATCGACGCTGAGCCGCCTCGGGGCCATTGTTGCGCGAAAGTGGGCTGACGGATCATCTCGACCCAAGACACCCAAACTTTCTTCAATACAAACCCAACCATTTAAAAAACCCACTACTAACCACTCCACCTCCCGCTGAACTTTTATACACAACAAAACCAAACCAGCGACAAATATTATCGAACAATACCGATCCGATCTTGCGAAACGGTGCGTTCGAATGCACTTTATTGACTGTCCGTCTGTCCTAACCCTTTAGCGTCCGCCTGTGTCCATATTGACCCGTCTGTGTTGGCGTGCGTGGCCGGACGCGCTGTTTGCCCATTGCAATCAGCGACTGCGGTCAGATCGAATGCATCCGAGTCGAAACGTCTATGGTAGTCATTTCGAGGCTCGAGTGCATGTTGAAGTGTGGGTATAGTGTACCTGCAATGGGGTTTGAATGACCGGAGTTTAACGGGTTGCAATTGAAGTGGATCTAAACTGATTTTGTGTTTTTTTTTTATGTGAAATTAATCAATGGATTGGATGTTATTTGAAAATGCGATGAAGTATTTTTTGCAAATTTAGTGACTACTCTAATTTTAAAAAGATCATCTTTGTGTATTTATATAGGGAACCAAATAATTTGTTTTTATTTTAATATTTTTTGAGTCAGTATTTACAATTAGACGAATTTTAATGTCAATATTTAAAAAAAAATGGAATCAGTATTATTATATTTTATTAGGTAGTCAGTATCAATAATCGTAACTTTAGCTAGTTAAATTAACAATAAGTGCGAGAACTATAATAGTACAGTGAGCATTAATAAAAAATTAAAACACGTGTATTTAAATATTAAATAGCAAACTTATACATTTGCGAAATTGAACGCTTTGTCTGTAACATATTTAGCAATGTCCCAATGAACGTGTCCATAAAAATATTTTGACAAAATTCCGATAATGCAAAAAGTTGACGTCTGTCTGTGCTGTCAAAAATATTGACGATGGTTACCGACCATTTAATATAATATAAATGTTCAGTATTAATGTTTTAATACGGACCAAAAAATGAGAACCGTTTGAATATCGATTACGAAGTTACTATCATTTATGAAACTTTTTTGCATAACATACTTAAATTTCTTTGTCACATTGCATTGAATATCAGAAAATCATCATCAGTATAAAAACTGCATATGATAATGAATAAAATTTTATTTTCAATTAATTTAATAAAAAAAAAATTGATACAAAAACAAACTTTAAAATCCGTTTTAAACCCATTTCAACAACAACTCCAAAATAAATAAAAAAAACATCAAACTTGAGAACCCCAGAGGCGAATCGATGCCGTCTGCAAGGGGTAGCTATAGGTTAAACGAATGTCCGATCCCAGACTGAGGGTAAACACAGTGACCTCTCCCAGACGAAAGGGGTAGGTTGCGGTTGTTCAATTCAAAGCCTCCTCTGCGGAATGCCACTTGGCTGTCGACTGAATATTCCGCGAATTATAATATGTATATTTCATCCGGAAATATAACCAGGGACGGAAAAATCCCGGAGAATTATGTCAACTTGGAGATTGTTGGAATTTCGGGGGTTGCGGGCTGAGCGTTAGTTTCGAATGTGCGGGTTTCTGGAGGTATGTAAACTTTACGGTTTTCCAAGTATGGAAACTTTCGCTACGCTCGAAGGTTTATTAAAGTTTCGTTAATTATTATATTTAGCCGCGCGAGTGTGCTCTCGGAGTTGGAACGGGTTAAAAATTGCAAATTTATTCAGTGGAGTCGGATCTAGTTAATTGTTATGGAATCGATGCAAGTTCTGATGGAGTTTGATGACTTTTTCATTTACCTATGACGAAACGTTATGCGAAACAGATCTGCATTTGCAGCAATAAAAGTTGTATAATATAAATTTAGCGATGATTAAATTTTCGCTAAAAAACAAGATCAAGCTATTGAGTAATTTTACATCACAAAAACGAGATCGACAGATACCAAAACTTTACGGAGCGTGCAATTTTTTTACGCTCGTTGAAATAAATTGCATTCTGAATATTCAATTAGTGAATCGTTAACACAGATCACATCGAAAAGCGCAAAAACTCCACCATCATCATCAACACTTCAATATTTACAATTCGAAAACTGACCAATTCGACTCCGGAAGACAAAGAGCACGAAGAGAGCGGATCGAGATCCGAATCATCGGAAGACAACTGGTTTCCAAATTCGAGTTTTGGGGCCGAGAAGCCTCCAGCATGAAGCTGCAGGGCCTCTTCGTCATCGTGACCATCATCATCATCATCATCGTCGGCGCTTCTTCGCGAGGATGTCGTCACAATGGCGCCTAGAAAGTGGCTCAGCGGCCTTGCCATCTCACAGTCAATGGGACACTGGGTCACTCGCATATGTGTTTTATATATCCAAAATATAATATATACGGAAATGTGCACATTTTCGAAAGAGCGAAAGTGTTGCCGGATTTGTTTATGTGTCGGTTTTTAATGTTGACGAAATTTCGAATGCTTTTTTTAAGGTCAATGTTAAGTTTTCGCTCGGAGGAAAAGTTGTTTGGGCTTGTGAAAGGACTTGTGATTTTTGCAAATGATTATTTTATTATTATGATTCTTTCTTTGAAATTTTTAATGTCTCTTAAAAAAAATTATAAATATCATTTTATAATCAAATAATATTGTAAAGTTTAAATTAGAAGTAGATTGATTTGAAATTTTGAATCAATCCAATATGAAGAATGTTTATATACGACCTTGAAAGTTTTTTCGAACGATTTCAGTTGCGCTGAAACCAAAAGTGACACGTGAGTTCGCCTTTCGTGCAACGTTTCGCATTTAATTTTCGAAATTCACATATACGCAACGAACTGAATAATGTTAAAGCGCGAATGTATGCCATTCGTTACGCTTATAAAGTGCGCTTGCGGAGTTTAAAAATACAAAAAAAAACCAACACAACAGACGTTACAAAACCTTTGTCAACGCAACGTTTCATGATATTCGAAAAAAACGAAATGCACGCATTTTGAAAAATCGCATGAAAACGCACTTGCGGTTTTTCGAAATGAAAAATTCAAGCCGCGCGGCTTATTGCCTTTTTTCATTTAAATTCGGTATAAAAAAATATCGAAATTGGGTTACGCGACTCGAATGTACGAATGGCTTTTTTATGTGTACCTGTTTGTCGAAAAAAATTATAAAATTTGCTAAAATTTTCACGTTTTATCGATTCCAATTCCGGACGCGAGCTCAGCGATCCATATAAATATCACTTAATTTAACCGAAGGGCCGTCGAAAAAAACGTATAATAATAAAAGCTCGCATTAATTAATTCCGACGCGGAATATTCAAATCGAAAAACCCGAAAAATAATCGAGTTAGGGACGAATATAAAAAAATATGTAAAAATCGACGCTAAAGCGAAGTTTCCGCTGAAAAACTGATTGAATTAATGGAAAACTTTGTAAGAAGACGGAAAATTTTGTAATTAAACGATAACAAGATTGGAGTCGTTCAGTTTTTTCGATGTCCGAAAAAATTTATTCAAATCGAATTTTTTTCAGACTTTTCGAAAACATCCAAAGCGCAAATAATATATGGGCCGAGTACGGATTTATAATGTTCAAAATAGATCCTGATTACTTTTTCACAGGTGCTGAAAAGCGCCATTAGCGAAGTGTGCATATTACCTTTGACCAATCAAGCGCACCGCAATCAAAGCACATATTCAAACGTGTGTTCGTTAATTTTCTTTTTTTTGACTTTTCAGATTAAAAAATAATCACTGAAGCATTTGAAATATGAAAGTTGCATTTTTCACATGTAAAAGTATTTTTTGCAATTAATTACTCAATCGAACGTACTCGCACTAATTGCACCGAATTTGCAATCAGACGAGATCATCATAACACAAAAGAATGATTAAATATTTCGATCGTTTCATAAATTAAAAAATATTTGAAATTTTCACATTATCAAGTTACTTAACAAAATAGCTGTTAAGATAATAATTGAAAATTTGATTGCAATTACATGTATAGTTAAAAATTGTTAAAAATCTACAACAGTTGAACATGTTTACATCCTGTAATAATTCTTAACTACATATTATGATAATGATGATTCAAATCAATTAAAAAATCATTACAATGTAGCTAAATATCGAATATCATCTGTCATCTGAACAAAGTCGAAATTTTCCACATACGTAGAACAAAAAGGCGCGAAAAATTCGTTCGATTCCAATGCAATTTGCGCACACGAGCAGTGTCAACTGAACACAATGGATCTCGTTAGTCGATGCACAGGTCATACGTATTTAACAATGCACATGCAATACTCGAATGCAATTGCAGATAATGCACAGTCGACCGTTTCCATTATATCGCAGTTTGCGGATACGGTGCGCCACAAGGTTCGTTTAAAAACGAAGGTTTCAAGTCGAAAGTGAACCGAAATTTCAAAAAAAGGTCTTTGTTTATTGATAAGAATTAAAATTTGTGTAATTCGTGCAGCTCTAGAACGTTTCGTTATAATGAATTGCGCGTTGTTTCCGCACCGCGGTATATTATGCAAATTTTTGTAGCGTTTCGTGTATGCGGTTGCTTAAATCGTATTTCAAATAAATTTTTGAAATTCAAAATATATTTTTAAGGACTTTAGCATATATTTTAGATCCTTACACGAAATAGCTCCATACAAACATTCCAACATCAACAACGAAAGACCCGCCCGAACTAACAAAGCACAACGGTCCGAAAGCCTTACAAATACAAATATTCAAAAAGGCGGTCAATTTGCAGAGTCGAACTTCGACACGGAAACATTCGATTTTTCGCCCGTTCTATATACCCGTCATTATTGCGTATTTTTTTGCACAAAGGCTTTTTTCCTTTGATGTCGCGATATCCGCGTCGGGGCAATTTCGTAGGGTCACCCTCTTTCTGTTCGCTAATATATCCGTTCACGGACACCCAATTTATTTACACTTTCACGTCCCGTCCGCGGATGTACCGCGGACACAATGCGACCCAAAAATAAAATACACTGAATAAAAAAAGTATCTTTTGTGTGCGAAAGTTGGATATCTTCGGCTATGGCGCAAACGATAAGAAATCCAGTTTGGGTTTATTGATCTATAATTTTTATGTTATTTTATGAAATGTTAATCACTTAATCTTATCGAAAGCATTAGTTTATATTAATTATTAAAGTTAAGCGAAATAGATGATTGTGATTATATTCTGTAGTTTTAATGCCATTTTGGAGAGATTGTTTTTAATATTCATATTCAAACTTTTCGAGTTTTTTTTCTTTCTCTTATCGTTATTCAATAATTTTATAGTATCAAAAAAGTCTTATCGTTTTATTATATGTATACAGCGTATGATAATGACGATGATTATTTTATTGGACGAAGATCTTTTCAAGTATTTTTTCAATATTTTGTATAAATATATTATTTTATAAATATATTTTCAATAAGTTGATCTTTAGCGACTTTCTCTGATCGTTATTCAATAATTTATCTGATTTTTTTATAGCATCGAAAAAGTCTTATCTTTAAATGCAGAATATGACTATGACGATAACAATTTACCACTAGAGGTAGAACTTTTAAAATATTTTTTCATAATTGTTGATCTTTAACAACTTTCCCTTAACATTATTCAATAATTTATCACATTTTATGTTATATTACAGCGTATGAAAACGACGATGATAATTTACCATCGAACAAAGACCTTTTCAAATCTTTCTACATTATTTTTGATCTTTATCAACTTTCATCCAGCAAACTTTACACATTCTATTAACCAATCCATCATCCACTTGATTCATTATATTATAGTTTACAATCCTTCAGATAACATTTTAGCACTTCACACACATTTATCATTCCAATACACGCCTAATCCATTACCCATCCAATTTATACGTTTACTAACATCCAGACAAAACAACGACCACCCCAACCATCAAACATTCCTTCAATTTTAAATCCTTCCTCATCGATTCGCACAAAGCACACGCACAAAACAAAATCCACTGACGCATCATCACCATCCCAGCGTGTTTTGACCCGAATTTCGAGCGGCAATGTCGACGAAGAGTGGTCAGGTTCCTACAAGAACAGGTTTTTCCGCTTTTGAGCCACTCCGAGGAGCTAAAAGCTCGGAGACCATCTGTCGAAGAGCTGGTCTCCGAGCCGAAGAAGTCGACCGGTCTACGCTCGCGTCCGGCTCCCATACAAACCGTACCGTTTTAATGTCCACCGTGAACTTTGTGAATATGTTTGTATGCATATGTGCGTGCGAGAATGAATGGATGTCGAACGAGAAAAAATGGGTCGAATCGGTTTTTTGCATTCGGCGATAGTGCTAGTGAATTTGGTGATTAGTTTTTTTTTTTTGAATAAAATTTATACGCTGTCGATGAATCGGGCTTGGAAACTTTTATAGATTGTGGCGATATTATTTTAATTGTCTTAGAAATAATCTAAATAATAAAAGGCCTATCTAGTAAAAAACCGGTGTAAAATTGAATTTTGTATAAAGCTTGATATTGTAGTTCTTAAATAATGACAAAATTTTATGTCGATATGAGATCAATATAAGATTTTACGTGGGGTCAAAGGTTATCGAAAACGATTTTTCTCGTTAAATATCACTTTTATAGAAAAATATTGAAAATCGAATTTGTAGCTTAGAAAATTTTCTACGAAAAATATATATTAATATATTTATTCGTAAGAGTAACAGTTTTGGAGATAATTTAATGAAATTTCTACTATTTTGTATGTAGCCCTTAATTTTACGTACGTAGAAAGTTCAAAAATTTAAAGAAAATGTTTTTTATTCGTAAACAAAATAACTCATTAAAAAATAATTAATGTAATTTTAAACCTAGTTTATGTGGTATTATTATATTATCAGTGCTGTGAAATATCTACTTTTGATTCTATGTCAATTTGAAATTTTGAATTAAATGAATTCTATGAATTTTCAAATTGTTAAATAGAGTTTTGGGTGTACTAAGGACGAAATTAAAAAATCAACTCATGATCCTTCCCACGTAGTATAAAAATTATAAATACAGGTTATGCAACTCTAGAGTCTTCTAATTGCAGAAATAACACGCAATTAGTGAACCGTTGAAAGTAACACATCCAATTAGAATAATCTGCGAGATTCTAAAGCAAATCTTCGCAATATAACAAAAAAAACGGCCATAAATTCTAGACGATATTAGCAGGTGAATATTTCACGTCATCCACACGAATAATGTACGTATTCAACACAAATTCCGACTTCGAAAGACAATGAATTCGGTTCGCCGGGAAGAATGGAGGGCGTGACCCGATAAGATAAATATGTTAGCAGTGCTAACGAAATGTCGAGCTTAATGTCTATTTGTCTTGCATTTTCACTCGGAAACGGAATGACGATTCCGACGAGCGAAAGTTCATCACTATACAAAATCGAAAAGGAGGAACGACAAAGGAAAAAAACGGCCGTCCGATTCGGAAGAACGAAAAGCGGCAACGGAAGAACTACCAATTTATATAAAACGACGAGGAAAAAATATAAATTGAATAAAGTTTTGTTTAATATAGGCGTCGGCAACCTTTTTTTTGCCGTGGGTTAAATTTTAACAAAGTCATTCCGGGTTAGTAGTTATTTTCATTTTGAAATAGTCTTTTAGTTAATAATAGGATACATTTCATTGAATAAATAATAACAATATTCTTTTAAACTTTAAATAAAAACAAAATTATTTAAAAATCAAATATAATTATCAAGTTATCAATGTGCTGAATTTGTGACGTCGATTTAATCAAATTTGGTGTATAGTTAGTCACTTAACACGAATACAAGCGTCTAAATTTCAATTGTTAATCTAATTCTGTTCTTATTTAAAGTTTTCATGTGTGAAAATACGTGAATGCAGAAAAAATATCGAAGCCATTTTTTAGATTAAAACTTGTTCTCAACACGTTGATATCATGAAAAATGATTATCTTTCGTTTTTTATAAATTTTTCGGTAATATTTTGAATTTATCCATACTTAACCTTTAATTTGCGGAACTGATGTATTTGAAATTATCAGGGTCACTTAGTGACCTGCGGGTCATAAATTGCCGATGCCTTAATACGTACTATAGCAAGAATCTAATAAAACACATCGACCCTTTATTTGTTCATCGATTTATTTAAAAAAATTCAAAAGCCACATTCGAAATCAATCCACGGATCAACATTAACAAAATTTCCATACAAAACAACCGATATATCAACCGAAAACGATAACAAGACACCGTTATACCCGTATCATCCCTCGCGAAACTAGCCTCGCCATTATCATAACGATCAACGACACAAAATCCCTTACATCCCTCCCTTTACTGGGGACACACATTCGTGAATCGGAATAACGACATTACCATATAAAAACGTCGGCTTTGATTAATGACGCACCTCACATTATACAACGCGGAGCAATAGGAGAGAGAGAAAGAGCTGAACGCGCATCGTCGATTATTCCCCATTCGTTTATTCGTTATTTATTTATTTATTTGCCGTTTGTTCCTTCCGATAATGAAGCCGAAGGTTTTGTCCGTGGCTTTGTGCTTGTTTTTTTCTCTTGTGCTCGCTGTATTATTTATTGCGAATTAATGAACCGGGAGGGTTACCGGCCGAAGATAAATTCGCGTACGGTTCCGCTTTTGTTGTTAGCGTAGTACACTTTTGTTGGACGGTGGTCTGCATTAATTTTTTTTTCTTGTGTGGATGGAAGAGTGCCGATTTGTTTGTCATTGTGGGAAAATAGCTCGTGGGTGTCGTATAGTCGATTTGTTTTTCGATTGATGTATCGGTGGAATATTTTTGCTTTTGTTTGCATCGTGCGAAATGTATGGATTGAATAATTCCATTATGTGTTGTGTATAATGTGGAGTCATTGATTTAGTTTTTTTTTTTTAATGTAGCGGTTCTTTTCAGTATGTTTGGTTAAGTATTGTGTGATGATTGGTAGATGGATGTATTGTATAATAAATGCGAATCGTTGGTTTGAGAACATTCGATAAATAGTTTCAAAATTTATTTCTTTGTTATAAGAAATTTTATCAAATTGGATTTTATTACTATGTCAGTATAAACTTGATATTCTAATATAAATAATATTTTTAGATTATTCAACCTAACGGATTCCTAATTAACAAAATAAATAATAGTATAACTGAACGAATAACACAATAGAGTGCTTTTTAATTCAAACATGAATCTAATATCGAGAACAAAAGTGCATTAAAATTCGAAATCTGAATAAACACTTAAAACAATAAAAAAGCATCGAACATTCAACCATCGATATCTTACTTCATATTTCTATCATACAATGCCCATTCTCAAACAAGAGGTCGATCCATTAAAACTCCCACAGCCTTCACACGACTCAACACATTATCAAAAATTTTGACAAGGCCTATCTTCTGAACCTTCCAAGACATTTTCCAAGTCATCCCCGCATTCAAAACACCACAAAGCCTTTGCGTCTTGCACCGATAATTCACACAGGTAACCCGACTATTGTGCTTGAATCATACACGCACATAGGCAGCCCTTTTGTAAAATACGTTATATCACACATATACAAATTTAGGACGATTTTGTGTACCGCATTGTGAATAGAATACTCAAAAGGACGCATTTGACAAAGCGACCGACCCTTGTGAAGTAACTATAAGGAAAAAATCAGTAACGAAAGTGTCGCATCATAATCATGATCGAAAATTGTTCGTATGAATATTTTCGATCGGAATATTATTATAGAATGCGAATGCGAATTTATCTGTTTCGGAATTGTAAATTTTACAGTTATACGAACGCTTCCTTTTTTAATGTGCAATAAAATGTTGCTCGTAAATTTCGAGATATGCATCGCATGGAAAACTGGGTGTGTTACAATTTACAATGTAAAATTTTCAATCTATTACGTATTCGAACGTTCGAACGACATCGTCGAAAAAAGCACTAATACAATTATATTGCAATGGATATTTTATTGACTTTTATATTGCGAAGCATCAAAAAAATATTTTATCGAAATTTAAACGTATCGACGCCGTAAATATATACGAGAAACATTCAGAAGATAAGACAGAAAAATAAAAAAAATATATAATACAACACCGAGAAAAATTTCATACGAAAAGCTTCGCGACCCATTTCTCAGTAAACACATCAACTCAATTTTATTTTCAGAGCTTTTCAGCGACAAAACGAATCTCAGGTAAACGCAAACATACATGCACTTTCGCGATAGATGAAAATTTTGAAACATAATGTGTGCACACAGTACGAAAAACGGATGCGCAAACTTGCATACGACACACGTATGCACCGAAGCCTCACAAAAGATGCGACTGGGAAAAGATGCAACGAAAAGAACGAAAACGAATCCGAAAAAAGGTATACAAAGAGTGAATGCATCTACGATTTATTAGGTCTTATTCAGGTCGTCTCTTCGTTATCGATTTCAAAGGAGAATTTTCTGTTTTCGGTCTTTTTTATGTTGTGGACGAGACGTTTTATGTATGGGCGTTTGCACAGCTGTCTGTTATATTATATTATGTATGTGAAAGCTTTTATGTTTTTTAATTGTTTCTTTAACAATAAGTCTATTGAAAGGACCATAAGTCATTGTGATTTCAATACGATCTAGATTTTTATTCGGATCATCCATTATATTAGTAAATTCATGAATGTGCTAATATGATTCGATTTATCTATAGTACAAAAGAATGTTAAAATTATGTGAATATATACGAAATATTTTTATCATATATTTATCGTTTATATCGAGCCTATGAGTAAAATAAATATGGAAACGAAATAGAGCTCTAACCGGATTTATCATATTGAACCGACAGGCAAAGTGAACAATATTGACTGGCGATGACAGTAAACAGGAGCTGCAGACGACATAACTAGAAAAGTTTCCGTATTAAAGAGAAAAAAAATGTATGAAGATAAACAAAATGTCAGAAAGCAATACGTTTCAGAGCAGTGTTTTTTATTTACTTTGGTAAAAACGTTGAGTTTTTCCGTGCGGAGGCTCTATGCGTGTATTGCGGTCGTGGAAATACATACGTATCAAATTTCTATACAGTATTTGTGTTTCGGATGGAAATGAAGAGAATTATTTGAAACACGACTCCTTCGAATAAATAAACATTTTCCATTCCGCAGCAACAAAATCGATTCGATTCCAAAAATTTCCCGACACCGAATCAATACCCCATATTTCATATCGCTGCACTATTTCAGCATAACCCTTTACATGAGCAAACTCCCAACACGACAATATGCAAACTGGTTCGAATATTAATTCGAGGATCATCGTCTATAACAGTGACTACGTTGTGTGTGTCAGCGAATTTGCAAAAGCTCACAGACCACACACCAGGTACACCATACATACATAATAATAGGGCACAACGTATCCTTTATAACGCGACGATCGATCAAAATTCGAATGGAAAATGTGTATCGGACGGCGCTCATTGTACGAAAAAAGCTCGAGATTCGACAGTGCTTTCTCGGAAGGGAAAAAATTGGGAGAAAGTGGATTAATCTATGGCGGTTTGCTTAGTCATTCTGGGTTAGACCCGAAATCAAATTAAGCACGGACGTCGGACATACCCGCAAAAGGCTTTAATGTTATCGTATTAGATTCAGACGGTTAGATAGTGACGAATCACAATCGAAGTCTATATATGGCCGTGTGTTACTTACCGAGACTCGAAGGGTTTTTTGTTTCAATATTGCGATAGTTATGCGGATAATAGTCATGTGTGGGGTTTCGTAATGCGATTATGCTGCTTTAAAAGGATTTACGGTTTTGCGGATAATTCTGACTTAAAGAAATTTATATAATATATTTATTTTCGAATTATTAAATTGATTTATATTTCAAATTTCAAAACGTTTTATTTGCTTATCGACAGATCATAATTAGTTTTCGAATTGAAAGAGACACGATTGCGCAATTGATTTGACAGACGTCTTAAGCCTCATTTATGCTTCCATATAAAGAAACCTAAATATGTATTATGTCTAACTTAAAAAAATGAATATAAAAATACATAAAACATTATCGGACGTCTACACGAATAATCATATTACATTACACAAATCCGAATCGACGACACACTCGACCGTCACATATTTTTTTCGTCGCAACTTATTCATACGAAAATCCATTCTATATATTCCTATTCATTTTTTCCAACAACAAAGTAGGCTTTCGTGGGCGTTTCAAGGACGTATCTCTCAGGACAAGGGTACATCTATCTTCTATCAACCCGGCACGGGAGATACACATATGTATACCTGAGAACTGGAACACGTGTGACTGGTTCCAGAAGAGAATCCACAGCGAAAACAACACATCACACGTACACCCGAAATAAAATGAAAAACCACCCACACATAGGTTTGTCGAAAACACGTGGATCTTCAGATCTGGCAACGCTGTTGGGGCTTTGGAAGTCGAAGAAATGCGCAAGGAGGAGGACACGTGTGCCGCGTTAGACTTAAGTATGGGGTCATGTTTGTACAAAAAATAAGAGGGTTAGGCCTAACGGCCTTAGGGTTGTAGGTAACGCGTTGCAATTCGGACCGCAGAAGGCTCTAATGGGGTTATGAAATTCGGTCGAGGACGATGGAAATGTGTTCGTGTTCCACGTGGGTTGCTATGATCGATTTTGTAGACACTTGCGGATTAGAAAAACGCCCAAGGACCCAAAATGTAGGTTATCTTATTTAAATTCAGATTATGTTTCCAATAAAAAAACATATGGTCGAGCATAAGTTTCAAATACAAGGACTTGGCTAAATTGAGAACAAATTTATGTAATGTATTGCCGAAATATTCTACACGTAAATTCGAGATACGAATCGATAACTCCAAATTTAGAAAACCACCCCTAAAAGTGTGCATAAGCATGCAAATATCGACACACCCATCTTAGAAATCGTGCAGAATGTGCAACCTTCCGATTGATTGCCGATCGTTTGTCACGTCCCGCGAGATTTATAAGCGAAACCGAAATACATCGTTCTACATATAGCCCTGAAAAAGGTGCAAGCAAATTCAAATCGAGGGGATAAAGATTCAAAATTTCACATAAAACGAGGGTCGCCCTACTATTACATGAAGATGGTTGTATTCTTCTTACATTCGATGCAACATTTTCAGCCATTTTGATCTTTGAAATATTTTTTATTTAGTTTAACAAAATGCACTGGTTTCATTGAAGCGATTAATCTGTATTGACATTATTTTTCTATTGATATATATTTTTTAAATGGTTTAAAATCATTACCACATTCAATTATTCACATTAATTACTAGATAAGGACCTTCATTCTATACAGAGGCGTAGCTAGAGGGAGCAAGGGGGCCCAGAGACCCCAGGGCGCCAAACTAAGAGGGGCGAAAAAACAAAGCTAGAAAAATATATATTTAAATTCCATTAGAAATGCATATAATTTTCGCAAGTTTTTTTAAAACATATTTTTGATTTAGATCATTCCATAGTGTATTAATGAAAAAAGAAAAAAAATTTCGCCTGTGGCGTCAATTTCCTTCAATTACTTACAATAATATGTGATCAGTATTTTGTTTTAAGCACTTTTTTTCAATAAAAAATTCTCAAACTTTTTTTTTAATTTATATTCGAAAATAAGGGCAAATATATCATTTTTCCCCGGGTGCACAATACCTTAGCTACGCCACTGATTCTATATCTATCTTGAAAAATTCTCATCCAATAATTCATTTTACACATCATTATGATTTCAATCATCCATCCACATTTTCCACACAAACAAAATCCGACCCAAAAACCAATATCATACCAAAACTTCCGCTCAACCTCACCTCTAACTAAGCACACGCATTCTACAACCCAACACACATCTCATCCATAATTTTAACACGACACACAAATACTTCGGATTAACACTTAACCACTCGAAAATGCAAACTTAAAATACACCCCTGCGCACACTGGGCGGCAAAATACGATACGGCTCTTTGCATGTGCGCGTTAACCGCATGTGCAAGAATTCGGTGGGGTTAGAATAGGGCTATAATACGTGCGGATGTTTTGCGGTTTAGTGAGGAGGGTTGGGAACCAGGTAGTTCCGCAGAAGTTCCAATTCGGAATGGATGCGAAGGGTTGCATAAGGGGCGTTGCGATTAAATTAAGTCTGGGTGCCAGTTGATTTTAATCGATTTTTCTATGGGATGAGGGTTGATTGTTTTTTTTTATGTGCGATAAATTTCGTGGAATGACTTAATTGCGTTATTAAGTTGATGGTGTCTATGAAATATTTATGAAGGAATTTTCAGTTTGATTCAATTAATATTCAGTTACCTTAGCGATGATACATTGCGAAATATTTCTGATGAATAAAAATTCGATTTACCTGCAACAAAAAAAAATCATATTAATAAATTTGTAATAATTTTACATTAAAAATATTCTGAATTCACAAATATCGAAACTAAACAATAATTTATTATACAATTTCTGCACAATATAGAATTACTTGCGCGGATTCGAACCATCCGACGAATTCAATTAACAATTCTAATTGCCGAAGTCTTCCCGCATTGTTTCCCAACTCGGACTTTCCGCAATACAACCTTTCCTACATCCCCATAGTAAAAAATCATTTTTCTAGCACGTTATGACGAAAAAATCCGTTTCGTTTGACGAAAGACGTCGTTTCCCAGTGTAAACGGCATTAGTGAAACCCGCATGAGAATTTCGCACAAAGCGAATCTGTCTTCTCGTGTTTGACACCGAATTACACAAAAGGATAATATCGCTTTGTTGCGATTTTTTTACAACGTACGTACTTGTGATCCTTTGTGTTTTTGCGACTGTTTGTAAAGGAAACTAATGCATTTTTATCGTGCGTTTTTTTTTGTATCGGATCGTTCGTTATAACGTCGAAATAATGCGCGTTCTTTATTGTCGACGTTTCGATTGAAAACTATGGAGACGCTATCGTAAAAATATTTTTATAACTCGTAAATATAATATGATTCTTTAAATTGGAAAATATATAAATAAAACGTGTGCAAAATGTGCGAATTTAACTTTGGAATTTTCGTCCCGAACAAAAGATTCAATTATAAATAAGTTGAATATTCTCAAATGAAATATTTGCAAAGTTTTATTCTTTGTAAAATTTATGAAAAGTAAAATAAAATTAAAGAATAGTTAAATCTTTATTTATTTGAATCGCTTCAAAGAAATTGCGATTTCATAAAATTATCTATTACAATTTGCATATTTAATCTACATAATACAATAAATCGAAATTGAAAAGTTACTTCGAATTACTAAAAAAAAAAAAAGGAATTTATATCAAAATTGAACGATCACAAACGAGCCGTTAATTCAATTACACTCAACCAAATTTCATATTAAAACATCGCACGGTCTCCAACCGACGGATCCCCGTTAATTACGTTAAATTAACATCTAGAACATCTGTCGCGTTATCAAAATTCGAATTTCGCAAACGGTCCAGGGAGTGCATTGTACCATAAGCCCGAGACAAATCCAGGACTCTCTCCAGGAGCAACGAATATTAATTGAAATCGTCCTGGCGAGGTCGTTCGCCCTCTTGTACCTCGAATTTTCATTGTTCGGGACAAAGCTTTTCATTTCGCCGCATTAAAACGCGACAATGTACATTTCGCGGCGAATATTCTATACCAATTGTATATCAAATGACATACAATAATATAAATAAGCAAACAGTAGAAAACACGAAGAATACAACGATTCAAAAAAAAAATACTATTGATCCAATTCAACAAGAGATTCGAACGATATTTATACATCAAATCCATAAAAAACAAAAAAAAATTAAAAATATCTGAAAACTCAGCGTTTCATATAAATTGCAAGGAATTAATCGAGACAATGACAAACTGGAAGATTCCGTTGCGGGAAATCCGGAAAATTCCGCCGGATCTATTCGCGAAAGGTAGTCAATTTTCCGATATTGAATACGTATAAAGTACAAGTGACAATGGCCTCGCCGGGGGAAAAAACGTCAATTTTATAAGCGGTGAAATGAGGCCCCGAAGGAAAATGGGTTTTCCAACGGCGAAGGAAAATCGTGCGTAAACGGATTCGAATTTCGATCGCCGCACATACACGGGTCGTTTTAAAAGGGATTATTGCGTGTTTGAATGCGGATTTGGATGTTTCGAAACGAAAATACATGTTATATAAACACAAGGAAATTTAATACAAAAACATATATTATTCAACGCGGTTTAAATTTTAAAAATGTTTCATTAAGTATATAAAAAATTAACCGTGATTAAGTTTCAGCGCATGAACCAAGTCACATACTTTTTCCATGTGGACGCGAACTTTTCCGGGTGCGAAGCCGGGAAATATTTCATTCACTAATTTGGACTAATTTTCCCAGTCACGTATGACTCTCTCGCACATACATATACTCATCACAAAGTATAAAGCCTGCACTACACCCGAGAGCGCCGGATTTTCCGACAAGGAGACCGAATTTTCCTTTTGTTTTCCCGTTCACAATAAGAAGCCCGTTGCCAAACGCCGTTTGCATAAAATGTCGAACTCGGTGCATTCGAATTCGGTCATCTCTGAGGTTGGACTATGCAAATCCTTCGACCGTTTTGATTTTGTTAGGGAGATTGTTGATTTTGTGTGGACGTTGCAACGTTCTAGGCTAATAAATGATTCGAGATAATCTAGTTTGAATTTATGTTCGGAAAATATTGATTAATTCAAAGTTTATAGTACAGTTACGATTGTGCTGTAATCCCAATGAAATATTATTCGTAATTTAATTAATAAGATATGATCGGGTCTAAGTGATTATAATTTGAATTAATTTACATAGTGAAACTTAAGATATTGTGATAATTAAATATACCGCTTTATGTTTGATATGAAATATACCGCATGAGAATCTTACATTATTCTAGGAAATATTCAATATAACAATACGTAAAATATTATTTTCAATTCAGAAATATATACAGGTACTTTTTTTACTTAAGATGGTTTGCACTAAAGACCGAAAAATATTAAAATAACTTTTTTAATTAGTTTTTAAAAATTACTTATGAATCTGTTGTTATATACGTTCACTGGATTTAGGAAAAAAATGGACTCGTTCGAATTATTATAACTCATTATCTGCCAGATATATTTTTTCATATGTGACATGTGTTTTTACTGACTGAAAAATAAATCCGATAAAATATTTTTTATATCATTACTATATTCCGTGGCAGGATGATATAATGAAAATTTTGATATAAATAAAATTGATAAATTTTTTGTATGGATTCGACTTACGACCGAAACTCAGGAACGTATATCTATCGCAAGTCGAAAACTACCTGTATAATGAAACAATCCTAAAAAAATCACACCAACCCCCCCAAAAAAACAAACAAGAAACGCCAAACCGAAAACCACCATTCCCCCGACACGCGAAAACGTAAAACACATACATTTTTTTTCCAGTTTCCTCGGAAAAACCTATACGACCGGAATGCATTTTTCTCCGAGGCTTTTGTTTCGGCCATTCGTCACGGACCCGGCTCGGATTTATCACTTACCAGAGAGCCGTCCTTATCGCCCGGCAATTTACCTCCGACACCGTTCCTTATGTCCGCCATCAGTTGCTTGAGGAAAAACGTTTACATTTTCCCCGCAAGTCTTCCAGTGGGAAAAACTGTATTCGAACGTCGGAAAATGGAGAAATCGGCATGGGACGTGGAGAAGCGGGTTCGCTTGTTTGAAGTTGTGTGGAGTGTTTGTGTGTTGTATGTTCCAATTGGGGGTGTGTGATATGGTTTTTTATGTTTTGGGTTTGAATTTTATATTGGGAATGTTTTGGGAGTGTAATTAAACATAAAAATTATTTGTGTGCGATTTTTATAATATATGATTATGATTGTGTAATATGGTCCTGGATGATTATTAGTGGTACAGATTTTACATATCAAATTGGAAGTTTTACACTTCAAATTTAAAATTGAACATCTAATTTGAAGTGTAAAACCTGTACTAAAATTATTTTCTTTTATGGGATAAGAAAATTACTATGTTTTCGATAGTTTGTTGAAAAAATCTTGATTTAGAGTAAAAGTTATGTTTGAGTCGTTAAGAAGCCAATGTGGTTAAGTCTATTAAACAAAAATTGGGAAAATTATAATAATATAATGGCTTCTGAAATTACTATACAACATTTTCAAGAGATTTTCAAACGGTATAAAAAATACAACTAACAATTATATTGATAAATAAAAAGAACATTGTTTATAAGTTCATAAAAAAATCATCACCATATTCGTCATTCATATGAACTACTAGATTACTATGTTACCTTAATTTATTCATTTCCATTTATCTCAATAAATTTTCATTCAATAATTTACTCCATTTCGATTTCAATCATTCATCCTCATTTTCCACACATGTTTTAAATGAATAAAATCCAATAAAAAACCAATATACTAAAACTTCCACTCAACTTCACTTAACATTTCATAAAAATTTATAAAAAAATTCAAAAAATAAACATTACCATACCACATCAGTTTCTAAACGGCCGATATCAACAACATATTATTCCACACGCACGCGAACAGATCAGTCAATTTAAACAACAAAAACACAAAAACAATCAAAATTTATAATTCTCTCCTCGAAAACAAACCAAGAAAAGCGTATAAAACAAACGCTACTTTGTTCGTGGGCATTTCAGCGCGCGATCTCTTCGCGCACACATAAAGATAACATCTCTATTGCAAAGTTTCCCTTCCGCACGATGCATATCCGCGGCAAATTCGGAAAATCACACACACATACACACATCCAGAAAATACTGAGGGTTCGCCGAAAGTATCCTGCGAACAATAGCCAGCCAAAAAGCCTTAATACGCCGGCAGCCGACGGGCAAAGTTGGCGGCAACCTGAGGCGAGCGAATTCCGGACAGAGATAACCCCCGGAGTCACGGACGAATCCCCCATAAATGATAATTAATTTGGAAAATTAGCCCGGCCAGTGTTCCCGGATAGTATTGTGCGATTCTGGATGGAGGCTGTGTGTAAATTTGGCCGGGAAGTTGCCGGTGGGGACGCATTGATAATGCAGAATCGGTGCGGCGGTTGATTTATGGTCGGTTGTGTTGCGAAACTATTGCATTTTGGGTGATATGGGGTTTTTTTTATTTTTGATTTATGATGAGAAAATGAGTCGTTGGATTTTGTAGTATAGATAATTTGATATAGGGATTAAAAATAAATGTTTGTACTTTAAATTATTCTGATTATACGAATAGTCGTTGCGAAATTATTGCATTTCTGGTGATATGGATTTTTATATTTTTGATTTATGATGAGAATATGAGTCGTTGGATTTTGTAGTATAGATAGTTTAATATAAGGATTAAAAATAAATATGTTTTACTTCACATTATTCTGATTATACGAATTAATTTATGATTGAAGGAAATTTTTTAAATATTTTTTTCAATTAATTATTTTTCAAAAATTATTTACTAAGGGCCGATCTTTCAATCGTCGGTTAAGAGTTATTCTCGGAATAAGCCTTTTTTTTTTTTATGGTTATTCGCGGCCGGTCACGGATAAAGTCACGTATAAAGTCACGGATAAAGTCACGGACAACTAGCTTATAGTTGTCCGTGACTTTATACGTGACTTTATCCGTGACCGGCCGCGAATAACCATAAAAAAACTAAAAGGCTTATTCCGAGAATAACTCTTTAACCGACAATTTAAAGATCGGCCCTAAATCACGAGCTGTAGTCACCAACAGTCAATATGTTTTAGCAAAAACATGGATTCATTCGAATTATTGTATTATATAAATAATGAAAATTTTGATATAAATAGTGGTTTATGGATTCGATTTACAAACGAAGTTCAGAAACATTATATTTTCGTCGTAAATTGAGGAATACTTATATTTAAAAGATTTTGAATAATTTATGATGTTGCTTCAAGCTTTTATAAAATTCGTGGAAAATAATTTTAGTTATTAATAAAAAAGTATTTTTGTTTTTGAAATATACACAAGAGTTATTTTTTTAATATTGAAATACAAACAACTCAATATTTAATGTAACAATAAGCTTTTTATATTATGTATATATTTTTTAAATATAAAAATTAAATTTTTTCTATCTGAACCAAAATTCAACTAAAAAAAAAATTCGCTATTATATTATATCTTCAAAGTAACTCAATACATACCTTCAACTTAAAAAAACTCATACAAAAAAACACACACAAAGATCCTCAACATCGTCCCACAACACAAAATACCCTCAACATCCCAATTTAACAACAAAACAACACCCAACAAAATCCCCATAACAAAAAAAACACACACACAAAAACACAATTAAAACCCCCCACAACCCCCCCAACCGACATTAACAGCATATTTTCCAGAACGAGCGCACTGGCGATTTTTCACAGTCGGGGGCCCCGTGGTGTAATCCCGCTTTAGTGCCGCCTTTACGGTGTCAATCCCCGGCGCCTACGCCCCCGTGGCCCCCATTTCGCCCCCCGGATCCTGCGGTCCTTTAATGGCCGTAATTTGGCGGTCGCAAAACTATCCGCGGGAAGAGTCGCATCGCATGAATAATGTAGGCGCTCTTTTCTTTTTAATTCGGGCTTCGTATGAAGGAAAAGTTTCGTTTTTTTTTAGATTTATGCGTCGAAAGTGGTGAAGAGTTTGGATTTTTGGTGTTTTTTTGTTTGGAGTTTATTTAGGGAATATGCGTGTTTTGAAATTGTGTCGGATTTTTATTATTTTATTTTGAGAGGGAAAGTCAAATGTGTTGTTCCGGGTCAAAAGTTTGCGTTTTTCAATGATGCTTCTCGTAACAATGGAAATGTAACAAAGAGATTAAATTTAGAACATACGACACAATATGAATTTGAATATGTTGTCGTGCATTTCTCTCGTTCATCGTCTACGGAGAAAGTGATCAATAATTGATAACATCGTTTTCGTATCCATTCACAAACGATAAATTTAGAAATTGATAGATACAAATGTTTTCAAAATGAATAAAAACATACACAAAAACCCCAATATAAAACAATAAGCAACAAAGCGAATCTCATATTTGCTGATTGCGAACATAAGCGGCAACGCAACCATTCTGTAAAATAACACGATTTCGAATATAAAAAACGTGCTTTGAATTCAAGAACAACACACACACACACAACAAAGACTTGCAAAAAAAGAAAAAATCATCACGAATATCCTACGTGCCGTATTACGGGTACGAATTGACCTTACGCGGTGGAAAACAAAAAAAAGAGACACTGCGACACCCAAATTTTCGCCGAATTTCCCGCCGGAAAAACTGATAACGGCCTCGCACTGACAATACTACAGTTAAACTAACCCCACGCTAAAACGAGGGGGATTTATGGTAAACAATAAGGGCATGTCCTTAATTAGGAGTCGCACAAAAGGGACAAATTGCGAACGCGAGCCTTATCCGCCACATTTGTACGGTTTTTCCGCGGCGGCGGGAAAAAGGGTTTATACATAATATATCGCGGATATAAATTTTCGCAGACTATCTCGGCAAGAATGTAAAAAGGTCCGAATCATAATAGTATGATATCTGCGAGTGAAATTGTAATAAAAAATGTGTGTGTGCGTTAAGTGAGTCGAGCGAAAGTGCGGTAATTTGTAATGTTTCATTTTGGAAGTTTGAAATATCCGATTATTATGCGGAGGCGAAATTTTGCGGTCGTAACCAAAACATTTTTTTTAATATACATTTCACCTGTGGGTGTTTATGTCGAGGTTTTATAAGTATTAAGGTATATTAATTAATTTGAAAAAATATAAATTTGTTAAAAAATCATAAATCATAAAGAAAATTTCATTCGAAAATCTGATTCATTACGAAAATTAATTAACAAAATGGACTATAAAAATACCAAAACGTTTCTCACAACTGTGTGAATCGAATTACGAAACTAATTATCCAAATTGACACGAAAAAGTTGGCATTATTTATAAAAGCACTACCGCCGTATTAAACGCACGGCACCTCGTTCCGCATTCGCGCAATAAAAAGACGAGAGAGAAACTGAACGGGACAAAGTCGCCGCATAAAAATAATTGTCGTAATATTTTTTACAGCCCTGCGGCCTCGTAAAGCCTCATTCGTAACGTGGAACGTGGATGAGCCCTAAGGAAAAACACTACCGGAAAAATCGGCGCAACTACAATCGTATGAATGGATAATGACAGCGTCGGCCGTTTAGCATGATAATGGATCGTATAATTTTCCATTAGGAAATTTCGGCCACCTACCCTTTTCGCACGCGCCCAAATTCAAATTGTAAACACAAACTTTGGCCATTCAAACGCACTCGACGTCCATAATTTTCATTTTGTATGGAAATGCGCGAAATGATGGAAGAGCTTTCGCTGCGGCGTCTTATATACAGAATCTCTACGCGCACACAATGCCCCACTTAAACGATGGTTCTTGAACTTTTTAGACGCCTACAACTATCACTAATTAATTTCAATATCATCTACAACACATATAACAATCATTAATTCAAATATTAAATTTATATAATATTCAATCATCAAAAGTTTCAAAGAAAATTTCAAAAAAATAAATTCGATATGAACCATTAAAAAATTATATGAATCTATACAATTTTTTTTTAAATAAATATACAATTGAACTCCGAATTGATGTATGTTCTAGTTAAGAAACTGAGATTAACCGAGTACGTGTAAATAGCTCGGCGTAAAATCCCATATTTTACGTACAAACACAAACGCCCCAAAGAAAAGGGTTAGCGGGCCAGGGGTGGGTCAAAATACCGTTTAACCGCGAAACTTTTGAAAGGACGACGACTTGAAAATTTCAATGGACGGGCGTGACTTTGAAATGTTTGAAGAGAGCGACGAAAAAGCTCCGCGGCGAACGTAATTAGCTTAGTTAACGTTTTTTTCCGGCCAAATGTTTCTCTTTTGAAACCCGAAGTTATGGCGTAATGAAATATATTGACCTAAAATCCAATTAATTTGAGAATATAATACCGTTCCGTTGAATGGTACATAAATTATACAAGAAGGAAAGCTTTGAATGTCGAAATATCGATTATCGAATTATGGGTTTTAATGATTTAATCAAAAAAATAATAATTAGGAAAAATTTAATAAGAAAATGTTTCGAATATCTTTAATAATTAAATATTCTTAGGTTTTTTGTTTCGAAATTGATACAATAATCAAAAAAGAAAGGACAAATACTTGGGCTGCATTAGCATGCACAAGGGGCCCTCAAATTAGGGACTCGCGTACAAAAAGGGAGCCACCTTAATAAAATCAACGGAAAAAATAGTTTTTTCTTTTCCTCTTATTCCCCAAAGGCCGGTTGGATTCCCTCGAGGCCAAAGCTGGTGTATATATGAAGGGAAGCGGGAGTAAAAAAAGAGGAAAAGGGCTATTTTAGGATGTTCGGATATTCCCTCGCGTATTTGCTTACAAAGGACTTTCGCATCGTCCCTTTGATCGCACCTCCTTATTTCTGGGGGTCTTAGGTAGTGCTGCGAATTAAATTGAGTAGTAGTGAGATTCTTACATAAAAGGTAAATCCCCGCCGAGGTCGGGGGATTAGCGAAAAATCGACACGGATTATCGTTATCGCGGATTTCCTCGGGAAATAATGGCAATTTTTGAACCCGAATTGCTCGATAGAATTTATCGGACAGAAGAATAAAAAGGGACACACCCAAAAGTATATCGACGAAACTATTATATAAAAAAATTCGGTTCTAAATCTATATAGAATATTATTATGAATATTCAAATGGGGGATATCGAATCGAACAGCGATATCAAAATCGAACTTTCGTCGATTTGCACAAATTGAATTTTAACAGAGTCGACGAACGAAAAAAACGCATTCTGCTGCGGGAAAAATTGAAATGCACAAAAACGGAACAGACAGACACGAAACAGGATTAAAAAAGTCGAAACTGACGGTTCAGTAAAACGTACGGGAAAAAATATATTAAAAAAACCGAACAGCACGTCGGAAGTTTGTGTGCCATTTTCCCGTCTATGCGAAACCTCCGAACGGACTTTGCGCGAAACGTAAACGATAATAGTGCGAGAAAATTTAATTTGCACATTAATTAAACACAAAACATCCGGGAGATGCAGAATCGAGTTTATATTATAGAAAGTGGCCAAGTTTTGAGTTTTCCTCTCGCCCGTAAAACGCGAAAGCCTCCGTATTATTTTATTAGTGTTTTGTTCGGCGCTAGCGTCTCAAAACTTAATCAAAAAACAATGTCACCCCTATAAACTTTTCAAAAGTTTCGACTTTCGGCTACGTTTTGGCTCTATTCAACGAAATGAATAAATTAAGCGCGTTTTCGTGTATAAAATATTTCGTTATTTATTCTGATAATGTATATTGAGCGCGATAAAGAAGAAACTCGGATAATCCCACAATTCTTCTACGATCATAAAAAAATATATTAAAATTTCATACATAGAATGGTATGAATTCATGATTCTATCATAGTATGAACGTTAAATAATTGCATAGACAATCAGATTGATTATCAATCTTCAATAAAATATAATTGGATTTTTTATGAAGTAACAATTAATAGTTATATCTATTTATTCTATGCTGAAAATAATATGAAATTAACCGAATGCTTCCGATATTTAAGAGTTGCGATTGTAACGGTTCGGTGCGCTCTCTTAACAAACTCACCTGAGCCGTTTCGGTTTGCCGAACTTGCGAATAATTTCGAAATAGCCTTTCGTTTAATAACTTTTGGCTGTGCGGGCATTTAATTAAAAGTATCTCGAGATAAGTAAGCGATGCGCATTGTGCAAAAGTTAATCCGAAACCGTTCGAAAATATGTGCGAAGGAAATTTAATCGCATAATAGAAATAGCACAGAATTTCGTTTTATATAATATTTCATGTGAGCATGCTATAGCACTTAATAATATTGATTTTGATACCTTGAAATGATTGCTTCTATCGTAGAAGCTTTTAAGAATATCACGCAATCGATTGTAGGATAAATTGATGTGTAATCGATACAATATAGTCTGCACTAATAGAAAAGTCCAATTTGGCTAATGCGCCTATTCGATGATGAAACGCGACTTTTATACACTCGTATCAATTTTCTACATAATATTTCAATTAGAGTTACAAAGAAATTACATCTATTTTAAAACTTTTAATACGCTATGAACTCGAGTTTATTATAAAGCAGAATAACCGAGAAAACGATCAGGTTCTAGAGAGCAAACGACCAGTTCGAGTTGCGGCACAAAACCGGGACTTACTAGCCAACTTCAAACTTGACCTACGTAGATAATCGAGCTGATTTAAATGGCAAAAGTTTGCGCATTTCGCCGACGAAGATTATCGACTTCGAAAGAGAGATTTCTAAGGACAAATCGCGATAATTTCGAAAGAAATTTGTCGGCGGCGGCGACGAAAACGACCGTTTTATCATAATCCTTGCGAAATTTTATTACTTCGAATCGGTAAGGAAGTAATAGAGGTTTTGAAGATATTGGAGTTGATTTTTTTGCATCGCAAAAAATTAATTAGTCAGGTATTCAGCGCCGAGTCTACTATTCTGTCTAGCGATCTTATAGAATTAGCGAGTTTTTAGGATTTTCGCAAGTTTAACAGGATTAAAGTCAAAAGAATTTGTCGAGTAAGAAAATTGTAAAAAGGATGAATTCGGACGAAGTATTTCTAAAAGACTTCGCAAAGTAGATGAAAGTCGTAGTAAATTAATACAAAAAAATAAAGACTTCTCTATTCAATTTATTTTAATATAAAATTTCAATAATCCAACGTACTTATAATTGACTTAACTCCGCCGAAAACTCCTGTCAAAAACACGTTCACGAAATATATTCACATTCGAAAGATACACATCATCCGAAAACGCTTTATAATGAAAAACATTAAAATTTCTCGAACGTTCAAAAGGCACATTCCGAATACAAATTTCCCTACGAAAAAAATGAATAAATAAAAAAACGAGAACGGTAAATCATACAAATCGGATGTGCGATTCGTCCGTAAATAAGATTTCAGTCCTTTTCCGCGGAAGGCATTGTGTTTTCCCCTTTCGCGTGGGTTCGGTTGCCTTTTCCGGGATTTTCCGGCGCGGAAAACTGCAGCGGACATGTTCATTTTCCGGCCCTCGACCGATTCGCGGGGCGATCGTGTGCGACCGAGCGTTCCCATCGAAAATTTTCCGAACCCATTGTATCGTACACATTCGGAAAAGGCCCCTATTTTGAGAATTTTCAGAAAGAATATACAACCGACATTTAATTAAAATTTCGACGAAGCTTCCATAGCAAGTATAAGCGTAATTCAACATTATAGCGCTTCGTTCTTAATATGATCTAAAAAAAATATTTCAATCGAAACGTTAATATTTACAGTTTTTCATATATCAAACACATATTGATTCCATATATCAAAAATAAGCATAACAGATATTTTTTGTTTCTCAAGACAATTTTTTATATATCAATAGCTTCATAAATTTTCCGAATGTAGCAAATTAAGGGTCACTCCGGTGTATACAAATAAATAAGCAGACATATTTATATTTTCGGGTTTTTCTCCGTACGTAATATTTTTATGTACATAGAGCCGGCTTGCCGGATGAAAAATAGCATTTTCAGAATTTTCCGATATAAATCGACTTCGGCTCATGTTTTCCCCTTTGCGCATTCTGTATACGTGCGCTCGGGAACAATTCAATTTTACGCTCGCAATGCGTCGAATCAAACATAAACATGTTTCCTTTTATACTTTTGCTCCAATTTTTCAAAATGTGCTCCCGTATATATGTTTGCACTCGGATATGCGAACGCGAAAAACTTACATGATCGAGATTCGAAAATAAAGTATCGAAAACTAAACAAACGCTCGGAACACAATGGGCATTCGAATTTTGAAATATACGTATATCTTTCGTAAATGATTGATGACTTCAGCGTAGGTATATTTTTTTCTAAACATAAAACGTTTCTAGTATAAATTTAAAATGATTTTATTCATATTATCTCTACACGTATGCGAATTTAATTACAATTTTTACACATTAAATTCAATGTTTCACATTTCAAATTTAACGTTTTACACTTCAGATTCAACGTTTAACTTTTAAAATTCAACTATAGGGAAGTATTATGAAGACCGTTGTCATAGTAATTGATGAAATTAATTATTATGAATTTTTGTTAAATTTTAAATGTAAAACGTTAAATTCGATGTGTAAAAACTGTAATAATATGAATAAACCGATCCTTATTAATTACCTAACAATAATTTAAACATCATCTAACATAGTAAATAGATGAATATGATTTTTATAACTTTTAAAAAAAATTCTTCAGAAAGATTTTGTCTTACAATTATACAATTTATAAAATGTCACATAAAGACGATTCGATTCAATTTGTCTCTCATACACATGAATTTCTTCGACAGTTCAATTTCGTCAAGTAAAATACATATATCAAACAACATCAATAGATGAATACACATCATGATTATTAAAAAAAAACCAGATATGTTACTTTCAAGTTACCTTTTCCACATCAACACACAAAAAGAGGCCTAAACTTCCAACAGCACCACAAATCACATATCCTGCAAAGTATTACACAAATCCACATACTCACATCTCACACCAAATTCATTGAGATACAAACGATAAGACAAAACCTAACACTCATTGCCCAATCCTAACACTTATCCATAATCTCCATACATGACGCAAAGACTCAAACGCGCATGCATCAACCGAACAAACGACCGACAATTACGACACACAACGTTTAAAACAAGCCCAGAAATACTCCAAAGCACACACACACCACCTTCAGCTCTGGCTAAACTGCGAAATATATTCCGGCGAGGGAACGAAGCGCATTTATTCTGCGGACGTTGACGAAAACGGGCCGGCTATTAACGAAATAGCTCGCACTCCATTAGAGCGATTGCGGTTAATTTTCGAGAGTTTAACCGAAAACTAACCGGCGCACACTTAAACCGAAACAAAGTGCCGGCGATAACTCTCTCTCTCGTTTCGCAGACTAAACTGCGATTTATTCTGGGCTCTTTTTATGCCAGGGTTTCGTTCGGGATGCGAAAGAAGTGATCCGATTTTTTTGGGTTTGGACGTGACGTTTGAGGTGAGTGAGCTCGATTTATCGGTGTTAAAATGTTGATTCGGTGATGTTTGTGGTGAGGGTGTTGTTGGATAGGTTTTGGAGGGGAAATGGTGTGAGGAAAATAAGTTGTCTTGGCATTTTTCTTATAAAGATAGAAAGTTTTAAATTGATATATTTCTGACTGTTATATGTATGTTATAGCATTTTAATGTTTCAACAAATTCTTATAACGATATCAAAGTGCGAATAATATCATGGTAGAAAGTGTCATACAATAGGAATGGAATTTGTTTTAATGTAAATACTTAAAAATTTTATAAATTATTTAATTGTAGGGAGATTCATTCGAAACGATTCATATAAAATTTTATGAAATAATCAAGTACTTGATCAGTTATAAATTAAATAAAAATAAAATTGCAATTTTAATAAATAAGATGTGAAATCAGATTGATTATTCAAATATTATATGATTCACGAAAAATTAAAATAAACATTCATGCAAATATAATATAACAAACAATTTCACATGACGAAAAAATGTAAGATATTTTAAGTAAAACCGATAGCTTAATCTTCAGATAACTACATATAAGTAACACGTAAACCAATCAATAAATAAACCTGTCCTATTAACCTGAGACTATTGATAGAAATGATGGTTTTATTATACCACTCAAAAATTATCAACACATAATATAATTATCATCATTATCAACATATTAGTTATCCACTGCAGGACAAGACCTTATCAACTAATGTGACAGATTAGGCTATACCCTATCAAGCTAACCTAAGTCGTATTGATAAGGGACAGGGAATAAAAGAACCAACCCGTTTCATACCAACATATGAGGCTCTCAGGCCAATGGTACGCATGCCTATGTGCTAGATCCTATACTCTCTGTCCACTAAACATATCGCAATAACAATCAGTGAGGCAGACGAGGTAGGGGCTGAGCAGACTGCACCCTTGCTTACCACTTTGCACAATGACTCGGTTTGACAGACAAGTCGAGACTGTATAATACATTTACAAAATTAAAATCATTCAGATTCTAATCAATTACAATATAAATAATTTCCCATAACGATCTTCACCGAAACGCAACAACATTAGTTATAAATCCACATATTTCCCAACACTGAACCGTCGTATCTTCGAAATTCCACACACAAATCGGGGGTTGTGTACACTTTCCTTTGTATTACGAACGTTTCGAATTCAACCCTCGCGAAGCGTCAAAAACGTATTATCGCTTTAGTGCGAGAGCTCGCAATAACGAAATTAGCGAGGCCCGAGCGCGTTCTACGTAATAATTGACCGTGCGCGCAAATAATTACGTTACTCCGGTAAATGAAGGCGAAAAAAAATTGTATTATATTATGTATTGTGTGTAGGTAATAATTTACCGGATAAGTGTGTTTTTGAATCGAATTAAAGCGACGGGAAAATGTATGGGCGCACGTCACGCTCCGTGCAACTTAAGGACTAGAAAATTTAATTAGTAATATTATTTTCATATAAGAAAAATGTTTTAATGTTTGAAATGCATTGTTTCATAAATATTTCTAATTTCTCTAAAATAAATTACATCTGTGCAAATAATAAAGGCATACGTCATATGTCGAGCAAAATAGAATTATTGTTTGGGGCGTTTATTGCAGAATGATTAATGTTCGTTTTTAATTGAATAAATCTGCATTTGAAAGCGTAAATCATAGAAAAAAGTATTGCACACGTACCGAAACATTAACGTTTTATAAAATGTAACAACATATGTATCGCTCGAGGGATATACACATTTGAAAGTTTCGTCATTATTATGTTGTGTCGAAAAGTAGAACATTATATGCGATAATAACAAAGGTTCTAGTAAACTTTTAACAGCACCAGACAGAAATCACGTTCGTTAGTTATTCTCGAATATGGCTTGAGAAATTTCTGTTTAACATTACGATTTTTGATTCGAAAAGAAAATAGATAAGTTCAACTAATCAGTATATTAAAATAATTCTTTTCTCATCTTTATATGATTCAATCTAAATCATCGAGAGTTGCGTATATCGTGCGAACTATACACAATCGAAATAAGCAGACGCACAATGAAGGCGTAATTATTTATCGTAATATTATGAATTTTATTCAATAGATGCGTGCGCGCAAATTACACGTGAAAACGACGAAAGAACGCGTGAAAGTAAAATTTTAAAGATAAAAAAATAATAATTCATATAAAAATAAAACTGGGTGAAAGCGAGCCGAGTTGTGCAATAGTAATTAGCCGAGAATAAATTGTAACGCTCCGAGGATTAGGCGAGATGATACGCTTTAATTCAATAAGTGAAGATGAAGAAAGTTCTTAAATGTCAGAGAAAGTGTTGCATATTGTGTATCTGAGAGCAATTAATACTGCGTATATTGAATTATGAGTTATTAAAAGTTTTTGTTTCAAAACAGTGTTGAAAAGTTCACTCAACATTTCTAATAGAATCTATTAAATTTTATAACACCGCTACATATTATTCATAAAAAACTAGTTTACCAATTTTCGAAATCTTAAATTAAAAAAGTCCGAAAATAGACACTATAATTTATTTAAAAAAAATACCAAGTCAGGATACAGGATACGTTTAGCCTTGGTTTAAAATATACGCTCGAATCGTTACGAGAACCAAATTACAAATTCAAACAAACGTTTCTATATATAAATTGTTCGTTGCAATTAACTACTATAAGTTAACTTAAAAAAAAATTTGACAATTCGACTGATTGAATTAGAGAGGAGCACCCCCCGTTTAAGGAAAAGCGGGACGATTTTCCCGGGACTTTTAAGTGGGACAAAGTCGACTCGGAAACTTCCGCGGACGAATCCATTAAAACGTTTCCCAAGGTGGGAAAGCCGGCTTTAAGTAGTTAAAGAGATAATTCGAGTAAATTTTTAAACTTTCGCGCGTTTTACGCAGCTACTTCTTACTCTTTACGCAGATAACTTTTCACGATCCGATCGTCGTAAAAGGAGAACTTACCGATTCCGCGTTTCTTTTAAGACTTTTTTTTTGCGGTAGACGTGAGAAATCGAGATGTTCTTACCTGAAACAAGATATAAATTAATATTAATTAAATTTTCTATAAATTCTTTTATATATTAAAGTTTTTTTACGTATTGTGTGACTTGGGAAAAAGTTTCTAAATGTAACGATGTAGTTATAATAGTTTATGTCGCGGTACAAATTATTATAAGAGCTCTAATGTTACAGTGTTATTATAGTTCAAAACTTTTTCCTTGATCCTAAAACAGAAACAAAATTTCTGATATATTATTGTACATATACATATTTCATAGTCTAACAATGAGTGTATTTCAGTCCATGTATATTTGGATCGGTCATAAATACACATTGTTGGGAGTTGAGTTGGTTAGGTTTTTTCAGCAATTTCATTTGAATTAATCGAAGTTTTGGATTGGGTTAGATACACATGGACTGCGACATATACATCATATGAAAAAAAAGTTGAAATTCGGCGTATCGAAATATTTTGTCATCACACAAAAGAACAAAAGAATAATTACGATAAATATTAACGTGTTGTGTAATTCAGCAATTGTCGAACAATGAAAATTTGTATGAACAGCAATGCGATGAATTATATTACACAAATCATTGTGAAATTCCAAAACATTGATATTGAAAATACCATTTATCAATTAATACGAATTTAATTTCAATTTGCCATTAGATTTCCGAAACCACAACAATTCCGAACAATCAACATCAACTACAACACTTAACATTCGCAAATCGCTCAAAACCATCAGAGCGTCGAGCGCGAAAATTGCACACAAAACATTAGCGATTTTCCTTATTTAAAAATTCAATCCACATTTTACACACCGACATCTCAATACACGAAGCAATACGATCTTTTGAGTTTCAAATTTCCGAGTGTGTCACGTAAGAGACGCTCCGTCGGTTCGGATTTAACGCAACAGTTTTTCGTTGCACGAGTGCACTTGAAACGGATGCGTTTCGTGATGCGGTACATTCGGATCGTGCACGTTTAATTACGTTTAAAAATAATACAAAACTATACATATAAAAGGACATTAGATTCGAAAGGATAATCCTGTCATATCGTCCGAGTAAATCGAGTCGAAATCCGCTCCATTGATAAAGCCGAAACGTATTCGGTGAACTTGAAAGTTCAAGGTTTCGTATACGAATTCGTGTCTCGGAGGAATGGTAAAAAATATGTTTTGTTGTTATCGTTACATGTTGTCGGTGTTCAGTCGTTAAGGCTCCATTATAATACGAAACGAGGAATATTTTCAATTTGTGGCGTTCAAGGATGTACTTATCTCGTTAAGACCTCGATTAACCTTAGATTCCAGATAAGCAGTTCGCGCCCCGGAAAGAGACGTTTAGAATACAACATAATGGATGGGTTGTTCTGGAAGTTTTGTTTCGCGTATAAAAAGGCTATTAATAAAGTTTCGAAGCGATCGAAACTTTCGGACGTTGTTAAAAGTCGATTTGCAAAAGTGGTCAAAGTTTTAATTTACGTAATCGATTAGATAACAATTTGTATTGGTTAAAGAATAAAAAAATTCAGTTAAAATATATAAGTTACAAATATTAAATGATATATTGATTGACTTGAATTAATTATGGGAGAAATTATATCAATATTTCAAATATGTTCATCACAAAAAAACTGAAACTTTAATCGGAATTACTTTGTAAAAGATGACTTTTAGAACAATCCTGGTACACATAATATGTTTTTAATTATTTTAGAATCGAATCAAAATGTTTTCAGATCATAAACAGATCCAAGGCTAAGTACCATAATGCGAAATTCCCACGGTTTTTCATCGCTCTGCGGTTGACACGAATCGCGCCACTTCGCCGTTCGGTATTCAAAACCGTTTTACACGACTCGAACCGCGAAAAGTGCCTTCGCTCAAAAAACTAATTGACATCGGCACAATTACAAACATCGAAAACGATACCATAAACACCTGAACAATCCCAGTTTGTGGAAAGCGAGAGCGGCGAGAGAAGAAAATGTTGAGAACCGAGCAGACGTGTCCATTGTGCGAGTCGACGTGAAGCGGATTTCGCGAATCCGTCAAAGCAGTGAGAAATCTGCTTCGGAATAATAACGAAAGTGGATTTGTTCGTTGTGAAAATGTAGGAAAAAATATTATGGGTGTTTTGTGCCGGATCGGATTGTTTGGGAGGCTGTATTGCGGTTGTGTGTGGTCGAAAATAGTGGTTGGTTTGCGGTTTGTAATGTCGAAAAGTGATATGGTTTTTAGAAATTATGTTGAGTTTTAATTCATTAAAAGATCGTTTATATAATAATATATTATATTATACTTGTCGAGAAATGGAAAGTTTCAGAATAATCAATTAAAGCTTATTGAAAATTTTAATTTATGTATATCGACCATAAAAGTTAAAGGGAAAAAATATTTGCTCAGTATAAATATAATAATAGTAATGTTAGTTAATCTAAATTTAGCTAGTTAAACTAAGTGCGAAAAGTAGCTAGTGGGCGTTTATTAAAAATTGAAGCATGTGTATAAATATAATATTAATTAGCGAGAGTTGTGATCCCCAAGTTGATAGTGGATATGAATACTCTCGATGATAGTTAAGATTTATTGTAAAAATAATTATTACGATAGTGATTCATGAGGACGTTTCTGTTTGATTAACGGGAGAAGGCTGATCGACAGCTATTTGACCATTTGAGTGACGGTGATGTAAGGTATCGTTAAACCGTATTACCGCATGTATGTAAGTTGTATCATATGGAATCAAGTATTCCAGGGTAGCGAAGGTGTGTGCTTTGAGCATCATAGGTGTCTAAAAATTTTTCTTAGATGAAATCATGTGGGTGGTGCACAGAAAAATAAATAAGCCCCGATCGTCTTGGTAGTTATGTGATTATAGAAAAAAGTATCTTGAGTTCATGTAGTGGGAAAAACTGATAAAATTCCTGACTTGTTCGATCATGCAATGCAAACTTTCGTTGTTGATTAATTTTTTACAATTCTCATATGACAAATGTATGGTTAAGATAATTTAATAAGAGCGTCGGCTATGCAAACTAAAAGTTAAGGAAATTCTCGCTTATCGAATTTCTATGTGGGTCGATTGATTGTTGATTCTCATATGACACATGTATTAAGTTAATTTTAATTTTATTATTGTCTTTGATTTGAATGAAAGCATCAGTTTTGCAAACTAGAGATAAAGGGATTCTTTGAATCATGCGATTTTCGTCGCCTCGTGAATCGTACTTATAACTAACAATAGAAATAATGCAAGTTGATTAAACCTATGTTAGTATAGACGGATGCAACCGTTATTAAAATATATTAGTTAACTAAAACTATGTGTAACCCAAAACTCGAGCCTATAAAATTTCAAAATTGAACACATTGCTAGTAACATATAATATTATATTTATAATAAAATATTTAGCAAAGTCCCAATAAAGTGTGCTTCATCAGAATATTGTGACGTACTCATAAAAAGTTGTCGCTTTTTGTTCTGTCAAAAATATTGACGATGGTTACTAATTGTTTAGTATAAATACAGACCATTTTATATAAATGGTCAGTATTAAAAGTGAATAAAAATACGGATCGAAAAAACGAGAGCTATAGACAAAAAAGAAAAACATCGTTTTAATACTATTTATAAACGAATAACTCCTGCATTTAGCAAATCACTTAAACTTTCAAAAACATCAAAAAGACCTTGTTCTGCAGAGAACGTAATACAGACTAAATATGATAATTCAACTAATGCGCCGAATTAACGATGCGAAAAATCATCAACTCAATGACGACATTTCAAGCGAACCACACTTTCCCTTCCGCGATAAAAAAAAAACGATAATTTTCAAACACCACATTTCTGAAACAACATCGTCCAAATTTTTAACCCATCAACCCCGATTAACACGCAAACACCTCGCATCAAATTTAATATTCGTCACAAACTAAACAGGCCATCTCTGCGACTACACAACCCGCCATTATTAATTACTCGCACACTCGTCGAAATAACGTTATAACATATCAAACGACACGGTAGGCTTTGACGAGACGTATCCCGCCATATTTACATACATCCTCCATAGAGGCTTCTAGGCCATATGGTATATTCTATGCCATACAATGCGGGTGTCGTTCGTTCGCCATTGTGCGAAGGGCGACGCGTAATTAATTAAAACATTCGTTAATTAAGGATTTAGTACGAGCCGTGTTAAAATTCGAACTCGGAATTGACTCCGCCGAGTGGCGCGAAATTTGAAACGATTCGAATTATGTCGTACCGAGAGTCGGGTGCGTAGTTTTGTTGCAAAGGTGTGATGTTGTGGAATCGAAATTCGTAGTTTGAATCATTTAATAAAACTAGATCTCGTATAACACGGTTGTATGGTTCCGCAAAAATTGAAGTGCAATACAAATCCGTGTTATACGAGCTTTGAAGTTCGTACAAAATTAGGGTTTGCGTTACAAAAAAATATCGAAGTTAGTTAATATTATTTATTTTTTATATAAACAATCGAAACAATATACATTTATGTATTTATTGAAAAAAAAAAAAAATAGATCATTCATTCATCATGGCTACATATCACTTACATATGTTCGACTCTTTTTTGAGATCGGTTGTGAGTTTTCATCATCAGAGGACTTTGGATTTAGCCTTTAAAAATTCTGTAATAAGCGATTGTCTGTTTTTAGCGTATACATATTTACGTATATCGTTATAAGGGGCCAAGATCTTTGTAATTCCCTCTTGAACTTCAAACTTATATTGAACCCTTTACAAATCATATCATTTTGAAATAAAAATGGGCAATCAAAGTGGAATCTACTCATGAATATACATTATGTCTTTGGACTGCTAAGGATTGATAAATGTAGCGAAATAAACGAAATCGAAAAGTCTTAACATGTTCAGTATGATTTGTCATGGAGTGATCCATGGGCGTGCAAATCAAGCATGTTAATTCATTTTTAATTATTGTTTTTTTTTTCTGAAACTGTGTTATACAAAGCGTGTTATACAAAAAATATGTCACAATTCATTAGTCCGTGTTATACGTGGTTTGGGTGTATAACGTTATTTTTTAAGATGTTTTATGATTCACAGAATCTTAATTGTATTTTAAATGTCATTTAAAATGTATATTGTCTGTTAAATGAATGTTTCGTATTCAACCGGTTGAAAATAACGTGGATTTTGATTCTGTACGCTTCGTGTAGTTTTATTGTTGTTGGTAGTTTTAATTCGAATTATGTTAACGTTGGGCGGTTTCGCTAACACCCCATAAATTCGCCATAACGACGTACGAATTTGAAAATTTAAATTAGTTTGACCCGTATGTGCTTTGAATGGACATAAGAAAACTTGTGTGTTGAAAACGGACTCGAGAACAAGAAGTTACACGAAAATGTCATTAATTTAAATCAAAACGAGAAAATTCGTAAATCCAGACAAATAATTATACTATAGTTCAGCGAAAACGACCCTTTTCACAGAATACGAAACGACATTTGATTTGTCAAATAATTTCGCAAAATATATTCATTACATCATGAATATTTATAGATCAAAATTTGTTACACAAAACCAAAAGAATAAATTAAATTATAAATAAAATTAGCCGTTTGTGGAAGTGTTGCTCGACGCGGACGACGTCAAAACAAGAATCAATCATCGTGAGTTATCGAATGATTATCGGCCTATTGTCGAAAGCCTTATTTTCGAATATGCTTCGCTACGCTCTCAAGGACCTTCACAAAGGTCATTTATCATATTCTTTATTTTTTTTTTCGTCTTTGTCCAAATTCTCTCGGTGAATAATGACCGATGACAGTCATCAAGAGCGACGCTGCAAATAATCGCAGAAGGAAACTGTCAGATATTCTTCAACACAACAAAACATTTCGAAGTCAAAACACAAAATATACATATAAAAATCATTCGAATTCTAACATTTTTTCTTTTAATCACTCATTCGGATATACGCAAGTTTATTCTAAAATTAAAAACGGATTAACAATTCATACGATTCGTTTGACGAACAAAACGTACATTTTTATCTCGTCTACTCATAAAGAATACCTGACGTATGTGCGCGAGTGTACATGGACGTTTGCATGGAAAACGCTTCTTGCAGATTTCCCACGAGTGCGGAAAAGCTACTCACTCATTTTCCGGCTCATTCTTGGCAATCGGAAAATGCGAAACAATACATACGGAACGTGAAACGTTTACATGAAATATGTGTAATGAGATCGTTTTGAAACGAGCCGCTCTTGTGCCCGAGTATTTAATAATGTCGGATTATGTCGCATGGAAATTGTCTAGTGTCGTATCTCTATGATTTATTTGTAAAAAGTGCTGCTTATGAATGGAAATAATATGTGAATAAAAATGGCAATGTTTCGCAGATTTATGGTGATTCTGAGATCAAGATTATTGAGAATCTAAGAAAATTATATGCGTAGTGTTTTTATATTATACTGGGTGTGATCTATCGTGTTTATAAAAATAAAATATGCAAATGTATGTGAGAAAAACGATGTTATTCTATTAAAAAAAATGTGTATTTTCAATATAAATCATTTTTAATTTTTTAATCATCTATAAAATAATTAAAAGAAAGTTTTATCTTGTGATAATCAATTGGATTATTGTGAATTTTACTATTAGTTATTAGTTTAAATGCACATCGTTCACTTTTCTATAATAATTGTGAAATTCACCTTTTCTAAGCGATGAAGACAACATATATATATATACATTAAAAGATAGATCAATAACATGAAAAAATAGACTAGAAACAGAACAAATAACAAACTAGAATCACTTTCGAGGAATCAATTTAACGATTACTAAAACGAAAAAAAGAAGCAATGAACGGAAACGTCTTCCACACGAGCAGAAAAATCTGCCGGAAAAGCGCTCGCCCGGTCTCGGGAAAACTGTAATGCTTACGGGAAATCCGCAGTGAGCAATTAACCGCGATTGAGAGGAACAGACGACCGATTGATTAAATCGAATCGAATCGAATCGAATCTATATTATAATTCATTATAAGATATAATTACACAGGATATAGAAACGTGAGAGGCATATCCGTGATATATACGGATTGCGATTTACGCACGTTCGATCAATTCTAGATTCATTTATACAACAAAGACTATTAAATTGTAAAATTATACATAATAACGATACTGAAAAATTAATGAAAATATAAATTTTTATATTTATTAATCAATAGATGGCGCTAATAATAACAAAATATGCGAAAACGTTCAATCCCCATTTTTTACAAGACAAAACGGAAAAATTTTCTAGTAAAAAATTAAACTAAAATACAATTTAACAATGTGGATTATAATTTAAGTGGTTTTTAGATATACCATGGATCAATAAATGCAATTCAGCGTTCAAATCGAGGTATAGGTGTATCGGATTTCTCCAAGGGCCACCTTAACGCCCCATTGGGTCCACATCGGATATCTTAAGGGCAATCGTAGCAGAAATTTAATTTGTCGCTACGAGGAACACCCTATACGCGGCTCTATAGGGTGTTTTGAGATTTATAAGCGACGTGCCTGAAAAAATAAAACGGTCCGAATTCGAAATCGAACGTGTTTCGGTGTCGATTAAATTCGCCGCGATTGTGAGGAATTTTTATACGGCCGTTTGTTTAGTTTCGAGAAATTTATTGCCGTTGCTGTTTTTCGGAATATGGGTTATTTTTTCGGGCTATATCGATTCATAATTAATAGTGTCGAGATATTTTTTTGGAACTGAGCGCGAATTTGAATTTCAAATTGTGTGCAATTGTGAATTGATTTGAATAGTTTCTATAAATAACATTCGAAAAAAAAACTAGATTTAAATGTGTGATTTTACGATAATTATGCAATTTATATTACAATGTTCTAAAATAATCTGCGATTTCCATAGAAATCAGATGAAGAATAAAATTTGCATCAAACATTTATATAACTGTATCTAAAACTGCATAAATTCTACCGTTTTCTAAACTTTACAACGTGCTAAAAGGAAAATTTATTTTTTAAACTAATAAACGTCGTAAAATACGTTAAAAGATTATACACCGATCATTACATATCCTAAATACAGGTCGATAAATATTTGTTCAAAACACACAGATAAATCGTACACTATGTATTTTTCACTAAAGAGTACAAAATCAAACAGGATTTAAGGCGTGCGAGAGAGCCGGTCACGAAAACACTATACGTTTGAGCAACCTTGGCTCCGATTTGAATATTTCAAAATTTATGCGTTCACACAAAAAAAGCGGAACGTAACACATCTCATTTTCGAATGAATCACTTTTTATATTGATTCTAATAAAAAAAATGCAGAATTTCCCCCGAGATTTCGAAACTTTCAACAGTAGCGTTTATTCTACACCTGAAACGTTTCATGCCGTCGTATGACATATTTTATTGGTACAATAAAATTGAAAAAATCCTTCACTACTCCACGACCCCCCATTGAAAACATCCCACACTTTGAAAGCATCCATCCCGTTGGGAAAATGCCGGAAAAAAATCTTTTTTAATATCCGTGCCTTCCACGACACGCGCTCAAAAGCGACTTTACAATATTCGGCGCAAATAAATCACGAGACTCTGCCGAGTGGATACGGGCGAAAGGTATTTCCCGAAAAGAGAATATATGTTTTCCTTTCGAGTTTTCCACCCCTGCTGCGCGATATAATAATACAGCGCGTATAATACCTTTTGGAGTATGAAAGCGACGTCTGGGTATAAATTATACATCGGTTAAATTAACGAGAGCCCGATTTTCCGTCGGGAGACGAAGAGGATCAACTTCAGCGGGAAAGCCTTTCGGTTTTCGGTGCGAAGGTCATATGGGGGAAAGGTGTGTTCGTGTTTGAAGTAATTGGCCAAAGAAGTATGATCGTTACGCTCGTTTGGTTCAATTAACGAGTGATCTATGTGAATTGGCGGTTAAATATCATATGGCGTGAACAATGGTCGTATTCGTATTCAAGATCTGATCTGATTTCGAAGTTAATTCAAGGAAAATAATCTCAGAACATCATTTGTATATTTAAAAATAAACTCGGTTTAACCAACTATGTATCTTATTCAATTAAAACTTTCATCTTCGCGCGATAAAATTAAAAGAATCGAAGAACTTCGGTAAAACGTCGTACAGGCATAACTCGTTTTACGACCACTTCTCAACTCTGGAAAAACCGTAGTAATTTTCCCATACACTTCCATAAAGTGCGGGGAAACCTTTGTGCGATTATGTCAGTTTACGATGAACGAGCCGCAGATTGGAAAGCGAACGTTTCTGGAAGCGCGGGCTTTACGACACGTTCAAATTATTTTTCGAGTTTTCCCGCGTTTTTACGACAAACTGGAATACCCGGTCGACTTTATATGGTACCGAAGAATGCGGACAATTACCGAGGAAAAATTTATTAAATCGCGCAATTGAACGTCCAATAAATTCTTACGATCTTATATTTCTATTTTTAATGACTTCATATAGGAAAATCAATGCGGATTTATTAATACGCATATGTAATATGTTCAATACAATAATATTATGATAAAAAAATGAGTATATTTTTTAATTAATTCTGACGTTGATAAAAAAACATGAGTAACTAACAATCAGCGATTTCACACGTCTAAAAAAATCAAATAAACAAAAAAATCGAACCTTGTTTGCGCACGTAGTGAGGCCAAGGTAATTTTCGCGGAACCTCAACCTCGAAAAGGTAAGATGAGAAACTCTGCGACTAAACCAACATCCACCCCATATCGAGCACCCTTTCTTCCCGCGCGAACTTTTCCACTTTTCCGGGCGAATTTTCCGCGATTTCCCGCGTCCGCGTGCGAAAACTCGTCTGCGCGAAAATTATATTACACTCGAAATTTTCATAAACGACGTACTTACCGTGTTTGCTTAGGATCCGATATTTCGGCGAGGTTTCCTGCCAAGGATCCTTTAGGGTGGATTGAGAGGGTTGAACGTTATATGGACGGTCGATTTTGACGTTGCGGTTCGAACCTTTCGTCTAGGCTTTATATCATGTTTTACGGGTGGTGCTCAAAAGTGTGTAGTTTTATCACGTATTATATTTTTTTCAAGCTTTTTATTAAGATGAATTTTGTTTTTAGTTGGGGTTTTTCGGTTCAATAATTTGTGAAAAAAATCGTTTTTGACTGATTTGATCGTATCTTATCTTATATAAGACTAAATATGTGTACAAAGAAAAAAATATACGTTCACTTTTTTTTTTGAAAAATGATTATGCGCATAAAACTCGAATTCTTTTCGGTGTATTCCTGTTGAATTTCACGAGTAAAGTTTTCAAATTCAATTTCAAACTTTCAATACAAATAGGCAAATATTTAAATAAAAAATCATAGCGAAGTTACGTCAACTTTTCCGAAAATTTTCACGTCAGCGCAAAAATATGCTTTACATTGTTCGAGCGACATTCGAAAGTGCGTCAACGCGAGCGATAAACGTACTTTTTATTGTCGCACGTATTTTAACAAGTACTCCATTTTTTTCATTCCATAGAAAACTACGCAACCCAAAAAACTACAAACTCGTCGAACAAAAGCAAAAAACCGACTAAACATCGAAACCGTACACCAAACCACAAAAGGTCATGTGCAAACGTCGAACGATTTTTCACAATTTTTCATACAAACGAAGACGACAAGCCTTCCATCACATTCTATACATTATCGTACAAATACTAAACACTACACAAGCCCTTATTAGGATACATAATGAGGCCCTAGAACACTCATTCGAAAAATCAACACGTCCCGCTTACGAAATGTCGCGATAATAATATACGACCGATGGTTTGATGGCTTCTTTTCGAGCCTTTGTGATTGTTGCGACGATAATGTACTACAAGCAATACTAGGTCAATGCTAAATGGCAGAACTAGAAAATGAATCTGACAAAACGAGAAAGTTTCCGAAAGTATGCAATTTCGGATGAAAGTCGCGGAAAATGGCGCGACAAATCGATCTGGCGTTTAAACTTTTTTTTTTAATATTGTTAAATGGTTTTTTCTCGTTCGATTGTGACGTTTAAATAGTGCTTGTCAATCGGACGTAATTCCGTTGAGTTTAAAAATCGTTTAGTAATTTAGTTCTTCGATAGGTTTTTAAGTACCTTTTCAACATGACAAAACAAAAGACGTACAAAAAGTATAGAATCTGAGATTTTTTTGCGTTTAAATGCTTGATTTAGGTTGTGGAAATTGATTCGCTCGATAAATGAATTTACAATATAAAAAAATAAACATTAACAAATTTAAAATGTATAAAAAAATTTATATAATTTAATCGAATTTAATTAAAAAATTAAAATTAAAAGATCAAAAATTTTCCATCAAGCTGTACTTCAAAATCTCTTTTCACTGTCCGAATCACGAAATCATCCGAATCAAAATCAATCAATTAAACAATTTCAGGTGCTCTGAACGGACTAAGCGACCACCATCAATCACTAGGCAGGGGTCGCCAAACCGAAACGCCCACACCTAGGGGGATGAGAGTGCGATTTTCGCCGATTTTCCCCTCCGGTTCGACGGTTTGATGACTTTGCGGAAAACCCTTTTGCAAATTTAATTCGCGTCGGGATCGATCAAACCCGAGGCCTGACCGGATCGTTAATCAGCAATATTTCAGAATTAACTCCGGCACGGCCCTTCCTTCCTCCAGGTTGTTGTTCCAGGGAAAATAATGGCGACTTGGCGTACCGTTTATATTTTTAGACTGTTTTGTGAATAAATAATCTTTCGAATTTTAATTCTAATCGAATTTTCAGATGTTGCAATCAAAATGTTTTTGTTGGAATGTTTCAGCGGGACTTGAATACTGATTGTTCAAATATATAATGTTTAGATATTAGTTTTCAGCAGCCATTGAAGTTGAATTACGAATGGTACTATTGTTAAATGGATGCGATCAGAGGCGTAGCTAGTGGGAACAGAAATTTTTGGGCGCCAAATTAAGAGGGGGAAAAAAACAAGATTTGAAATATATATTTTAAAAATAAACTTCCTTATGCATGATAAGTTCAATGTAAATAATGCATTTATAGAGTTTCGCTCGAAGCTATAACAGTTAGATTTGAAAGGAACTTGCATTGATACGCGTTCACGCAGGTCAACTTTTTTTATCAGTGGATTTCATCATCATGAAAAGGATCCAAAATCCGACGAAAGTATGAATGGAAATTCTGCATACTTTTTATGATGGTTGTGAAATGTTTTTAAAAAAAAATACATTATTTGTTGCTTTTTCCAATGAATTCAATTGAGTAAATCACAATGCCACAGATGTAGATGCATATTCAAGATTTTACAACCTCAGCTACTGGCGCCTCCGTTAGTTTTAGGTATTTTTAACAAAGTATCATTTGAAAATTCTAAAAAACGTATTAGAATCATTAATTAATTACATTTCAAAGATAGAATTTTTTTCGAATGAGTCGAATTGAAGGGTGGGGGGCGCCAATTATATAACTTGTCCTCGAGCGCACAATACCCTAGCTACGCCACTGTATGCGATATTTTTTTAGTATTCAAAGTCAATTCATATGAAGAAAAAGTTCTGATTTTCGATGATAATGATTTATAATCAATACGATGACAATTCAATATATTAAATTATAATCCAATATAATCAAAAGCGTACCAAAGAAACGATCCATCACCAACTTCCACGAAAACAAACGGAATTTACCATTAATGCACACACAGCAACAGTCGTTATGCGGCTCCACTAATTACAGTTTTCCCTTTCGGTCCTGCCACTGAGTTTTCGACTCGGATAAACCGAATAAACAACCGAAAGCCTACCTATGTAAAAACGGATAATAATATAAATTATAATTATTTGTATAGGGGGGCTATTAAACAATGAAGCGTGCCATAACGACGTTTGCGCAAACCGAAAGCCATTACGTTGACCCACAGCCGTGTCGCAATTTCTAAAACTTTTCGATTCGTCGTGATTTATGTTACATTGTGACGAAAGTATAATTTTGATGTTTCAACGTAAAAGTTTTGTGTTCATTACACGGATTTTTTAACGTGAGAATCCATAGTTTGAAACGAAGGAAAATCTTGAAAATGGTTTGTTTTGTTTTGCAGTTTTATATATGGAAATACCTTGATTCAGAAAATAATGTCACTGAATAAACAATGTCATTTGAACAAATAAAAATAATCAATACATTAACGGAATCGGGTCAATGAAAGATCAGTGTGCTAATTATTATATTTTTTTGCACATTCATATAAATAAATTAAATAAAATTTATTTCGAATACAATACAAACATATCGCAATACATGTTAAAAACAATTGTTACGCTCAATCAATCGCAGTTTGATCTATGATGCAAATAACTCAAATCGACTAAAATTACATTATTAGCAATAACTGACCCAAATACAAAATTTACTAATACAAAAATACAAAAAAATTCTCAAACTCGCAAAAAAATCATCAATCGTCACAAAACCCAACGAACATCCCATCCGTGCAACTTTCGACCGGCGCGACCCACACTTTGGGAACGCCGCGACCCACTTTCGGGAAGTGTCACGACGCGTTGTGCAAACGCACGCCGCAAGTGATATAACAATAACAATAACAACGATTTTCCCAGCGCCGTATCGGGACACTGGGACGTTTCGGTCCCGCAATTTCACCTGGGCACTGTGCCTTCGGTAACGAGGGTTCAAAGTTTGCTGAGATCTTCTTAATTGTCATAGCGAGCGATTGTGTTTGATGGTTACTGTTTGATGTTTGTTTTGATGTTTTTTAATGTTCGAGATTGATCAGCGTTGATGATGATGCGGAATTGTGAAGGGATTCGGAGGATTATGGGAAATTGTGGATGGGTTGTTTATGATGATATGGAGTCGTTATATTGTTTAACAAAGGAAGTTAACGAGATATAATAGTAAATATCTGCTAATAAAATATGATATTGGATTATTGGTTGAACTGTCATTATGTCTATCTATTCATCTTATCATATAAATAATCATAGAAAATTACTTTCTTCAATGAATATTCATTTTCATTTCCGTATATTTAATATGAAATATTTTGTATCAATTTGAATATATTTTCTATCACAAATAATAAAAAAGTGAAATTATTTCTCAAAAAGCAACGAATTGAACTGTGTTATAAAATTGAACTTTATACCAAAACAATACAAATTCTTTTTAAGTATAATATAATAGAAATAAAATAAAATTTATATATAATTATTAATTGAATCGAAACAGGTTAATTATACGCAAATCAAATTATAATATATTCAATCCGAAACAAACACTTTATTCATAACGTTAATTAAAACATCATATTCAAATTCAATACTTTTTTCAATACGAAAACCCATAAGCGCCCACGCAACAAACCACATATCGGACACTCGACAAAATCGGAAAAAACCTAATTAAATCGAATAATAACACATATTACCATCGATTCCTATTCATGCTAAAGATCCGAGAACAAATTACAACATTACCATTATTTTTCGTATGGAAACCTTTGCGCATTATTATGTAACGATCAATTAAACTCGCCAAGGTGAGCGTAAGTCAAAACGGTTATGACAAGTTACGTGTTCGAAGACGTCGTTGCCTTGATCGAAATAATGTATGGAAATGTATTGGAAAATATGTTCTGTGGAAAAAAATGAGGACATGGACCTTTGGGTGTGCGAAAAAAGAAAACGTATCCTCGTTAACGTAGATCGGCAAAAAAGAAACGAGACGTGTTTGAAAATTTGTCTCGTTTTGTATTCGGTTTTTTTACAGGAAACATTATTTTTTGAAGGAAGTATCATTTTTTGAGTATTCAAATCGATTTGTTCATGGAAATTCGCACCAAAAAATCGAATCGAATCGACCTCAAGACGGTCCGCCAAATTTGCAAAATTCACATTTAAAAGTCAATTGCATTACGTTACGTCCCATATTAACAAGCAATAAACATTTTATTCGATTATAAAGATTCGACCTTCGTTCCGAACACATAACATCGAACACTTATCTAACAATCAGATAACATCACCACCCAAAAAAAACCCATTCCACTGAACTTTAAAAAACGATCCAATTGCTCACAAACATCCGAATTGTGCCCACATACTGATATTAAAAAATATACGAATTCTCGACAAAAAATGAGCCTCGGGGCGTATCCAACTAGTATCCGCTTACGTTTCACTATCATTAAACTCGGCCTAAGTTATCTTTCCGTGTCCATAAATTAACTTTCGTCCGCATCCGAAGAACAACTATCCAATTAGGCGACCGACCACTTTTGGTAGTCGAAATATGACCCCTTATCTCGTTCTCGTTTCTACCACGTGGATTTATTGCGAGTTCTTCTTTTTAGTTTGTTATTATATTGTGCGTATGAAAGAGTTTATATTCCGATAATTGCGTACTAAGATTTGTATGTGATTTTCAAGAACGCAACGCATCCGTTGGTTAATTGTCGGAAAGGTGTTCGATGATCGTTAAAATTTAATTGTTGTTTGTGTGTATTTTAATTGTCGTATTCAATGTTACGGCCTTTAATAGGGTCATCTTATGTTTTACAAATTATCATATTAGAAATCATTGTGATGTCCCATCATTAAATTAATAGACCATTGTACGTCTTGAATGAATAGAATATTCAAAATATAAAAAAAAATCAATTCTAAAAGCCTCAACACTTAAGATAATTCCGTCGCACTCAAAAAATTAAACGCCATAATGACCGAAAAGGAAAAGATTTCAGAACGCCCACGCGATTTGCTGAAAACTCGCGAGTTCGGGACCTTTTCACGCGATTCCTTTCAGGACCCGAAACGAATCCATACATCTGAATGCGGAATATTCCGGAGAGCGGCGCTAATTAATCACTTTGTTGGTTTATTCAAACAACTTGATATGCGATACGTGTATCCAGAGCTCAACAACACAAAGCTCATGAATATTAATCGTCCGCTCGTAAATGCGGCGCTGAAATGTTTTCAGTTGGTACGTACAATGTGTGTGTGTATGAGCGCGAATTTCGCGGATTTTCTCGCTGAAAGTGGAAGGTTTTTAGTGTTGAGGGAACGTAGCCCACCTGTTGGTGGATCTTTGGTCTATGGGGTTGGTAGTTATTTTTTTTGTGGTTTAAATCTTGAATTAAATTGGTGGATTTGAAGGAATATATTTTATGATAAGATGTAATGGAGTGATTGTTCGTAGTTGAAAGATATAAAAAAAAATCGTAATAAATTATATAATAGATTAAATTCGCTTACTAATCGTTATACATATGTGAAATTAATTAATGAAAATTATATAATATGCAATTCAATATTTAGCATCACATTCAATAATCCCAAATTTGAATAGTCATATGAGATAGTTGATTTTTTTTTTGTGGTTTAGATGTTGAATTTAAATATATTATAGTTAAATTGCTGTTTTGAAGAAATATACGATTATTTTATGGTAAGATGAAACGGAGAATCATTCGTAGTTGTATTGAAAGGTATTTAAAAAAAATCGTAATAAATAATATTATATAATCGATTAAATTCACTTACTAATCATTATATTTGAAATCAGCTAATGAAAATTATATAATAAAAAATTTAATATTTAGCATTACGTTCGATAATTCAAAATTTGAACAGTCATATGAAATATTACGTATTATTATTTTATAAAACTTCTTCATTAAAAAATTTCATGAATCGTAATCGTATTAATTTAAAATACAAGATAAACAAAACGCCCAGTTTCAACAATCGATATCACAAAACTTTTCCCAAAAAAAAATCATTACACACGATTTGCACATGTTTGTCCCAAAAAAATACATTTTCAAAAAACACACAGATCCACAGCAAACAATTAAAAGTGAAAATCGATAATGCAAGTCCGTTTTCTAATTGATAGAAACCATTTCATATGTAGGGTATCATTTTTGGGTCACGCCATATAAACGAAGAGCAATTAGACGAGCGAGAAGAGAAAACACCGCCGGAGCGTCTTTGTGTTTGTTGCCACTCGAATTTGTGACCGAAAACTCGTACAGCCTTTGTCTGTTCCTCAAGCTTTTCATTTCCATAAATTTTTAAATCCCAGACCGCATTTTACGCATCCGAACGATGGAAATAAACGGCGTGTGTTCCCTGTAAAGATTAAAACGCGGAAACGCGCCGAGAATTTCAATATTATTCCATCGGGAGCATAATAAAACGAGGAACCGCATAGTAAACTATCTCGCTTACTTTCGTATAGTTGGAGTGTTCGCGTTTGTGAAGATTTCAAAATATTTACGTTTAAAGAAAGCTTCCTTTGGCGGTGTTATCGCATAAAATATGAGCGCAGATTGCTTAAAAAAATATTATAAATATCAAACAATTCCTTGAAATTTTAATAATAAGATTCAATAGATACAAAACAATCAATTAAATTCTAATAAAAAAATATTTTCAAAATAACAATATATAATTTCAACAAAGAAACTTCAAAAAGTCATTAGTTCATAGCACAAATTCCTCAAGAGTCATTATCCAAATTACAAACCTCAGATGCATCGTCGAAACCATTATTTAAATTTCAGACGCTTCATTAACTTGTTCCGAATATCATATTTTATTATTTGAAAATAATATTTTTGGCGTGTGAAGGTCGCATTTCCAAATTAAAAAAAAAATTGGGACATGTACGTAGAAGGTACTGTTGGGTCATTGGGTCATAGACTGTATAAGGAAATGCGTATGGTGCATCCAATTGCATTGTGCAATTGGTTATGCAAATCCATATTAGGTATCAGTGAAATTGTATTTCGCAAACAATGAGATGGTTCGTTACATGATTGAATCGAAATTGTCATCCGATAAATATTAATCAATATTCTCCATCAAAACATTGATTTTAGAATCGTTCTTTGTTCAAGAATTCATGAATATTCATGGATCGAAAAACGGAATGTTTTATAATGAGAAAATTACATATATGACTCGTTAAAATTTTACAAAATCCACGAAATTATTGTTTAAAATAGAGCGGAAATAAATTATTAAAAATTCTCGTCGAATTTCGATAAGTGAAAGTGCGGAGTATCAAAAAATCGAAATCGAACGTGGTAAAATACGACATAGTAACAAAAATTATCGAATTACATGAATGTGAATAATAATATGAAACGAACGTAATATTTAATTAAGCAAACACTGTTCAAATAAAAGTGAAAGTAAACGTTCGAACGATTTCATCTGTGAAAAGTGAATTCGCGCTCGGAACGCGAAAGTTTTCAGCACACGAAAATCCAATAAAATTCTTTACAATATTATAAATAAATAAACGGGCGTACGTATCATAAAAGAGACTCACATTGAAAAAAAATAAGGAAAAGATCCAAACTTCGTGCGTCGTTTCTTACCTGAAACAAAAATAAAAACAACATTAAATCCACATAATTCGACTTTGCAAAACATACTTTTTTCAGAGGGTTCCCCTCTGAGGTATACGTAGAAAAAAACATGTTTGAATATTAAGCGAACGAACATTTTTTTCAGTGGCCTGAAAAAGTTTCGCGATGTAAATTGTTTATCGGAATTATTGTTTCTTTTTCGTGCCTTGTTATTATATGGGTATTACGAATACACTCCTCGAACATGACTCACATTAATATGATAATTTCGTGTATGGGGAAATGTGGAACGATAATAAAATTACGACATATCATAATACTTTGAAGATGGGTAAAGTACGCTTTATGATTATTATTTCGTATATTACACATTGATAAGAAACAATGTTTGATCTATTTTGAAGTCTCCGGACTTCAAAATGGGTGTGGAATTATCAGTAATCATAAAATATTTTATTAATGTTTATTGTTTGATATGGAAATGTGATTCAATTGAAATTTTTATGGTGAATATGAAATTGAGAATTTATAGTATGAAACTAGATTAAATACGCAAACTAAATAGTTTGAAACTGTATCAAGTATGCAAATTTTATTAAGAAAGTTAATTCAAAATATATTAAAGCTACCATAAAATTTAAAATTCACGAAAACTCCAAACACTCAAAGAACATTTTCATCAAAATAAATCCTAGAACGAATCGCAAGATTTCCAAAATCTCACAACATCCAATAATTGATTACACAATTTCCGAATCACACAACATCCACACACACAAATCGAAACACTTTCATCCGAACAGAGTACACATCGACGTCGAATTTAAAATTCCCTTTTTCTCCATCCACTTTCCCTTAATACGTTCCGGACAAAAGACACGCGATATTGAGATGTTTCTGCTTCTCGCGAGCTCGAACGAATCCTCTCAAGTCGCAGAAAACGAAAAACGTCGAGCGGCCGAATAATTTATTCAGCGAAATCCGTTCGTAAACGGTATAATATTGATGGTGTAACGGGTGGTTGGGGGTGAGTGAATTTTCCGCGGGAAAACTCAGGAAAACCCGGGAAAACTCTATAGGGTGAGGGCATCGCGCCTCTTATTGCCGGTCGCATTACGCCGACACGTGTTTCAAATAAAACCGTATGAATAAATTAAACTTGTGCTTTTTATCTTATCTGATCCGCGGAGGCGGTTTCGCAAGTGCATATGCTTGAGGAATGTGTTATTAGAATATATGTTTTGTATATTGCGTGGTTTGTTTGGAGTCGGATTCGAGCGCACGTCGGATGAATGTTAATCAAATAATAGTTTGAATTGCGCAGTTTATTATGTGAAAACTTTCAGTTTGTAGATCATAAAGTATGAAACATACTTGACAGTAAAACGAATACGAATCGTACCATATTTGGTTTGAACGTGTACATAGTAGTGTTTGTTCATTGTTAAAATTGACAATTCGCAACTGCGCATGTGACGAAGCCTCCAGTCTTTTCGCCCGCACGAAAATGTATAAAAGATGGATGTCGCAATTATGAAATCTTTATTACCGAAAATGGACGTTATATAAAAAAGTCGAGATTTATAGTTTTTAATATGCGTTCGAAAAACGTCGACGTTTTAATAAAGTGCGAAATTTTTCGAAAATACGCTCTAACGAATGTCACGCGCTGAAATTTATAGTCCACTCCGTACAGCAATAATAAAACTTAAAAACATAAATAATTAATGAGCTTGAAAACCACCATAGATCATCGCGAAACTTTAACCATACTAAAAATTACCAATTTTTCAACGGCCATTGTTCGGTCTTTCGGATCCCCAAACAACTATCGGACACGCTCATTGTTTCGCCATAATTATTTCTATGCTAATTGCGCAAATAATTGCCCGCAAATTCATTACCGATCCTCCGGATTAAAAGCTACAATGTCCCGGACAAGGCCGCATAATATTATGGATGTGCTGAAACTAATCCCGATATATGCGACACAGGAGCATGGCGAGGCCAATTGAATTGATTTCGTATGCAGTCGCAGATTATTGTACGTGTCACGTACTTAAAGAGTACTGGCCAATTAACCTCGTTAAGTGGAAAAACTGTTGCGCAATTGCTGAGGATTATGTCAGCGTCGGGTTCGTTTGCTTTCTTTGGCGACGTAAGATTACAATGAGTTTTATGATTAGGTCATAATTTAAATTTAGATAAATTTCGATGTTTGATGTACTAATTATGATTTTCGTTTCAATTGGATCATTTTGAGTTTATGCTGTCATTTGCGTTTTAGAATTTGTCGGTACGATCGTGTCGAATATGATGATTTAGTAATATTTTACTTTTAGATAAGTTTTAATAATTGATGTGCTCATTATTACAATGTTTGTGATTTGTATTTCAATTTAATTAATTTGGGATTTTATTTTAATATGAGCCATTCACTGCACATATTGATTAACTCCACTTTTTGAAAAATCTTAAATTAAAGCGTCAAAGCACTTGGTATAATAATAACTTTTTATATTTATTATAACTTTTCTGAATAATAAAGATTGACACTGTAATATTAATTTTTATGGAAAATTTGTAATAAAAATATATAATAATTAACTTTTTCTGCAATAAAAAACTTAAAAATTTAAACACTGGTTTAATTTATTACTTTTTTCACTTGCCAAACCATTAACTCCACCAGTTACATGAAAATTGCAGCATTATTGACGATTATTTTGTTGAATATTCATTTTAATTAATTTAATATACCGTTAGATGAAAGCTACATATGTATTTATGCATTTTACAATATTTATTTGAATTTATATCATAAAGGGAATTTTAAAAACAATGTACTATAATTCATCGCATATCTTAACTTTTTGTTTTATGGAGTAATCAATGTGTGCAGTGAACGGCTAATATAATTTGCGTTTTAGAATTCGATTGTAAGTACAATTATATCGATTATTGTAAGTACGATTATATCGAATATAATATGACGATTTAGTCGTATTTTAATTTTAGATAAATTTCAATATTTGATGTACTCGTTCTTAAAATGTTTGTAATTTTCAACTGGACCAATTTAAGTTTATGCTTTAATTTGCGTTTTAGAATTAAGATTGTATCAAATATGATGATTTAGTCATATCTCAATTTTACAAATACATAAATTTCAATAATTGATGTTCTCATTCTTACGATGTTTATGATTTTAGTTTCAATTGAATCAATTTGAATTTTAGAATCCGTTAGTAGGATTATATTGAATATGATGATTTAGTTATATCATAATTTTAGATAAATTTCGATATTTTATTTACTCATTTTTAAAATTTTCATTTCAATTGGATCTATTTGAATTAAAGCTTCCTTCTGTGTCACAAGATTTAATCACCAAATATCAAATTCAATGTTATAATTCCGTAATATCACAATTTCTAATGACTTTCGAAGTATTTATTAATTTCATTTCATTTAGAAAAAATTGAGAATGAGATCTTTTTCTATTCCTATTTTGGTTTAAAAAAACATCAGATTTCTATACGTAAAGAAAAATACAGAAAACTTCCGTTTATAAACTAAACATTTAGATTGCTTCTAAAATAAACAGATTCTAAATGAAAAATGTGAATTTGCGAAACTGGTAAAAATCAATTAGAACAATTTGGAATAAAAATTTATAGTTTTAGTTTAAGAAAATATTAAAAATCATAATCTTCAAATTGCAACATAAAGCACAAACCGTTGACTTTTATTATATATTGCATTTCCCACACCATATCATTTTAAAACCATCATCAGATATCCGCGCAAAACGTATAAAATCCCCTTTCTTGAACGGAGCCTTTCACCGCGACATTTCTTAAGCACATACCACACCACGGAGCGAAATCGACACTGAAAATATTAAATATGAACGCGCATAATGCGGTTTGCGGAAGAAAGCCGGTGAGAGGGTCGAATTTCACACGAAAATATATGCCAGCTGAAAGCGCACATTTCACGCGTTTTACTAAAGAAAAACGCATCGATGAATGAATTTTTATAACAATAATTGTTTTTAATTATCGTCGTCCGGCGTAAAATGGAATTGGTATGTAAAAAATGGACATTTAACGCGAAAAGGGACCATTGTTGATGATGATGGTTTCGCGGCAGCTGGCTTTGCAGCTGGCCTTTTTCGAAAAGACTGTCATTTCACTGTGCGGGTGATTTATTAAAATTTTAATAATATAAACAGATTTATTACAGGACGAATGTGGCGCGATATCAAAATTTCATTGTGCGAAAAATTCGATACGTTCATTTTAAAAATTCATCAGAACCTTTCGTAATAATTAATGCGCAACGTAAAGAAATGAATTTTTAATTCTGAGATTATGAGCAATTCTGTATAATGAATTAATATCGTAAAAAACATTCATTTATAACGAAAGTAAGAAAACAGCACTTAATTTCTCTGATTAAAAATGTTGTACATTTTTTTTCATTAAGACCTATTATATCCGACAAGGCTTCCCGACCATCTGCTTATGCAAAAATTAAAAAACTTAATCCATTTCCAACTTAATCCTACCTTGACCACAAACGTAAATAGAATCGACACACTTACGATAACAGACTTAAATACCTATCCAAATTGGATCACAATCACGTAAGGACACGCCATCTCGCCACGAAGCATTTTTCCCTTGGAAAACGTCACATTCACGCAACACAAAATATATATATATGAGAGAAGAAAGGAAAATCAAGCTTCGGGTTCAAACTCGATTTAATCCCGGTCGAATTTCGGCGTTACGACAAAAAGGGAACGAAGGGTTGGCGAGCGCAGATTTGCACCGGCAAAAAGGACGATCCGTCACGCGATCCCATTGCAAAAAAGGATCAACGGCACACACAGGGACATATATTTATCATCGACGGGTATGTGTGTATGTCGAGAGTGTAAATCTGGTCTTAATAAGACGTCCCCGGATAAAGAATCCCCGTATAAATCACCGCGGAGGAGGGTTTTCATTATTTCGATATCGAAAAACGCCAAAATAACATCTGGTTTTACACCGGCGTATACATATTTTATATCAAAGGGCATCCGATTCAATGTTCGCATTATCAAAATATGAAATACAAATGTTATTACGACTAAATCTTAAAGATAAACAAAAAGTATGAATTTCGATGAGTTTGAATACTAAAAATTATTTTTTATTAAAAAATTCAATCCAATCAATATATTTTTCACATTACATTACATGTCATTGAACCGAAACAAAAAAAAAATTAAACTTATATCTTTTAAAAATAATAACATTTGATAGAAGATCGATTATGAAGCAAAATGATACATCGAAAAGTCCCGTTTTTTGACACAATCAAATTACGAGTTTCGCAACATCACTCCCCTCATATAATACATACACACATGTCCGTATATTTATGTGCTTATATAATAAATGGTCCTTCGTTACGCGTTACAGAAGGCCTTTGATTCGTGTGTACAGGGCCGGACATATGGACGCCCGCATCTGGGCACATAAAGGCCATATTCACGCGTGTGTATGTGCATCGACAGGAAAGGTCTCGATGTTTACGAAAGCATCAAACGAGCAACTCTTTTTTCCGATAGATTCAATTTTGAATATTTCGGCCGTCTGTGATCGGATCAAAGGAGCGCATTAAAATTTTAATAATTCGAAACGATAAAAAGTTATGAGTACACGAAATAAAAAATGCATCGAGTGCCATTAAATTTAAATTGTATGGTTTTCGATATGCAAAATGTTTCATTGTATAACAAGTATTTGTTTTTTTATAAATTCATGATCTTTTTGTATGCAAAATCGAAGGAAGCTCGCTGATATATTATAATGTACTATCAAAATCCGAGTCCTTCACCTCACGTATATAATAATGGACCGTAAAGCAATTTAATCAACAATAATAATCAGTAGTACCATACACGAGCCAGAATACATTATTTTTCGCTAGAAAAACGCGCAAAACACTACCAACAAACACGAACAGTAAACCACGTACCATGACGGAACAAACTCCAATTATAAAAAACGACCGCAAATAAATTTCAATACCACACATGAAACATCTTGCATCCCGAACCTTTCGCCAGCTGAATCATCGAAACGCTAGCCATAAGCGATTTCGCCAAATAATTAGATTATCCCCCATAGATTCGAACGGACACCCTCTCCAAATATATAACACGGTTTTATGGAGGATATGCACTTATCGCGTTTTACTAGTTCGGTTTCGGTTTCCCCCTCGATTTCCGATCCGAGTTTGTTCACCCCGTGTGTGAACGACCGCCGATGTGTGCTATACTGGAGAACCCCATAGAACATATGAATGATAATGCTGAAAAAAAAATGACCATAAAACGAAGGACAGTATGGGGGGAGGACGATGCGCCTGCTTGCACCCAGATCCTGTTACCGGAGTATGAACATGAAAATGCTGCTGGACTAAGTGGATGCATCGAAGCATGTATTTTTAGTATCGTATGGTCGATGGGTGCTTATCTGTTTTTTTTTTAGAAAGTTCATGTATGTTTTTTTATAATACTTTAAAGATTTTGTATGAAAATTTGTTTTTTTTAATGGTTCGGCTGGTTGGTTTTACGTGTGTTTATAAATACATTGAAAAATTTGGGAGGAAGTGATTAAGCATACCATTTGTCTACTAAATTTGGATTATGCGTTCAATCTGTAACTATATAATCTTGAAAGAAAAAGTATAAATACACGGACCATTTAAAATCTTTGTGTAGGGTGGAAAATGTTAAAAATCTATATTATTATCGGAAACTTCGCACCTAATCTATTAAACGATTTATCGAAGAAAGTTGTACGAGTTACAAATGCGGTAACAGCTGCGAATAATACGTATTACATAGTAAATCCAAAGTTATGAGAAAAAAAATGATTTTATCAACTATTTCTTAGAATATGAAGAAAGAGTAAAATTAAATTACGACTGGGTAAATTTTGTCGAATTTCCTCGTCATAATTATATGTTCGATTGTCGAAAGAAATATGAACGCTCATTTCCATTCGAAAAGCTACACAATAAACACATTAAAGAAGGGCTTTATGAATGACGTGCATCAATCAAATGCAATTTGAGTGCACACAATACGAACAATGGAATCGAAGGAATAAAAACATTATCGAATATTTGAAACGTAAAGGGCAAGTGACAGACTTCCATTAGAACTCCGCCATCAAAACTGTCAACGGCAAACAGATTTTCTTTGACGTTCGCTATAATATTGAGTCGGTAAATATCGTACAGTAAACCATTATGATGCTCATAAGCTAATATAGTTAAAATTTAATACAAAGTAAACACATATGAGAATCACACGAGAGTGAGCAACATCCATTGCAAGCACTTGTGAAAGGTTGTAAAACGATAGCAGTAAAACGAATCGATGGGACCTCGTTTACGGCGAACTATAAAGGCCACTTTATTCGAAAACAAAGTAATGCACCTATGCAAAATATAAATAGAACACACAAAATTCTCACAAAGTATTTTGATCCACCCAAAATAAACTCGATTCAAATCACCCACATAGACTATTCAAATCCAATAACCCGCAATTACACGATAAAATCGCCTTTTTTCATCAGAATTACAGAAAAATAGAAAAGTACAAAGCACCCATACGACCACCACGATCCTTTTGACTCGTTTAATCGACCGATCGACGTAGATTAATTTCACTTTCGTGTCCTTTGTCGCCTCTAATTGGCCCATTGTGTTCGAACCGCGAGAGCTGTTATTAGCTCGCATAGGGTGTTCCGTTCCCATATTTCAGAGGGCCCACTTCAGATGCAGGGTGTTCGAGCCCTCTCGTCGCACTCTAGGGTCTATGGGGTCGTAGTGGGTTTTCAGCTGAAAGAAACGGGGTCAAACTGACGCAAATTGACTCGGTTTTTCGATGCAGCGCTGTACGTTTTTGAAAAGCGCCGGTTCGGGTAAAGGACTCTGAAGTATATTCAAAAATTGTTTTTTCATATTAATATTTATGAAATACATATGTTGGAAGTTCACATATACAAATGTATACGTAGGATGTTTGAATCAATTATATAGTGATATTTTTTTACGTCTGATTTCGTTATGGAGATCAGTTTTGTTATACTCAATAACAAAAACATCATCGTAATCAATCCAGACATTCTTTATGTATAAAAAAATATGGCTACGCCCCGAAACGATAAAAAATAAAACCGAACAAATATCTCAAAGCAAACACGTACCGATATGCGTAAAAAAGCCGTAATCGTATCGTTAAATCCTCGCAAAAATCCCACTTCAAAGCGCACATTTTTATCGCACGTCAAATTATGAAAGGGCAAATTTGCCCTAACAATACAGACGTATAGCGGTTTTAATACGACGCACGATATACGCCCTTTGAACGATCACGTCTCATCTCCTCGGGGACCTTCGCTTCTTTTTTTCCACCAGGATGATATCCTCGTGCTCTTCGTCCTTTTCTCTTCCTTAGGGCAACAGACGGAGAGGTAACCATTTCGAGCGTGTAATTTTAACGAGTCTAGCTGGCCATTATTAGTCTCGTTAGAAGCCTCGACCCGTTCGCGTTGCTTAATTCCCGATGCGTATCTGTCTTGTTGCGTATATAACGATTAATCGTTACGTATGAACGGACACGATTATTGTTTTTGTATCGAGGAGGTCGTTTAGGGTCGTGTTTTGAGGTCGTATAGGGTCCGAGATGGTTTTTTTGTATAGTTAGAATCGAGTTAATTAATTATGGATCGGTACATTTGATGTGTATGAAGAGGGATGTTCGTAGATTAATTGAGGTGATATTTGATGAATTGTTTGATGAACGATCTTTTAGTTTAATATTAATAACTTAATGATAATACAAAATAAATTAAAAGCTTTTAAAATAATTGGAATTCCGTATCGACAATAGAATTTTCGAGTGATAAGCGTGTACACGTAAAACGACAAGCACTCGTCAAATTAACTCCCACGTTTCACATCAAAGCATACACTCAAGTACGAAAAAAAAAATACCAACTTGTAAAGCGACCTTTACCGAATTGTTCGAGCGCACCCCCGGCACCATTGTATTGTAATAAACGCCAGATGAAAAAATAAAATGAAAATAAACAGACTCAAAAGCAACTCTTTTTAATTATGCGCGGAAGGACCGCGAAACAGGTGATTTACGCAGCAACGGCTATTAACCCGTATTCGAATTCGACACAATTTGAATACAATGAGAGACATTTAGAAGTCGACCCCGAAAAAAACAGAAGAAAAGATCTCTATCTGAAAAGAAAGAATCATCAAGAATGACGTTTCTGTGGGTGTTTTCTTCGAACTATTTGTCTACGTTCCTGCACGCGCTTCGTATAGTCAATTTCTACGATCCGACTACTATACTCTGTAGTAATATTGCGATGATGATGATGATGAAGACCATCTCATGCTGAAGCGGTCATTGATTGTTTCACAACTGTCCGTCATTACTGTAAGTGGCGGTGCGGTGTTGTAAATGACAAAGAACTGGTCGAAGTGGAACTTTGTTAGAATGAAAACACGTATCGAAGATTGTTTTCACTTTTTTTATTCGTTCCGTATGAAAATGTCGGATGTGAATTGAATTCGATTCTCTTATTTGTATGTGAGTATAAATGTGCAACGTTCGAGAGTATCGAATTGAACTATGACACGCAGATAAATCAAAACGTTCGTTTCGCGCAAAATTGAAAACGTTGATTTATCTACTGACAAATGAAGACTCGGCGCACAATTTTCAATACTAATTAATGTCATTAATTTGCTGCTTACAAAATTATTGATAAAACTTCTCCGAAGTAGGTCACGCCTTCGAAAAAACCCATCATTTGTAAAATGCAACCGAGTTTAATTAAAAATTTCAACGATCAAGAAACATTAAGCATCATAGCTCTTTACGAAACACGGATACTTATAAAATTATAATGTTTCATAAAAAAAATTGGAAAAACACAAAATTCAATTCATTTTCTTTTAAAGCCATCGACTTATCAAATTCAAATGTCGAAACCAAACGTGACCCGAGTTAAATAGACCAAATGGTCGCGGCAGCCTCGAAACGTATCGATCGTTTTCGATCGCGTAATCATAAACAACGCCAATAATCATCACACTAACAATGAATAAAGTGCTTCCCAAAGCGGTGTCGTGTCGCAAGGACGTCGGACATGCCATTTCGAAAGTTTTAGAAACTCTGATAAGCCAATTAAGTCCAACAGTCGGACGCCTATCGGATCAATAGCGAGTGAACTAACCGTGCGTGCGAACAGAACTCGGCTGGTTCACATCGTTTAGCACTATATTTATTCAATGGAACATACTTCTTTTTTCCCTCTAAATTATTCCACATATCATAATATATTTTATTCGCAGTATCGTCCGCCAGGAAGACAGGGCTCGTAAAAAAAGCGTATACCGCGAAAACGGGGATGAAAAGGTCCTTTTGTCGCGCGTATCGTAAATAAAGGAATTTTCTGTATTTGACAGGAATATTTCCCTCTTTCGGGTCGTAAGGGGGTCCGCACTATTTACAAGCTCTTCTTTTTCATCGGACCAAAATAAATTTTCGAAAAAATATTGCGTTTGGGAGTGGGTTTGTTGTGTGAAATATGGACGCGCATACTGAGCGTGTTTGCGATATATCAATCGTCAACCGAAAATATTCGATTAAAGCCCGCCGTGATGTAACACAATTCTGAAATGTTATTTGCTGAATATTTAACCTATTAAGAACGCCCTATTTATAAAATATATACGAAAATCTAGGCCGCGCTCGACTTTGATGCTCGAATCGAACTCATCATATTCGTTCGCGTTTTATAATAAATTTTGAATTCAAAAGAGATTATATACGACGCACAATTCAAGGTGTGTTTATGAAATAAATAAACAACGTATAAAGTTTGCGTTAAACGTGTGAGCGTTTAATTAATTGCCTCGGGTGTTTAATTATTTCGTATAATAACGGCTTTTATAGTGCGTTATTATAGCAGCTCAGTTTTCACGTGCGTTTTAATTGGGATCGTTTATGCTAAGAATACTTAAGGCGAAGCTGATGGAATAATGAACGTGTATTTTACAAAATTTCTCCAAAATCAAACGAAAGCTTAGATTAACCCTTTTTCGAAACATCAAAGAGATATCATTCAAATTATAAACGCATCCGTGAAAGATCCTTTACTTTGTAAGGGTAATTTAGACTCGGTGGAAAATATTTTAACATCATTGAGAGGTTGCAAAAGAAAATAACGAAAATCGAGTGAACGATGGAGGGATGAAATATATATGAAAATTGCTTACGAATAATATTATATTGAGAATAGAAGAGGATTTATCCAAAATGAATGATTACGTCTTATGATATGAAAATTATTTTTAAGATGAAAGAAATATTGAGCATTTATTCTCGTATAAATTGACAAGAAATTAAATTATAATTTTAGATCAATTCACATATTACTAAATTTTAAGAATCAGTACATTCAATAATTCTAAACCGAATACACACAACAAACGTTCGACACGACAAAACAACTACTCCATAAAATTTCAATCGAAAATCACCAATTCGAAAATCATGCAAAATTTAAACGCTCACTTTCGCAAAGTCACTCGACTTCAAAATGCAAACTTTATCGATTTTCAGAATGCAAACTAACTGCCCCAGCACGAAAATACGTCAAATTTCCAATACGAGCTAATGCGGCCTTATTACGTTCCGAGAGGTAATACGATGGAGGCACGCATGGGAAAAGAATCCAGAAAATAATAAAATCGCCAAAGCGAAATTATGCTAATCCGTTTCGCTCAACGATGGGAATGGAACCAGTCCTACGACGATGATGCCGGAGGATTGTCGTAAACAATAAAAAAAATATATATACGCGGGTTTTTTGCTTTATTATGGTGCTTGCTGCGAGCCGAGTTGATGGTGAGTCATATAAGCATGGGAGGTGGATCAAAATGCGGTTGTTGTGTATGTTATGATTATTTCGATTGTTGAGAATAATTATAATCAACGAGCTTCTTAGAAGATGTTTATGTGATGGAAATTGTTTATGTTTATTGTAATAGTGTGTTGCATGGTTATTAAAGTTGGTATTATGATTAATGTGTCGTATTAATATATTTTTGTAGGCATGAACACGTTATGAAAATTAATTTAATTACTGATGTACATTGAACTTGGTTTTTAAATTTCGTTCCCAACAAATTATCCAATTTAAAGACAACGAAAATTCTTTAGAATATGTCGAATTTTTAATGTTACATAATCATTGATAATTTTTAGTTAATTTATATTAATAATTAGATGACTAGATTTAATAAACGGATTAGTATATTCAAATATGACAGTTCAATTTAATTACCAAAGTTGAACGAATCAGATGTAATTACATATTATCCACCCGAGGCCATTTAATAGTTATCAATTCCTCGAAAGTCACCGTCCCATTATCAAACGAGGAAAAAAGTTTATTTATTAATTGAACTTAATTAACAATATCGTCTTTAATTGATCGTCATCTAAACGACATTTTACGACGACATAAAACGTAGAAAATATAATATAATACAAATACGATTTTCCTTAGTGTTTATTTGAATACCCCGCGCACAACAATACTATAGTAAGTTTATGGTAGCCGGTTGTAAAGGCAGAAATCGCAAAATTTCGCAATAGGATATGCATATAACGAGACTGAGAAACTTTGCATCGGTGAAAGGAAAGTCTTGTTCTGGGCGTCCTTACAATGCACTTCGCCTTTTGCATTAGAGCAGATCGTAAAAAGGACGAACTTTCGGATTGAGAATCAGCACGATCGTTTTGAAAATGCATTCGTGAAACTTCGACGTATCAAAACCGCCCATAATCAAACGGATTTCGAAATGTCAGAAACAAAGATTATTCAAAAAAATTGTTGAATAAATAAAGTCAGTGCAGCCTCGTTTCATTCTGTATATTTTTTTATTCTGAATAATATTATATTTGCAGAAAAGCGGTAAGACATCGGATATTCGGTCGCGTATAAGAGGCTTATTAGCGTCCGCGACTTTTGATCTTGGCTCAACGTCGCCTCGGTTATTAAATTTCAGCATTTTCAGCTTCAGAAAGGCACGGAGACTATGTACAACGAGCTTGTAGCTTACGTGGCGTCCTTATTAAAGTTTCAGCCATAAAGACGCCGGGATTTTCATAATATCACTTCCGTACAATGATTTCCCACCCATGCTAAAACCCGAGTGCGCTTTCGTCAGAAAAAATAATAATCAAAAGCCTTTTGAATCATAATAAAATTCAAATTATTTGTATCTTCAACATAAAACGGTCGTTAATTTTTATGAAGATTATCTCTGTATACGGATTTCGGCATTGCGAAAGTAATTTGTATAACTTCGCTATAATTATAATACGTATTTTCTATTAATGACAAGTGATCGTAAACGTTATTTTAATTAAATTTACAATGGGAATCAAACAAAAATTATTCAACCTTAATTTTTTAATTCAATTCGGAATTAAATTAGAAACGTCGACGAAATATAAAGCGATTCCGCCTAAATTAACACCGGCTACGAAAAGGTCATAATATTAATTATCACGTTGCCGGTTTCGCTATAACGCAGAAATCCCTCAGAAAACCCGACAAGAAATCCCCTATTGTTTCTGACCTCGACAAAGCGAAAATTTAATAAAAAACATACACCGTCTGAAAACATTCGAGCGCTGAAATGTGTGCGAATTTTAATTAAAACAAACACGGCTGCGACACGCCAACTTTTTCGAACCCTATTTTTTGATACGTCTGAAACGTTCGCACGACATATTAATATTGTATGCGAAAAACGGGCACTAGGAAATTACAGTTAATTAAATAAAATCGTTTTTTGGGTTTACGGTGATTTAATGATATGCGCATGACCGGTCTAGACCGAAATGTAAACAGTATAAGTGGGCGTCAAAAAATCACGATTTCGAACTGTAAATTAGACCGATTCACATGATTTTTTGTACAAATGCGAGTTACGCGTTCTTTTGAACGTGTTAAAAAGATTACTGTATGCATCGATAAAGTAACAATTGTCGTTGAATTAGAAATCTGTGAAAATTTTTCTATTCATTCGTATTTTTTTTATATTGTATAATGCTTATGGAATGGAAATAGTAGGAATTCGTGCATTATCATAACGACATCGATGTTGTAAGAACGTTTCGGATATGTTAATTTGTTTTGAGCAATTTAAATTGTGTTCGTTCGAAGAGGAGCCAATATCCATTAGTGAGGAATCTCGCGTACCTGAAAAAGACTCCGAAAGAAACTCGGTATACGTTCGATGGAATATACCAATTTAAATACACCTTTATGTATCCCGCAACATTTACATATCAATAATTTATCGAAATATTTCATATATTTATTACTGAGAGATCCGAATGTTATGACAGCCATGCGTCGTACGTAAACAAACAAGTGCCGAACACGCGATCTGTAGTAGAATAAATTATTTTATACGTTTCTAATAAAGTGTCAATTGAACGGGCATCGATTCGAAAGTTAAATCGTGACTGGATCTCATTATAAATTATTTAGAGAAATAATACAGATATTGTAACGTGTGCGGTTCGAATTATGAACGCCTCCTCGTGGCGTGCCGTTTCGAATATTTTCGTTTAGATAAACGTAATCATTCGACGATTAGCATAATTCGAAAAAAACTATTATCATACCTTCCGAAATATATCGGTACTATAAAATAAACGAAATATAGCCGAATTTTTGAGATTTCAACGTAGTTACATTAAATCAGCGGGCCGTGAAGGGAAACGCGACATTTTCTGTTTAGAATAATGCGATCCATGTGTCGACGAGAAAACTAAACCGAAAATAAAACCGAGTGATCCAGATTTCTTTTTTTCGGTTTTCAGCAGCACAAGAATGTCCCAACAGAGCGAGAGCAGATGCTGAGCTTTCTATCGCGAAGATATTCACTGCTGAAACGTGTCTTCGCTATTTCGGAACAAAGACTCCTTTTGTATATAAAACGTTAAATTTTTAACATATGAATCAATTGATTAAAAACGATTAAAAAAATCGCCTATTTACGAAACGTCTCAACAATATTTCAACATCAAATAAATCTAAACACCATACGACATTTAATAACACGTAACTTTAACCAATTTGACTGATCGCGTTAACATTTTCGACGACACTAACGTTAACGAAACAAATGATATTTGCACGACTCGAGCTGAAACTTTCACAGTTAACCCGAGTAGGGTTTCGCACACAAGCAACGAACGCAACATCACATAATATTGCATGTGCCATGTACAGGGTGGTAAATAAGCATGATGTTGTTGAATTGCTTGACAGAAGCCCCGGGGGCGGGAAGACGTGTAATCCCGGATTTCAAAAGTTAAATTTCCATTATTCATGGCGCCGGTTGGCCGCGCGAAACTAATTTGCGTAAAAAATCCCAGTTTAAACGTGTACTATTCTACATGTTATTTCAATTTCGGACGGTTCGTGTTCGGGACGTATGTCTGTTACAATAAAACGTTGATCTGTAAATAAATTGTTATGAAACACATGACCTACTACAACATGCTCCAATCACGTCCAATTGTGATTGATTCGATCAATTTCAATCACAGATCCAATAACGATGGAGATTCCCACACAAGGTCGTATAATTACATCAGTTGCTAACCTGCGACAATTGACATTAAAATTACGGCACCAATATACCCGGTTTCAGCCGGTTCTTAAATAAAATACGAACGCCGGACCACGGAGCCGAGAGAAACCAGATACTTTTATTGCCTTCCTAGTAGTTTGTGAGCAGAAGTATGTACCCGCCTATATTTAGCGCCCTCCGATGTTGACCCCAAAGATATCCTCACTTAATTTATACCGAGGCGAGGAGGAAGAAGCTCTAGTGGAAGAAAAAGAAGTATGGAAAAAAGAATATGGTAGAAGTGGAAAGAAAAGAAGGCAGGCGTCTGGGGAGTCGCCTCTTAATGGATCCATCCAGCTTGAATGACACGCCACACAAAGAAGAGGCGAATACACTTTATTTTATATCTAATTGTACACTATGTTTTTTTTGTTCTACTCTTATTATGTGTGGTTAAATTTCAAAACAGCGTGAGAAGACGTCCGACCGATTAGTCAAGCGATCTTCGAAGAGTACACTCACCTCTCGATTTAATGATTTACAAAGGATCAAAAGTATTGTGTTTCAAATTCAAAAACTTACAAATACAAATCGACAAAAGTTGATTGATTATTCTTACCTGTAACAAAAAGAAAAACAACATTAGTTTACATAAAATTTTGATGCAAATCTAAATAAATAAAAAATGTCCATTCTAAAACCGAACTCGACTCGATCGGCCGCAAATAGAGCGTTTCCGTTTCGATTTTTTGAAACTGCGCAAACATTTGCGAAGCTCTGTGGAAATTTAAAAGCAAAGGGGAGTGGTAGTTCAGTACACTGATCGATTTGTTCGAGTGCATTTTGTGCAAGCTCTCGATAACAGTCGGCCAGTGCGAATAATTGGCGAAAGAAAGTGCAGCCAGCAAGAGATCGGTTTTACGGTTTGCCATCCATTATTAGAAAGTGGTTCACGAGATGCTCTCGCACAAACTGTCTCTGTTCGATTAAACCTTCCCGAGACGAATTTTATATTGGTTTTATGTTTGTGAAGACGTAAAATGAAGATATTGGATTGTGTTTGTTTGAAATGGACAGTTCACGGTCCCGATCTCGTTCTGTCTAGCGCTTGATTAAACCTTTCTGTGAAACGTTTTACGAGTTAATTTAGTGTGTGAAAGAGAGTGGACTGTGTTTGCAGAGTTTATTGAATTGCATGAAGTTAAATTGATGTTTTTGATTGGTCATATTCTGTGTATTGCATAGTCAAACATTTATGATAGTTTAGATGGTATTTATAAACAGTTTATCGAGTCGAATCACTTGAGTTTAAGACGTTCGAGTTTAGTTTATAATTACGAGTAGTTTCATCCTGTCTTATTGAATCGTTATGTCGATTAATATCACGTTTATTATTTAAATAACGATTTTCAAGTGCTTCGAAACGTTTCAGTTCATTACTTGTATAAATAAAAAAAGATAATTACTAAATTAATTAATCAAGAAATTTGACGCGCAATAGAATCACAAAAAACAATGACATTACAATAATTACTAAAAATGTCGAAAGAAGTTGAAGTATACTTTTTTTAACACGCAATATCCAGAATTTCGAAAACAAATAACAAATTCCGACGTGCGACTCTTCCTTATCGATTGATTGTTTATTTATTCAAAACAGTATTGATTATTTGTAGTTGCGTATAAAGAGCGCTAGAAAACTAGGCTTACTAATGATCATATAATTATACCAGCATTGCTAATTTGTAAGTATGCACAGTTGAGTAACTCTTAACCTTGTCATTGACGGAATTATGAACAATTTCAAGGCTGGAACAGTTACATTAAAAGGTTGAGACGGAAATCTATCGTGAGAATCAAGGGAAAATCGGAAAAATGACAATTATGACATAATAATTAAACGAAATATCAATTAGTTGACGCAATCGTAATTGTACGTTTTCGCGAAACAATTACGTAATCAACTACTCTGATTTTCTATGGTAGTATGCTTATAGTGTTAAATAATCTTTGAACTGTGTTTCTCAAATTCATGCTTTTTTTTTCTATATAATCGATCAAAATTACAATTGTACTATTGCGTCAAACACGAACCATAAAATCGTACCTCGTTCATTAAACTCACAATTTTTTGCCATGCGACCTCTGGAATGATCACCGAGCACCGCAAAAACTCCAATCAAACCTCGAACAAACATAATTCACTATAAAAACAAAAAGGTTCACGATCGCTAACGATTCATAACGGTACGCCGTTCGAGCGATTTCTTGCGACGATACCGGCAATCGTTCAACGTTAGAACACAGAAGAGCCGCAAAAATGCCGATTTTTGAACACAATCGAACCTACCACCGATAAACAATTCGATGTAGCAAATGTTGGACCCACGAGACGTGTAAATATTGCACAAAGCCGTTGCGAAATGTGTAATTGGGCAATTAATTGTTGTCCTATCACAATGATGCGGACTTGAGCAACGCGACCTTTGCTAGGAGCGTGTTCAATTGCGGGAAGGTCGCGTTTTTTACGGATTTTAGTATAAAAATGCATTTTTTTTTCGATTCGGAATGAATTCTATATTGTTCTTGCGATTTATAGTAGACCAAGGACGATTGAAATGCGGAGACATTGTGCGGATCCGGATTTGCGGCGATTATGCATTCGAGGCCTCCGTTATGTGAATCTGAGACCCCATTTGATAAAATTGGAATAATTTAATGTGATTGTGAAAATTCGGTTGATTAACATGTAAATTTGTTATTTGTAAATTGTATTGTTAGCCTAGTTCGAACAAAAGCGATAATTGTAAGAATTTGTATAGAAGTTCATTAACGAAATTTTGATTAAGCTTTATTATATCAAAGTGTTTTTTTTTTACGTGCAATATATTTATTTTGTAATAAATCATTTTTCAAGACGAAAAAATTTATATAACAGGAATTATTTTTAAAAAACTAGGTCAAAACGTTCAATATGCAAATAAATCGAATACAAAATACTCTAACGATTTCCCACCAATTAATTACCGCATTAAAACATTACAAGCGCACAACAAACAATCCACATTTCATCCGACACAACATTCACATCGGACCGTTTACACAACATATACGAATCGCACTCGAATCGACACGTCGTTCGGATCCGAACGGTACACACACAAGACACATTTTAAACACAGACAATGGCCAACGATGGCCCTCGATCTCGGTGCGAAGTGGATTACGGTATAAGAAGATCTCGTACGCGCGGCAACAAGAACAGAACCGCTTCTTTACCAGACGATGGTGACCTCGTTGTGGCCCCAGAGAAGTTAACCGGCGACGATGTGTGTCACCGAAAAAGGATCTGAAACCTCTCCGCGGAGGCTGTCGATAATCCAGAATGATCGATCTCGATTCGAGCTAGGTTTGCGGTGTGGATTTGGAAATGGGTTCGCTTGTTTGTTATTCATTAGCGCCATTGTTCGCTTTGAAGTGTTTCGGTTAACGGTCAGACACGCGGCTGGCGTTCGAATCGGTAAATTTTAAAATGTCTTCATAATATTTTGAATAATTTAACATTTGCGTCAAATAGGGGAGACTCGGATGAATTCGTGATACGGATTATTCTGCGAATAAAGTTGATTTTCGTCGATAATATCAACGTATTTTTGAGAAATGCCTACTAGAAGCTTGTCAAATTTATTCTAGCATAATTCAATGATAACGATTCACGTGTGATACTACCTAGTATAGACACGTTTTGTGATAGTTTTTGATTTTTTTATCGCGCGAAGCACATGCATGATTCATTAGTATAATCAAGCTTGCATAAAAAAATATTTTTACTATCAATAGATAAAATGGGGCTATATGTTAAATTTTATAGCATTTTCTTATTAAAATATCTACAGATGTTGAATATGATAGCCTTAAGAATTTGAATTGACCGTAGTATCACTAAATTCACATATCAGATTTGATAATTTTACAAAACAGGTAAATATTTACATTTAAATAATAATTGGAACAAAAATGATGTATGTAGATGTTTTATGATAGGAAACATTTTTTTAATTATTTTATTTTAGAATACCAAACGATGACAACGAACGCTTATTGATAGAGTTTTTACACTTCAAATTCAACATTTTACATTTCAAGTTTAACTTTGGAAAAGCAAATATTATCAAAACCGTCATAGTCATCAATGAAATTCATTACTTTGAATTATTATTGATTTGTTTAATTTGAAGTATAAAACAGAGAGTTTTAAATGTAAAACATTGTATTTGAAGTGCAAAAACTGTATCACGGAATCGTTCAGGTTTGCTCTAATATAAAATATTAGTGAATTGTTAAAAATACGAAGAATCAACAAGGCCGAGTTCAAAAACATAAAAATAATAATATTCAAAATTAAAATTAAAAAAATAACATTACAACACATCCAATACACCTCCATAATCGAATCAATACAAAAACCAATAATCGATCGCCATTAAATTTAAATTTAAGCGGAGACTCGAACGCGCGGTAAAGCGCCAATCCTCAAACCTCCCACCAAATCACCAATTCAACCCCAATCCTCATAACTCCACATTCAAATCCAAAATAATACACTTTTAACGTCGTTAACACCGCATCGGGTGCGTTTCCCGAGAAACTCGCAACCGTCTCGTCATTATAACAGTATTTGCACTGTGCACTCGGTCAACTCGGTGTCACGATCCGTATGAAATAACGAACGCGCACGTGAGAAGCGATTACAAAAACATGAGAAAAACCAAAATTGATAAATGTGTGTCCGCAGCGCATTATGGGAATGTGCGTGTCGATAAACGCCGACCGAGTTAATGACAGTTCGATAAAGTGAATATTTTTAATGTTCGTCCGAGATAAAAGTGTTGTCGACGTAACAGTACCGCGACCTCTCAGTATCTCGTTAATATATTTTTGTGGTTAATCATTTTCGTTTAATGACGTTTTAATATTAAGGTTATAATCTGTGGCGAGATTATCGAGTGTTATACGCATTTTATCGCATTAAAATATTTTCTAATTTGAATATTAATTACGCGTCAAAATGCAATTCATTCTAACATAAAAATTTTATTTAAGAGTGATTTTACTTCGAATTTTAGGTTTCGTGCAAATAATAGACTTGTTACGAAATTCATGCACAATAATATATAAAAAAAACAACCATAAAGATAAGAATAATGCAATTTGTCCGCAGGCAATCTTCGGATGCGTAGAATTTGATGACTTTTAAATTGAATGAGGGGTGGAAAGGGCGCGAAAAATTATCAAGTTTTTATGGGAAAGCCTATGGCACTCGCAGTCGTAAAAACCGAGGCGAATTTTGCGAAGAGGCCGCCACGAGGATAATAGCCTTCGATACACTCCGAGGAGGGTAAACATATAAATTTCTAGACGCTTTTCCTTGTTTTCAACTGCACATATCTCTGCGCACAATAAAACTGGGGTTGTCGACCATCAACCGATGCCGATAGATAAATTTCGAACGGTGTTTACAAACATGCGATCTTGGAATAGTGGTGCGTTCGCGTTCATTTTAGTTATTTTATTTTTTTATCGAAATTATATCAATGCTCAATTTGATTATATTGTTTTAGAAAATATATATGAACGTATTCGAATTGCGGTATAAAATTTAAGATATCAATCCACAACTACAAATATGGTTTATCGTCTATTTAATCGTTTAGTTTTTTATGAAGTGAAAACGGTTTATTGTACAATCATATCATATTTACAGTTATATTATGTAATCTGATAATCTATAAATAAATTAAATGCTTTAGCCTTGTCGAACGTACTAAAGTTAAGCTATACGTGATATAATCAAAAGATTATTAGATGACCTGTATATGTGCCATTGACTTACAATCATTCGACAATGAACGATTTCAATACATACCGAAGAGTTTAGTTTTTGTCACAATATAGTGAAAAGTGAGTTTTCATGGTGAGGGTGAGGATGAAGCTTTATAGTGAGAGTGAGGCTTTATTGTGAGAATGAGGCTTTGTTGTAAGAGTGAAGTTTTATAATGAAGTTAAGCCGAGGGTGAGGTTCATCGTGAGGGTGAGACTTCATGATGAATGTGAAACTGTATAGTAAGGTCAAGGCTTCATGGTATGAGTGAGGCTTCACGGTGAGGGTAAGGCTTGATGGTGAGGGTAAGGCTTGATGTTGAGGGTGAAACTTCTCGGTAAGGGTGAAGCTTCATAGTGAGGATAAAACTTCACAGCGAACGTGGTAAATAAATTCTTATTTACTCACATTTACGCTAACCATGGGAACTCGCTCTTATACTACAATAAACTTTATATGAATTAGTAATGTTACTTCGATAAACATCAATTTCCCGCCAATTCATAAACCTATCAACATTCAAAACAAAAACTCAATCCCTTAATAATATACCGTACGACACCGACTCGAACTGCAATCAAACACCAAACCCAACCAAAAAACAAACATCTAAACAACCAAAACAAAAATCCACTATACTGACTGCACCTCGCAGAGGATGCTGCGATACACACCACGCAAGAGCGACAAAGACAAACCCATCCACCAGAGAGAGACACAAAGTGGCAACGGCGCTCTTCGCGCCAAACGAAGTAGAACACGACAGTCACCGGTGGGCACTAAATACCATTTTTCGACAAAGGCTAACCTTTTTTTTCACCGTTTCGTGCTTTTCCAGCGGTCCTGTTCTCTCGCCGCGCGTGTACCTGCGTTGTAGGCACAATTTATATACTTTTCAGTATGGTACGTTTCACTTTTTTTTGGTCGACGGATACTGGTTCCTCGGCCAGCGTCCATTGTGCGCCCGTACGCATATTTCAATAACGTGAGCCATTAATTCCGTGTTGAGACGATAACGAATGCGTGCTTTACAATCCATTGATGAACGCTGGCCGAATCGTTAAATTGTTCTTGTGATTAACGGAAAAAAATATCGGTTCGGAATGTGTTTGGATGGGTTGTAGAGAATTACATTACAAACTAGACATTGGTAATAAAATTCGATGAAATATTCCAAATATTCAGATTATATAAATACATAATGAACCGACTAATTTATAATATTAAAAATTAAACGCTCAATTTCGTTGTTGATCACAGAAAATTCTCACAACACGATTCCCGTACATAATGAAAGAGGCTGTAATTAAACAACGGCGTGGAATTTCGAATTGTAAAAAGAAAAAAATCAATTCAATATTAAATTTCTTACGTATAGTGTTGTTTACTGTCTAAATGAAAAAAAAATGATAAATGATACTGTGGTACTCATGCGGTTGGAAAAAGTCTTTTGTTTTCACCTAAAAAGAACGAGACGGGACGAGATTAGTGAATTAATCCTCGGTTTAAGTCCTGGAAGGACTAATTAAAAATTGAAGTCCCTTTTTATCTCGGGAAAAATTAAAACGAAATTAAGGAGAGTCTTAACTTTTACTACCTCCAGTTAATTTCGGTTTTTTCCAAGCACACACAAAAGTCACGTTTTATACATTCTGTTATATAATCGATCATTAAACTCCTCATATGAAGTCGAAAGTACAAAATTTATCATGAAAGAGTATTTCCGATGGCGACTAAAAAAAAACAAGAACAACAAAACGATTTGAACTCGTTAAATGAAGTAAAAGTAACGAGATAATGGATATGTAATTACGGTAGTAAGTAAACAAAGCTATTGTCAAAAGAGCATTACATGTTTTTAAAAAATGAAAGCGAACTGCATTATTGATGCGAGCCGTTTTTTTAGATACGCAAACAAAGCAACGAGATAATTACTAAAACTCGGTTCATTTTTATTTCCTAGATTGCTCTAAGTATTTCCATTATTGTGAAAGTTGTCCAAAACCATTATGCGATAATAAAATCAGTTTTATTATTTAGGTACAAATGACCGGATAACAATCGAAGTCACATTTAATTACATAACCACTTTCACCAACAGTTTTAAAAACACCCCATTAAATCGAATTCCAAATTCCATCAAAAGATCAATACGCCGCTTAGCATTCAACAAGTTTTTCTAACCCGATCTCATTAACAAATTAATGCAAAAACCAAACACACAATCCCACATCGACTACACACTTAAAAACCCATAAAAAAAAACCGAACCCGAACCAAAAAAGGAGCAAAAGCGAGCACCACATACACACAGTTCCGTGGGTTTTCTCGCATCGATTAGCATAGTGATCTGGCTGCGACGATAACAAAAGTCGACTTCGGATATGCGGTGACTTTCACCACAAAAAAACGAGTCGAAAAAGAAGAGATGTTGAAAAAAATTAGAGGTCAAAGAGCTACGTCACGAGCCGGCTCCATTGTCGGGGACGAGAAATCGCCAAGAACCGGATCGGAAATTCGGAGCTGTGACCTCCTAATTCGCACAAATAAAATGAAGTGATTGTAAAATTAATGTTGAATGTCCGAAGATTTGCATCTGATGTTATATTTAATTAAAATTTTATATCAGACATTGTTTCAGCACTAAAACTTTCTTACGCTATTGTGAAGCATAGATAAAAATTTGATAAGTTTTTTCAGTGCTGTCGTATTGAATTGTAATAAAAATCGAATGTTCATAAATTTTTTAGTACTAGAATAATGTGTGAATTCAATAAAAATAGTAATATAATAAAAAAAAAACAATATTCATAAGACTATTGATAGAAAAACTATCAAATGAATATGCATTTAATGAAAATTTCAAGGTTCCATTCTGCAATTAAAGTTGTAGCAGGTTTAGTAACTAATGACAGGTTTGTTGTTGGTTTTGAGCAGGATGGCGCCGTTTCCTTCACATTTCTGAGAATTACCATCTTTCATGCCTATCTCTCGAGATGGTTGATGTTGAAAAAAATGTTTAGGATGCTTCAGAAAATGTTTTCAAAGTTTATCTAAAGATTCGACAGGTTATTTCAATGTTTGACGATGAATGGGAATGTTGATAATGCTTGTCGTCATTGTGACGTGTAAAAACTATGAAACAGGCTAATTTTTTTCAGACGTTTAGTGTACATCTGTTAATGGTAAAGTGCATATTTTTGTTACATAAAATTTCACGACATTGCAAATTATTTTTGAAAGTTTTAATTATACAATCGAAAGTATGTGTAAAATTTTTTACATACCGATTTCTAAGAGAAATAACCATGGCATTGAATTACCTAGAAGTGTCAAGCATCAAGTTAACACATCTTTGAAAATCAAATACAATAATACTAATCTCTGAGCAAGACATGCCCATCTTCATATAAGGCAATACCGATTAAAAAAGCACACAATTCATTACTTGTCACGTTTTAAAAAATTCACTGCGCCTACAAACGAAACAATAAAAACTCATAGAAATCATTGAATTTCCTAGTAAAAATATTTTGCATACAAAAAACCATATTTCAAACAAGATCGAACAATAGAATCAGATTCAGATAGAAAGTTAATTTTGACATAATACAGATAAATTTTACTTTCTTACAAAACCCGATATTTTTCTATGCATATCAAAAACATATTCAAACTGACAAAACAACAAAACACCCGCACACTTTTAAAATTTAAATTAATTGAAAATCGATAATTTCCATTTAGGCACCGTCTCGGATTCACCGAAGCACCAACGCACAAAGATTAATAAGAAATACCTCTAATTAAATTTAATTGGCAAACGAGACGAAATCGACTAATAAAACGAAAGCATACAGCGCGAAAAGAACTGTTGCTAACTAAAAAAACGTGATAAAACAAAACAACAAAAAAAAGAGTCAAATAAAGCAGAGACTGTCGGTCGTTCTGGTCCCGCGATCGCTTTGTTTCGCAACGCTGACGATGGATGGACTCATCGACGATGAACTTCAAAACGTGATGACTTTTCTTCTTTTTTTTATATTCGGTTCTGTTTATTTTATATATTTTTTTTCATGTCGAGAAATTTTTGGTTGCGAAACGTCCGTTATTCGAAACGTGAGAGCCGTTCTGCGCATCCGTGAGATTTACGCGAATCGATCTATATTCTATGCATAAAAGTCGATGAATCGCACGAAGTAATTGTTCAATAGAACATTTACTTTCATTTTTAATCTATTATAAAACAATATATATTTTAACGACAAAAGTATACTTAAAAACAATAAACATTTGAAAAAAGATTATAAAATAATAAATGTATTTAAAATTGCATGTTTTTTTAACGATATTCAATTCAACGAGTTAAATGCACTTTCCAATGCGTTCTAGCTAATTATAAAGCGAGTCGTTATAATATATGACATTATCACGTCAATTCAAAATAAGCAAAACGTCTCGTCAAATCAATAAGTCGCGATTAGAATATAAACACACGACAATTATGCCATACGCTATTATAATATAACTATTTATATACATAGTGACAGTCACAAAACCTGACCGTGAGTGCCTTTCACCTATGAGACACCGCGAACCCACACTTTATGGAAACACAGCCGCTGTTCTGCAGATTGCATTATGTAGGAAATTGCCGACATCTATGTTTATATGCAAATTTTCCATAATATACCGAAATTATTTCAATACGAGTGAACGCATCTCTAAATTAACACTGCACTTTGAAACGAATCATTTTGAATCATATTCGAAATGCGTCATCCGAGAGAAAGTGTTTTGAATAAAATGATCGATACATTTCGCGCGACAAAACCTCGTTTGATTCATACAAAACAGGCGATTTGTTTATCAAATTCATAAATAGACTATGGCACATATTCTTAGAAGCTCGACGATAAAATCATCGATACGAATTTATACGAAAAACACATCTAAAAGACCCGACTTCGGAATATTGCCGTCCGCCCACGCAATACCTGTACACCGTGTGAACGCACCTCCGCCACACGGTACGGTACAGATTATCTCCACAAAGGCAAATCCGATGTGTTTAAAACATATAAAATCGGTCTTCTATGTTCGAGCGATTGAAAGTGACAGGCAATCTCGTATCGAGTCGCTTTTTTGTGCTTTGCTCCTCTACCGAAGAGTGGTAAGATCGCCTCTCAAAGAACTTCATTATGTTCCTCAGACGGAAATTGCTTATTCGTCTATTTCACGGATAATGTGTGGATCACGTTTCTGGCTTTACGTTTTTTATATTTATTTTTGACAAATCACATCTTTTTACTAAAAAGACGCGTCGCACGGAACGGATCTTCTCGATCGGGTTCAGTCTGTAATCTTTATAAATTGTACTTTTTATAGAAAATTTGTTTGATTTTTTTAATGCGGAATTAATTGGCGGTGTTGTAGATTGCGTAATATAAAAATTTATTCAAAGCGCCCGTAAAAAAGGCCACAAAACGTAATTACCGCAAACCAAATATTGTTCAAAATCAGAGTCATTTAGCATTGAATCAAGCCACTACATTCAGCCGCTTCCGGAAGCGCGAGTTGCCCGAAAACAAAGAAAACGAAAGTGGAAATGATATTGTATGGACTTCAAAGCGCCAATTTTAGCGTATTATTATTTTTCGACTGTACATAATTGCAGTTGTCACTAGAGTGGCGTACAAATCACTATTATTGTAAAAAATACGTAACAAATCCGACAACACAAGGATCGACCATAAAGTTTCAAGAATTCAAATTCACAGATTACTTCAACGAACGGCACTAAAAATAAAACCGATACCAACTCGAGCATTCGATTGCACAAATCCACGTCACACAGAACTATACGAACGACCCTGATACTCCGGAGACAATGGTTATGTCACGAAACAGTCGGTTTTGCTTTTGCCGCTGCCAGTGTTGAAAAACGACTTGGGCAACACAGAAAGCAAAAGAAGACGAAACGAGAGCCGCTGCTTCTGACGTTTCATAACGTCGGCGAAAGCGATGCTCGAATTGTAACAATCGCTAGCGAATGTAAAACTGTGGCCGATTGTGTGTATGTATCGATAACGGAGGAGCAGATGGTGTGGATTCGAAGTGTCGCAATCATGATGTCTTTTTAAAATGGGCGTTTGAAAAGAACGGTATTGATGTATTGTTGGTGAGATTAGTTTTTTTTCAATGCATAAAGAGTAATGTTATGAATTTGATTTTGCCGCTTTTTTGTTGATCAATGATCGCGGAAGGATTATAATATTTGAAACGTATATAAAGCATCTTCATAGAATTGAATATTCAAGGACGTTTTCAATAAACATAATAAAAGTTATACTATTTTGGAAGTATGACTCGATACAACTAATCCCAACACTAACAAGACACCAGATGTCAAAGAAAGCTTTGAACAATCCAACAATAAGACATTTTTAAAATTAACTCAATTTCAAATAAAACATAATACAGGGTCTTCCCCCGGGACTTTTATAACTTCTAATCGGATTTAAAGTGACTTAGAGTCATGATAGAGAAGTGAGAGTGATACCATTCCGAATGAAATCGGCTACAATTTATTTTTCATTCCCCCCCCCTCAAATTTTACCTCTTCCCCCTCTTCCATCGTCGTACTTCCGCCGTACCTCCGTCCACTAACTCGTACAGTTCAAATAATTTTTTTTTAGCTACCAGTACGCTATTCGACGATGGAAGAGGGGGGGAGAGGTAAAATTTGAGGGGGGGGAAATGAAAAATAAATTGTAGCCGATTTCATTCGGAATGGTATCATTCTCACTTCTCTATCATGACTCTAAGTCACTTTAAATCCGATTAGAAGTTATAAAAGTCCCGGGGAAGACCCTGTACAATTAATTCAGATGCTGATAAATTTCCGAGTTTTAAAACTATTAAATCGATTTAGATCGATTAGTTTTAACTATTTAAAATTATGAACTTGTTTTTTAGTTGCTTTTTGAGTAGAATTACCCCTATAAATATATTCGATTTTCTAATATGATCTTCTGAATCTCAAATTTTTACGATAAAATTTGCCGACTTTTACATTAATTCATCAAATTGAAACGGCGACGCAATAACATACATACATACATACATACATTTTGTTGTCTCACGTCCGAAAATTACAATACAACGATTCAATACAAAAACAGACACAAGCTGAACGATAAACGTCCCAAAATATAATAAAACAATTTAGTTAAAAGCCAAAATGAATCGCACAGCGTGATTGCGAAACAAAACCACGTCGGGGGCGTGCTGCAAGACAACAACAGGCCCCAAAAAATAACACACGAACATCGATACGCCATTGTCGGCGGTTTTCATAGTTCCCGATACACCAGTTGCGTCAGAGCGATGTGCTTTTGATATTATAAAATCTATATCGTGATACGTTGTTGTAGTTATAAGTAGGCGATTGATTACCAAGGCTTTCGGACATTCACGGTTCGGCGAAGGTTCGAGGCTTTTGCGCAACGTGTACGTGTGATTATTCGATCCTTTGATGGGATCGTTAATTTTTTAATGTGTATGATCAGTGTCATAATATTGACAATTGCAGGGTCATTTGTGTAATTTTTTATTCGGATAAGGAGATCGAAATTATATATCAAAGTTAAATTGTGATATGAAGAAATTCTTCATGGCATTTTAAAGGTTGTTATTTATTGCATGCAACAAGATGAATGATCGTTTACGGTACGTTGTATCGATTTAGGTTGACCCGCATTATATCAACATTTTAACAATGAAGTAATAAATAATAAAATAAAATACCATCAACACGTGGTTTTATATATCCAATCGAAATTTCTTAAACTTCTACCACAATATTCGATCAATTACGACCTCAGATATACTTTATTAATATCACACACAAGAACATAATAAACTAGGAAGTGTTCGCGAAGAAAGTAGATCGACGAGCGATACGCAAAAGGGCGAACTATCGTTCTTTTGTGTACACGAATGACATGCAAGTGGATGGGAAAACAACTTTTGGGGGACACAATGAACAGACGAACAATGGACTTTCTTGTACACACAACACAAACACAATATACGTAATATATAAATGCGACGGTTCACGCACGCGAGCTCTGCAGACAAACCTGGCGGAAAATTCGCGTGGAAATTCGCAGGAAAAACTCCAAATCCGGCGGGCTTTTCCGAAATCCATTACGGGAACGTATATCGCGGTAATCCCGATCTTTGCACTGTTTTTTCTTCGAGGAACATGTGTTGTTGAGTTCGGATCGGGAAAAAATGCTGGTGGATGGTGGATGGGTCCCGCAGGATGTCGTGTTTGCTGTTTTAATAAATCTAATGTGTTTTTTTTACGTTGTAGATTTTTGCAGTAGCGATGAAAATTAGAAACTATCAGTTATTACGTGTTAATATTTTCTATTAAATTTTCATAGATAATTTAATTATTATTCTGTAGAATTTCATTTGATTAAATAATTAAAAATTCATGTTGATTTGAATATGAATCTCATTTATTTTGATCACACTATAATAGCGATTACCATATATGATTCAATTCTATATTCCATAACGTAAATTACAATAAAAAACTTTCATTTGGTCTCGATCACGTTCCGAGTATAAACCGCGATCTAAAACGGCCACAAATCACTAATCTCGCATAATTAATATGCACAAAGAAATATGAAAACGAGCATAGAGCACGTATCAAATCTTTTTTTCAATGAATCTGAGAAAACTAGATTCATTTGACTACAATGACGAAAAATAGAATATGAGAACGGCCGTGTGACGAATGATAATGAGATTTGTCCGATTGAAAAGTGATTCGTATCGCATACTTTTAGGCATACAAAATCGGAACGACGATCCGCTATGATGATAGAAAAAATGACGTAGCATTCGAAATATATCACTTTTACGGATCAGTTAACATAAAATGGGATCTCGAATACCTGCGAGTTTCAGAAGTTTTCAAAGTTTTCGCATAAGAGTTTGAATACAACAATCGAAGGATTTCCAAAGAACATTTAACGCAAACTTTTCCACGCAATATCGTTTGAAAATTTTCACGTAGCTCTCTTTTGATATGTGTGAAAAATTCGATTTATAAAATACAACTATGACACGTTTGGAAATCTCCGATTTATCGGTAGTTGAAATGAAGAAGTGGGTTTCGGTTTGAACAGTATTTGGGGCCATGTTTACGCAAAGTGTATAGTAAATCTGTTTAGTCTCACACATGAACCGTGAGCATAGTAAAATAAACACCATGAAAAGTTCCCCGAATACAAAATTCAAGGTAAACCTTTTCTGAGTTATTGTCTTGGGATCGAACGATGAAAAACCTTATTCCGATATTTCCATATGTAGTTATTCATCGACGAAGTGTCAATGAATGAGAATGAATGCTGAAATATTTATAATTCAAATGAAAATGTAATATTGTGATTTTCATGATTCATAAAACTTGTAATATAACATTATTTTAATCAAAATATTAATTATTTAAATTCAACAGTTTTTCGTTCAACATTTACTGCTAGAAAGTTAGCAACTTTTAATATGTATTAAAATATGAAGTATATTACGTATTTATATGCAAAGAATTTAATCGATTGATCTACAAAAAAAAAATTAGAAAAAGAGTTGATGATAGATCGTATAAAGTGAACGTAGATTACCCGGATTTGAAGTTTCATAGAAATGGCGCATGTATTTTTAACCTTTAAATTTCAATTCCGCATTTGTATATTGATAAATGAGATTTCGGATAAATTTATGATAATGTGAAAGTTGAAAAATGAATATTTATCGATAATAATTTTAGATTGAAAACAATTATTTATTAGTAAAAATAATATATGGAATATAAATTATATTGAACGCGTTACGAATGTTTATATCCATTGATTTATATTACGTTTATATGTACATGTTTTTATATAATATTTATCAAATCAAAATAATGAGCAATTGAATTCATGTATTTGAAGATTTAATTGCATCAGAGATATTTCAGAATGAAAACTTATACGGAACAGCATTCACAACTATGGTTCATAATTCGATTAAAACTCAAAATAAAATATAAGGCAACGTTCGAAATTTTTATAAATACAATATTTCTTTACTTATCGAAGCACAGAACATAACAAAAAGCGCACTCTTCGAACGAAAAAGAAACCGGCGAGAGTAAATGGACGATACCGTCTCTCGTTCTCTCTTTATTCATTTATAAGCCACTCGACAGTGTTTAGCCGGCAGTAAAAGTGTAATTGAGTATCGAGAGAGTGCTTCCAAGATAGATAAGAAGACTATGACGATGGCCATGATGATGGTGAACGTCGTGGTGGAGAAGAAGAAAACGGCGTGGGACGCCTCGAGAAGAAAGTGGGCCGAAATCGACAGAGTAGGAACTCGCGAAAGTGGACCGAATCTATCTATATAACATCATATTATACATTGAATATTATTTAAAACGAATGAATTGTGATTGAAGTGAAAATTTTTAATGATTACGCGACTAATATGTGTGAAAATTTGGTGAAATTATCACTTAAATCGGAAAATTATGTCGAGTTTCTTCATTATGTTTCGTAAGTCGTTTTACGAATTATTTTCGATAAAAAAATAGATTGCGATTATATGTGTGAGAAGAAATTGTAATCTATTTTCATATTAAAACAATAATCGAATAATTTTTCATAGATGAAAACTTCAGTTCCGATATTAATCAAAATAAAAGTTCTGTCAGTTGGTCAGTAAAGGTCATCACCTTTACAAGTGTCAAAACGATGAGAACCTTCAAGAATCGCTGGGTCATTCAGCCTAGGTAAAGTACACACGATACAAAATTAAATAATAATGAATAAAAAATCAAACAAAAAAAAATTCGTCGATAATAGCTTCGCATATGACTGGCGGCTGTTTCTTGTCAATCGCGTGATTGATGGTGGTCTTCGAGAAAAGAAGAATCGTTCGCTCTGTGTGTGTTATACGATGAATTACGAAATGAAAAATGCTATTTAATTTGTTATATTGGAAGTTATCGGATAACGGTAAACATTATAAATTTATGTAAGTGTTCCGCATTTACGATTACGATGTTTAGTGCAGAATATGCGCAAATCATTGCGTTTGTCGATAGTCCAATGACAATTCAAATATAGTCGCTATAAAACTTGATTGTGTACATAAAATTTAAAGATATATTAATTCTTATTATATTATAAATAAGTTTTCCTGCAAATCGATACTCCTCAGAAAGACGTATTTTAATGAAGTTGCCGCAACGAACGAATCGCTACTTTCGCGTACGCCTACAAAAGGCCAAAAGTACACACTTGCAAGATAATTGAATGCAAAAGCGATCTATTGATCAGATCGAGGGGAGAAAATAGAAACTTGTGCTGAGTTTAATTGGATCTTTGTGGGTAGGAATTTTATTAACAATCCGTACGCGAGAGTTGTAGAGATTCAACAATGTAACTCGTTGAATGTATTCGGGACGATAAATTTTCGTAAATTATTAGAAAATTCGCAAGAAAATATTGTAAAAAGATGTTAAGTCGTATGCAATTTGCATAATACTTCTTTTTACATATACGTTTGCAAAAAAATGGGGATAATGTCATTAGAAATCGTATAATTAATTTCAACATCGTTTCAATTGTGATTGTGTCCGTTTTGGAAAATGTGTACGTTTATGTAAAAATTCGCTAAGTACCAAATTTAATGATGAATTCAAAAACAAAATGGCCATTTTGAATTGTGACGCAAGTCGGTTCGCATTCGGAAAACAAACTTTGTAACGAAACGTCCTTCGAACTGAATTTGAAAAAAAAAATGAAAACTACCTGCAAACCTATCCCAAAAGATAAATCTTGTACAATTTTGTCATCTGGCGTCTTCACGCATAAAATACGAGGAAAAAATTATCAAAAAAAAAATGAACACATGTCCTCCGGCATAATCTGAGCGCTAAACTGACAACGTAGAATTATGAAAAAGGAAATATTATATAATATTATATTACGAGCATAATTTCAGTAAAATGTATATTACAGCATTATCGTGTGTTTGCAAAGTATTGTCACCGGGCAAATACAAATATAGGCAATCGTTATCGGACGTTATCAAATGACATGCTTTTCAATGTGAATTCGTTGATTTCACTAATAAATTTGATTAGAAACTAATGCAAATATGTGCCTAAATTGTCACGAATTATCATGATTCTATCGATTTTATAAATCCACCCCATATAAACTATATCCATAATAATACTAATAAGAAGTAGTTTGACGTCTATTGTGAAAAATAATAATATTTCTAAACGAACCATCGATCAAAAAAAAGAAAAAAAAATAGATCCTTTAGAAAAAAATTCAAAAGACCAGTCGGAGCATCTAGGGGTTATCCAGGTAAGGATAACCAGGTAAGTAATTCGTAGTCACGCAGGACCTCATTGAAACTCGTATATTCTACACAAATAACGAACGTTCAAAAATAAAAATCTTACATAATGACACGAATCGGTTAAATTTTACGGAATATTTTTTCGAAGCGATAAAATGCAACAACGTGCACTGTCGCTAGACGTTTCGACATCTACTTTTACATTTTGTCCGACGACTGAACGTAACGATTTCCATATTATTACAATGGCAAAATTCGTAAAATCCAGACAAATGTTATTGTTCAAAATTCATACGGAATTATCAAACAAAGGTCAAATAGGTTCATATTTTTATAGCATGCGTAATATTATGCAAAATTTAACCCTGCTTTACATATTCTACGTAACAATCGCGCAGATTATATCGAATATCTTCATTTGATACGAATTCGACTGTGCACCCAAAACAATCTGTATTTTTTTGAATTTCATTTAAAAATAAATAAATACTTTAAAACTAGACAGAAATGCGTTTATATTATAGTAAAAACTAACGATTTTATGAATGACAAAATCAAAATTACTTTTGAAAAGATTAAATCGAAACTAATCTACGTTTATAATTGATACAATTTATTCATATATTGATTAAAATAATTGTATGTCACGCGATTAGTTAAAAATTTCGAAACAACACACATTACCATGACACAAAATCAAAACTTTCAAAATAAAACCAATATTGATTTTTTGATAATTATTTCGAAAATATATTACATACTAACTAATTATTTGTATGCAACGAATACGGCAGATTTTTTAATCAATATTATTTGAAAATATCTCATACTAAATTTGAATATTTCGAAATAGTTACTTGATAAATGTACTCGAACAATAAGATTCATGTTATTATATTTTCAATCGATACATATTTGAAAGTTTATCAGAATGTTACAACAATCGAATTCATCTCAAAGCTATCGAAAGAATCACATACTAAACTTGAATATTTCGAAGAAATTACTTGATAATAAACATACTCGAACTAACAATATTATATTTTCAATCGATACACATTTGAAAGTTTATTAGAATGTTACAACAATCGAATTCATCTCAAAGCCATTGTAAGACGTAACACGAAACTTTAACAGATTTCTATCTACAATTTCGACTCGATACACTTCGAAAGCACACGAAGTTTTCGAAATAGAATCCATTATGATGCCATAACGTAACATTTCCATATCGAAACTTAACAATAAGAATACAATTTGCCGAAAAACCTACCTTCTAAGACTGATGGGCTGAAACGGATACGCATGCGGCTGCACGGGCAAAGGCAGCGGATGATGGGCATGAGGCGGAGGCAAAGTGCTATAAGGCGGTGGCAGCAGCTGAGGAGCGACAGCCTGCTGGACACCGCCATGTCCAGATCCATCCAACTGCTGGGCCTGCTGCAGTGGCTGACCATGCAGCTGGTTGCGCGCGGCCGGCTGGGTCCGGCACGCGCTCATCACCTCACCATTGACACTCACAGCACTGCACTGACGTCCACACCGCAAATCCTTGTCGTCTTCATCGGTCACAACAACACCATGGACACTACCGTCAACGAGGTCGGCAGCCGGCACTTGTATGCGCATGTTCGACGTCTCCCCATCACGGCCGACGGCCGGCGAGTGACTGCTCCCCACTCCCAGCCAGCGGTGCAACTGTGGTTCTTGTTGTTGTTGATGTTGTTGCGACAGAGGTGGGGACCCCCTGCACTCGTAAGGCTGCCACAGGAGGGAGGATAGGGCCTCGTCGGCGTTCCTGTGCCTGACCGACACCCTGCCGATGTATTGGGGCTCTTGGTAGCTCTTGGATTTGGGGATTTGGTGGGTTTGGTAGAAGGTCTCGAGCGGCCCCGCCGGCGTCGAGTGGCGTTTGGACGCATCTCGAATGGTATTGTCGCTCGTTGATGTCGACGGGGTGGTTTTGGGGGGTGTTGAAGGGGTGGTGTCGGGGGGTGGTGCTGAAGCGCCCGGCTCGGGGCCATCAGCCCGCATTGGCCGATGGACGCTACATGCCACCCGATGACGGGGATTTCCTATTCATCCCTTGTGATCGAATCTGAAAAGATTTATATTCGGAATTAAATTTCAATATCAAAATCGCTATATTATTAAATAATTAATTGATGAATATTCAGGTTATTGACAATCACGACATCTATGAGTGTAGATGTTAACCATTCAATTTTACAATTAGATTTATTGTTGAAGTTATTTTTATAAAAATAATATTTTATTACGTATAAAATAATTTTTATTATATTTCGTTTATAAAAAATTATATACTAGACCCATCAACTGATAAAAATATATAAATCAATTTTATGTTTGACGATATTTTCAATCAAATAAATTGATCCGAAGATTATAAAGTACTTCACCAAAAGATTAAACGGATTAACAATAATCGAGTACCTCAATTCGATTTATTTTCTTACAAAAATACCATTCAGCTTTCTTACGATCATATAAAAACTCAAACCCATCAATAATTTAAACAAAAAAAAAAATCACACCCTAATAAAATTTAAAATCGTATCATCCAATTGCACAAACATGAAACAATTTAAACTCCAAAATGATCAAACATATACAAATTTAATCGCCACACACATCAATCAACTTCAATTCCCACCAGATAACACACATGCTCAAAACTCGAACCCCCATCGAAACCACCATGACACAACAGTCAAACGGCCACCATATTGCTCTGCTCGAATGCAAAATATTGTTTGTCCCGTTTGAATTAGCGACGGTCGGGGGCTGGCTTTATCGGCCGACTTTAATGGACTGGAAATCACTATTTGGTGAAAAAGGGCATTGTACAAATAACGACCCGTGCCCAGTAATGAAATTTATCGAGCTGTTCATGTGTGAATCCTGTTTGTTATATGTATATAATAGTAGAATGTTTCGTAACAAAGAATTTAATATGTAATATGAAGGGTGTCGGATCGAAAGTTGTATATAAAACAGTTTTCATATTAGAAATTTGAATTGAATGATGTCGATTTTGGTTCCATTCTCCGTATGCGCTTTTCAACAATGGACTGACAAATGTGGAACTTTAGGTCAATCGTATTATATATTCATGTAAATAATCGTGAACGAAGAAAGTTACGATTTTATCATTTGGATATCGATTTCGAGTGAGCATATGGCGAGTATGATTCAAGTTTCTCTTCGGTTTTAATATAATATAACATAAATTGTCGTATGTTTGGTTCATCACACGAGAAAGTTGTATATTAATCGCTGTTTAAAAAAACGAATTGCACGATCAGTGTCAAATCGAATTTCAATTCATATCACATTCATATTTAATTATTCGAAAAATCCCAATCCAAAATTATAATCAAATCATATTCCCGCAAACTCCCAACTCAATCAGCGAACATTTCAATCCAGCAACACTTAAAATCTGACCGATCCGAAACGTGAAACAAATTCAATTAAATCCTCAAAGCGCCCCGAAAACAGTCCGGCCACTACACACACACAAAATATCCGAATTACCCTCGTCTCCCCGCAGACGAGTACCCGGTCAAAAATAATTACCGAAAGTGACGAAGCGATGAGTCATCTTGATATGGCGGCTTTCCGGGGGGACTCGAATTAAATTTTAACTCCGTTCAATTTGAATCGCACCCCGTTTTCCCGCCCGCGCGAATTTTAATCCGATTAAAAGTTAAACGACCACCGCAGTGAATGTTTATGACGCGGGGGTGCCAACGTAAGTCATTATCGCGAATAGCTCTCTGTTTGCGAGCGGCCAGGAAATTGGATCTATCGATCCTGATGTATATGTATTATAAAATTCAGGGATAGGTATCTGAAACGTGTAGGAGTTGTGGAAATTTCAGAATTGTTCGATTCAAATCAGAAAATGTTTTGATTAGATTTGAAATTTGTTTATAAAATAGCATATATGACGCATATGAGAGCCATCTATGGAATAATTATAATATTAAATTTATTTCATATTAAGAATTAGTGGCTTTAGTAATAGAAATTTAAACGATTTGTATAACTTGAGTGACTCGAATCGAGCTACTCCAGCGACTCGAGCGACTCGAGCGATTTGAGCTACTCCAGTGATTCGAGCGATTAGAGCGACCCAAGTCGTTCAAGTCGCTCGAATCACTTGAATCACTGAAGTAATTCGAGGCATTTGAGCGATTCGAGCGACTAGACCGACTCAAGCGACTAGAGCGACTCGAGCGATTCGAGCGACTAGGGCGATACATTGCTGATGAATCAAACGATTATATTGTCGTTCGAATTGCTTAAATCGCTCAAATTATCGATAATGAAGACATCCATTAGTAATAATGCAATAAAATGGAATAAGATAAAATGCATAAATAATGATTAAAAAAATATGAAAATTAGATCACAAAGTTTTCTAATAAAAAATAAATTATCATGATTAAATAAATGCATATGGTTTTTTTGTGAAGTGGATCATGCGGAAATTAATTATAGCAATAGAGTGCGTCGGATTATTCAAATTGAAAAACATTAAATGAAAAATTATGAGTTCATCCCTTGACAGTTTGCGCCCCTTTGTTCGATTACAAATTGAGCCAGAGGGGGATGAAAAAAATTGAACGTGCGATATGTTTTATCGTCACATCGTTTCGATGGACGAATGAATGATTGTCGTCGCATCACTAGTTTGATTGATGATGCATTTTTTATTAAATCCATCTTTTTTCACTGACGCATTTTCCAACTTTTCGATAATCATCGAGAGACTGTGTACGTTGCGTCACGAAAATTTTTCCATCAATTATACATCAAAATTATATTATATTATCAAAATTCGGTTCGATCAGACTTCGACGATAATTTGTAAATGATTTATATTATAGTAAAAAACAAGTTTCGTCAACAAAAGCAGTCCAGATCATTTAACGGTACGATGCAAGCTGCAACATGCAACCGAAGTTGCAACATCAACTTTTTCATTCGTTTGTACAAAGACACGGTCAGGGCTACCAATTTTTTCGAATTACATACGACACAAAAAAAAAACATTTCGCTTACAAAATATTTCGACACGATTTTTCCACGCATTTTTTGTGGGACTTCGCTATCGCGTATCATCAATTTTAATTAATCGCTCCACTTATGCGAACATCATGTTTCGTTTTAGCACGCTTTCATACTAGTATTTTAATTGAATGGTCGAACTAATTAAGTAATCGTCTAGGAATTCCGCCTCAAAATTGTTTGCAATGCGTTTGCACAAAAAACGAATACGATTCGGTCTCTAAAAGAGTTGATGTTTTTTTGCGCATGCAGATATCGAAAATGAAAAATTTTCACAAACGAAATGGTGAAAGTGGTACTTAAAAAGGTCATACGACAATTACGGTATAACTCAGGTGCATTATTCGTTGGAGAAAATCGTGCGATTTTTGTATAAAAGATCTAATAAATGTCGGACTCTATTCAAAGGCTCTTTGTATGCAAAAACTCGTATAAAAAAGCATTAGAGTTGAAATTTCGCGTATAAAGAGAATATTAGACGAAAAATTTTCGAATCCGCAAATAATATTTAATGCAGTTAACTCGATTGATCCTTTCTAGTTACAAAAGTAATTGGAAACTATATCAATATTGTTTGATGATAAATCAGTGATTATTGCAAAATTATGTATACTCAACCATTCAACATATCAAACAATTAAGTACATGCAAACACGCTTGATTTTCATTTGATATGCTCAAAAGCGAATTAATCGCTTTCCACGATTCAGATTAAATCATTAACACGAAAAAAGTAAAAACAAATGCATATTCAACTAAAACTTTTCATTTATATACCAATTTATGTAATCCAATTATTTAACTCGTCAAGTTTCATGATATTTAGAGATTAACGAATTTATTAACTATAATAATTAATAAAAATCAAAATTTCACATTATGAATCCATTACAAAACAACACGACAATCCGACGACAATTAACATACAGCCTCTCGACCGCAATCAATCATTGACCTCACCGAAAGAATCCGTACATCTTCGACAACAAACGGCGGAACAAACCCAATTTTTTTCCCGCTCCGAATAGAAAGAAAAAAACAGGCATAATTACGCCTATTATTAGAACCGTTTAATCCGGGCCAACGTGACGTGAGAAAATCTTCGGCGCTGATAAAGCGTGTCTTCCGCTTCCGTCCGACGGACACTATCCGAGCAATCGAAAGCGGTCGTTAAAAAGCCATTTCGAGACCATGTACCTTGCGTAGGTGCGCAATTTTTCATACTCCGGGAAAAAGGGTCATTTGGCGGGAGATTTTTTTAAAGAAAAACGCCGAAAAAACGCGCTTTCTATGCGCCGTTCGGCCGAGTGGCCGTTGTCCGATTTCGCGTCGTCGGCGCTTTTTTTTTGCATCGAACACATTTTCTCTTGAAGAAATATTGGTTTTTTTACATGGAAAAAATGATGATTTCGAAAGTGTCGCATTATGAATTTCGAATAGTTATTAAATAACCGTTCAATATAAAATAAAATACGCCCATCCTACGATTTATGCGGTAGATACGCTCCGCGATAAATTGAGTAAAAAAATTGACTATGAATCCATACAAAAACATGATATAAGTTTCAAAGAAAAAAACACGTAAATAGAGACATTCAATTCATACTAAATAGAAAGATTGGTTTAGGAAAATTTGCGTAAATAGGTCTAAAATATATTTAAAATACGATAGAAAAGTTTTAATATGAGGTTTTATTTAGTAATTATAATTTTCATGCAGAATATGAATCATTGCTTAAAATAAAAATAATATACATTCATCCTCATTTTCGCTAGTATCTTCTAAAACAACGGCTTTTTTATTTTTCTCTAATTCAAAATTACTTTCATCGTCACCACTTAAAATAATCAATTCTTTTCCATTTTGAAAAGAACGTTGATTGGTCATGGGTAGTTTTTTTTACTAACAATAAGACATTCCATAATCAATGATTATTTTTTTGTCAACGAATTCAAAACTTTTCTATCAAAAAAACAGATTTTGTTTAACCACGTTAAAGTGAAACTTCACAAAAAAGTACTACTTAAATCGGGAGATTGATTTGCTTTAGTTTGTATAATTTAAATTTGATTTTTTTTAAACTTTTAACTTTGAAATGAAACATTTCATTGATTACTATGACAATGATCTGAATAATAATTTCCTATAGTTAAATTTGAAGTTGAAAAATAAGAATTTGAATTTTAATAAGTTTAAATTAATGTTTAAAACATTGAATTCGAAGATTGAAATATAGAATTAGAAGTTCAAAAGATTGTCGTATAAAAACTGTACTTTTTCCACAAAACCTCTCATAACAAAGACACCATTTACGCACCACTCATAAACCAACTCCCACAAATTTTCCCACCATCTTCAACCACACAAGGAAGCGCCGAAGCGACAATGATTCCCGCCAAAAAAAACGCATCAGACATTGCCAACATGTCAAATGCGACATCCTGCCGATGCGGCGTCATGAATCCGAAATGACCCCCGACAAATGACCCCGCCGAGATCGACGACACACGATCTTGCAATGTAGATCCACGGATCTTTGTCATAAATCACGACGAGAGCGGATCCTCTGTTGTGACTTGTGATCAAATTCAACGAGCCGGTCGCTTGAACTTTGCCACTGTTGATGACCCGGTGGACAGTGCGTTCGATGACACCGCTCGAGAGTGTTTTGTGTATTGATTGTTCTTTGGATCGGATTGTGGCGATGATGATTCAGGTTGAGACGATTCGTTTATTGGAGATGTGTTATGGTTTAGGGTTGCGAATTTTGAATCGAATGTCTTTTTTGGTACTTTTCCATTATACTGACGAAGATGGCCGGTGCATTCGCATATGTATATTTTATAGTTAATGTATTCATTCATACTCCCGTGTATGTTTTCTTTGTACGTTTTTTACACGTTTTCGCTTTTACACGGTTCAAAAATAAAATAAAAATAAATGTTGAAAATAATCAATAATAATAACATTAATAATTTTAACATTGAATTTTATCACTAACTAAAATAGAAGAGCCACTGTTAGGTAAACAACGAGGTGCGTACCCGCACGTTTGTCATTACGTCGTAGTTTGACGTTTCAAGCGTAACCTCAAAACGATATGTCGACCATGATATTAAACATTTTTATAAATTGCTTATTAAAATTACGACTTCGAAAATTAGGATTTCGGACTAAAATTAACCTAACCTAACCTAAGTTAATAAAAAGCTTGAAAAAAAGAACCAAATTATGCGGTTTTTGTGTACTTTTCGATTTACACGATTTTACATTAAAAAATATAAAATTTTGATTTAAACGTTTTTCTCAGGAACATATCTACCTTGTAAATCGAGGGATAGGTATTTAGATAACGTATGCATTTGCGAGAGAATGCACGTATTCACGGGTTTGATGCTTTAGTTGTAAGTTACAACTAAAGCATCTAACAAAGTTAAAAGTGTAAAATCTACATCTTAACTACAAATTCACGATTTGACATCTAGCGATTTGTATGTTACAACTTGTAACATACAAATCGCTAGATGTCAAATCGTGAATTTGTAGTTAAGATGTAGATTTTACACTTTTAACTTTACGCATACGCTTTACACTGTAAAGTATTGTGTGTTCATTATTTTGAAATTCTATAAAATTTACTTCCACTTTGTTTTTAGAAAAACTGAACGTAGGGGTTAGGTAAATGCCGCATGTTACAGTCAGAAACACTAAAGTATTTTTTATTGAACGTTTGGTTAGGTTAGGTGTACAGGCCATCTGCACCAATTTAACGAGAAAGTACATTTTTTTTCAGAAAGTGATTAACTTTTATGAAGTCTAATTTTATACAAAAATTATGATAATTCATCAAAAATTTATTTTTCAAAAATTTTAAGAGCCGTTTAGTAATTTATGTAATAATTTTTCGACTCATTAAACATGAAAAACATAAGAATAACGATTGAAATTCAATAAAAAATTATTACTTCGAGAATGTAGCAGAATCTAAAAATTTGTTGAAACTTTTAAAACTAAATCTATGTCTAGATATGTATAGTCTTGAGCTTAATGTCATTATTTAACCGCAAGAAATTTTTAAAATACAAGACATTTGTCATTTTTTCCAAATTCAATAAAGGACAAGGACAGGAAGCTATTTCAAAGGACTGTTCTTTCAAATAAACGACGGTTGGTAGCCCTAATTATGAAAGAAATGTGAAATGAGAGTGTTTTTAACGGAGTTTTATAACTAAAAGCTTTTGGAATGATTTCTTTGTGTGTGGGTTTTATGTATGATTTATTGTAATGAATTCTTAATTGCGGCATTGAAACTAAATGTATGATTAATAACTATGTAACAGTTTCTACTAATGTTAAAAGTTAAGCGATAAACAGTATGTAAATATATCTATTACATAAATAGCATCGTGTACCATTAAATAATTTGAAATTGAAAATAATTTATATGCTTCGATTTTTGTTGATAATACCTGACTCGATATCGGTAATTACCCCTTACCGGCAATTACTGGAAACGATTTTATCGCGAATTAAGGACAGATTTAGACATATTGTAACGAAAGATTATTGCGAAAAAAATTTGAAAGGGCGTTTTTATGAACATGAGAGGCGCAACTATGGTAATCATTTATTCTAGTTTCAGTTATAATACCTATGTATGGATTTATATGGCATTATTCATCTATAATTCTATAACGTATTTGAAAATATTATATTTAAGTTTCAAACAAGGATACTGTTTTTAGTAAAGTTAGCCACATACAGATATACTTTAATCGTCTAATCTACAGACGCAATTTTTATTTATTTACCGGTAATGGGAAAAATTATTTACCGTTTAACGGTAATTGAAATTTGACGGTAAATTGCAAACCCTAATTGCAACACAATACGCCACACCAACTCTAAATTCACATGATTTCCAAATTCCATCAAAACCCAATAAAAAAATGCGCAAACTGAACAAATCCAAAAAGCACAATCCTTCAATTACAACCCGATGAAGGCGTAATTGAATCGAGAGCGTTCCTCCACTTCGCACACATTCCTCTCGCATAAATCGCACAGTAGAGACAAACGTCCGGCAATAAATTTCCCAAGTTTTCGCACAAATTGTGATTTGTTTTTGCGAGATTTTGTCAAGAGAACGCAGCCGCGGCTGTAAGGGAACGAGGATAAGTCACTTGAATAAATTAAAAAGTTTCGCGCGCGAGTGCGCTTCGACGCCAACACTTTCGAAACGAGTGCTGCAACGGATGTATAAGAAGTTTGTTATTTATGTATATTGGGGAAGTTTTTGCTGAGTGTTCGATTCGATGTGAGCTAGTTCAAATTTTGCATGTTTCATTAGTTTGAAGATGATTCGATTAAATCCCCGTTAACTGTAAAACGGTCGCGTGATTGGTTTAATGATTCAGAAACTATACGGGTTAATGAAATTGACATTGACACTTTTTTTTAATCTTATCTTTTACATGTGCACTTTGTACACATTGTCCAATTGAAATTGATATAATACTAGCCATGTTTCATTTATATAATACTAGCCATGTTTATTTTTCGACGACCCAATATTTGAACACAAATATTGACTTTTGTGTAATCTATTTGTACCGATACTTAACGATAAATTTTATAGTGTACGAGCTGATAAAACAAATATTTACCTCAAACAAACTTTTATGTTATCGAAAGTTTTGATCCAATTTCACAGAAAAAAAATCAATTTAAAGATTAGTAATATTTCGTTAATAATAAGATTTGAATTTTTTTAAGACAAAAGTCATCCAAAATAATAAATTAAACGATCAAAAGAATTATTTCACAAACAATAATCATTAAACGAATTCCGACATAACAAATAAACTAATCGGGTGCGATAAATCGGCCACCGAAAGTGAATCGTGCCGATAAATAAAATCGTTAACGAGCCAAATGAGCGCTGAATTGAATTGAGTTGTATTCGGAAAAGCGGGGGGAAAATCACCGTTTCAGTGATTTTCTCTCCACGGGGAAAAGTTGGACTTCTGAAAAAGAACTAGAGGACTATCTCTGGCAGTGTTCCTGCCACTTTCTTGCTGTAATCTCGTACAAAGCTGTTAACTGATTGAAACGGGGCGAAAGGAAGTTTTCTACAGCTCAGTAATTATCTGTTTAGCGTTTTGCTAGATAACGATTCTAGGTGTGTTTTGAGAACGGGCGAGGAATTTTTCAGTTCTCGTGTTTATTTGAATGATGCAACTGGAAAGTTTTCCAGTTATCTTACATTAGTTTTTTTTTTCAGTTGTGGAAAGTTTTATTTTTGCTAAGAAATAAATTTTAATTAAATTATCTTGTAACCTTTGACGTTATGTTGAAAGTTGAATCTTTTCACATGAAAGTTTTCTACATTTTATTTTTTAAATATTTGTTTGGATTAAGAAAATAATATTTTTGACTCAAATTGAAATTAATTATGAAAAAGATTTTTTTTGTTAAATATAATATCATAATAATCAGAGTAATTATCAATTTTTTAATGCAAAGGAAAAGTTGAATAATTTTGATTGTCAGTACATAATTAAAGAAAAAAAAAATGATAATCGAAAAATAATCATTTCAATCTAAAGCCTAAACAAATATTCTCAAGTTAATAAAAAAATTACATCAAATCATCAAAATCAAGATCAAGAAAGAAGCCATCTATTTTCAATGGCCGCTACTACTAAAAGCACTAATCAACAATCAACAGATGGCGACAACTTTACCCGCACAAATTACAACTCGCTTATACAATTTGCACAAATTTACAAGGCACTTATAGTTTTTCGATTTGCGATAAATAAGCATATGCGAATTCGCCAAAGGATAGTTCGGTAAAGGGTTTATGGTTCGCAATTTCGACGAGCGTCTGAGGAATTACCGCTCTAGCGTTATTCTACTTTACAACGCAGCATATAAAGAGGATGGCACGGAAGTGAGTTAGGGCAGTGCTTCTCAATCGAGGGATGGTAAATTATTTAGAGGAGGTGTGTTTGTTTGTGTATAATTAACTAATGAAGGGTCGGAGTCTTTGTGTACGAAAGAAATCGAAGAAGATATATAATTACTAATTAGATCGAGTAAGGAAATTCGATGTGGATTAAAGTGATAGTTTTTGTGTTATGTTATTTTATGTGATAAATATTATATAACATAATAATTAGATGTGAATATATGTATCATTGTATTATAATCACGGTATTGATTGTATCTAGAACGAGTTAAAAATAATTTTTTTTAGTTTATATCGTTTTTTATAAATTTTGATCGTGAAAATTGAAAAAAAAAATACAACAAACAAGAAAGGTTTTTTAAATTTAAATAAAACGAATTTTTAAGAATTAGTGAATAAAGAAAATACTGCTACAATTTTATATTGAAGTATTCTATGAAAAAATTCGCTAATCAATCAAATTTTTTATCAAAACCTTCAACATAGCTTACAAATAAAAAACAAGCACTTCACTCAACAATCAACAAACATAAAAATCAAATTTCCCATCATCAATCGAAGAACACCAAATCCCCCAATCCGATCCAAATCCACACAACCACAAACAAAACCGATCACGTCCTAACACTTTCTCACAACAACCATCATTCCTTCTTACAACTTTTTCACAAAACACGACTTGAACAACCCTGATTTAGAATATGGTGGGTGGGTGAAAGCCACAAGTGACTTCATCAATATTTATTGCATTCCAATACCACGGTCGTCTATCTTAATTCGTAGATAGGGGTGCTACGTTTCGTACGCGTACGATCAATATGCGCGCGATCATACCAATATTTCGTTATCAAAAATATCGAAAAAAAGCTCGAAAAAGTTCCATTTTATACGTGTGATTAACTATGGACATTCCTGAAATATCGCGGCTTATCGTCAACCCAGAAAAAAGATTAATTATTGTGTACGACCGTTTTTTTAAGTGGGATCATGTTTTTGATGAATCGCCGTGTATTAATCTTAATATTTCAATGTTATGTTCGATTAGTATTTTGTCATAACAAACTATTTGTTTCTCCAATGTACGACCTACTCCGAAAATAAGCTCTACCATGATTTGAGACCTAGTAAAAATACGAATTAAAAAAAAGTCGATCAATATAAGAGATTGGAGGTATTGGGGCAAATGATTGTGAATTCTTGAGATTGAGAAATCTCCTTTTTATTAATATTGACTATTATGAATCTCAAGAACTCTTACAATTAGAGAATTTTGTTAAATATTTTCGAGAAATTTCGAGAAACTCGAAATTTTTCATAATTTATTAGGAATATTTAGAATTGATTACTTAAAATATGAATTTTTATAATTACATATTTCCTTTTACATGAAAACTTTGGGTTTTTTGTTTATTTTTTCCAAAAATATAAGTAATTCCCCGAAAATAAACCCTAATGCATTTTTTATATAAAATTAACATAAAACCGGGTCATATTTTTGAAGACACATAGTATATATTATATTATATAGTAAATTTAAAGTATACTATTTTTAATTACATACATATATTATTATATACCAAATTGCAGTCAATTCACAAACATCCACAAACAAATCGAATTAAACCATCCAACACATACACATATCTGAAAGAGATTAACCATCCCCTATCGGAGATATACGCATAGTACAACCGAGGTAAACCGGAAAGGGAAATTGAGTCAATGCCTTGTATATAGAACCTCCCATAGGAAGGTAGGTAGGGCCGCTGAGAATTAATCATGTTCGCTCGACTAGATACGAATGCCGCTCAGATATGATATAATTCAATACGGTCATTACGGGAAATGCACGAAAACCGATTTTTCCGAAGCACGGGAGGAGAAAAATCGGGAAAAGCGTTGGGAAAATTAGCAGACAAAGTCTGCGAGGGCGTATTTGCGTTGCTAACAAGCGCCGACTTCGAAACTGCTTTGAAGTCATTTTTGTCCGGTAACCAATTACAATCTTATCCGATTGCTCTTTGTGAGGATATTTGGTTTGTCTATGTGTAAAATTTCGGACGTATTTGCGAAGAAAACTCTATCTATTTGATATATATATGTTTACGCTTTTGTGTGTTTGTTTGTATTGGGGTATGATTAATCTGAGGCGTATTTTATGGTTTCTAGTTATGTTATAAGATGAATTTATACAAGAAAGGGGATGCAGTTATAGCTTAAATATATCTAGACTCGGATTTTAGGTGATTTAGTGAGATGCATTTTGGGGGAAAGTATGAAAAAGTAAAAGGAGGGGAACTGCATTAAAGCGTGATTTAAGGTTTATGAAATTCATCGAATCAGTATTTTTCCATTTCGCAAGTCACGGAATTACAGAGGGTATTTCCATTTTCGATGAATAAATGAATCGAAATTGAGAAATGATAATGAATCACGAAAATTTATATTTATTTACTTTTGTATCAATTTTGTATACAATGAATAGACATTAAACTTTCAATATTGATCAAAATCATCTAAACATTCTAAAATTCACATAAAATTTTCGGCAAAGAACGAACACAAACTTAAATCAACGACTAAATTGAGCGTCACTAAAACGCGTCTGAAAACCGTTTTAACACTCATAGTTTCTAACAAAGGTACCAATTTTCCTCAGCGAACTCTCGAGATGTGTTCCGATTTGTAAGATGCTGAAAATAACTTACGCCTTTCGTTTTTTTCGCATTTTTCGTAAAAAAGCGGGTCCAAATTGATACTTCCGAACGCGTTCAACAAGTTGAACCTTCGAACCTCGCGCCTCTCCTACAAACCCAACATGAATAAAACATGAGCTGACGAATTCGCGAAAATCGGCTAATCAATTCATAAAAATATAAATAAGCGAACAAAAATTTTCAAAGGAACTTACGCCGAATACAGATTCAAAGCGCATAAATCTCCGTTTATGCGAGCTCATGGAAAATAGTGAAAATCTGCCTGCTTATGCATATATAATGCATAACTGACCGAATACATAAAATATTGAATCATATATGTCCTAACTAAAATTGTGAAATCAAATATTTTGTAATAATAAATATATTTCTTCATCGAAATTTTTAAAATTTGTAACATCTTCAAATATTATTCATATGATGTACAAATTTTTTTGAGATTTTTGAAACGATAACGACCTGTACTTATTTCAAAAGGAAAAATGATATTAAAAACCGATAAGCAATGATAAAACAATTCGAATTACATCATTTATTTTAATATTTAAAACAATAAACAATTCTAAAACAATGCAGCTTAAAAAAAATATTGTAACAAGAACGAATATCCGATCGACGACATCACTAGGCGTTAAAATGCCATTGTTTTCTCAGACGGGGGATGTCTCCTTTCAGCCGGCTCGGAATCGGCTCAAATCTACTGAAAGGATGATGGATGAAGGGGGTAGAGTGAAAAATTGAAGCTGGAAGGTGAAAGTGTTGAGCAAATGTTTGTATAGGACATTCGAAAAGCGCGCCGGCTCGTATTCTTGGGTGTGTTTTACTGATAAACTTGACTTTGACGGATACGGACGACGTATTTCTGTGTGCGTTTTTCAGCTAACTTTCTCGCTTTTATCTCAAATTATATTATACGTGTTCGACGTGTAAAAATTCCACGAGGAAATGTTTCGGATTTCGAAAATGGGCGAGCGCGAACGGAACGAACACGTACGTTTTGATTCAAGAACGAGATACAAAAAAGTTATCGATTTTTTTATTTATGGAAAAGTTTGATTAAGATTTTGTTATATTCAATATATAAAAAAAGTATTTTTGAATACATAATTCATTGAGTTATACAATATTTTTTTTCAATTGATTTTTGTAAACAATACTATTTTTGTATTATATTATGAATTAAACTCTTACAAAAATCTTCTCAATTGAAAAATATAAAACAATGATAAAATTTAAAAAAGACTCAATTGTATATATTAATTAAAATTTATACAAAAACTTGATAAATGGAATGGTTGATTCAAAAGTAGGACGTGCTAACAGTACCACGCCCTTATGTGCTCCATAAATAGCTTCGCTATGAAAACAACGAAGATGACGAGACATGAAAGCGGCACCTGAAGAAGACGATGACGACGCACATTTGCACCATCAATCAGCCATTGTCTACAAAGCCATCTTACGTTACGTATCCCATAATTTCTTATATATACAATATATAAAGCCGACGCACTGCAATACCCACGAAAGCTTCCATAAAAAACACTATAAGAATACTCAAATTTTAAAATTCCACGCAAATAATAATAGCACGCGAAAGGCATCGTCATTATTATAGTTTTCAGAAAGCAGCTCGGTAAATTTTTAATAACGTCAACCGGCACGGCTATTTAATAACGGGCCGTAAAATATGGCGTTGCGACCGCTTTATTAATTCGCCTCGCGTTTTCTCTGGAAAAACTTAAAAATCGTAAAAATCCACGGACGTTTCGAGCCGGCGCCGTTTTAATATGAAAATATATATTCGGCCTTTGCACTCCGCAACGGAAAACCCTAATGAACCGTTCGAAAGGGCGGTAAATTACAATTTTTCCGCAGTATTAATATGCGAGCTTTTGAAATCAGCGTGGAGAAAACGAGCCGTAAATCGGCGCTTTTTTTTTTAACGTGTACACGAAATTAATGTTGGTGGTCGATAATGGTTTCAGTGATTGCAAACGAAAATAAGATGTTGCTTAAAATATATTTATATAATATATCGAAAATATATAACAATTTGTTTATGAATAGTATCAATGTTCGCTCGTAATAATAGAGTATTGTTTTCAGTTCTAAAACTTTGCCAGAAACTATAATCGGCTTCACTATTTCAAATATACGTAACTTGGCTGAATTTCATATAACAATACGATTTCAAAATAATAGAAAAACAAAGATTATTTCAAAAAGTTCATACATACGACAAATAAAGCATTTCGCAAACTCGAGCGACAAGTACTTAAGCGCATCGCAAACTCGACTAATAAAACATTGTTTTCAATAGAATTTCCACGGGAACGAAGCGAACAAATTCACGATCTTGATTTCACGGATTATTAGGCATCGCTGTTATGGTCGTTTCCGAAGATCGATAAGTAATTTCGGGGGATGGCTCCGGTTATATTATGAAAGTGCGTATTTTTTCTTTTCTCCATACTTTCACGTCGCATCGGAACGTTTTCTTTCCTCGCACATATAATACGTATATACCGGACACAAAAAGTCTATTCACAGGAAATTTTCTCTCTCGAAAGAGAAGAAAGAACCCTCCGTTTCCCGTTCGCAGCCCGAAGGCACCGGAATTGATAATGCGTAACGGAAAACTTTTCAAGAAAATCTGAAACACTTCGAGTGCGAACCGACGAATTCTATGGGACCGCACGTCGATGGGGAAAAAAAGTTGTGAAACGATCGACAGTACACATTTTGTATATAAGCTTTTTTTCAATGATAGATTCGTTATATTAAACTCCAATAATAATAAAAAAAATTCACATGAAACGATTAAAAAATACATAAAATATAAAAATGTCAACAGGCATCTGAAAATTTTCACGTGCACGTCAAGTTTTTGTGACCGTCGGGAATTTCCAAAAATACGTATTTACAAAATGGTCTCACCCTTTAAAATTTAACCTTCGTTATTCGACGCAAAGGACGCGCGAGGACACCTAGCAGTTCGTCAAAGCCATTCTTTTCGGGTTCGGGTTATTATGTATTATTATTTTAATATGTATGCGTGTTTTTGTGACTTGAAAGAACGAAAAGGATAAGCGGTTAATTGCGGGCGATTACTTCGGTGGGTCCCAAAGGCGTCGCGACAAATACATAGTCGAGACGCGGTTACCTTGCAAATCCCATCTGGGTCGTGGGATTTTCAACTTGTGTTTTGAATTTGTATAATTTTGTACTATTTTTAAATAAATATTTAAACTTTAGAATAATTTTTAGAAATACGTAATAATAAAAGATAGAATACCATTCAAAATTACATAAAGTTTGAAAGACTAACAAAATTGGTATTTTTTCATTAGATTGGCGAAAATGACTAGCACACTCACACATATACAAATTGTGAAATTGTAGCAAAGATGTAAAGCACGCGTGTACTATTTTGAAATTCTACAACATTTACTTCCACTTTCCTTTTAGAAAAACTGAATATTTATTCAGTTTTTCAAGCATATTTCATTGTCAGTCAGACAGAAACACTAAACGTATTTATTATTGAACGTTTGGTTAGATTGGATTAGGTTAGTTATTTTTAAATTAAATAACATTTATTTTCACCTTTCTCTAGTATGACTAAACTTAGAGGGTTGGGATAAAGCCGCATATCTCAGCTAGAAAAAATAATGTGTTAAAAGAACACTAATTTAAATTGTAATTATATTACAAAATTTTAACATAATGAAGACACATTTCATAATTTCACTGCAAATCAGCGATAACAACTAGCGATTTGTGTATGTGTGAGTGTGTCGTCTATCTGCGCTAATCTAATGGGAAAGTACCACAAAATGTACGTAAAAATATGATTCATTTTATAAAATGAATAGTTGTTTACTTTGAGAAATAAAATTATATCAATACGTACATTTCAATAATGAACGTAAAAATACAGCTTACAGAGAAAAATGAATAGAATATTCAACAAACGTTTAGTTCAGACAAACATTGATCCTATCAATTAGGCTTAGATATTTTTCTAGATCTCGAAATTGGCCTATTGTATAAATAAATTAGATTCGATATAATGCGATAACGCTAATCCACCTCCGAAGATGGTTCCGTTTCGCCCTCAGGCCAGTGTCAGCGTTATTATCCACAAGACACACCCTAAAGACTTCACTTTCCGAGGACCAATCTGTCTTTAATCCCATTAAGGACTAGCGGGGAAACCTAAGGGCAGCTTTTTATTACCACTTTTCGAGACACGCCTAAGAAAAGCGGACGAAAAAAATACGACGGGAAAATCGATTCCTTTTAAACGGATTAGATTATGAGCGACGTCTTTGCCGATGGAGATCGATTTTTCCTCGTACAGCGGGGAAATTTTCACGGAATTTCCTCGCCCCAGCCGTGAATGATCCAAAAGGTTGATAATGGGTCGTTTATTATTTATACTCGTATTTATTATCGGGTTGAATTTTCGTAAATCGGGCGCCGTTCGAGTCATCGGCCCGGATTTAACGATCCTCATTAGACACGGTGAAAAAGGTTATTGCGAAATTTAGCGGAAAATTTGTTTGAGCAAAGAGAGAAAATTGCGTAAGGAGAAATTTTCCCATATAAAAGGGAACGTGGCGTTGAAAAGGGCGATTCGTGTGCGCAAACAAAGCCAACGCTTTTTTCTCTATATGCATAATTTATTTTCGTTGGATTTTTCGAAGAAAACTCTACAAATGATTTTTCTGTATTTTTAGAATATTTTCATATTTTGATTCAAATTTGATTTTTATTATATGATTATACTTTTTTTTACAACCGATATTATTATAATATAATATCACGTTTGAATTGGTTTGTTTGTTTTAATACCAAATATTTTCATATTATTTCATAAATTGGTACTTAAAATATTTATTTGTATAAGACATATTTTTAAAACATTCCATTCTATTTATTATGTATATATAATTTAAATTTATAAACAAAAATTAATTATATTTTATGTATATAAATTTAGACAATTAGAATATATTTGCCAGTCACGACATGAAGCAAAACCGTATTTTGCCGGTGAAAGATGTATAAGGGTTTGCTTTATGTGGTATGTATGTAGGGTTGAAACGTAGTAGAAAAGTTTGCTTGATTAGTTTGGGTCTCCCGTGAAAATACCATGGCGCCAAAACGTGTATAGAATTTGAATAATAATAAAGCAGAGCACATTCAGACATCGCATTCATTCAATTAGTAGACAAAATCCGCAAATACCGCGTTATGTATTTTGATTGGGACTAGAACGCTTTTAAATTAAATTAAGCCCCAAAATGATTTACGTTCGAAAAAATCAGATTCATTTTTATATCAATTTGTATAATATAATATAATACCAAAATATGAAAAAAAAGTACTTCAACCCACCTTATCAATATAACCCAACTCACGTGCGCGTGCCAGTTTTCCCTTTTGCCCAATACGTGAACGGGTCCTTTTATTTAGGAGAATTTTCCTTCATCTGAAAGAGAGCTTTCTTCGTATGGATCGAGTGATTTATTTTTCGTATGACCGCACTCACAAGAGTACTACCACCTGAGTCATTAATCAAAACCGGCAGAATTTATTCGATAGCCCGCCGATAGTAATTTATTTCCTTTTTAAATAGTAATAACGTCGGAGGTGCGTTGGAAATTTACGCATCCTCGAATAATATAGAATATATATAATAATTAAATTTAGAAAGCTTTTCAAGTGTCAAAAGCATCGGCCGAGATTCTCTAATGGCGCTTGATTGATATGGAAAGTTTCAATTTTTTTCTACGGGTAGAAATTCGCGATTTTACATTTTATCGATGGGTATATATTGCGAAATGTATTATGCGGAATATTTAACGATGCAAGTTTCCGCTTTTTGCACAGTAGACTGTAAATGCCGATTATTTAAGTGGAACGTTTAATGTTCGAAACGTTTAACGATGCAGTGAACAATTTACTGAACTGTTGCAATCAAAATTTCAATATTGCTCGGAAAATTTGCAACACTGATGCAAATTTTGCGCGAAGAGAAGTAGGCCAAAAGTATAATATTTCGAACATAGACATAAACGGAACAAAGGCTCTTTCATTACATATAACCGCACCTGAACTTCAACAAAGAATTCAACTCTATTTCTACATAATGAAAAATTTCAAATTAAAACTCACCGATTGTTGATTTTCGAATTCACTCAACGTCCGAGTCTCGAAAGGCGTAATGTTCGAGGAAATGCGATTTGTCGACTTGTCTTAACTTTGGTTCGTGGCAGACCTCGACTTTTTGGGTCTCGAACTTTCGAGTCGTGAGCTTTGTGTGTTGAGCTTTGGCTGTTCGTTGTCGTAAATCAACCCCAATGAATTATTCTTTCGTTTTTCCCGGAAAATTGTCGTGTTTATCTCGCATAGATCGGAAAAACTGATTCGAAACAAATTAGCAAAGATTAGATGTGATTTGATTAGTTGAATACGAAAAAATAATCGATTTTTTTTTAATTATTCATGATTTATAAATTATAATTGAATTTTTTTATAAAGGTTATCCAATGGTTTTCTGTTTATAAAATTCAAATTTATTTTGATTGTAACAAAGTAAATAAAATATTTTACCTCAAATTCACTTTGATCCCACAACATAAACCTGCTAAATATTTTTTATACCATTCAATATCCTTTTTTTATATATTAACAGATCCCAATATTGCTATTTACACTAAAAATTGAAATACGACCTCATCCGATATGGCGAACGGACACGCAAAAATCTCCAACCGAATTTATTGCGGCACATATTTATTTCGCACTAAAAGTGTACATGCGAAAAAACACACACATGGCGAAATCGTCGGCGATTTTTTACATGCGGGCTGCATTTCTTTACATGTTCCTCTTTTTATGGTGCGTTTATCTTTCGCCATTTATCTGGAAGATAGCATTTCTGCACTGGGATTTTCTCGGCTGTTTCCATTTGATATCAGATTGACAAACGTCCCTCCCTTTCACGTCTGACACATTTCATCTCGGAATTTATATATTATATATTTTATTTTGTGTGTTTTTCTTTCGCTGTCGGTCCCCGTGCGAGCTTTTCGAGGTATGAGCGATTTGTTCTGATGAAAAATTGGGCCGTACTTAAATATAGTGTATTTTTTTCTGTCCATTTCAATATTTCATAGAAAATTTGTTGAATTATATTATATAATACAATAGAACGTATAATATTTATCAATTATAGATAAGATCAATAAAAATTAGTATAACGTTAACACGAAAATATTGATTTTGATTCTTTTCTCAAAATTTTATTATGAAATTATACATTTCCATCGTTCAAATATAATAATGGGTATAATGTAAATATACAAAATAAATAATTTAAATATCTTGTGTTTCGCAAAATATAAAATTTAAATTCTTTAAAATATTCTCTAAGAAATATCGCTAAAATATTTCAGCACAGATCTTCAATCGTGAATAATACATATCCCAAGAACCTAGTTTATCAAGCATAGAATAAGAAAAATAAACTTTGTATCGGAAACTTTTTCTAGGTAATAAGATTTCGTTACTTTTCCGGCGGGAAAATTCAATTTCGAGCCACTTTGATCCGAAACTGCGAAGAAAAAATCATACACAAAAAATTCATAATTCGTTTGTTATGTGATTTTATATTTTTTCACGCCGACAAAAATGCTTTCAAAAGCTTTCCACGTTATTTCGAAATTTTATTAAATATCATGTAAAAAATTTAAAAGCACAAAGAACGGACATCCAACATACATACGTCCAATTTTTTTAAATAAAAATAGTTTTTGTTTATTAAAAACTCATAGTTTGGGAATATGTTAACTTCACGATTGTATATGAAAATTGAGTTACTATATTAGGTACACAAAATATATATACATCGTGTACGTAAAATGATAAATTAACTGTTCAAAAACAGCTATGCACTAACCGCCCAAAGTGGTCAACAACCCGTAACACGGTTTCGTTTACGTACCTACGAATTTGATTTATTCGCCTACTACTGACCGTAGTGGATGAAATACAGCATAATCTTGAAATAACAGCACCTAAAATAAAAATAAAATATTATTTAAATACATTACTGAAATTTAAGAAGGTTTGCTATTGTTTTTTTAAGTTAATTCTTAGTAGTATTGAAATACATTATAAAAATTATGTGTTCGTATGATAAGTTTTCCTTGAAGTTAATTATATCGTACAACAGATGTTTACGTATTCAAAACGATGATTATTTAAATAAAAGTATATATTGAGAATATTATAAAGTACATACATTATCCAATATAAAATATTATACTTTGGAGTTTGGATTTTTTTCATGAAAAAATTTATCTACATATTAAAAAATCAACATATCAAAAGCACAGTGAACCGAAAGAAAAACACCAAGCGTTCGCCGAAGCTGAAAAAGACCCACGGGAAAACTTTCGCCTATTTTTCAGCCGATTTTAGCCGAAAAATGAACGATGGCTACGAATGCGGGCATGCATTTTTCATTTTGTGCCACACTAGACCCAAAAACGTTACCAAATAGTACAAATAGTACGAAAGGCACACGGATCTTTCGAGCGGGTCGGAAAATGGGGAAATCGTTTTAGCGTTATTGCTATTGGCAACGCGAATCGGGGAAAACTGCAGGTACATGTTGAAAAATTGCATTTTCCGGAACGGATGCTTTTCCGAGTGCGGGTCTCTTTTTCTTTATTTTTTTTTCTCCTTTTCCAGTCTTGGGTAAAAGTGGGGAAAAAATGTCGCGTCGGATCAAACGGAAGTATTTCAATTACTTATACGATATATAATTCGAACCTAATGTTCTTTTAGAAGTAAATGGTTTTAAATGAAGTTGTTATACTTCATTGATTATACACACATTAATTAATTAATTGAACACTTAATATTTTTTATGTGAAGTCATTTTGATTAAAATCCTATCATTTTGATACTACATTTCTCTATAATGAAAAACAAATTCTAAATGATACCGATTTTCAAAAAAAAAAAATTAAATGTTCAAATTATATTAAATAGATCGTATATTATATTATAATTGTATAATAAACTGAATATAAACAGTAAAAAAATTATAATTTCATACAAAAAAAATACATATTCTTTCGATCATTTTCAAACAAACTTTCTTCCAAGAAAAACGAAGTTTAACGTCACCCAAAAAAAAAATTCAACCACCGCCTTCTCCGGAGAACCCATCAAACCCGAACCCTTAAATGCTCGATTATAAAATCCACCCTATACATATATTAAGGGCACTAAAACGGGATATCGTCCCGAGTAACGGCCCCCGTTCACGCTCAATTACGCGAGAACAATGCGAGATCGTCCGTTTCGTGTTGTTCGGCTCAAAAGTGCCCCTCATTTCCAGTCCATTCGATGCGTCAATCCTGCGCTGTCAATGGAAAGGCCTCTGAGGAAAATGAGGAAAAGCCCCGGCATGGGCCTGGCCGGAAAATCCCGCCAGGAGTCAGGAAGGGTTGCGAGCTTTCGTCGGGTTGCGGAAAATTCCGTGAATAAGTGCGCCGACCGCTCGAGTGTTCGGGCTTAATCGATGTGGAAAGTTTTTGGGGTTTTTTCGGGATGGTGTATTTTTAGGTGTTTATTTTCGGAATGTGTTCATTGAATTAGTGGGGAAAATCAATATTTTTTTGTATAAAGTGTGTTTTTTTAATTCATTGTGTTGAGTAATCGAATGATAAATAGTTTGTTCTTTACTTTATCGTTCGATATTTCCAGTTATATACATTTTATTTTTTAAAAAATCATATTGTCTTTAATGTGGTAATTTATTGTAATAATAATTAAATACAATGTGTGAAGATGGAAAATGTACATAAAATAAATAACTGAGTCACTAAAATGTCATCATCATTATATGCAAAATATACATATAAACAATATTATATTTTACTGATTCAATCATTCCTTATAAATCTACGTAATTATTAAACGATCATTGATTTATTTAGTTCATATTAACATTTATTATCTTTAATTGATAGTTGATAATTATATTTTTGTTAAGACCACGAAATGGATACGAAAATAAATTAAGGAATCGTAATTTTGTAAATAAAATAAATACAAATTTTGTTTTCGAAAAAAAGTTAATGTTCATTTTGGTTATATGGTACAAATAATACCATTTATTCTTTTTCTGCACCCGAATAAAAATTTTTGGAATCATTTTTCGTTAATTTAACGACACATTTTGTAAATAGAAACTATCTTACGGCCATAGTTTAGGCTAAAAAAACTGGTATAAAAATTCGAAATCTCAATTATTTTCTATAAATTTATTTAAAAAAAACTGGTAATTATATTTTGAATCAGATAAAGAATTTTTCGTACTCATGATAGTAGAAATAATGGTAAATTGATTCTGGAAAATTTCGAATATTATAAATTATCCATTCTGAATATTTTCGACTGCAAAATTTGTCGCTTAACTTCAACGATCATTAAAAAAACTGATGCATTCAACAAGATTAAACCATTAACTTAATTTTAATATAATATATAATAATTTCATATTACTTATTGTTATAATATTATATAATATATCCAAACGAAAGTTGAAAATTATCGACAATTTTTATTAAAAAAACAAACGTTAACATAAAAACCTACACGTCTTTGTAGCCTAAGCGAACCGCAGGAAGCTTTCAGCACTTAATCATTTCTAAAACATTTATATTCAGATTTCGCCCGTAGAAAATGGCCATTATTCCTTCGGACGAATTACAATTTCAGGATGCCACCCTTCTCCTTTGAAAACTTCCCGCGGGCCGGAGGCAGCCGAAAAAACAATCCAGCACCGAAACGGAAAGAAAACATAATAAAATCAACGTCGCATAATATTTATCGCGCCATAAAATATCGTCATTATTCGCTCTTATTTAGGCAAATAATAATTCCGAAACTACGGCCCGGCTTATCTCGTTTTAATTTCGCCCGTTTTTTTGCACATTCGCCGCCGTTTTCCCGAAAAACAACGGGTCCCGTTTAATCCCGCTGTGGCCCGAAGCGCAAAAGCTTATCGGGATGTAATGCTTGCATTTAAGCCTTTGTATCTTTATTGCATCTAAATTTGTTTTTTTTTTTTTTTGGTCAGAGTTCGTTTGTAAATGTCCCGACCGTAGAAAAACCGCCGCAAATGCGACTTAAGCGTTTAATGTGACTAGAATGTGAGTGTTTTTAATTGCGGATATATTGAACTGGTTTTTTATTACAATTACACCTAATCCTCTTTTTACACGGTTCCGAAATAACACTGTTCAAGGAAGATGAACCGATTTCATTTTTTACGCGGGTTTTTCTCTTTAACCCGGTATAAAAACAATAAAAATATGCATTATTATATCACAATGGTAAGATTTGATGCAAGCCAGTATACTGATATAATTATAGTTATTAAATAAAAGATTTCGATGTTTTTTGACGACTTTACACGGCGAAAATTTTTCACATTGCACATTTTTTATAAAGTACATTTGGGTGGAAGTTCCATCCAAACATAGTGATGGAACCTATCTCCAATTTTTGTATGGTCACCATAATTTTTTTTTACACGGTAGTCTCTGGAACGTATGCCCCGTGAAAAAAGATGATCAGGTATATATAAAAATAGTTGTATTGAAATAATCGTAATGACAATTCAAATGAACTTAAATGATATAATAAATTAAATTCAAAGATATTTATATTTAAAAAAAAGTTATGAAAACCTAACGACGCAAGTATAAAGCAAGCAATCAACGGCGTCGTTCGCACGACCGCCGAAAAATATTCAAATCTGAAATCCACCGACGACGATGGAGTTGAAAATACATTAAGATGACGAAGGAGCCATCCTCGTAAAGGAGAGAGCATTAAATTCTGGTGGAGAAGGACCTCCTCCTGGTGAAGGGGACCGGAATATCCATTAGCGTTCATTAGCGAATCGGCTCGCTCAGAAGACGACCAACGACGATAATGACCCGTGAAAAAATTATTTATATATTTTTTTCATATGATAATATCATGTAAAGGGTAAAAATTTGTAATCAAAAATTTTTGAACGGGTAAATTCGACGAAATTTAACGTCCGCCAAAAATTGTATAAGTATTCGAGCATAATCCGCTCATTGTCGGTGTATATAAAAAAAATAATATTTTTCAATAAATGAAAAGTTATTTGATAGTTAAAAATTAATATGAAAATAAATTGCTTTCAATTGAAATGGAAATATCGTATTTCAATCGAAAAGTTTTCGATTCAATATCACAACAAGATTAAATTATTCATTTCGTTAGTTCGAGTTTCTATGATCCAGGTTGAAAATTTGATTCTATACTGTTTATGTATAAATATATGAGGTTATATGTCCTCAGGGCTTGAAGATGGCTCGTCTGCAAATGTCTTGTGGAATTTGCGGCCAGACCCGTTTGCGGGTCGCCGAATCGTTACATTCATTACGAAGCCCCTTTCGGTTATATTTCGCATTTAAATGTGTCTAAGGATTCTCTGATACGAGGTGTAAAATTGCTGTATCAGTATTTATACAAATACATTTCGAAGCGAGCTCACGAAACGCCCCAACAAGAATATATAATCCAATAACGGTTAATATCAAAATAGTATTGAAAAAGTGAAATATTACCAAAATCGAGATATCCACCGACAAAGTTCAAGCTTTCGCAAAAGTGACGAATTAACGGCACACCGAAGCGTTCAGAACTTTCGCGAGATTTATCATTTAAAACCGTGTTTCGCAAACCGTCTGACAAATCGCGCCAATTACACAGACAATGGCCGGAAAGTTAGCAGACGCTTTCGAATTTTCCCGCCGAAAGCGCGGCCGTAAATAGCGCGGGAAAAATTTCGAGAATATCATTTTATACGTATTACTATTCGGTTGCCGTGTGTGTGAGCCGGGATCGTATGTTTGCCGATTTTATGCGGTCGTACTCGTAAAATTCGCAAATTTATCCCGTCGAATGCGAGATTCCACCATATTTATGGGTGAGAAATCGAACTTAGCGCGCTTTTCTCGGCGAAAGGAGACTCTTCGTGTGGGACTTTACGTACGTTCCGAAAAAGCATAAAGCTTCGACGATAGAGCTAACTTCGTTTCATATGTTTCCAATCTAAAGTTCTTATTAAGTTTTCAGAATTTCTGAACGCGTTCTATGAATAGAAACGATAAAACGCTTTGATATTTATGCATTTGCTACTTTTATTAATTCAACTTGAATATACAATATATATTTCAATAATATTTTAAATTAAAAATAAAAATATCTTGAATCATATGTGTTTATATAAACAATAATATGTGTTTGTATAAAAATTGATATAATTATTATGTAAAACTAAATTATGTATTTGTTTTTACCACCATGGTGATTTGGAGAAACCTGTTATGCCATGGGATATATTTATATTTGTGTTTGTATATATATTATATAAATAAATATAATATAACAATACAATCTTTAATTTTTATGATTCATAAAGAAATTTGAAATATTACAGTTTCAATCAGAAATATTATAATCATAATATTAGGCTTTCCTGAAAGTTTTACATTATTTTAAATACTCACGTTTGAGTTCAGTTTGTATCCAGACACGGAAAAACAATCAATTTTATAAGTTATTATTTTTGTTGGGTTATCCATCAGCTTTAATATTGGTATCATAAATTTTATTTTATTATTAATAAAAAAAATTCACAGCCAAAATCAACGTAGAACATATTGAATGGAACTACGTCAATTTTTTTTAAGATCTAATATAATAGATGTATAAAAAAATATAAAAACCACTCACTATAAATTGCATTAACATCATAAATATCTCCTTTAATCGAACGAGAACAAAAACACTCGACACGTAAACGCAACACTTGAAGAACCCTGTATTTTTCGCAAACTGCAGAAAAGCTTTCGCATCGAAACCCAGAAAAATCCCCAGTCCCTTTGTGTGTACCGGATTTGCGAATTCCTCGTTTCGGCGCATCCTCGGAACAAGGAAGGAAGATAATGAAAAGAGATTGTGGGCCACATTACAATGGTCCTTCTTTGTCCCTAATGCGGTGTTGACCGTTCGCGATCCCTTCGAGGGCGAGAAAATTTCCTCGAGGCTGTATTGTTATTGCGGGACATCGCAGACAATGGCGATGTGACAAGTTTCAATTAATTTTACATCGCCGGTCGTTAGGTGTTAATTTTGGCGACCTTTCGCCGAATGATGTCTGCTGAATTCGTGCCGGGAATATGAACGATTGTGGGGATATATATTATGTTATTATATATGTATTATGTTATACGAGTTTGTTATTTATAAATGTGTTTTGTTGTGTTGATCTTTTGTTATTTTTAAGGATTTGATCGATTATTCGTTATCGTTTAAGTATAATATGAAGGTTTTCCTTTTATTATGCACAAAAAAATTATACATTTTTGTAGACACGTATTGTAGAGTGTACGTGTAATAAACAACCATTTCATGACACTTTTTCTAATATACATAGTAGTAAAACAGTGAATCACAAAATGGATGCCACTAAAAAGACTATTACCGGAAAATGATCCAAACAATAGCTCGGTAATTAACCGCTAAATTTAAAAAAAATTTGTATTTCGAGTATTTTTGAAAAAATGTCAAGTCGTGTAGATTTACGGTTTTATTTTTGATTTTTTTTCTTCAAAAATGTTTGATTATGAAGGCTTACTTTTTTTGGTTTTTCGTTATTTTTTCCCGGGTTTTATACAAAATTTAATTAATAACTAGTAAAAAAATTACCGGTAAATAAAAACTACAATAAATTTCGCCTCCTTAGGTCACTAATCAAACAATCAAAATCATTTCATTCAACACATACAATCCTACAAAAAAAAATTTCATTTCAAGCAAAATTGTTACTATACATCTAAAAAATCATAACTACACATTCCACAATACATTTTATTTTTATTTTATTCTCTTTAGAAAACATACAGCGCTTGTCAAACTAAAAAAATAACAATATTTACAACAGACCACCAATTACACATTTCCACAAATAAATAACTAAAAAATTATCATATCCATACATTCAAACATCCCAAAACAACCACATTCATAAAAAACCCAAAAACAACACCTCAATATTTCACCCATACATTTCCGTTGATTTCCATCGCGCATCATTAAAGCCACGCATTCCGCGCCGCTTTTCCGACCGTGAAAAACGTTCTTGCGCGGAAAATTGAGCCTCGGTCCGATGAATTATTTATGGGCGAAGGTTCACCAGGTCGTCTCGAGACGCCGTCCATCATCAGCACCGTCTCCAAGGAACCGTTTCGACGATAAGGTACCCGGATGCTTTTCGGGATCGTTATGGTAATGACCATGGAAATCCGAGAGACGTCGGAAAGGAGACTGCATATTTTCAAAGTTTTACGTGAGCGCGTGGAAAATGTGTAGGCTGTGTAAGAAAGGCCTAAGCGTTTTTTTTTGAGGTGAAATAGTTTTTTTTTTGGGCTTTTTATGTGTGAATTTTAAAACAGGTACGGCGAAATTGAAAATGTTGTTTGAATGATAATTGAATGGAATGTTTGGAATTTTTATTGAATATTTGATTCGTATATTTAAGAATATAATAATAATATACATTAATTATGTATTCAAATATTTATTTCATCGATTCGAATCGTTTGTGTATTAATTGTAAAAAAAAAACAATAATTTTTTTTGAAATGTCACGGCCATTAGATTCGATGTTTCGTTTGATTGCCGAAAAATCGTGTTAATTCCGGATCATTATATCTGAGTGCATAATAAATTTTCAGACACCTTATAAAGAGAGAATAAAAGCTAGTAAGGAGGGATGAAAATATAATAAAATAGAAAAAGGATTTTATTGCCGTTTCCTTTTTATTTGTTTTTTCCTCCCGTGCGCTTTTTTCGATGTCATTATTTCCGCTTTTATAGCTGCAACTAGTACGTTTTAGATGTCGAATTAAAAATTTATCGTCGAAGATTTATCGAGGGTTGGTTTAAGGGATGATTGTTTTATATGTCGCTTTATAAAGATAGTGTTTCAAGGGCAAATAAAATTTTATCCTTAAACGAAATTTATACAAAAGTCCGTATGCAAAACGTGAACGAATCCATAAAACAACATGTCCGAATCGCATAATAAAGCGCATAGAAAACACCGTCCGGAATATATTTTGAGGATTTGCTGAAACATCATCAGAATGAATGTTTACATAGGAAGATTGACCAAAAACGTGTGACACTCGCCATAGACGAGATTAAGCCATTTTCCCTACGAAAAACGCAGGGTTTGTGCGACAAATCCTATTTGTATGGCCGAAAAAAACAATGTTGTGCTTTTAAATGCATGTCTAGTTTTTATAACGAAAAATTTTTTTAGAAATTAAAGTGAAAATGTGTAATATTTGTAATTGAATTTGTAATTTATAATGGATTAAATTAAATTCGATAGTTGAAGTTAAGTATCAAATGATTCAGTTAATAGATATCAAAATAAAAAATAAAAATTACTTTTTCTATATTATACAAAGATTAAAATTCTGAAATATATTGTTCTGTATTAACGTTTATATATGTGATATTAATTTCGAAGTAAATACGTCATTATTTTATAATGATTTATATGAATACTTTTCATGAATATAAAACACATTTTCATAATATTTTTTAATCAAATTCAAAACAAAATTTCACCGAATAAATTCAACTAAACCATCCATCATAATTATCACTAAATTTTTCAAAAAAATACACTTCAACTTCAACAACAATTAAATCTAACCAAACTCAATATTTCCAAAATTCAAAACACTAAAAAAACAAATTGATACATCAACCCCGCGACCTTTTGACCCCAGAAAAAACACCCCACATATAATATCACAGATACAGTACGAAAAACCCACTCTCGTGTGAGTTAGGGGAGCATGCAAATAGATTTTTTCCCGCCCAAAGTACACACGGAGCGTTGCCAAAATAGCGGTTTCTATTATACATTTGGGATGCGTCGATTCTGGATATACACCACTGTTTGCATATACAGTGTATACGTGTATAGGAAGCGATGCATCCCATATATTTCCAGCGGGAAAGTTTCTAGTTTGAATTTCGTTGCGGGCGATGAAACGAGGAGTGGTTTTGTGATTTTTTTTATGTATGTGAAAGATATGTTGTGTGTGGATTGGTTTTTTTTAATTGTTATTTTCGCATTTTTGAGAATGTTTGTTTTAAGTTTTGTGGAATAGAGAAAAATTCGTGTTTACTATTCGCGTTTGAAATATTTTTGTTTTAATTGTAGCCGTAATTAAAGGTCTTAAGTGGAACAGTGGAATAATAAATTTGATAAACATGTACATAGTTGGGGCATGGACAATTTTAAATTTTATTATTTAAGTTTACTTTTATATTAAAAAAAAAATTTTTTTTACTATTGTAAAAAGAAAAAGATAATTTTGAACTCAAACCAAACATTAAAAAAACCATGATTATGAAATCAAAATAATTTCTTTAAACACATATAAATCACTACAAAACTCAAACTTACAACACAAATTTTCATATTACACACATTTTCAATTAAAAATATATCTTATACAAACATTCAATCAAACTAGAATCAACTACACAACAAAAGCCAAAACAATAAAAATCAACACGTATTATTATTTCATCCAGTTGGAAAATCCTTTTTTACACCCCTCGCGAGAAATGGCCTCAGTATATTTCTCGGCTGCAGTAATACGTGTAGATTATTTGACAGCGGCGTTGTCGGCAGCCCCCAGGGGCTCAGCCCCCGGAGCCCCCAAGGCCCCCCCTGACCCCCCTGCCCCCTCACTGGGCCCCCGGAGCCTTCGCCCCCGTTTCTGAGTCTCGCGGCCACTAGATTTACAGTGGGTCATCGCAGTGTGCACCGAATGAGAAAACGTGATGCTCTTTTTTCTTGGAAAAGGCTTTGTGTAAAAGTAGATGCGTTTCGTTGAGAGGATTTTTTCAGTGTTGGGATGGAAATTTATGGTCGGTATTTTAGGTCTGTGTGTGTAGTTTTTGGCGAGTGTTTTCAATTTGATAATATTAATCATTATGATCGTCGTTCATAATATACTAGCGGCTTGTACCCGGCGTGCTTGGAACTCTGTGAAAATAAATTGTGACGGATTGTAGTTATTGTCACAATCAATCGTGACGCTGGCATATTTTATATTATAATTTGTATTGTGATCGATAGCAAAAATTGAAAAAAAACTAAAATGCGAAACGATATTAAAAAACTGAATATTTACTTAGTTTCTCCGGAGTTCAAAGGACATTCTTGACAAATTTAGTGAAGATTCGTCTATCGGTTTAGGAGTTTATTGGATACATACATACACATATACATATATTCATACACACACCATTTGAGTTTAATTTATATGTATATGTTACAGCCAATGCATCAATTCAGTTAATACGTACATTCTCTCGTTAATGAATAGATTGTTAAAACGAACAGAAAAAACATACATGGGAGTAAAACTGAACACGTTAACTAGAGAATGTTTCATCTGTTGCGACGTAGATAACGTATTAACAAAATAAATAAATCGCAATTAGGGAATTATAGTAGGGTTGTTTTATTTTAGGAAACACGAGAAACCCAAATTATCAATTTACGCTAATTTATTTTTTGACTAGAAAACAGTTAAGTATCGTTGCGGGTACGGAAAATGGTTGGCAACACATAGAGGGACCATACACGCTTTGCATTATAGAATGCAGTTCTCATGTTACGAAATAAAAAAAAAATGTGATTTTTTTATTGGTAAAATAATTAGACACAGATAATTGAGTATAATCTATACCAGGCTTGTACAAAGGGCCACTACGGTGCCAAAGTGGCCCCCACTTTTCACATAAAAACAAATATAACAAACAGCATTTATTCCGAAATGTACTCATCGAAATAGTTTTATAATGGTTTTCAAAGTGTATTATGCAAATTATGCAAAGTGTATATAGCAAAATGTATTTTCATAACATCTTTACCATAACCTGAATTAATTGATCGTATTATAGTTCATGAAATAAATCCAGTTTGTATTAAAGTATTATATGATGTTTTTTCATTTATAATGTACAATTCGTACAGATGACAGCTGACAATTAACATGCGAAAAAAATATCGAGCGTGTACAGGGCTCGTATGTGTTGCCAACTGTTAACAACAAAACTATCTCATCTGTCAAATCGTTCGATTTTGTTCAATTTACGGTTTGTCTGATCGATGTCAGAGGTTCTATACATTATCTCGTTAATATATGCTATGTCTAGAGATTGTGTATACTGAATCGAGTATCGTATGCTTTCTCTAAAACGTGAAGTCCGCGTATACATTCTCTAGACAATGTATGTATTAACGACGATGAACGCTTTAACTGTAACATATATAATATATATATAAAAAAATGTATTTCAGATTTCCTTTTAACGTTTTCTGAAATTTTTCTGTACGAGATAAAGTTAATCTATTGACCACACTATGTATCGCTTAACTTTAATGATTGATGAGAACCGATATGTTAAATAAAATTGAAATTTTGATATTTCATATTGCTATTTGTATAATATTACAATTTCATATATGAAACGTTTGGTATAAAATTGTAATTTATTAAAATTATTTGAAAAAGAACGCAGTTTTCTTGATTTGTGAAAATCATATTCAAATTGGTCAATACTAGTTTTACAAAAATTGAACTTCAATCATGTTATAAACATGTGTGTATCAATTTGAATATTTATGGTCAAGTTCATTGAAATTTTTCGTATGTTTTTAGAAAAAAATTGTTGCATAATAACATTTGTTATCAAACAACTCGAGATAAAAAGAGAAAAACGTAAATAAGAGTACATTGTTTTTTTAAGATAACAATATTTCATTTGCATATGAATAATATTAGCAAGGCCAAAAGATAACGATTAAATAATTTCATTAAACAATATACAATTATTTCATTAAAAACACGATGTTTTATGAATAATTTACAAGCAATAAATATTCAATCATTCGAATACATTAGAATACCATTACTACACAACAACAAGACATAACATCCATACTCAGAAAATTTTCAATATTCCACTTAACCCAAACCAACATCACTCTTTTTTACATTATTTATTAAAATAAAAGAAAAAAACGACGGCGATCAATCAAGCGACATTTCCCTTTGATAAAATCTCATTTCGGCGCCGCATTTCCTTTTGCTTGCGGTCGAAATTTAAATTTCGTATTCATAATAATTTTCCTTGCGAACCTGCATGACCGTCTTTGTCTTTGTCCCACTCATTGTCCTTAGTACAAAACAGGGAAAAGGACGAAAAATGGGATTTTCCCGCGAATTCCCCGAGGCCGGTCCGCGGGGCGCAAAGTGTTTCGAACGCCATTATTTTATTTTATTTCCCCGGAAAATTCCCGAAAGTGAATATTATGTGATATTTATATGCGAGTATTATTTGGGAAATCGGACGGGTCTTTGTGTGTGTGATATTTTATTTGAATTTATATTATCGATACGTATTTGGCGTCGCGGATTTTTTTAGAAATGTACCGCCTTATTGGTAATGTATGGAATTTAAATTTCTGAGTAATATTTATAACTATGTTATGTGTTGTGGAATAAATATCAAGTATTTCGTATTAAAGGATAACTTATGTGACATGAGAATGTGTTTTGTATGTACAATTGTCGGAATCAACCTTGAGTTTATACTATTTAGAACTGAATTAATATTTGATATTATTTTTATATTACGATTTTATTTAAAAAAAAAATTATTTGAACAGCAATCGAATTATTAATATACTAAGATATTATTTTAAAAAAAATCACAAAATTTACATTCAACAAATCGCAAAACTTAACTCAACAATTTTAAAGTTTCAATGAAAATTTATCATATTACAAATACTTTATTCACAAATTTATCATCAAAATAGACAACGACATTGAAAAACTACACAGATTTATCTCAGACACAAAAAACCTTTATTAACATTTGACAAATATATCAAAACCCCAAACTAGCACAAAAAAAATAAATAATAAAAAAAATTCTCAACGCTCCGCCATTTTAAAAAAACTCGAGCTTTTACCGGCCCGATTTTCCCACGGAATTTTCCCCGATTTTTATTTCCGCTTTCAAAATCCCCTGAACACACACACACGATACATATTTTATACATTTTTTGCGGTCTGTTTCGCGTATTTGTCGCCGGAAAGTTACGCGTTTTAATGAACACGCCAAAAAAGGGTCGAATATAAGCTGAATATCCGATACCCGATATTTGCGTGTAATTTATGCTTTTGCCCCTATCGCCTAATGGCCAACCGCATAAAACATAAAAAGGACACGAATGTGGAAAAATGTTTGCGAAACTCAAACGGATCCCAGATGCGAATTAAACGCGTGTTAATGGGCGTGTAAATAATCGTTGGATTTTTCAAATCGATGTTGTTTTTTTTTGTGATGATTTATATGAAAATGTAGTTCAAAAATTATTTTTAGAGTCGTTCAGATTTTATTTGAAAATAAAATAATATTTTTTTTTATATAAAGGACTCTATTTTAATTATAATATGAATCGAATGGAAGTATGCTGTGTTCGCACGCCTGTATTCGAAAACATAAAGCAAATTGCGAAATAATGCAACTTTAAGTGCACTCAACGTTGCAGTTCCAGGAAAAACCACTTGCTGAAAATTCACGGATCAAAGCCCGCTTTCAACAACTCGACCAATTTTTTCTCTTCACTTTTTCATACTTACAGAACGCGTTTTCTTGTCGGGAAGCAGCATTTTATATAAAAAAAACCTCATTCGCTTTATTTTGATATTTTGCGGATGCTTGACGTATGTCTGAAAAACGAAAACGCATTCGAATCGGTTGCACAACTACGAGATCTTTGTTCGAAAGTTTTCCTCGGTAGACTTTGAGTTTTCGAATTGCAACGAAACTTGCGAAATGTCTACAGTTAGCGACGAAACAGATTTCAGTACAAAGTTAACCAGACAATGCAAACAATGCGACGTAAAGTTTTCTCTCACGTATCAACTGATGAAAAATAATGGGGTTATTTTTAATTGGTTAAATGAAAAAATATACTTTTTACTATAGTTCTGAAGCTGTTATGATTTATTATTAATTTTTAACGAGTCTTCAACTGGTGAACGAAGGCTTCAGGAAATCTTCGCCGTTTAAATTTCCGCGCCACGTTTCTCCCGCGACTAAAGTGTCGTTAATTTTAATTGAAAATTTATATGCAAATGAAAAGCTCTATTTGGACTTAACGAAACAAATTTTAAACGCAGCTTAAAAGCCCTCTCGCGCCTTCTACGTCGCAATCTGATCGAAATCGAACGAGACGAGAGCCGCGGAATTTTCACTTTAACATTTTATTGTTTCCGAAAATTTGTTAAGAAGGATGATCGTTTCAATTAATGTATAATAAATATTTATATTATACTTATATTCGAATCAAAATAGACATAAAATGCGATAATCTAAAGATCCGAAGCGAGAACGCAAACATGTTATATTTTTTGCATGAATATTTAGTGTGCATAGATATTAATTATGATCTCAACTATTCAAACTTATAAAATACTCTTATTTCAATTGATCTTTTAAGTTAAGTAGAAAATAGTAAGGTCAGTATATTTACATTTATGCAATTGAACTCAACTTAAGGTAATTAATTCGGAAGGAATAATTTCATATTTTCCCATTCCTTAAAAGTAATTTTCATCATTACGTAGAAAATATAACACGATAAGGAAAAACATTCACACTTCCAAATAAATTGAAAAGATATTTTCCTTCAATGAAGTTCATATAGGAATGATGATATAAATGATGTTATAATCCTATCTTAAAGGTCATCTTCAATTATAATTAAAAAAAAATAAATTTCAATTTAAATACAATTAAATTTAAAAAAATCATTTTTTCATTTTAAATCACCAATAAATCATCATAGTTAACCAGTATATAACTCAATAGTTTACCGGTACTTAAAATTACTTAATTCTTAAATTTTTTAACTCCTTAAATTGGCACTCCTTAATTCTGTTTTTTTTTTTCTAACAACACTTCATAATATAATTAAATATATTTGAAAAAAATGTCGGTTCGTGCTGGTTCACAATTTTTCGGATTTTCCTCGTTTTTTTTTACATAAATTAATTAACCGATAAATTAGTGATTAGTAAAAAAAAATACCGGAATACCAGTAAATGAAAATTATAACCAATTTGACCTCCCTACGACTGACATCAACAAAACATCCGATTCAAAAACGCGAATCAAAACCTACACGAGCGCTTACAAGACGCCAAAAAAACCACCATACGTTAAAGTGACAAGCGGAAAAAAATAAGAAAATTACACAAACGGCAACTAGCAACACTGGACGCTTGTATAAATCTTTCCCGCCGGCAAAAACAAGCGAGGCGTTGTCGCCATCCATCTTCATACTTTACAAACTCTCGTGTTCGGCGTTCGGTGAGCTAAACGGGAAATTCGCCAACCCAAACCCCCCTTCGAATTAAAAAAGGGAAAATAAACGAAATTGACCCCCCAGGGATTAATTCGTTTGCAAATTAAATACCGCGTGATAAAGTCGGTGGACAAATTTTAAGGCTGTTGTTTATGCCGAGTGTCGGGAAGGATCTTAGGAGTGCCGCGGTGAAAGGTGGGAAATGGAAGGGTTGAAAATGGAGTCGTTTGAGGGTCTGTGGAGGACTTCCGGTTAGAAGGGGTAGGAAAATGCGCATGGAGGTAAGTGGGGATTGTTTGGGCGTAATTGCGATTAAAAGTGGTTACTGTTGGAGCTTAATGTGCTTTATAAAGTGGAGAAAGTTTGTTTTCAGATTTTTTTAGTTACCATCTTAGAATTCATCTTCATAGGGAGGTCATTATCGGTAAACCGGTTTATCGGTAAATTACCCAAAAATAGTTCGACAGTTTACCGGGAAATTAAAAAAAGTATATCTTTTTATGAGTGCGAGATGTTTATTAGGTTGCGTTTCAAGCATTTTAAAAAAAATTTCGAGACGTAGTTTTCCGGTTACAAAATTCAATTTACCGGTAATTAGTAAAAATATTACAGGATTAAATGAAAATTACGATAAATTTGAATTTCCTAAATCCCACATCCAAAAAACATCCTCATACTAAAACTTCCCCAAACACCCCCAATTTATTAATACGCTACCCCTAAATTTATTTCTCATAAAATCATAAATAAAATAAATTTGCGTTGGTTGAATTTTATGTTTAAAAGGCTCAATTTTAATTTTGAGAGGTTGAATTTTAAGTGTAAAAACTGGTAAAAATCTAGAAAAAGTTTATGAAAATTCTCGTTTGTAGATTTTATTAAATCGTTCCAAAATATAATATATTATAATAAATAACAATTGATATTTTTTATTTTTGTATATGATTAATAAATAAATTCACAAAAACATTTCAAACATTCATCACCTCATTACAGCAACACACTGATTCAGCAATAAAACCCCAAAATCACCAAACATTCACATGTTGATGTGAATGTTTGGTGATTTGGTGTTAATTTGTGTGTGTTGACACACAAATTAAAAATATTACAATGAGAAAACCATTAGTTCACATTAATATTAAATCACCAAATTTCCCAACGAAATTATGCTCACACAATTTACGAGCGTATCGCAATTTTTAGCTTACCTGCCCCTCCCCATATAATTGCGTGATTTATCAAAGGGTGGGTCGCGAGCGTGTGTCGGCATTATTTTTCAATTAGCCCGAACGCCTGAAAAACCGTTAGCCGTTGTTATTTTGGCTGTTGTTGTTGTTGTTGTTTCGTTGCTGTCGGCCTTTCGGCAAATTACCGAATAATTTTAATGCACTGCGCATTATTTTCGGGGTCGCGATTTTATATCGCCTAGCGAACAAAGCGAAAATCCGGGAAATTTGTTTTATTTTGTACGGAAGAGTAAATCTGGCGTATAATGTTTCACAGGTTCGGGATAACTTTTTTTATTTAATCAAAACGATTGTATATATGATGAGTTTTGATTTGAAAATTATCGCAATTTCAACGGTTCATTTGCATTTTTATTTTGCTGCGAAATCTTGTTTACCTTATATGAAAAAATGTCACGATCATAAAAACAAGTATTTGAATTTAAATCAAATTTCTAACAATCCAGTTATGAAAATATTATCATCTCAAACAGTATTTATTTATGTATCTAATAGTTTTAGTATAAAATTCGCTATAGCGAATCAGATTTTCATGAAAATGTTTTCAATAAGTTTCATATATTATATTTATTAGAAATTATAATTTAAAAAATTATAGAATAAAATTTTCTGTTTTCATCAGATAATTTAAATTTTTCTTTATATGGTAAAAGGAAAGTACTTAAGTGGTTTACATATTTAAAATTATTACGTATGATTTATCTCAGGCTTTGTACATTATCAAATATGTGTTTAACCTGAATGATTATATTATACATTTCATTAAATAATGAATTTGATAATACATTATATGATCAAATTCATTTAATTTATTAACTGAAAACAAAAACAGGTGTATTTGATAAAACAAGCAAAAAAACGATCATACCACTCATTATAAAAACAAATTTAACATCCAAAAAACCCACATCATAAAAAAATATTCCTCAAAAAACTATTCAGAACTCCTTCGCAAATTTTATTGTCAGATTTACGACAACACCAAATATAACTCGAAAACCGGTACATTCAACAAAAACAAAACTACAATTTAAATCTTATCCAAAAATAGTTTACACCATTCACCATCAAAACCCACCAATACAAATTCAACACGAAAACAATCCACATACTATAAAAAAACATTCAATTCTTCAAAAAACCATCCGCGACTCTTCTCCAGTCCTCAGATTTACGAATTCACCAAACACCGGCTCGAAACGCCCATAAACCCCTCGAAATTCCCATCGCTTGAAATTCCAGCAACGTTTGATTTACCACCCCTCTGAATATATTCGAAAGGCTGCCTTCGAACGTCCCGGTGTGTCTTTAAAGATTTAAGCCCTCCGTGTGCGTTTGCCACGTGCGACCTATACGTGATAAGGGCCAAAGCCTCCGGAGGACTGTCACGCGGCCGGCATCATTGAACGAGGCCTTATATTATTAAATGGGTCTTTTTAAAGGGTAACGAGTCGGGTGTGGGCCTTGGGAGCCTCTGTTTTGGTAATTGCGAGCGATTAATGGAGGAATTTGTTGGTATTGGTGGTGTATGATTGATGTTTGTTCAAAGATTGTATTTTTGTAGGGATCGGGGTGAGAGGGATCGTTTGATGTTTGTTTTTATTTGGATTCGATATAAAATGGTTAATTTTAATGTTGAACCCTTCGTGTGTGTATGCCACGTGCGTTCTATACGTGATAGGAACAAAAGCCTCCGGAGGACTGTCATGCGGCCGGCATCATTGAACGAGGCCTTATATTATTAAATGGGTCTTTTTAAAGGGTACCGAGTCGGGTGTGGGCCTTGGGAGCCTCTGTTTTGGTAATTGCGAGCGATTAATGGAGGAATTTGTTGGTATTGGTGGTGTATGATTGATGTTTGTTCAAGGATTGTGTTTTTGTAGGGATCGAGGTGAGAGGGATCGTTTGATGTTTGTTTTTATTTGGATTCGATGTAAGATGGTTAATTTTGATGTTTTGGTTGATTTGATTGAAGTCTATGAATAATATTTAAAATTAGATTTTGTTCAACACGTAACATATAATACAAACAGTTAAATAGCAAAAAAAATGTATTTATCATTCAAGAGTAGAATTTTTTTCTATAAATAACCTTCATTTTTCCAATTGACAGTGATATCTGACCTTGCTAAGTAGATATAAGAAGTTACATTAATTATAATTACGTTTGATATCTATAAGACACGTAATAATATAATCAAGAATCTCGCATACCATAATTCGACTAAAAATAAATTTTTATATTAATCGTATAAAAACTGAATTTATTTCCACTGAAATAATTATATACTTTGGTGACACAATATTGCTAAGAGTTTTTGATATGCGAAAAATATATTATATAACGAAAATTTATGATTAACTCATTTACATAATGATATGAAACAGACGTTGAGATTTTTTTTCCGTTATTTTATTCGTTAATTACGAGAAAAAAACGAAGCCTTGGAGATGGAACTTGATTTCGTTTTTTGTACATGCGTATAATACTTAAGTTGTCATTTTCAAAGCGTAGAGCCAGTTGGTTTTTTTCCATCGTCGGTGACAGAGGTGTTATATAATAGTTGTCGTTTTTCAATAGTTAAAGCCTAATATTATTTATAGAATTTTTCAAACTTTATTTTATTCATTCGTGTGTTTTTATTTGAAAACAATCGCACAATGTCCTCTCCGATTATTACGACTTCTGAAGGAAAAATACAAGGATCTGTACGAACGACCATTGAAGGTTTTAAATTCAATTCGTACTTAGGAATACCTTATGCAAAACCACCGGTTGGAGATTTAAGATTTCGGGTAAATATAAAACTCATTCGATATTTTATTTCAGTTTTATTTTCTAAAATGTATTTGGCCATTGTTAATTTTGTTATAATGATGTTATTAAATATAATATTCTTTATCTAATTGTCAAAAGTATTAGTGTTTTTTCTCCATATTGATAATGGAAAAATTTAACATTTCGGAACAAAGGAAATTTTAATATTTTCGATGAAATGAAATCCAAATCATACTATCATTAATATATAGTCTTTTTAACTACAAAATATCATTCCTTGATAACATTTGACTCATATTAACAATTAATTATAATATAAACAATTTTATCAATGAATACATTGACAAGGTCACATTTATTAGAAATGTAAAATACTAAAAATTATCATGCTAACTACATCATAAGACATAGATTTTTCCAATTCAGTACAATATAATATTATAGTAATAGCGAAATAACATTTTTAGTAATGTCAATAAAATAAATATTTTATTTAATTAGGATCCTCAACCACCTAAAAAATGGGAAGGAATACGAGACGCTACAATTCAAGGCGATATAAACGCACAATTTAACGTTTATAGCAGATCATTTATTGGAGTAGAAGATAGTTTATTCCTAAATGTGTATGTACCATCATCAGCAACGGCACAATCCAATCTACCAGTATTATGTTATATCCATGGAGGAGGTTTTTACATTGGAGATGGAACCTATAACCTCCTTCGCTCTGATTGTTTGGTCCAAGAAGACATAATAGTAGTCACTATGAATTATCGCCTAGGAATGTTAGGTTTCATGTGTCTCCATACACCTGAAGTGCCAGGAAATGCTGGATTAAAAGATCAAGTGTTTGCTTTGAAGTGGGTTCAAAAGAATATCAAATCTTTCGGAGGAAACCCAGAAAATGTTACTATAATGGGAGAAAGCGCAGGATCCGCATGTGTCCATTATCATATGATGTCTCCAATGTCTAAAGGGCTTTTCGGAAGAGCTATAATGCAATCTGGTTCGTGTATTAGTGAGTGGGCTAAACAGAAAGATCCTGAATTGCATGCTTTTAAAATAGCAGAAAAATTGGGCTTGAAAAAAACTATCGATAGAGAAGAAGTGTTGAATTTTCTACGAAAAGTTCCGGTTAGAGATTTAGTGATGGCTGCTCGCATCGATTTTACTTACGATTTAGATCTTTGGTTTTGTGGTGTAGTTGAAAAAAAGTTTCCGAATTGCGAAGCATTTTTGCTCGATGATCCAATAAATTTGATGAAGTCTGGAAATTACAATGCGGTGCCTAACATTCATGGTATTGTCTCTCATGAAGCTTTACTGTTTTATAATCCAGCTATTGTTGAAGCAGTTGAAAAAGATGATTTTTTCATCACTTTAAACGAATTGAAAGAATTGGTATACAGACATACAATGCGTAGTTTGTCAAACGACGATTTGAAAAAGATTCATTACTTTTATTTCAAAAATGAAAAGAATCCTGTTCCTGGCTATATCAATTTGATATCTGATTTGTTTTTTGTGAGAGATGCAGCAAGAGCAGTGAAATTATTAAAAATTCACTGTAAAGCAGTTTACTACTACTTATTAGCTTATAAAGGACAAGTTAACATTGTACCACCAACACCTTTATATCCATATGATGGAGCTGGTCATTGTGATGATCTCAGGTACCTTTTCAAAAAAGAAGAGGATAATTTCATTTTGAATCCTTCTGATTCGAAAACGAGAAAACAATTAGTAGGAATGTGGACAAATTTCGTCAAATGTGGGCAAGTTTTCTGCATTTATTTTGGTTTAAATATTAATTTGTTATAAATTCCGTTTAATTTTTTATTGATTTTAGAAATCCCACTCCCAAAATCGATAACGTAATAAATACAATTTGGAAGCCAGTTGAAGATGAACAACTCGATGCTTTAATGATAAATGGAGATTTATCGATGTTCAAAAATCCATTTGCCGAAAGGACTGCATTTTTAGATAAAATTTTATCTAAATATGACTGAAAAATACATTTTTGATATTTTTGTATAAATGAAAGTTAATATGGTATTTTTATAATTTTGATTATATTCGTTGAAAAAAAATATCGATAATTTTTATTCATATTAGTAATATTCATACTTTTCAATGCCAAATATGATGCAAATACCATAGTCCTCTAAAAAATGTTGTGAAATATATTATTTTAATTTATTTGTATTTCACAAAAATATTTTGTTATGTTGCAAATTGTCAAATGAAAATGGAATATTTTCTCGATGAAAAGAATGGTTACGTTCAACGCTGGCGCAAAGAACAAAAGAAATTGAACAAACACTGTTCAAAGAGAACAAAACGAAAGGAAAAAATGATCTAAAGTTTTCGCTAAACGACTTAACCATGAATAGTCGCCACGAAACAAACGTCAGAATATGGTAAATAAATTTGAATTATTTTGAAATATTGGTATAAAAGCAAATCTTAAATACGATATTTTATATAAATATCACAAAGGAACATTCAATTTATTAGATTTAATTTTTATAAATGTGTATAAGAGTTTTAAGAAAATAATAAACGTTCGTTACATTGCAAAATTTCGTCATTTTGCGAATCATCCTAAATGCGCATCGAAAATTCAAGGACGAATTCTTCGCCAATTTGTTTACGTTAACATTGTACATAATTTGCACTTTTTTTTACCAAGCAGGTACATTAAATGTTTAAGGAAAAATACGAGGTGATAAACCTAAAACGATAAGGTCATCAATATATCATAATATCGACTTTGTCACCCTCTCCAAATTATAAGCGATGCTACAAAGCTAGAGACTCCAAAACAAGCCCATCATTAATGTGTAATTACACGCTAATTATGGGCTATCCTTTTTATTTACGGATAAAGAAATTATAATCGAAGTCCCGAGCATCAGTAAAATCTGGAAGGGATAAACTTATAAGTAATTTTTTCAAAATGCAACCTTGAGAATATTTACCATCATCTTTCCAAGGGTTTCTCGTATACTTCAAGTTTAAAAAAGTTTAATTTAACTTAGTCTTTGTCATTTCTGCATAACAAAATAGAATTACTGATTTAAGTAATCCTTTGTTTATTTTTACGAAACATATGTATAATTTTTCACATCATCCAACGTTACCTGGAGATCCCAAATTAAAAAGAGATCATTGGCGAAAATACAATTGGAACATGACTCTGAGAAGAGAAAGTTGGACTTTACTAAAATAAGTATAGCCGGATTCTTATTATATCCTTTAAATTATTGATTTGATTATAAATAAACAATTTATATAAAAAAAGTATTTTAAATACACTCATTTTCTATTTAGATATTATATAATACTTGATTTTGAAATACAATTTAACCACATCGCTAAAAGCCGTATTTATGAGTCGAAACCATACAATATAATTTAATTTATTTGTTTCCCCTGCTAATAGTGTGTGCAAATAAACAGAAACCCGCCAAATTCGATTCGCGATGATATTACACGCTTCATTCGAACGAATCGTTTATGCAAATATTTCAGCGTCCGAAACACGCCCCGACAATAATTAATTTTGATTAAACAACCCGACAAAATATACATAACAAAGAAAAAATTGAACCAAGGATTTAATCATAATCCTTTCAGTAAAAAACTGATATTATATTAAGTTCTATTTGAATGAGGATTATTAAAATCGCTCGTTCAACTGCTTCTATGAATATTTAACATCAGAACCTTGATGTCGTAATGGAACTGAGTGTTTCGCTATAGTGTTGGATGTGAGTTGCATATTAACAGCAATTAGTCTGGAGAAGACATGAAGAGGTTCTGAAGGTTGAACTGTGTAAATTTAAAAAAAAAATTATGTATTTTATTGAGAATTTGTATGGTTATTTTTTAGTATGTGGGTAGAATTTTAGTCGTTTTTGCCAAACGATCAATTTAAATACAAGCAAAGGCTAGTGACCTCGTTTTATATGGAAGGTTGTACCTGGTACCAAAATTTCGATCGATTCACATATTAAACAAATATCTGCAGTGAAAATATGAAAACTACAAATAAATAGAAAAACATTTTGATATTAAAAAAAAATCTGAATCAAAAAACAATTTTTTAAAGGTTGAAAATCAAAAACGGCTTTTCGGATCGTATTTCCTCAACCGCTCGCTCTAATTTCAAATTTCAAAAACGCCAAATCAAAAGCGCGAAAATCAAACTACCCACTACCAACATTCGAGAGTGAATTTTTAATTTTTTTCGATTCGACACGGCGAAACAGAAGTCGTCCATCGCGCGTTCGAGGTTATGAATGAGCCGCGGGGCCAACTTTGAAATTGAAAAACTTCAGCTGAAACTGAACCCGGCGATATTTAATCTCTGGCTTTAATCTTCGTTTCAGCCACTCCCTTTTTTCGGTTAAGTCCCTCTCTCCCCCAAACCCGGAGGTGGATTATTAACAAATTATTCAATTTCGGGGATTTGTAAAGGTTTTTGTGTACGATTGAGAATAATGCGCTTGTAAGCTGCCGTGCTGTCATTTTTTGTGTTTGCATGGAAATTTTTAATATATAATATAATTTTTTTTTATTAAAATATTTGAATTGTTAAAATGATCGTTTTTATGTAAAATATATATATTTTGTTTGCGAATTCGAATTTGTATTTATTTATAGAATAAGTATCGAAATCAAAGAGGAATAATATATTATATAATGGAACATCGAATCTTATTATGGGAAAAGGTAATATTACTGAAAAATAATATGAAAAGCCTTATTATTGCGACTAAACATCAAAAGTCAAACTCTAACGAGAAAATTCAAACGAACTTAATTAAACGATCAAATAACCCGAATTACAAGACATTTGAAACCGAAATCCTCTTTTCCGCTCAAAATAAATCGAAAGCCTTGTAAAAGATCGACCAAACGGAACGCTCTGGAATACTTTTTTCCCAGAAAAATAACCTCGTATAAATCACAGGAGCGCTATTGAAATAATTGGACGCTTTTCCTAGATGCATCATAAAGCATGGACTCTATGCAAATATAAAAAAAACGAACGTCGTTATATCATAACTGTGCCTCAATCGAATTTCATTTTCAGATCGTATCGTCGGGATGAATGCAAATGAAAAACGATTTTCCCCACTGTCTGTCCTCCCGCTTTTCTCCTACATTTTCCGATCTGCGCTTTTGCGTATATACATTTTTTTATTTTCTATATTTTATTTCGCAAAATCAAAGCGTCAAACGAACGATTGTAATGCAAATAAGCCTTTGTATTACGGGACGGTGTTCCCGTCGAATTCTATTGTGTTATATGTATATTGGGGAAATATCGTAATAAATTGTATAATCGCATTTTGTCTATGTATTCAGAATAATTTAGTATATATCGATTTAGAAAATGTTATATTTTAACGAAAAATATCTCGATTCAAAGTATTCGAATCTCGAGAACTTGATGGGAAATTGAATCGTTTGATTAATTAATAATATCAAATACGAAATGTCAATTGGAAAATTCTTCTTGATGAAAATTAATAAATATTTACTAAATCATATTGAAATCTATGTACACTAGGTTCTCTTTTTATGCGGTAGATGCGTTCCGTTCCGCATAAAAAAAACGCATAAAAAAAGATATGAAAAAGTGAAACTGCTATATTAAATATACCTAAAATCGCATTAAAAAAATGTATTTCTATTAACAATGTACTCTTAGTTAAGTTATTACATTGTATGTACATACATTTGTACGTTCATATAGTCCAAAATAATATTAAAAAAAATATTGTATTTAAAAAAAACCGCATAACTCTGAATTCGCATAAAAAAAACCGCATAAAAAGAGAACCTAGTGTATATATATAAAACTCAAATGGTGTATGTATGTATGTATGTATGTATGTATCCAATAAACCCCTAAACCGATAGACGAATCTTCACCAAATTTGGCAAGAATGTGCTTTGTAACCCGAACAAACTAAGTAAGCATTCAGTTTTGTAATATCGTTTCGCATTTCAATTTTTTTCAATATTTTCTATCGATCGCTATATAAATTATAATATTATGACAATAATTATAATCGGTACACAATTTATTTTCAGAGTCCCGAGCAACGTCTGGTGGAAGCCGCTAGTTTTATATTAAAATAACTCAAATTTCAAGCATTCACCGACAAAAAACGAATACCCAAAACACGAAACACCAACGACATTAAAAAATTACGAATCATCCCTAATTTTTCCGGCGTAACGAGTTTGAAGTCGAGTCATTATCGTATGCGAGCCGGCACTTAAGAAATTAAAGGTTCGTCATTGGCTGACAGTAATGGATGCCCGATGACAAGGGAAGGAAGGTTGACAAATGTTCGGGGTGGTAGACTTTTCGGCAAGATTAATGAACATCGTCTTACTTTAAAGTATTCAGTTTTCCTTTAGGGGTTGACAGCTTCTACACCCCTTTATGCGCGCGGCGCGTAAGTGCTGCGCAAACACGTCACGAGCGAAAATATTGCGTTACGCTAAATCGAATTTTTGCTCATTTTATTAATGAATCATATATTTTTTTGAATAAATATTAAAATTTTTGAGTTAATCTATATAATTGTAAAGAAAAAAATAATTTTATCTATCTCTGGTCTGATTTGAATCCAATTCAAAATGATCCTTTCAATGTTTTTAAACCAATGATACTTTTCATTAAAAATACAAAATTTATTGCACTAACTATACAATTTTTCATCCAATTTAAAAATTTTGTAACTATGTACATAAAAAATAATAAAAAAAAATTAGAAAATGTCTTGAAAGTCTAGCGCAAATCAGTCGAAATGAAATCGCAGCGACCGTGATTGCGTTTTCACTCGCAAATGCAATTGTGCAGCTGAGAACTTGGAGAAATACATTTCCATATAATGTACGTACATATATTTTAATGAAAATTAAAAATATATCAAACATGGGATTCTAATTTTAGATTAAAATCTATTCCGAATTTATTCGATTCTATTCATAACGACTTTACATTAAATTTGAATTTGAGTATCTTGATAATGTATGCAGCGAGATTGCAATTTAATATGCGACGCAATTGCCGCGAAGTTGCATTCGACTCAGTTAATTGAGACCAGCTTCAAGTCCTGAGGGATGGACACGGTTTCAAAACGAATTTATTGTGCTTCGACTATTTAAGCTTATATATGTGAGAATTGCAGATTCAAACGTCACATTTGAATATTAATTAATCAACTAAACTTTTTGAGATATTTATTTTTTTATATGTATTTAAATTTCAAAGTTCTAATAATAAATTAGTTTTGATTTTGTTAAAGTTATGTGAGAAGCGGTATATTTAATAGATTTATGCGAAAGATAACTTTCTAGTATCTATAAACCCATTAGAGTGTTCCTTCCACGGAAACCTTTAATAAAAAGTGAAATACTTACTAATATCATTAAACAACCGAAATAAAAGACAAATATAATTATTCAAGCTTCTTATAATGCATCAAAAAAAAAATTACAATAAACATTATACAATACGATGATGATCTAATTAGAAAGTATTAACTATCGACAAAAAATTCGAATAATCAATGAAACGCTCATATGAAATACAAAAAAATTGACTATTTGGATTGGGAATTTTGGGAATTTCGTTCTTTATCGGTACGTGCCTCTATTTCAGGGATGCAGGTGCATTTTGAAGGGAAACTTTTGTCCGCTAGCATTAGTTCAATTAAAGTTCGAGAGGCTGGCTTGTCCGTTTTGCGAATGCACTCCGACGTTGCATTGGGTGCATACGTAGTGTGGTTAGGAGAAAGTAACAATATGTCGTATTAGGCGGTGTGTGTGTAAGGGTTGTTCATTTGGAGGAGTGCATATGGTGGGTTGGAGTTTAATCTGTTGCATTATAATGGAAAACGTGTTGGTGTAGTAAATATATTTGATTAAGTTGAATAGAAGTTTTATAATTTGTAAATTATGATGTGTGATATTTATTATGATATTATATTTTCTTTTTGTAATAGAAAATTATTTTATTTATAATAGAACCAATAAAATATTATAATTATTCTATAAATAATAAAAATTGTGATAATGAGAATATGAAAAATGTACAGGTATATAAATTCTCAGTATTCAATAATGAATATTTTGAATCATTCATATTATTGTTTTATGAAAAGAAATCAGTCGGTAAAATTATAGGCAATAAAGAATCAATTAAGCATGTCTGAAGTCTTACAATTGACCTTCATAAAAATTCCCTTTAACTTGTAAGTATTCAACAACTTGTTCGAGTTAAATCGAAAAGCCTGCGAGTAATAGAAAAATCGACTTTCCCAAAGTGTTTTATTAAAAAACTTTCATAGCGACGCCCAATTCTATTACAGCTCAACACGATTCCACACAAAAACTGACACTTACATAATCACTATTAAAAACACAATTAAAACGCACCACCCAAGACACAAAACGAAAACGACTTTCACTTTAAACGAATTATTTCGTGCACACACAACGCAAAATTCCAAAGTAAATAAATGAATCGCTCCTCGTCCGTCGCAGATTATCAAACTCTAATCCGGAAAATCCGCTTTCAACTTTTCCGACGGCGAAAAATCAATATTCGCTTTTCGGCTTGCGAAAAGCGCTCATTTTCCGGCGCACTATGGCGCGAGCGTCAAAATTAGCCCAACGACAAACTCGGACATAAAACACGTCAAATTATATAATTTTAATATATTCTAGACCGTTTTTGTATGGAAAAATCGTGCATGAACGATGCAGTGTGTATGCAGAAAAAATAAGGCATTTTAACTTATTTATGTGCGCGCATAGCGGCGACGTAAAAAACTGGCACTCTTTTAAGTGTAATATATGGAATAAATTTTCTCGGTTTATTTTACGCAAAGGTTCAAATGGGCCCAAACCACCGCGAAATTTTCGAACCTACCCCCTTTTGCGGCACCCCGTCTTTTTTTAAAAGGATAAGGGATAAGCGACTGTTCCTGACGCATAAGCTAAGAAATAATTTTCATTGTGTCACTCTTGTGTATAATAGAACTGTATTCGTGTTACGTAGACGGGAATATATAAAGCGGTTTTCAATTTCAATTGTTATATAAAATTTATTTTATGATTCCGTATCAATTTAAGGGATTATACAAATAATGACTTTTCAGAAGAACAAAAAAAAACAACCACCTAAAATAACTTTTACCCAAAAATTTTTTTTCTATCATTTCTGTTCTAGCAGTTATTATAATAAAATGATTTTTTAAGTAATGTTTTGAAATAAAATATTGGTCATACTTTTGATAGTTTGATATGATACAAATTTTGTAAAAAATTGTTGTTTTTTTTCATCGGAATTTTGATTAAACAATTCAATAATACGGAAAATCCTGAATCGAATCAATTCATACTATTAATTAATTCGGTTTCGTTTTTTAACTCTAGTTTTCAGAATCGGTTAGATATCTGCATGTTTAATACATCAATAGAAAGGGCTTTAAACAGATATGTTTTTAAAAATATTTGAAAACTTTGGGCTTTTTTTTTTTTAAAAGAAATATCAAAAAACTCTAATCTATCTTTACTTTAGTAGTTTTTTTATAACTAATCATGTATTTCTAATAGTTTTTAGCTGATACAGATTTTTGTATTCCTATTTAATGATTAAATTCATAGTAAACAAACAAAAAAAGGATTTGTTTGCTACATTATCTTTCATTTGGCAATTATTAGTGTGCAAGTGTAAGATTTTAGGTTTTTTCCTTAAAAACCAAAAAATAATAATAACTCAAAAACTATGATAATTTACGCTAAAGTATGTAAGGATGTTTAGTTTGAAATATTTCAAATAACACGACTTATTGCCTTTTTAAGAATTTTCCTAGACCTTTGAACCACTCTGTACAATAATTAATTTTACCAAAATGTTCCTTATATTGATAACTGATATTTCCAGTACTTAATTTCACATTACAAGACTATTATTTAAAAAAATATACATACAAAAAACACGAACGCACGAATCGAATCATATATTATTTCAAAGGCAGAATTTAGGCCGCACTAATGCAATATAGAGACGAACGTACGACACGAAGACTTCATAAAGGGAAAACTCGGCCGAACTCGACCGCGAAGTGCAATCGTATTAATAACATCCGCAATGGAGAGAATTCCTTTTGGATGAACCGAGGAATTTTCCGACGAAACGCGCGAACTTTTCCAGGAAGCGAAAGAAAGTTTTCCCGCACGGCGGAGTTTTCCCGCTCGCGGCGCCGAATCCGGCATTAATTCGCGATGCTGAATTCATTTTTTTCCACCGTTTTATTTTGCGTGTGTACGTATATATTTTATGATGTTTTGCGTGTGTATGTGTTTTGTATTTTTCGGTATTATGAAAAGCAAACCCGCGGCGCAAAGGTAAAATGCTTGACTGATGATTGAGAGGTTTTCAGTTTGATCTTGGATGGAAATGATTTTCATTTGAATATCCGTCCAATTAGTATATAAAAATGAAAAATATATTCGAAATGAAGCTTAAATATGAAAATTGTAAGCTTCTTTTGCTATTTAGAATAAAATATATTTGATGCGGATAATTTGAAAATATAAAAATAATCATTCTTTTCATTTTTCATAATACTTCTAATACTAAAAAAAAAAAATATATATCCAAAGATGATAAATTTTAATGAGTGAAGAGTATTTAAAATTAAATGCAATATATATTATTCGGTCGGATGATATATAATAATTTTTTCACGTTTATTTTCAGAGTTTCTCGCTGCCTGAAGCGGGAAAACCACATTTTCGCGTCCGCGCGCGGAAAATTCAATTTTTCCCTTTGATTTCGCACTGGGGGTTGAAATTAATATTTCGAAATGATTTCGTCGACGGAAATGCTACTTTTTTATGGTCGAGTGAAATATTGACGATTCTTTCAACGCAAGTCCAGTTTGATATTCAAATCGTGAAAATCAAAGTACCTTTTCTTATCAATGATATTTTTTTCATATTCAGTTCAATCGCAATTTCCGTTTTCGCATCGGACTTTTATATTAAAAAAAATATATAGTTTATTATTTGAGATTTTTTTTCTTTGTCGTAAAAAAGGATGAAAAGTTTGAAAGTACTTTTATTAAAATAAATGAGATGTATGATCAAAACTAAATTTTTTTCTCGCTTTAATAAAAAGATCCATCGGTTCACATAGAAAATTGAATTAAAATATATTCAAGCGAAATTCGAGTTTAACACTTTTATATGGCGACGTTAATCAAAACTTTTGCAATATGGGCAAGAACGGTTTTCGGCGAAAAAATTGCCAACTTTAAAGCTATCGGAAATTTTTTCCGATGATCGTTATTGCTTTCGCCTTTGAAACAGGTACGACAGCATTTTCAAAGTAACCGAATATAATTTTTATAAAAATTTTTATCTAAAAAACACAAATCCAAAACGAATTTCTCACTACAATCACGCATCACTCCAGTCCCTTTGATCAGACAAATCCCTGAGAAAACAAGGAACCTTCCCGATTCCAGAATCAATAACAATTAGGCCGCGTTGGGGGAATTAATTATGCCCAATTAATGCGTTCCGCGAACGTTTCAGGTGGTGCAATTTTACCCCGCGGTTATTGACTTAGGACACGGCCCTTTGATAACATATTTCAGGCCCTTTTCGTTATCCTATATGAGTATCGTCGTAATTATTCCGCGATTCAACGACGGTGACCCTCGGGATGTGATAATTGTCGTATTCGACCCTTTATACGGCAACTATGAAGTTTTAATGGGTTCGCATAATGTATTCGAGTGGAACACATATTTATGTGCGTATGTTTTTAGTATAAATATTCAATATTCAGAAGATCGTGTAAGTGATTATATTTAAATTAAAAAGGGTTAAACTAGCGTAATAATTTGAAGCATTTCTGTGTTTTGAATAGAGAGTTATTCAAATATTGTTGAGTTTATCTGGATGAATGTACGTTTGAAATTAGTTGTATCCATTTATTGAATATTTCTGGTGTTTTAAATATAAAATGTGATTATAAATAAATAATGTTGTTAGTATATTATTTAAAATTTAAAAGAACTTTCCGATCAAAATTTTGAAACTAATATCAAACTTAGCTATAACATGTGAAGTTCAACAAAAATTTTATGAAAATCGTAACATAAACATACAATCTTTGAAACTTTCATACGAAACTATACTCCAACAACGAGAAAACTTAAAAATACACTAAAAGAGCAAAGTCTCAGAAAAACCCACACGAAAACTCGATTCCTCCGCAAGCACCACCATCTCATAACCCCATCCAGTTCATTATGATATAATGCAGTTTAAACTCGCCGAACTCTCTCATTTCCGACCATAAACCAAAAACTTACCGTTCACCATACAAACGCCATCATCATATTATATTTACCGGGGCCGAGTTCCGCCTTAAAATATGGCATTCGGACAACTTTCGAACTTTCGCGACCGAAGATTTCCCGGAATCTCGGCGTTCCCGGGAAAATTTCCCGGGAAACTGCGAGCACAGACATCAATCTTTGGAAAACGCTTCGAGTGGTGGACGTCAATCACGGTCGCCGGTCGACAATGGGGAAATGGTCGATTTTTCAAAAATAAGGAGACGCGCAGAGTGACTAGGCCGAAATGGATGAAAAAATTGTATGGAGAAAATGTCGAAGATGAAAAATTCGCTGTGAAAGGTTCGCTTTTTTTTATTCGGTGAAATTTAAAGTGTACTTATTGTGTAGCGATGAATTCTGATATGAATGTATCGAAAAAGTTTTTGAATAATCAAGTACAAAATTTTATTATTATTTATTTGAAATTATATATTATAATACTTCAAAATAGTCAAACTTCAAATCTTTATAGAGAAAAGTTATAAAAAAAACCGTCTCAAACGGAAAAAAAACGTCCATTTAAAGACTCGTTTTACCAAGAAGTTCAACGCTAAATATCTCTTTATGCCCAAACATTAAATGGAAAGAAAAACCACCCCGTGGAGGCATAATGCAAAAACAGCACCGCCAGAAGAAGAAAAAAGACCCGACCGTATATAAAAAAAAAAAAAAAATCAGAGAGAATATTAACGTTAGAGTTAATGGCATAAACACTTCAACAGTTATCTGGGGGTCGTTCGAGTTTCAGTTTTTCAGAGTCCGGCCTCATTATGCACCGACTTTGCCAACTCTTGGCTCGAAAGCCTCCTTTTTCGAAAGGAATTCATGGGAAAATATGTTTTGTTCGAGTTTCGAATATTCAAATGAGCCTATTATGCGATGCGATAAAAATATTGTCACATTATATAAAGTCTATGTAGCTTTTGCATTTGGCTTACTTCGTGCCTTTAGAAATACTGCATTTAGTATTAGATTTATGATTCATATGTATATTTTTTAAAGATAATTGAGGTAGTCTTACAATTAGATAGAACAGAATATACAAAACATTTTAAATGAAAATTTTATTGAAATACGTGGTAAAAGATAAATAATTGAAAAACCGATTTTGATATAAAGTTTTAATAGAAATTTTAATTGAATCGAAAACAAACTTCAAATTAAAAATATATTTATTTTCAATATAAACGTATCACAGACTGGAAAAGTTGTGAATATGAAAACTTGCCGCGGTTGGAAATAATCTTGTTGACTTTCGACACATTTCGTCTTCAGCAAAAACACATTCTACAAGGAGCGAAATGTACGTATAACGCGAAAATGTTTACACGCCGAAATTGCGTTTTCACTTTTGTTTATTTGCGCGGGAAAACTTTCGAATCTCGCGAAAATCTTTTAGAGGAGCGCGTTTTGATTAAAAGCGATCCGTTTCCGATCCGCAAACAAAACAACTTTTTAACGAATTGATAAAAATGATAACGATTATGTTTTAAGATTTTTTTCTGTTTACGAATATATTTAGCAGATTAATCATCGCTTTATTTTGTTGAATAAAGTTGTGCTATAATTAAAATTGATCACTTTCGCAAAAAAAATTAAGCGAAAGTTTTAAAGCAAATAAAAAAAGTTTGGGAGTTTCCAAGGAACGAATTATGTTTTTCAATTAGTTTTTTGTATCTATGCGGATTATGAATATTTATAAATTAATAATTAATATTAAAATTAAAAAAAGTGAGTTTAATATAAACGAAAATTTTATTGAATCTATTACTTTTTATATCTTATCGAATCGTAATAAATTCGTTGTAATTAAAAAAATTTAATCAAAAAAATTTAAATCAAATTAAATATTTTTTTATAAAATTCATTACATATGAATTCATAAAATAAAATAAAAAACAACTCACCTTTAAAAACGAAATCGTCACACCGACCAACCCTCAAAAATGAATTTCCACCGAACTCAAACGTACCTAAAACCCGAATTTTCCCACCGGCGAAAACTTTCGCGAGATTTCCCGAGACTTTTCCCGTCGAAGCGTCAACGGCGTCCGTCTCGCTTCGCCCCCCGGCGGACACTGACGCCGAATTGGGGGGCGCCGGCGCCCGAGGGGGGCCTGCGCCCCCTGGGCCCCATCCCCCCCCTGGCCCCCCCCGAGCCGGGAAAAACAGTTTAATTGCCCCCCGGAAGGCTTCTCGGGGCTGATGAATGGCGATGAGCGCGAGGCGTCTCGTCGCCGATTCGCCTTATTAAACTGGCGATGATGCGTTAATAAAATTTTGCGAGGTTTTTTTGGGTTTTGTTGATGGGATGTTTTGTTTTTTTGGGGGGTGTGTGTGTTTTGTTTGTGTGCGGGGTGGTTTTATGGATGTGCTGCGTCACGGTGGGAAATTTCGTTGGATCAATTTGGTTGATGTTGTGTCTTGTTGTGTTTTTTTTGATGAGTTTAATATAGGGTTGGATTAGTTTGTGTGTTTTTCGTGAAACTATAAAAATTTTTGTATGGATGTAAAGAAAATTGATTTTTTTTAATGAAAATTTTGCTTAAGTCAGAACTGGAACGTAATTTATTTTCTAATCTAATTTATAACATTTGATTAATTAATACTTTTTTATTTTATTTTAGAAATTAGGTAAATAATACAAAATCTAAATAATAAACGTTTGAAAAGAAAATAACATTTATTTCTTCTATTCAAAAAATAAAAATATTTTTGGTTCATTTCTTTACTAAAAAAATTTTACAAATTAAAAACAGATGTCACTTTTCAAAAAATATTTCTAAAAACAAATTCAAATTATCAATATCAAATTTTACATAAATCAACCACAACAAAACTTTTTACCCAACTTTTTATCACTATTATCAAACGCCGATTACACATCCACTTTCATGCACCTCGTTAAAACGAACCATTCGAACAGAAACGATTACAACAATAAAAAACAAAACCCATCGACCTCACACTCGAAAACCAACAAATCATCCAAACACCTCTCTATAGCCCGAAGCCAATACGAATCCGGGTTTTTTTTTTATCATTACACACCATGCACAATGTTAACCCATACGTTGCGTAGTTCTTCGAACCATTACCACGGAATCCGACTCGCTCCACTTTTTCTAAGCCGTCGAGCGAAACTGTTATAAAAATATTGATCGACGATAACAATTTCGAGACCGTTGATCGACCGTGTTTTGCAAAGAATCAATTTCACTTCCGCCGTTCGTTATTAACCCTTGCATGTCGGAAGAGTTAATTGGTTTCCGGATCGATACGAATTTTGCAAATTATTCGTATCAAATAAATTTAATTTATCAGATTTTATTTTATATAAATCGAAACACTTTCTTTTTCAAATTGATAATATAAATTTGTATAAAATATATTAGAAGGGATTTTACGTTCGATCTTTATACATAGATCACATTCTTGAGCAGATTAGTTTTGAAGACTAGTTTATTTTTGAGCAAATACTTGAAGATTCTGTTAAATGGAAATACCAATGTTATTGAATCAATCGAGTTTCAATTCGAGACCACTTAAATATATTTTTTTTATAAAAACTTACATCAAAACATTTTTTTTATTTTAGCTAGGTAAATGAACTGAAACACGCATAAACTTAACGCACCGTTACAGGTTTTACATTCCAAATTCAGACTTTACAAATTCAATCCTTTTCAGATCAAATTCAACTTTCAATAAATCAAATTCAACCATCGGAAATGTTAAGACCGTTGTTATTGTAATCAATTATATATGTTCAATACAAACTATTTTTCTATTTAAATTTGATAATTTCAGTTAGTGATTTTTACAAATTTTTACATACCAATTACGAGAATATGAACTTTTTTGACTTATGGACAAAATTTTTGTCTTTTTGTCTTTTGTCTTATTATCTTGTCCTAACTAATACATTAACATAATTATTATATTATAATTTGTGAATATGTATTATTAAATAATACATATTCATAACCCATAAACTATAAAAAGAAATAAATTTTTTGTTGATCGAATTCGATTTACAAAAGACTGGATTTTAGTATAAATTCAGTATCTATCGAAAAAATTCAAAATCCCATCAATCGATCAAATCAACAGACGGTCAACCCACCGAAAATGGTCATCGGCATCGATCCGTCAAAAAAAAAAACTACGCACACGAAAGAATTTCGCATTCCGTGCGCGTTTCATTCAACACCGTTAGTCTTTGTTCGCTTTTGTCGTCATCGGCCGTTCTACTTGTCCGAAGACTATAAGAATCGTGCACATAAAACACACACACGTCGTCCATCTTTCGACTCGTTATGGATGTATCATCGCGTGCAGGAGTAGGAGGTGTCCAGGTCGAGAGAGTCAAATGCTTAATCGTTGGACAAAACGGCGACCTCCGAAGGATACGTGACCTGCATCGTCGCCGATGGCCGCCGTCTTCAAAATGTCCTTTTCCGTTAGCGAAATCGTCCTGTCCTTTCTTTCGATGTGTCGGATCGATCGTGAGGATGTTGATGTGATGCTGTGGTCGATTATTTTCAGTTTGGACGGTTCGGATTTGAATAAAATGGAGATTGGATGATGGTTGATTATGTAGATGCGATGGGAATTTAAATTGATGGATTGCGAAATTATTTAACATTTTTTTTCAATGATAATGAAGGATGATGGTTTAATAGTTTGATCATTTAACCTTGTTGAATATATTATAAGTTTGGAGTTTTGGAATAATCAAAGTTGAGCGAAAAGTCATATGATCAGTTTTTAAGATATCTGACGAAGTCTTCGCTCTCCCGGACCTTTCGTCGTATTTTCTATAAAGGACAAACTTTAACTATTTCAAAAGCGTGGCAGACAGACAGACAGACAGAGAGATTTTCAGTTTTAGATGGATGTCTTTTTTTTCATCATTTTGCGAAGAACATCATATTCCTTCAGTCGTTTCATTTCTACATATGTAATTATAATAATTCAAATAACTTTTAATACTCAAATAAGTTTTTTTCAAAAAATATATATTTGAAAAGATCTTGTGTATTGAACGTAATATAAGTTGCACAACGAAAAATTATTCATAAATAATAAACCATTTATTCTCGTATTGCACAAATATGTAATCGTAATAACCAAAACAATACAAATGACAAAAAGCGAAAACGTTTCACATGACGATTAACGCATTATAAATAAGCAGTTATTATGCAAACCGGTATCGCGGGAATGGAACGCTTTTTTTAAAAGCTTCGATTCATCACACATATGGTCTTCTAGCATTGTTCTAAACAAAAGGCCAATTTTCGAACAGTATTTTATCCGAATAGAATCTAAATCGAAAAATCTCCGTAGAGAATTTGAATAAAATCATAACGAGAAGAGGTGAACGTCGAAAATGACCGACTGGCACACATAAAGAAATACAAGCAAAATTTTCAACGTAAAAAAGTACTTGAATAAACATAATGTGCGCTCTATAAACGAAAAATTAATTATGCATCTAGTACTAATATGTTTAAAAATATATTTGTAAAACGAGATCGAAATTAGCAATTGAAATTGTGAAATAAGATCACTTTCTTAAATTTTTGATTAGTGAGCCAATTTTTTTCATTTCCGGATGTCGTTGAAATTGCACTTTTTGCAAATTATGCAAAATCGACTGTCACCTTTCTTCCGTATGCGTCATTCGTAAATAGTAGGTCAAGTATTTATTTGATGTTACGTCTTGTTTTCAAATATTTGGATACTTATCTGATGAATCACAACGATGGTGAGATTCAAATTTCGTTTTCATGTTATTGTCAACATTCTAATATTTTTATTTAGAAACTATTTGAGTCGCAATTGTAAATAATTGCCGTATAATCGAGATTCGTTTGGAAACGTTTTTTGACGCGTTTCCGGTACAACTCGGTAGACGCTGGACATCGGCTATAAACAAATTGAGTTGTAGAACGACTAGTAGTCTTACAAGCGATTCCCAATCGTTACTAAGGATCTATATGATAAATATCTTAATTGAACAATCAATCATTAAACCAAATTATTCAATTATTCAATGAATTCGTATAAAAAAATAGTTAAAGATAAGTTTAGTTCAAATGCATATCTTTGTTTTTTTTTTAATATTTTCAGAATCGTATTCGATCTTAAATCAAATATATGATCATCATTAAGACATTCCAATTAATTTGAGAGCCACTGGAAACCAGTCGCGGCTTGCAATGCCCGTTCTGGTAACCTAGTCAGTGTTGTTCCGCACTTTGGATCGGTCGCGTCGTTTTTCAAACGTTCCTCATTTCAAACCAGAAGAAGTTAATATTTCTCACCAAATTTCAAATATTACGCCTCTTTACGATTCTATCGATTGACAAAAGTGAAAATTTCAGAATTTTAACGGTGAAAATCTAACGAAAAAGGAGCATTTAGGACGCGTTTGTAAGGCGCGACACTGTCAAGACGGATCGGATTAGAAAGTTGTTTTCTCGGTGAATGTGACAATCAATTTGTTATCAGATACACGTGTGTACGTATTTTATGTGTGTGTGTGTGTCCAATGGATCATTGATTAATATTATTAACGTGTAGTTATGTGTAGTTTCTTAATCCGTGTCACTAACATCTGTGCTTGATTGGGTGTAAATTTGTCGTTTGGTTATGGAGATCATTTTACATTAATTGTTTATTTGCAAATGATTGACACTATAATATGTTTCCAGTTTCATTTTCACGATAACTGATTTGCATCTGAAATATTTTTACCATCATCGAAATATGCAATAGGGCAAATGTCAGAATGAGGAAAATTTTTAAACAATCCAATTCATTGCATATAAAATTATAGTTCGATTGCATAGTTTTCTCAGCGGCATAAATCTATACAAATTATTTAATTATAATCCAAGTGCAATGAACAGTCGCGGCGCGTGATCGGAATATGTAATTCATTGAAATTTATTCAAAAACGTTACGATTTAATGGAGTTACACGCCTAGCGCGGTACGATTGAAATTCGAATTTGAATTGTTAATAACGCGAAAAATCACAATAATACGATGAAGAAACCAATTTCGGATCGGTGGGTGTCATATGGAAAATTCAGCATCTTGCTTTTAATTGGCGAATTCCGTCTGTAGGTGTGTGTTTATTCTAACGAATATTCGATTCCAATATATGGTTTTTCGATTGTACAAGTTTTAAATATAGATTGAAAGTTGTATGCTGGTTTGAATTCCGAATGAGGCGAGAATGATTTTCACTCGACTTTCTCGAACAAATATTTAGTCCACAAATTATTAAGTATTTAAAAAGTACAATTCAATTTTTAAAATGAATGAAAATTAACGTGTTTTGATGAATTAATGTAGTATCAATCGTTATCGCATACAGACGGAAATCGTCAATTATTACAGAGATACATCAACAATTTTAACTACTATCCAAAATAACACATTTCCATAACACACCAATCATCTCAAACCGACATTGCGATACTTCGGCATCGTTTGGACGTTTTCAAAAAGCGTGGAATTCGTTTTGAAAGTGCACGAGAAAGAGCCTCTTAACGAGCACAAAGAGTTGTGCAACGTTAATTATTCCCTCGAGGCACTTAACGACCGTCGTTTAAAAGTGCATTATTTTGTCACAAAGAAAGTGACTCTGTGCTTTGATAAATAAACGCACTCGTGAATCCACGCCACGTGCTGTGTGGTAATTGCGGTGCTATTAAATTTCAGATCTCCAGTTTCTCTGTGAGTGTTTTTCTAATTATGCTACTTTGATAAGTAAACGTTCGTAGGAAGTGGATCGTTTGTTTGTCGTTTTGAAGGTTGTTTTTTTTTTGGTAAATGGTCTATTATTGTGAAGAATTGTTGTACGTGATTGTTGATTTGAAATCGTTCATGGGTTGGTGGTTCATATAAAAAGTAAATTTGATTTGTAATCGGAAATTCGATTTTTTTTCCTTATTGAGTATGTTTTTGTATAGTAATGAATAAAAAATTATTTATAATAATTTTGAATACAAATTTATGTTCTGTTTTTTTTTCATATTATTCACATTCATTTAGTGATAACGTCATTTATCGCTTAACTTCGATATTTTTTTCACATGATCAAATCAATCATTCATATCCTTTTATTGATCGTGTTATTTATCACTTAACTTTGATAATCGATAGAAATATAAGACAAAACCTTTTCTAATATAAAAATATCTGAAAATAATAATTTGTTTTCAATAATTTTGAAATATCATATATCAATCGTAATTTTTCAATGTTTCGATTCAATATAAATACCCCTTAAAATTAAATAAAAATTGGAGCAATTGTTAAATGGATATAATTTGACAAAAAAAATTAAATTCATCATCAGAGTTACTTTCTTCTTATCACTACGTCCAAATAAAAATGAGATAAAAATGCCCAAACATCCGATGATATATTAAAAAAATATATCCTGCAATATACATCGAACTTTGTACATGTAATAATACAAAATTATTCAAAAATAAACCTCACAAAATTATTCTGTTATTCAAATTCAACACATGACCGATTTGTATATACTCCAAACTGATTCCTAAATTGCATTGAGACCGAATCAAATCATATTCATATTTGTAATGGGCGCATTTGCAAATTTTCGATTCGGAACGTTCATCGTTCCGAAGCTTAGTTTTCCACGACGCTTTCCCGGACGAATTTTCACACTCCGTTAACTCGAACAACAATCTCGTCGATTTTCTTTCACATTCCGCCATTTCGCACAAATCGAACCGACAAAACCGCTATCTTCCAAATCAACACAATATCAAAATCAATATTTACCTTAAACTAATCCCGTACATCGAATCCAACATATAAAACATCGCTCGAGCACCACTTCGGAAAAAATAACTGCTCAATGTCCAAATTACGGTTTTTTTTGCGAAACAACACTTCGATTTTGATATGCACGGATGTGTAGTAATATTCGACATATTTGTAGGAAACAGTTATGTAAACGAAGCCGACGTATGGGCGATCGAATGTGAAAAAAAGCATATTACGATGTAGTGAGTGGGTTGTTGCACCTGTGAGAATCGTGTTTGTGCAAAAAAAGCGGGAATTTTAATTGTTGGTAACGACGAAAGGGCATGGGCGTCGTTTCGTGGCTTACGTTTCTGTCAGTGGCGGTATGCTGCGCGAGAGCGGGCAAAACCGGCAATTCGACAGGTATTTAAAAATTTAAAATTTTTTGTATAAATTTGCTTTCAGTGCTTTAAAAAGAATCATTTGTCTCTAATATATCATTAGTCTGCTTTTTATAAAATGACATGTGTTGATTTGTATGTTGACTCAATAAATGAGCCGTTTTTTTGAAAGTGGTATAAGTCAATTTTCGGAAAAAAATTATGTAATAAATTTCATCTTTTTATATTCAAAATCTTACTGTCAATGGTTTATAATATCCTCATGAATTTATAAAAAAACTAGTAGAATTGTATAATTTTATGTCAAGATTTATTTTTAAATTGGAGTAAGTCCATTCGTAACAATCATAATTAAATGTATTTTTTTAAAATATAGAGGTATTATGAGTTTATAATATTCTCATGAATTTATAAAAAAACTTGTAGAATTTTATAATTTTATGACAAGATTTTTTTATAAATTGGAGTAAGTTCATTCGTAAAAATCATAATTAAACGTATTTTTTTGAAATATAGAGATGTTATGAGTTTATTGCCTTACATACTTCCGATTCATCATAATTACTTCAATATGCTAATCGTAAGTGTAAAAATAAATAAGTTGGTTATTAGTTATCTTTACGAAGTTATTTACTTTTAGTACTAGATTGTTTATAAATCCATTATATAATATAACATAACTGCAATAAATTTTCAATAAAGTTAATTTATGTTTACTTATATGCTGCATTTTATTTTTTTTTTTATTTAAAAAATACATTTCAGAAAATGCAATTTCTATTAAAATACAAATTCAAAATCTATTTGTAGCAAAAAAAAATTTGATCCAATATTTTTGCTTAATAAACTTTAACATTTACCTGAACTGATTAACGTGTACCAATATTTTTATACCTATGCAAACACAAATCTTTATTCCACAATATGAATAAATGGACTTATACCGCTTTCAAAAACAATGGCTCAAACATTTATTTTTTTTAAATAAATTATTAATTATATTTGGATTTTATAACACAATAATATGTCATTGAATATACAGGTGTTACAAAGATCTTCTTAAAGCCTTTCATAGGGGTGATAGGTCATGTTATAATATTTGGAACACTTTAAACCAAAGATACCTTACAATTAGTCCAAAGTATCATAATTTTCGAGTTATAATAGTAAAAAATTCGAAAAAAAAAAATTAGAACAAAACAACATTCAGTATCAAACATTCAGATACCTAATTAAACCGAAGGACGTAGCAAAAAATGGCCGCCTTTATAGTCCAGGGAATAAAGACAAAAATATTATATTGTGGTTCTTAAAAAATTACAAAAATTCCGTATCGATTTGAGGTCAGTATAAAATTTTACGTGGGGTCAGAGGTCACCGAAAACGATTTTTCGTGAACATTTCGTTAACTGAAACTTACAAAAAAATATAACGGTATGTACGTGGAGAACTCAAAAATTTCGTCCTTCGGTTTCGTTTTTGTACCCTAATTTTGAAAATCGATTAGATATCTTAATGTTTGATACATCAATCGAAAAAGCTTTAAGCAAAGATATTTTCAAAATATTTGAACACTAGACATCGTTTATTTTTAAACGAGAAATACCAAAAAACTCTAGTTTCCCTTTACTTCAGCAAGTTTTTTATAAGTAATCATGTATAATATTTTAAATAGTTTTATGTTGATTTAAAAGTTTTATTCATGTTAATGGATTACATAAACAATTAAGAAACAAAAAAATAAGATTTTTTTACTATTATACATGTATTACTTTTTATTTGGGTATTAGTGCAAAAGTGAGATTTTGAATTTTTCTCTTAAAAATCAAAATAATAATAATAAATCGAAAACTATGATACTTTGGACAAAGGTATGTTTGGTCTAAAATGTTCCAAATAACATGACCTATCACTTCTTTAAGGCGACCTTTGTAACACTCTGTATAAATATAAATACAAATTCAATATAATTAATGTTATCATTAACATTGCTTATGATTAAATCAAGGCTTATTTCCAAAATTGAATATATATTTTCAAAATGCAATTTTTCATCATTGAAGAAGTCACAAAGATAAATATTAAAGCAATTAAAACTGACAAGTTTCCATAAGATCGTTCAATTATCAAGAGTTTCCTCAATGTACATCCCACACATCTTTTAATTGCTTCAACGAGTCGTTTAATTTCAACTAACCCACGTTCACGGTTGAAAAAAAATCAGAATTTATGCAATTGTGCAAAGCTTGTCGACTCATTAACCTTAACCGATTGAATCATTTGTAATCAATTATAAATTTATATTTTTCAGATTGCAAAACGCTCTGTGGGACATGTGAAGAGTACGTCCATGTAAAAAACTGTTCTTTATATTGTTCAGCAGCACCACTACGTAATACATGTTATCCCCCAGCTAAATATAGCGAGGTAAAGTTTCATGATTCTTATAAAATTGTTGGATGATTTATTGATTGATCTATTTTGACTTTTCAGCTGGTAATTGGAGTTTCAGCTGGAGTTATATTGTGTTTTATTTTAGCGATGGGTGGTCTGTTGTGTGTCAAATTGCGAAAAAGAAAAAATCGCAAAGAACGTCTTCCAAAACATAGTGCCAAAGAATTAAGAAAGTTTCATGCAGAATTGGATCGATTAAGGGTATGACAAAATTTTTATATGCTTCCCATCTAATACAATAAATATTTCTATTGATAATTTTTTTTTTACAGCCACATGCTTATACTTTTCTTGCAATATTAAATAATGTGCGAAGACAAGTGAGAGAAATGCATAGAGCGGGTAATACAGACGCTGCCGTTATTTGCGGGTAATTATTATTTGTTAATTGCCATTATGTGCTTTGTCAAATATTACTTGAATCAAAATTATATTGCAGACGTTCTCTTGGAGATTTGGCAAAAATTTTAATGCTTTTAAATAGACAAGACGTTCCCGTAATACCTCCCGACTGGCCACGATTATCGAGTTGGGCAGATAGGTGAACATTTGTTATATCATCATATTATAAAATTGATATAAATTTTTAAATATAATATACATATTAATACTTTCAGATTATTGGAAAGAACAACATTAGTTCATTCTCAAAACCAAAATCAAGTCGGTCCGTTAATTCAGTTTCTACAAACGCCTACTCCAAAGCCTCGCCAATTCCTTGATAATAATTCGACTCCAATGTCTACTTTGAAACCGCCTGCCTATGAAGATTTTATAGCTTTGCAAGACCAAGCCCCTTCAGAATTTCCATACGGCAGGACTCAATGGGCTGAACAATGGGAGTTTCCTACGGAAGTAGCAACGCAGGAGACCGCACAGAACGATGCTTGGCAAAGCCGACATCAAGTTGTTCAGGAACACTTATGGATAGACGATGACTTTTTCATGATGTCATTCAGACCTCAAGATGAAATAGTTACTGTTTTATAACATGCGGTATTATGTAAAAGGAATTGTTAAATATTTAGTTGCACAAGATTTTTTTATGAATAAATTTTTGACAGCTGAAGTTCTATATGGAATTTCAGTTTATTTTGTTAATGCAATGGGATGTGAAAAAATTATAATAATTTTGCAATGTGGCTGTGTGAATATTTACATTTGATGGAAGTAAATGATATCTATTGTGTAAATATAAAAAAAAGTGTTATGGAATCTTAAAGAATATACAATATTATGCAGGGTTTTCTTTGAGTATAATAAATTAAGAGAATTTATATAATTATTAAGTGCAACATTTGTAAAGTGTAAATAATTTAAAGAGTACACCAAATAATAAGCTAGTCAATTTATTTTGAGTTTCATTTCAGATACCTTATTTATTTTATATTTATAAATTTACAAACGATAAAATAAAATAAATTTATTCTCATTACTAATTTGAAACCTTTCAGACCAGTAATCTCTTTTTGCAAAGTACAAAATATTAAATTAACATTTAAGCAATTAGATAGATAAGATAACCTTTATAATAATATAATGTAAGTATAAAAATTAAGTTTCATAAAGCTTTGAAGGTTTAAAGATTTATAAAATGATATGTTTCATATTTACTTTAATCAGATTAAAATGATTCAGAATTATTATTTTCATGAATATATTTTATCTAAAATAATAATTAATATAAAACTTTGAAACATGTGCGCTTAGATCTGGGAACCATAACTTTTTTCGGTACAGGTTCATAAAGGGACCAACATGTTTATGTATTTACTTAATGTAAGTATAAGTATGTATAGTTAATATCCAGCACTATTTCAAAATAATTATATTTTGAATTTATAATTGCAGACATGAATGTCCAGTCGTCCCCTCTTTTCAATGTCCAGTTGTCAAAGAGGCAACATATGCATATTCAAACCCGATAGATGTTTATCGAAATGTAGATAATACTTCAAATGTGCTAATTATAAACTATCCTCTCACTATGCGTATCCAACAAACAAAATTTTCGATAGAATCAGTCCATCCTTAAAGACGTCCTCGCTCACCTAAAGTTATCACTTGCAAAAGAAATGGTTTTATTTAGACTTACCTTCCAGATGCCAATTGTTATGATCTTTGTATCGATAAAAGGAAGACTACTTTGGAACGTAATAGTAAATGCGTGTGTGCGTATTCAACAAACAACTCTTTCACTTAACCAGATGAATGTTTACAACACCAATGTCGCATTACCCTTTGATGAGGACTATGGTGTAGTGATAGAATAAAATGTTCATTACTACAGTGATTCACTCCACAAGTCCATTCTAATCGTCCAATCCATACATATGATCGAGTGTAAATCTAGTTTTATTAAATCAATAAACAATTAAAAATATTGTGTTGTTTAAATTATTGTACATATCAAAAATGGAGCATTTTCGTTTAATACCTAAATATTATTTACTTGCTTGCCGTTGACTGAAAATGCTGCTCTTTTTTTATATAGAATGACTCCTCCTGGCAAGATTGACCAATTATTGATGTACATGTGTAAACGCGTAAATGAGATCCTTCCACGGGTTTGCATATCTCAAGCGTCACACATGTAAATTCAATTAGTTCATCGGTGATGCTTTTTTGTGGTATTAATTAGTGAGCTGTAGCTTGAGGGGCTATGCCTTCTACTCCTCGAACACTGGGGGGTAGTGGTAACATGGCCATCTGGTTTTCACATGTGACTGTTTCTGGATCATTCGTTGAGCTTCTCGAACATTCGAAAAGCGTCTTGATTTTGAAATCTGCAATTTTATCTCGGAGGTGGTCGGGACATGGCCACATAGAGTGCACATGTGGTTGTATCTAGAAAATTCGCTGATTCTCTTGAAAATTCTAGAAGCGTCTCAATGATCTTAGAATATTTGGCAAATTTACCACGTTACAAGATTCATTTCCCTTATCAGTACGAGGTTGGCTCTCGGATAAGGTATATAGCATAGACCCCCAATATTTGATGGGGAGACCTTGTCCTGCAGTGGACACAAAACTGGTCGACAATGATGATGACAAGATTCATTAATTCTTTTAATGTATTTCACGTGTAATTAAAAGTCCGTAAATTAATTTTCTTAAAGAATTTCGCACATAATTTAAGCTTAGGGGTGTTGTAGTTATGGTATCCCCAAAAACTGTTAAGATATTGTTAAAGAACAAAATAATTTTGTACTATATCGGATTAAGAGCAATTACTCTAATGAAAATAATCTTTTTTTTGCACTATAAGAATAGAAAGAAACAACGAATTATAGTTATTTAATTCGGTAAATTTTAAAATAACATAAGTAAAAAAAAATACAAAAATAGTGTATGAAAACAATGCTGCAATCACTTTAAAGAAATTGGTTTATAATTAGAATAAAATGTTGTATATGTAACTATATTGAAATTTTAAAGTAATTATTCAATTATGTATGTAATTAAAGATGTCACTATAAGCTGACTTAATGATAAAAAGTGATTTTGCAATATTCACATCCATGCAGTCAGGTAATAGTGTGGATTTTCATGTGCTCCGTCAGTGTATATTTTCTTTTATACGATTTACTGCATACTTCACATTCAAAAATTTTCTTACCTAAAACACAAAAGTTTAAAAAAAAAATACATCCTTAAAATATCCTAAAACGAAATATCAATAAAATGATATGAATAGCAATTGTGTTGATATTAGACGTTTTATTGGGATGAGCTTTTTTACTGGTTCATTTAATTATACGACATGGAACGTGTAATTTTATGCAAGTAATTATATGTATATGAAATTCAATTAAATATACAATTACTTGCATAAAATTACACGTTCCATATTGTATAATTAAATGAAACAGTAAAAAAAGCTTGTCCCAATAAAACGTCTAATATCAACACGATTGCTATTCATCGAGAGCAGTAAATTTGATTTACCTGTATGCGTTACCAAGTGAGAATCCAAAGTATTCTTTCGGGAAAACGATTTATTGCACACAGTACATACGAAAATTTTCTCACCTAAAACACAAAAGTTTTACAAAAATACACAACCTTTGAAATATCATCAAAATAATATAAAGTAAATTTGATTTACCTGTATGCAATATAAAGTGCTTATTCAAACCACCCTTGTTGAAAAATTTTTTATTGCATACGTTACATACAAAATTTCTCTCACCTAAAACACAAAAGTTTTACGAAAAATTCCAACCTTTGAAATATCATCGAAATAATATAAAGTAAATTTGATTTACCTGTATGCAATAAAAAGTGCTTATTCAAATTACCCTTGCTGATAAATTTTTTATTGCACACGTTGCATACAAAATTTCTTTCACCTAAAACATAAAAATTTTACCAAAAAATCCAACCTTCGAAATATGAATAAAATAATATAAAATGAATTTGATTTACCTGTATGTTTTACAAAGTGCGCACCCAAATCTGCCTTTCTAAAAAACTTTTTATTGCACACGTTACATTCGAAATTTTTCTCACCTAAAACACAAAAGTTTTACGAAAAATTCCAACCTTTGAAATATCATCAAAATAATATGAAGTAAATTTGATTTACCTGTATGCAATATAAAGTGCTTATTCAAACCACCCTTGTCGAAAAATTTTTTATTGCACACGTTACATACAAAATTTCTCTCACCTAAAACATAAAAGTTTTAAGAAAATATACAACTTTCAAAATATCAATAAAATAATATAAAATGAATTTGATTTACCCGTATGTGTTACAAAGTGCGCATCCAAATGTTTTTTCTTAAAAACGTTTTATTGCACACGGTACATGCATAATTTCTGACTATCTTATGAATCTCCCTGGTATGATACAACAACCCACTTGATGTACTATAAGATTTTCCACAGCTAGGACAAATATATGTATATTCTGGCCGGTATTCCGTGATCTTTACTTCGGTGTTTGTTTCTCGCTGCATATACGAAAAATCGTTTGGGACATAACCCACAGATATACAAGCCTATCCCTTTGTGCTTGTACTTAACGTGTTGATTCAGAGATTTTTCGGTGGTGAAAGTTTTCTCGCAATATTTGCAAGGATGTTTTAAAGTGTGCTTCGATAAATGTTTTATCAGACTGGGTTTGTTTACATGTGCATCTCCACAAACGTTGCATATGTAATTAAGGTTGTGATTCGGATGGTGTTGCAATAACAAAGTATGGAAATTGAATTCTTCTTTACAAACAGTATAAATGAAAGCCGACGGTTCTATAATGGGGTTGAAACTATTAGAAATTTCAGAGGTAAACTTTATGGGATGATGATTTTTTTTATTTTTACCATTGGGATTTTCTTTGGGGTTTTCAGTTTTAGAATTGGATTTATCACTTTGAAAATTGATCGAAGCCCTTGATTTTGTGTTATTATCACTTTTAAAATCGTAAATATTCACATGTGATTTATCACTTTCAAAATCAATTGAAATATTTGACTTTGGGTTCTTATCACTTTCAAAATCTGATTCGGATTCTAGTTTCGAGACAACGGATTCTAAATCGTTACAGTCATCGATCAGACATTCGTTTTTGACAACATATGCTAATTTAAGATTTGAATAGTCACTGCTACAATTGTCTTTGTATACTATTTCAGCTGAAATGTAGAACAAAATCAGTAAAATAAACAAAAATGAAACCTTACAATCTTATAAGTATGAAATTAATGTGTATAAAAAACACAAATGATTCAAATGACAATGCTTACTTGATTGTTTGGAAATGATAAAACAATCCAACTTGTGCTTAAACTCGAGCACCCCGCTCAACTGTTGAATACATATTTCACATATTTTCAAATCTTTACTGACTTTTTTTACCTAGAAAAACAATGTTGTGTTGATATTGTTACGTGTGACACGAATTTAGGATATTTTACGTTTAATTAATAGTTACTTGTATATTAAAACAATTCATTATCATAGAAAAATATTTTGAAGAGCTTTCATCTTTTTCAAGCATGTCTTTTAAGTTTCTTCTTCCAAAGCAAAATGCACAGTTGACGAACGAGAAACATTTTGACTTTTCACGTTTTATTTCCATTTGAGGCACTTAACTTTTGTTGCTACCTATAAAAGGAAAACGATATCGCAATTAAAATAAAGGTAAACTACACTATTTTTTTTTTTTCATGTGTTGTCATTGGTTGTGGTACCTGGACTAGTCCATTATCCACATATAAAGGAACATCATGAGACAATGGGTGCTATATAGCGAGATTTATAGGTAGGAAGGGAAGGAGGGCCGATCTCATACCCGCAAACGCACACCACTGGCTGCGCCGATCGCCGACGACCTCGCAATAATTGTCACAATAATCGCGGCGTCGCACATATAATTCGTGCGGCAGTCGACAGAGTGAGAGAATTCGGAACCATTTATTGGAATCGCCTCATTAATGAGAGATTAAACTCTCATTTCTGAGTCAAATGGTTATATACCCAATTTGAGACGATCGGGTAGTTGTTAAAAACGGAGGCCACCCTGGCCATCCCCGTGGCTTGAACCATCATCCTTACGAATGACAATCCATGCAGCGTTACCGCTGCACCACGGGCTGGAAAAAACTACACTAAACTACACTATCACCCCGCACCAAATTATATTAGCGACATCTAGACGTGTTTAATTCCACATTCCTTTTAGAAAAACTGAATGTGGGGGGTTGGTTAGGTCAAGACCGAATTTAATTTACACATTTATTTAATGCGGCATGTCTCAGTCAGCCAAAAGTCTGAACTAATTAATAACTGAACGCGTTGATTGGTGCTACTGAACGTATCATATTTAACTAGGTATTCAGATTAGATTATTTATATATAAGTAGGTGTCACCATATTGACGTGTGCGGGGTGATAGCGTAGTGGCCCATTTAGAAGGACAAGGAGAACACAATTTTTGAGGACAAAGTTTTCAAAAGAAGAACGTCTGGTCACCTTCTAATGATGATGATGATGATGATATATAGGTGTCACTATATTGATATGGTGTAAGGTGATAGCGTAGTAGATTCGTATCTTCTTCTTGAATCGTGTAAATACTTGTTTCCATTCGACAAAATATAGAACTACGCGATAAACGTCAAAAGTGACATTTGCAGGATACTCGAACGCATCATATACACACGTTGCAGTGGTTTCAAAATATTTGGTTTCTGAGCGTGTTAGGTTTGGGTACCAATATTCGGCCCAGTATAATGGTGTCAGTTCAAGCAGTATAATTAGCATTTCGCACAGTAAAGTTGCCAGTAATAAAAAAATGATAAAACATAACTGAAATAAAAATATTCTTAATTTGCATAATATTTCGGATGGAAATCAATCACATTGTGTATATCATAATGACTATTTGTTAACAACAATAAATAATCTCGAATTATAATACGGTGGAATAAAAGATGTCTTTATTTATGAGATCATCTCAAAACATTGTAAAGTAATTGATTTTTTTACAAAATCAGTTACTTGTCATTAGCTTTGACAGGGACTAACTAGCAACTAAATAAAATGCTATGCCACGCTATACTTTTGTACAGTATATGGTCCCAAATATAATAATACGTGTACTAACCCACAAAAAAAAACATTTAAATTACTGTACATTGCAATGTACACTGGGTCAAATGTTTAGTTTTTATAATAAGTTCAATACTAAAAATGTATTTTTAATACTAGCAACTATTTGTCGGGCGAAAAGCTGATTTTGTAGCGAGTTGACGTTTTATTTGACATTTGATATATACTTACTGTGAATTTGTAATGTAAATACTGTGACCAATATATTGTCCCCAATTTTTACATCAGCCCCTTTGTGAACCTTTAATCTTTTTTTCAAACGCAATATAAATTTAAATTGAAAAAATCAATTTTTTTATTTCAATTTTATTCCCGCCAATACGAATTTGAAAAACGTACGATATTCAACTCAGACATTACTCCCAATATTAAAAAAAATACGAAATCAAAGAATTAATCCATTTTTATAACGAGTCTATTGCAATTTTTGAATTTTCGTATTATTTTTTAATAAGGCAACACAACGACTAATGTCAATCTGTAGACTCTCTACGTCAGTGTCATCGTGGTCACTCTTACTTATAAATTTTCATCGTATTTAATTTTTCGTTTTTATCAAAATGTCACAAGCTCGCTCGGGGGGCGGAGCCCTATCCAGGGTGAAGGCTAAGCTGGAGGACAGCCTCAAGCGTGGAGACTTCTACGAGGCCCACCAAATGTACCGCACTTTACACTTTAGGTGCTCCATTTACTACCTACTTTCATTCTTTATAGATTTTTTAAATACTGCTTCTAACCATTCAACTTTCATTACTTATTAGAAACGATATCTGAATCTGATGTTTTTTTAACCGTCTATTATTCCTTTGTGTTATATTTCCGAAAAAATATGTTTTGAGCAATCTTTCATGTTTTCAATTAAAAAAGTTTCAAGTATAACTTTTTTTATGTTTTTAGTGAATAATGAATTGAAAATATGTTGTCGTAGGTTAAATTTGGCATTTCAAATATGCGGAAGAGTGATTTGAGTTTGATCATTTAGGTGTTTCTTGTTTGATACGATTTCTCTTTAATATGGTTTTTGTTTCGTCGAAAAAAATAGTTTTTTGATAAGATTCTGTTTTACGGAGATATGTAGATTGATGCAAATTACTGAGAATTACGTTTACGATGCATTTATACACTTTTTGCCTAATAAAAAAAGACATCTGAATAACAACAATATGTACACTTTATAATAACATTTAATTTCTTGTAATCCTATTTACGAATCACTCATTTTCAATTAATTATTAGTCCCAAGCAAAACCAAAAGTTATAATGAAGATACAATTTCACAAAAGCCGATACATATTTCTTCAATTTTTCTAAAAAAAACCTAACTCCTTTATGACTCGTTTTACACAGCAATCTAGCGGAACCTATCTACCATATTAAACAAAGAACACCTGCATTTGAGTTTTCATAACCACATTTATCTCATTACAGATTATTAGCTAAAAAATCATATGAAGAATTACTCGATCTGTTATATTCGGGGGCTCGAAAATTCTTAGAGGGAGGCCAGCAACAAAGTGGTGTAGATATCGCAATATTGTACGTCGATGTCTTGACGACTTCCAAAACACCCGTCGACGAAAAAATCGTCGAAAAACTTTCCCACCTATTCACATTGACCGATTCTTCCGTTGCTGAAAGAGAAACACTTTTATCTAATTCTGTTCGCTGGTCAGCCAGTGAAACTAATCACGGAGATCCATTATTGCATAAGGTATTCATTTTTATTGTGTTCGTCGTATAATAAAATTGTTTTTTTTTGTTATGACGTTTGATTGTGTTTCAGAATATTGCCTTAACGCTTTGGAAAGAAAAAAATTATCTAGGAGCTCAGCAACATTTCTTTCACTCTACTGATGGTTTATCGTTTGCCGCAATGTTAGTTGAAGTTCATAAAAATCAAGGATCTGAAAGCGATTTAGATACGTACATAGCGAGTGCCGTATTGCAAGTATTATGCAGAAAGAAACATCAATTAGCTCGTGACACTTTTCTTTATTATGTTGGATTACATCCTGCCATTTTAAACGAAGCCGGACCACCTTTTATGACAGAACTGTTAAACTTCATCTGGTTTCTTTTACAAGCAATAGAAACGTAAGCATATTAATATTTTAATCATAACGACTATTGAATGGTTCATAAATATATATTCCGTTACAGAAAAAAGGTGCTCGTTTTCAACGAACTGCTCGTTACGTACGAACAGAGCATTAAAAGAGATCAGTCGTACGCTAGTTATGTTAAGATAATCGGACGAATATGGTTCGATATATTGCCGCCGAAATCGAATATGCAAAATGGTATATTTGGGAATCTCATCCAAACTCTGTTTAGTGGTATGGAGACTGATGATAATATGTTCGATGATGAAATGCCTCAACCGTCAGTTCAAAACAGATTACAAGCCGAAGATGTGGAATAATATGAAGTTAAATCAAATCGGTGTGGGTTTTTGATAGTAATACGTTTCGATAATTGTTAAATGCAATATTTTGCATGATATATCAACACATTAATGATATAGTCACAATTATTTGATCATATAACAAATATAATAGTTTATAGATTCAAAATTTTAATGCCATTTGCAAAATGTACTTAATACTGGTGAATATAGTCGTTTTATATCGAATGGTTAAATTTATGCTACATATTTGTTTTCACTTTTTGAAATATTTATTTTCATATGCAATATTTTTTTTCAGTATTGATTGTTTTCATATAAGCTATAGATATTTTTTGCAAAATTTGTGAAAACATTTTTGTAACATAGAACTAATCATAAAATCGGCGATTAACTCCATGTTTTGACTCTTTGTTATAAATTCGTATTCAAGAAAATTTTAATATTAAAATAATTTACTATTAGAATAGTACTGTCAACCCATATTAGAAATTACACGAAACATAAAACACCAAACTCACACTTTATTAAAAAGTCTTCATACATTTACCATCATATATCATATTTTGTGTAATTTCCATTTAAAAACCATGACACTGAAAGGGTAAATAAAATGATTTTATTTTTATTTTAATCGAAAAAAAATCAAATTTTATTGATAAAATTACTTTATATAGCTTTTTCAGACAAATCTTTTATACTCCTCAACCCATATACATACCAGTGGCGTGCAGTCCATAGATGCTGTAGACGTGGCGCATTCTCTAAATTTCATGTCGAGAATATTTTAAATATTATATTATAGTTTTATTTCTCTTTAATTTATTTTTGGTTACGTGATTATGATATACACTGACGAAACGTTGTTGTTGCACTGGTACTTGTGACTCAGATTTGGAATCAGCGTCCTGTGCGCATGCGCACTGCAGCGCAGTCCTTAGTTGTGCGCTCGTGTTGACATTTCTCGTTGTACCCTGCTATTTTGTTCGCATCTCTATGGAAAATTTGCTTAGAAGTTGCCGTTTAATATTTCTCACATTACGTCCTAAGTTATTTGTGATAATAAATTGCCAAAATTTTATGATGCAGTTATTTATCATCAAACTTTGAAAAAACCAAAAAATTAAATTGAAAAAAAAATGCATTGCTCGTTTTTTTTTAACAGCATCCCTTTACTGAAAAGGCACTGCACACCACTAATACATACGTTTCTTCATTATACACTAATTTATTATAAAAAAACATAAATTTTAATATACTCTTCACTCTTTATTGTTCAATGAAATAATCTGTTTATTGTCTATCAGATTTTTGTGTATGTAACTTCATACAAAATTGCTTCCATGCATCGTTAAGTTCTGGAATTTTGCTCGGTTATATTCAAATGATAATAAATAATATTTTTATGCACTAAACTGTTTCAATATACATATTTATATTGTTCAGTATACATATGAAAATTTGTCCAAGAGGCCTTTTCTTACGATGATTTGTGTTATACATATTCAAAGTATCAATAATGCATCTCGTACAAATAATAATAAGTAAAATTGTAAATATTTTGCTTGTGCTATTAAAAAAATATTGAATTTCATAATTCATTTTATCATTAATAGAATTACCTCATCAACATAACGTAGATTAAGTAGAAATAATTATTTGCATGATGCTTATAAATTGTTTCTAAATAATTGCGCTTCACAAGGTACCCGTGTCATTGCAATAAATCATATGAATTATTTTACATAAAAATTCTAATAGTGATATTTTCGAAATATTGTATTTAATTAGCTTTTTGAAATATACATATTCATATTGTACACATGTAAACACTTTGATAGAATTTCATTATAAATATGCCTTCCACTCAATGCTTATATAATAACTGAACACTGCCTAGATTATAAATAAATTTACAATAATTTTATTAGATTATTCGAATATCAAATCATTGTTAATAGTTCAAAAAGATTATACCAGTGATGTAAATTATGACTTAAGTAAATTTTTTCAGTGAAAACGTTAGTTTTATTCATACAAAATATATAAGGATGTATAAATTTCCGAATCTAGTGTATTAAAAATGAATGAAAATGCAATATTTATGATATTTTTTTATTGTTTCGTCATGTTTTTATATAAATACAAAATTTCAATCTTCTACCAGTATTCCTATTTGATATCATGAAGATTCGTACATACCCACAGCTAATAGCAAATTTCTTCTTGTGAAATGTAAAGATATAATCGGTGAAGATTTCGTTGCGTAAGATCGCAGGAAATAACGATCGCCAGATCTGACTTCGGGATTGTGAGGACCGCTACTTTCTTCATTGGTGATTTCTTCGTTGAGCATGTTGAAGTCCCATAATTTCAGAGTACAATCTAGAGCACCTACAAAATAAAACGCAGCGTAAAGTTTATGAAACTAAATTACAAATAGTATATATAATATTGTTTACTGACCAGAAGCGAGCATAGTTCCATCTCTGCTGAAAGCTAACGAATGAATTGGAGCGGAATGATTTGAAAATTCAGAAATCAAGAATCCTGAAGGAATATCCCAGATCAAAATTTGACCACCTGCACTTCCGGACGCTATGAACCGTCCACAAGCCGAAAAAGTTACTGCATTCACAATCGTCTGAAAATTACAGTTTTAAATATTTCATTTAATACTAATGATTGCATTGTACAATGAAAATATTTTACCTTGTGTCCTGTCAAAATTCTAACTTGATTACCCGTTACACAATCCCACATTCTTACGGTTCGATCACTTGAACCCGTCACTACATAGTTTGAATTTGGATGAAATTGTACACACTAAAATAATATTACGTTAGTACATTTTTATAAGATTGTTTTAAACCCTGCATGTTATTTACAAGGCTTTTTACAATGGGATAGAAAAGAGGACTGATTCTAAACCCCATTCTGCTCATACTGATATATCAATCACCAACTTTTATAATTGTTATCACAAATCAATTGCACATATAATTTGTACAATGATCAATAAAGTCTGATTGTGAAATCGGAATCATTTTTTGGAATCGTCTCATTAATGCAAGCTTTAACTAACATTTTATCGTTCAAATGGTTAAATACCTAATTCAAGCCGATCGAATAGATGTTAAAAACATATTCCTATTCTTGCCAAAGTCGCAGCTTGAACTATCATCGTTACGATCGATAATCCATGCAACATACTCTTGCATTCATCATCATCAAGTGAAAAACGTCTGTAGCAGGACAGTCTTATCAAACAGTCTGAGCATATACACGTGTGCATATGTCAGATTGGTCGCTGTCCAGTAAGCATATCGCAATGATAACCAGTGAAGCAGACGAGGCAAAGACTGCTGTATTACAAGCTTAGATTACGTTTTAGGAAAAATATTTAAAAAAATACTAACATCAACACTCGACAAATGGCCGTTGAATAGTCTCAAAGGCGAGTAATGATCTGTGGCCCATAATCGTGCAGTTCTGTCGTGAGACGCAGTCGCAAAGTAATAACCGTGAGGAGAAAATTGTACATCCCACACAGGATAAATGTGTCCTCGGTAACATACGATACATTTCCATGCATGCAGTGACCATAATCTTACTGAAAGTTGAGCAAAATTTATAAACAATTACTTAAATTCAAGAAAAAAAGATCAAAATGTTTTTTTTACTGGTTCCGTCTTCAGAACAGGAAAGCAATAATGATTTGAACGGATCGAACGTCACTCTGTACACGGGACCGGAATGACCCAGTAATGTCCTACTCGTCTCTCCCATACGTTCGTCCATCATACGAACTTGAACGTCCACTGTTAAATAAATAGTTTGTAAATTAGTTATGTTTTGATGTATTTAACTTGAAAAATTATATGAAACGTACCAGCTTCTCTATCGATATCAGCTAATTTGTCTGTAGGTTTCATCGAGCGTAGTTTATTTGTGGTGAGTGAAAAAACCTAAAATTTATCAATTTAAAATTTTAATTTTTCCAATAGCGTCTCTACTCATTTAATACGGCTGCTAAAAATTTCAATATCTTTATATTTAATGTTTGAAAAACTAATAATTCATCTCTTTTTCGAGTCCATGAGTTTAAAAATGAATATATATCAACTAAATTAATGATTTAATCAACGGATTGGATTCATAAATAACTAATTTTTTATTTTTAAACAATTGCTTGAATTTTTTAACCTTGATTGAAGAGTTGCTGAAGCCAACGGCTAACAAACTGGAGTCTTCACAAAATTCAGCACAAATTACACTGTGCGTCGAATTCAACATAGTATAAAAACAGATCGACGGCAAACAATCGGGACCTAAGACGACTCGTCTTGCAGATTCTCGCAGAGCCTTACATTTTTCAAACTTATTCGATTCTTTTCTGAAAATGTGAAAACGTCAGTTTAGATTTTTTACTAAATCCAATACAAAATAAATAAAAAATTAATTACAGCTCAGGGAGTGGCATTCTATCGAAAGGTGGGGCGTTAGGATCGGATTTAGCCTTCTTTGAAAAAAACGGATCTTTTCTGGCTTTCTTTTTCTTTGGTTTGTCAGGAGCTTCTTCGACTTCTTCGTCATCTTCCGGCACGTTTAAACCTTGATATTCCGGTTCCCTAAATAATCCGTAATATACTTTTGAACGATTTTCTGAAAATTTAAAAGCAAATATATAACATTTGATTAAATTATATATCGATATAATTTCGATAACGAATCGAACTAACCATGTTTTGCAGCTTCTCCTAAAAAACCTCCAGCAGTCGCAAGTAATTGGTTACGATTACGCGAAGCACCTTCGTAAATTTCTAATTGCAACCGGTTGTTGATTATGTTTGTGAGAATACTCGAGTTTTTCATCTCGTTGAGAAATCTTTTCAATAAAATTGACGTGTCGCGCGATACTTGTATGAGGTATTTGTTCGAACTGCAAAAAATTATAGGATACAATAAAATTTTTATTATAATATATCAAAATGAGAATAATTTGACGGTTTACTTGAAAGCTAAAGTTAATTCGTTCTGATTCAGTTGAATCTGATTGGTCACCAATGAAATTTTAGCGATGTCGTCTTGATGATATTCTTCTTGTTCGGGTCCAAACTTTTCTATGATTACTTTAGCATGTTCGTAGTTTCCGTTCGATATCAGTTCGAGATACATATAAATCAAAACCGGATACAGCAGCGTGGACAATTCGTGCTGAATAAAAAGTACAATTTGAAATGTGACTACGAAAAGGAATCAATCAAGTACAAAATTTATACTAACCTTATACATATCTAGAGATATTTCTACGAACTTTTTCAAATTTTCATACGCATTGATGTACATCAACAGGTCCCCTTCAGTATGGAAAGATGCGAAACTATGCAAAGTCGAATCGGACTGAGAATCCAGCTCCAAAAGATTAACATCGCTGATGTTCGCTTCCTTTTTCAGCAATTCTTCAGTGCCCTGAAAGCGATATGAAAAGCGAAATTGAAAAGACCGACGATAACCAGAAATAGTTTGAAAAAACCGCGAAAATTTAAGGGCAAACCTTCAAGTTGTACTTCCGAAGAAGCTGGACCACTGGACCCAATTGGGACAGGTCCATTTTGTCAAATTATGTGTCAAAACCAGAAAAAATGAGCGCCTTTTCTTCAACTGACATAAGAGGTGACAGCGCGAGTGTCGGAGACGCCGCTCGTATAGTGTCTTAACAACGTGATAAGCGACCGTTAATTGTAATGTTTGTATAGAACTTCGAACAGGAATTGAATTGTAATCAAAACCGGTAAAAGCTGAAATTTTTGCAGGAACGAAAACCAAAATGATAAGAAAAAAATTTCGGTTCGGTACTTTTTTATAAATGATAATTTAACCGGGGAAATCTGGTTAATTTAAAAAAAAATGCTATTTGTAAAAAAAAATAATCGGAGTCGCTCATTTTTTACAAGTCCGACTCCGACTCCAATTAAACGTATACTATACTATTACGTATACTATACTATACTCATCATCATCATTAGCAGCCTATAAGTTATCCACTGCAGGACAAGGCCTTGCCAGACAAATGCGGCAGTCTAGGCTGATTCCCAGAAGCTAACTCACACGAAGCAAACGCACACGAAGTAAACTCACAGGAAGCAAGCTCACACGAAGCGAGCTCACACGAAGGAAGCTCAAACGAGGCAAGCTCACATCAAGCAAGCTCACAAGAAGCAAGCTCATATGCTTTCGAAAAATTTCGTATCATTTAACAAGAAATGTCACTTTGGTACTGACAAAATATTATGGACGTATACTATTACGTCTAACGTGAAATTCTTTTAACACAAAAACGCATTTTGGTGCTTTCAGTTTCGTGTTAAACGTTTTTCACTTTAATATGAAAATTTAAAAATTTTCGAAAGCATGTGAGCTTACTTCGTGTGAGCTTGCTTCGTGTGAACTTGCCTCGTCTGAGCTTGCTTCGTGTGAGTTTACTTCGTGTGCGTTTGCTTCGTGTGCGTTAGCTTCCCCCAACCGTTTGCTTCGTGTGAGTTACCTTCTGACCACCCGATCGAACGCGTGAGTTGGCATTCTTCCCGCCAAGTTGCCGCCCCGCGTTTCGAGTGCGTTGTCGGCCGTGGTCGACCGGTTGTCAGCGGCAGCGGATCAATCGCCGGGTCCGAGATGGTGAGATTTGGTCTCCGGGCCCATTTATCTCAAACAACATGTTTAAAATTGTCCAAAAATCAAAACGTGACGTTCCGCGGTTATTTTGCAGTCGTTTGCGGAGCGAGTGTCTGGCCTTCTGGCGCGGCCGGGGCAGGACAACGTGCCTAAGGACGACGTGCCCTGGCTGCTCAGGACCGGCGCCAGGGCTTTGGGCACTGCCGGAGGAGGAAGTAATATTCGATTTCCCTATTCCGTCCCTGTAGCTCGTTTTGTATTAGCGGTATCGTGTGTTGAATCTGACAGCTGTCATTAAGTTTTTTTTTTCGTCGGTAGGTGGCTCTGTTGTTCTTTTTTTTTTACGTATCGAATCTCATATGCGATGTCGATAATTAATTTTATGGCTCGTAATATTTTCGAATTGGATGTATCAATATTCATTGTGTGTATATTCGATTTGCATATTCATTAAATATATATGTTTATCTTATTGTTCGTTCTTGAATAAACAAAGATCTAGATTAATATGAAGATTTTAATTTTGTATTATACATCGATGAAAAAAAAAATTAAATACACTAAAATCTCTTTTTATAAGGGGAATACGTTTCTATGCAAAAAAAAATATGGTGACCATATAAAAATTGAAGATTGGTTCCATAGGTATATTTGGATAGAAATTCCATCCAAATATACTAAAATGTATAATTTGGCAAGAAACATCGTAAATTTTCATTTAGATCCAGATCTTACCATTATGGCAGAATAATACATATTTTTATACCGTATTAAAGTGCAAATACAGTGAGAAAAGAATCAATTCTTTTTGTTGAACTATGTTATTTCAAAACTGTATAAAAAAAATTATGTAAAAAGAGATTTGAGTGTACAATTGTTTTCATATTTACTATCGAACGCATAAATTTTGATTTGATAAAAAAAGCATTCAATCATCAGTGAAATTGCCATTTGTAAACAAAACATATTTATCGTGATTTTTTTATTGTTAATTTATATCTCGCTGTGTCCAATTTTTTAAAATAACATTACACTTTTTTCTAGTCAGATAAATTTTGACCCTGTTGAACTATTCGGGTTCATTCATAAAAAAATCCATATGTTGCAGATAAGAGTATGTATATTGTGTTTATCAATTCTAGAAAATTGTATGAAAAAGCCATTTCTAAAAAAAAAAACACCCATCGATATATAAACTGGTTTAATGCATATAAATAAAGATTAACTTTTATCTTTTTTTACAGTCGCTATATTTTTGGGAGTATGGAATTGCATTTCCATCATGCTCGGAAATGTCGGCTGCCTTATTTCCGGCTTATGGCAAATGATCGCAGGATTCTTCTTGATCGTTTGCGAGGCTCCGTGTTGTTGTATGTTTGTCGATTTCGTCCAAAACTTATCAGATTGGGTCGAAAATCGTCCCCATTGGAATAAAGCTGCCATCTATGTTGGGTTAGTTTTCGTTCAATTGATTCTCTTTCAAATTGAAGAAACACTTAAAAAATATACATCTTATTTACCATTTTACAGAATATCGATTCCGCCGATATTGCTGTGCTTTAGTCTTAGCAGTTTGTTAGGCAGTGGCTTGATATTCGCCACTGGAGCGATGTACGGTATGATGTCTATAGGAAAGAAGTAAGTATCGTCGATCGCTTTCGAGTTATATATTTAACATCAAAATGCTTTACCTTTGTTTTTGTCATTATCATCACTCACATTTGTAAATTATAAAATTGACCTTAAATGTTTCGAACGCTGCGGTCACTAACAATGCTTTTAACAAATACAAACTAACATTGAATGTTTTGAAAACATTTTGAAATTTTTTGGCATCCCATAAGCTTTATATATATAAATATAGGGGTTCTCGCGATGACATGGCCGCAATGGCAGAAGGAGGTATGGGAGGCTCCACTCCTCAAGGAGTTGGCGGCGCAGATCCAGGTCATGCCACTCTGATGGAGGACCCCGACGTGTGGCGTCCAAACTAAATCACGATAAAATTCATCAAGGCAATCCAAAATTACTAATAATATTGATGTCACCCTTTGTTGTTGAACCCTGTGTGTTGCTTTGTTTCAGTACTAACATTTTTCGTGGTTTTTTTGGTGTTTATGGTTTCGTAGTTTATATACGTCTTTAATTTTCGAGTGTACTTATAATTTGTGCATGTTATGGCTTGTTCATTAATCGAATTTGATCATTTTTTTCGTTAGAATTTTATATTGTAAACAAGAGTAGTATAACATAATACGTTAATTTTTTTTATGTAAAATTTTATTTATATAAAATGTTTGATTATTTAAATTAAAATATTTAAAAGATATATGGAAGGATATTTTCTATTTATAATTATCTAAATTTTATTTATTTATTTGCACCTACAATACAAAATTATTTATTTAGTTAATTATACGTATATGTTATGCTATGTTTGTGTAATCTTTCATTCACGAACAAAGCAAAGAATCTTGTTTTGTCTATGAAACATAAAAACATCTGGTGGTATATAGGCGTATCATTTAATGTCTTCTGTCAAATATGATAGTTAACGTATCTTACGGCATACTTATGGACGGCATTAAAATTTTCTTGAAACGGCTGATGTTCAGTAAAAAATATTTGGAAATTCGAGGATGTGAACAAAAAAGGTTTGCTACCACTGTCATAAAGCACATCAATTGTCATATTTGACAGAATACGTTAAATGATGCACCTATACAACATCAGATATTGTTAAATTTCATAGATACAGCAAAATTTGCTTCTTTTATGGATGAAGCGATTACACAAACGTAGCATAACGCATATACAAATATAGAACTTTGTCCAAATGTACATGTTTAACGGTGATTTTCGAAATTTCCAGAGCATCACTCGAAGATATGAGTGTAGCGGCATCACAAACTACTCCTAATTCTCAACCTCCACAACAACCGGCAACGTCTAGTCTAAGATCTAATTTAGTAGAAAATGCAGCACCTATGAGTTTCACCGGAGTGCCGGGTTTCGACAGTAACGTGTGATGCGCAATATTTAACTTTAATTTAAAAATTCACGCTTTATTGTGTGAATTGTGAGATTTTTTAGTATGAAGGGTGGTGTCTACATAACATCATTTATGTTAACGAACTAAATCCATAATATTTATTGTATTATTCGTGAATTTCTCTTTGACTAATATAAATATATGTAACATGAATGTAAATGGTGGTGAATATTTGATGTATCGTACGATTTTTCATTTGTTTATTTCTCCAGTTACATTCTCATCTATATATATATACATTTTGTATATTTATATAATCGTCTCTAACCACCAAAGTTTATATTTAGTTTTTTATAATCAAGAGAAATAAAACATCCATAGCCTAAATTGTTCGATGTTCTTTTATGAAGCAATTTCATATTTTCAAAAGCATAATATTTTTAATACGAAAAGATCTTCCCAAAACATTCAGTCCTCAATATATACAAATCGAATTGTATATTTTATATATTTATCATATTTTATATTAATATTTACAAAATCATATTTTATATTGAAAATTGTATTTAACGGTTATTTTATCTTATTTTATTGCATGAATTATGAATTAATCGTTTGGCTGTGCAAACCATACATTTCTCAATTTTCAAACCGCATTCTTGGTTTAGTTTTTATACAACAGCTAAATTAACATTCGGGCCCATCTGAGATAAAGTTTTATTGTGGATGTGATAAGGGGTTGGAGATTGAGTCAATTAATTTAAAATGAATGTTGGAAAATTACTTTAAACCCTAGTATTGTACTCATGGCAAATGAATCACATTACTAATTATTCTCGTTTTGCAAAAAATAGGTCATGTTGCAATGTTTCGAAAATACTTCAGTTTTGCATGATGTTTAAAAACAGTGTTAGGTATAGCAATATTTAATAAATTAAGTTTATATATGTCTTCAACTCTCGTATGGGTTATTCTTGAGTATTATTATACCCAATTGTAAAACTCGTTCAGTATTAAGAGGTTTGTTAGATAAAAAAAATACACGTTGTACACATATAACATATCTTGTATCTTCTACGTACATGGATTAATTTCGTGCCAGTGGTTTTCTTCGATTCTGATTTTCTTTGTCGAAAAAAATCATTGGCGCACAGGCACATGAAACACATTCTTTTCTAGCCATATGTATTGATTAGTCACTATCATTATCGTAAGAATAAATAATGTGTTTTGAATTCAAGACTTTGTTTAATAATTAGAATAATAATGTATATCCGTGTACACTGTTAAAATTTGTAATTCATTGAAGTGTTCATTCTAAATTTATCGATTGGCTTTCGTCGAAAAAAAAAATCTCTTTCTTTCTGTCTAATTGTCAAATGAATGTTAAAGTTATTTTCAATAAATAATACAATTTGTTACAAGGTTTTATAAGTATAAGTAATTTACATTCAGTGGATGTTAGCCTAGTATTGTTGTTGGATTAGTGTGAAACTATGATTCCTGTTATATAGATTTTAACTTTCATGTATATTTAGTCATTATTCGTGATATTTATTCTCATTCCACATTGTGTGTAAAAGGAGATGCACATTAACGATTATATATTGCTTGAATTTGCATTTTCGGTTTAGATTTTAAAATAATTATTATAATTAGAATATATTTGATATAAGACTGTATCACACTTCATATAATTTGAGATTATTTTTAAATTATGACGAATTTGGTGAACGAAAACTCCAAATAATTTAATTTTATCGAGCCTCGAAATTTCTACCATCAGTGCACAAAAATTGTTCGATTTGTACAGATTTTTGTTTTCTCGAAAAAGTGCATCTCCAATTAATGAACTGTGTGGCTACATTATTATTATCAGCTTAAGGGCTCAATGTTAGTATGCATATAGATAATTTTATTTATTTCAAAATATACAACATAAACGCAAACGAAAAGACAGCTTTTTTTTTAGTTCAAATATACGATCTTGTAATTCTAATTTTCAATCATGTTTATACATTTACTTTATATTAATGCGAATCAAACATCCATGACCAAGAACTCGTCAAATTACATATAAGAAAATTTTCAAACGTTTTGGATGTGCTTTGTTCATTGTTTTATAAAGTAAATGAATGCTTATATACATAAAATATTTTAGAGTTAATCAATAGTTGTTTTGTGTATAAGAGTTAAATACAATTGAATTATATCAATACTATCAATGTTATTGAATAAATGTAAGGTGTATATACAAATTTATATTTGGCTTTTTATGATTCACTTTTAACCCTTTGACATGCAGTGGTTTCACCGTGGAACCATCTTTTTTTTGATAAATTAGTTTTTTATATTATTTCAAGTTAAAATCATCCAAATAAACGGTTACAAAGGGTTAATAAAATAACTTACACAGCTGAAAGAAAAAAAAGCTCAATTAATAACGATTAGATATTGCTAAAAGTTTGGTTGTCAAATACTTACTTATATTATATATTAAACAAAAACATTTACTAATTTTTTTCTAATGAGAAAATATTTATTTAATTCACTTACAATAATCTGAAGAAATTTTGGGTTGCTTAGTTCTTGAAATTAATATGTTGATACATACAAAAAATATGAATAGGAATTTTGACTTTTTAGAAAAGTCAAGTCTTTTTTTTCAATTTAGAATCGGCGTACTATTTTTTCTTTAATTTCATTTTCATTTTTTTATAAAACATACTTATAATGCGAATAATTAAAAAGTAACAAAAACATTCATATTGTAGTAATATTTAAAAATATTTTTATTTACCCATTATTTTATCTTTTTCTTTCAGTATTTTTTCAAATGGAATTCTCTATTTTTTCTGACTTCTCAGAATTCGTTTTCATATTGTTTTTCAGAATCAAAGACAAAGATAAATCAAAATAAAGAAAATTAATACTTATAAGCATATAAAGTTCAAAAACAAAGTATCCCAATATTACTTATTATTCTCAACCATACAAAGTTATACATTTTTCAAAGGGAACAATTTAAACGTGCATTAAATAAAATAAACCTGCATTCGACCTGAGCATTAAATAAAATAAGTGTGCATTATAAAATAATGTGTGTAATTTTGCATGAGCATAAAAACATGTGCAATAGAAAAAATATCTGTACCTTAAAACTAGAGTGACCATATGTCCCGTTTTTGCCGGGACAGTCCCGTTTTCGTGGCGTCTTGCGTTCATCCTGTCGTTTTCGTAAAATAGTTTGATTTGTCCCATTTTACCTGACACATATTTTGATGGACATAAGATGACTGATTTTTTTTATATTTATCAAAATTATATTTTTTAATGCGTTTTCATTGGATCCTTTTTGCTCAATAATTTAATTGAAGTCTTAATTTTATTTTTTTTTTATTTCTATTATTGCTAGATTTTTTCGATTTTTTAAAGAATCGCTCAAATATACAACCGAAATAACTAATATTTTCAAAAATGTCATTTGAGGATAGCCTACATTTTTTTAAAACCGAAAAACGCAATATTTTATTCACTACCAATATTGTGTAATTAAAAAAATTCACTGTTTTTTACTGAAAACTTTTTCAAAAATAAAAATTATAGATAAAGACATGATGCAAAAAGTGCGAAACTCATTTCGGGTCCTGGGGAATATGGTCATCCTACTTAAAATGAATAAAAGTGCATTAGAACAGGGCAAAATACCAACCACACGACCGTTAATCACAACTTTCATAATATAATTGATTCACAATAAACTGAATACAAACAAAATTGATTAAATAAAAAGCTTTAAGAATGGACCAAATTATTATTAAAATATAGTTGACACTGTATTACGTGTAGAGATTGATTTTACTCTGGCGGCGTTTCCACCTATCTGTCATTTTAATGCAACTATTCATTCTATTGCATATTGCATATTTTTTTAATGTTCATTTTATACTGCGCAAATATTTTTTTTCGCACACAAAAAATAATGCTCAATCTGAGATTCTTTAATGTACATCGTACATTTTTCTAATATATGAGCCGTTCAGTGCACAGATTGATTAACTCCACTTTTTGAAAAATCTTGAATTTAAGTCTTAAAGCACTTGGTATAGTCATAACTATTTATGTTTAAAATAACTTTTCTGAATAATGAAGATTAACATAAAAAAAAACGACAAAAAATTTTTGGCCATTGAATAATAAATAATTTATTTCGATTAATTCCATACTCTAATGCAAATCATTGCAATAATGCAACTCAAATGCACTAAACCTATATTTATGCATTCTATAATATTTATTTGAATTTATATTATAAAGGGAATTTTAAAAAACAATGAACATTGTTTCATCGATTATCTCAACTTTTTGTTTTATGGAGTTAGTCATTGTGTTCACTGAACGGCTCATACAGGGTCTTCCCCGGGACTTTCATAACTTCTAATCGGATTTGAAGTGACTTAGAGTCATGATAGAGAAGTGAGAGTGATACCATTCCGAATGAAATCGGCTACAATTTATTTTTCATTTTTTACCCCCCCCCCTCAAATTTTACCTCTTCCATCGTCGAATGGGTAAAAAAAATTATTTGAACTGTACGAGTTAGTAAACGGAAGTACGCTATTCGACGATGGAAGAGGGGGGGAGGTAAAATTTGGGGGGGGGGGGTAAAAAATGAAAAATAAATTGTAGCCGATTTCATTCGGAATGGTATCACTCTCACTTCTCTATCATGACTCTAAGTCACTTCAAATCCGATTAGAAGTTATCAAAGTCCCGGGAAAGACCCTGTATAAGCAATTCGTTTTTAGGCACAATCTATATTTTTTAATGCACGCTAAATCGCACCTTTTTTTCAAAAACCCCCGATTTCCTAGAAACATAAAAAGATTTCACACAATTTCATCATCAATCACAGACTCTTCCCTCGACCGAACCCCCCAAATCTTCATCACACGTACTTCCCCATGAATTAACAAAAGCTCGAAAAAACCGGCATTACGAAAAAGGGCGCGCTTCTGACCTGTCACCGTCAGCTGTGGCCATAAAGGCGCGACGCGTCCCCGCTCCGGTTCAGTCCAAGCGCGACGTCCGCCGGCCATACACGCGTCCAAGTCTCCGATGATAGTGCGAAAATCATCGACAATATGCTGATGACGAACGAGCCGGCGATTTTCATCGAAGTGCCCCGCGATTCTGACGCCATGGAGCCCCTTTCCCATGATCTCATGGTGGCGGTGACGGAGTTAGACGACTCCATGATGGAAGGGGATCCGATGTCTGAAGAGAAATTGATCACTGATGTGTGGGTCGGGATTGTTTTGACGCTTTTGGTGATGTCTTGCATCGCTTGCATGTGCTCTTGCATCGTTTATCATCGATTTCAAGTTTGGAAGAGAAACGGTGAGGCTTTGATTTGAATAATTTGTGATTTAATTGATTATTTTCGTGTATAATGTTGACTGGTTGCTTTGAATCGTCGACTGTGATTCGATAAAACAACTCTATTTGCATATAGTGTCATTAAAAAATATATATTTTTTAATAAACTTATTCAACAAGTTTGTTGTGTCAATGTTATTAATTATGTATTTTTTTAATGACACAATATGCATATGAAGTTGTTTTCTTGAATCATAGCTGAAATTAGTTCCACTATGAAAAGGAATACATGATTAGAAGATTAAAGTAGGGTGATCATACGTTTTATTTAGACTGGGAAAGTTTCGTTTTTTTCGTGCTTTGCATTCGTCCCATTGTTTCAGAAAAACGTTGCTTCATCCATGAATGAAGCAGAGAATTTTGCTTTGTCTATGAAATTTAATAACATCTGGTAGTGTAGGTACATCATTCAACGTCTTTTGTTACATATAATAGACGATGTGCTTTACGACAGTAGTGGCGGACCTTTTTTCGTTCACGTGCCAATATTTCCAAATATTTTTACTGATACTGAATATCAGCCATTTCAAGGAAATTTTAATATCTCCCATAAATATGTCGTAAGACCCATCAAATGTCATATTTGACAGAAGACATTAAATGATGCACTTACGCTAGATGACACCTATACACCACGTTACTGATATTATTAAATTTCATGGACAAAGCAAGATTCTTTGCTTCGTTCATTTACGAAGCGATTACACGAACTTACAATTAGCTTAACATGTATATAATTTTTTTTATGAAACGCCCCGTTTTGAGTCCCGTGATATGAGCCGTTCAGTGCACAGACTGATTAACTCCACTTTTGAAAAATCTTGAATTTAAATGTTAAAGCACTTGGTATAGTCATAACTATTTATGTTTAAAATAACTTTTCTGAATAACGAAGATTAACATAAAAAAAACGACAAAAAATTTTTGGCCATTGAATAATAAATAATTTATTTCGATTAATTCCATACTCTAAAGTAAATCATTGCAATAATGCAACCCAAATGCACTAAACCTGTATTTATGCATTCTACAATATTTATTTGAATTTATATTATAAAAGGAATTTAAAAAAACAATGAACATTGTTTCATCGATTTTCTCAACTTTTTTGTTTTATGGAGTTAGTCATTGTGTGCACTGAACGGCTCATATATGGTCGCCCTAGATTAAAGGTTAAATTTTACGTGTTTCTTACAATTAGTTATTTAGGACGCGTTTCGTATAATTTAATAATGAATGGATGCTCTTGTATATGTTTTTTTTTTCTACATTTTCATATCTAATGGATATAAATTAGGCGCGTTTTAGTGTTTGTTTATGCTTTGCAAATATTAGGTGAACACGCTAGTTTCGCACGCGAAGGGTATTTCAAATGAAATAACGTTTTTATTATCAATAACAATAATAATTTTCAGACTATTAATAGTACTTTATCGAATGTATAAAATTCTAATGTAATATATCGAACGATCTTTTTAGAGCAAAAAGATTCGATAATTTTTAATAATATTATCGAGGTTTTAATAATATTGGTATTTGAATTATTTTATCATTTTTTTGATGAATACAAGTTACGACAAAAAAATATGACTATTGATACGTTGAGGAAAATGCGTTTTTATATTATTTTTTTTTAAAATGATTAAGGAAAATATCAAAAGATTTTTCTAAATAGAGATTTCAAATCATTACAACGATTAATCAGAAAATTTTTTCGATCACGACGGTTTTCCCAAATTTGCAAATTTGAAAAAAACCCCACGTATCAGAAAACGTATCAATGATTCAAACATTGAAAATTAAAAAAATAATAATTTTTAGCACCCAGAAACCATTTTAACACGTCCATTTTCCACATTGACTCATAAGCGTTTCTTAATTATGTTTCGCGCTTAGTAACTATGAGATAAAAATGGCTCATTTGCGGTTTTCGCGATTCGAAAACGTGTAATTTCATATCAGTAATCTGCTGTCAGGACAAGTCCAAGATTACGAAATGAGTACCTATTCGAACTATCGAACAATTCATTGTGTTTTGAAATTGTCTATTTTTCGCGATCGATATTCGATTAGTTTAATCTTTGATTGATTTATTATAAACAATCCTCTGTGACTAATTTTTTTAGTACGTTTCGTGATATTTTGCACGCGTTTAAAGCGATTTTTGTATCAGGCCATCTCATTGGTTGTATGATGAGCAATAAACGTATTGATGTTTTGAAAATTTCAGTTATACTTAACATTTTATTTAGTTTTTTATTATGGTTTTCTCCAATTTTCCTCTATATTAACTACTTTCATATATTTCGAATAATACGGTTCCGCGACGGAAAACGCCCGAACATATGGCGCAACCATAAAAGGGGACCGACAAAAGACGCCCTGGACATAACGCGCCCTAGACAAAACGCGCCCTAGACAAAACGCGCCCTGGACAAAACGCGCAATGGACAAAACGCGCAATGGACAAAACATGCAATGGACAAAACGCGCAATGGACAAAACGCGCAATGGACAAAACATGCAATGGACAAAACGCCACCTGGTCAAAACGCCACCTGGACTAAACGCCACCGGACATAATACTAACAAATAAAAATTATGCGTTTTTTGAAATAATTAGTTATCATGTAGAATATACAATAAAATTAATATGTTAAAATAATTTTTCCAATATAATTGGAATTGTAAACATTAGAGATATTCGATATTCGATATCTAAATAGGTGCTTTCAACTGAAATCGAAGCATATACATTATTTTCTAAATACGAATAACCAGGTGTTTTAAATCTCCATTCTAATATAAATCGAACCGTAAAAATTAGAAGTATGAAAAATTCGAATTAAAAACGTTTAATTAAATATTCGAGCGAGACGAGCATTCGTTGAAACGGCACAATTTTTCGTATTCGGAAAATAATTTATGTGTTTCGATTTTAGTCGGTAACACCTGATTTTTCGTATTCGGAAAGTGATTCGATTATAGTTGACAACACCTGACTATAAAATAATTTATATGCTTCGATTTCAGTTGACGACACCTGATTTTTCGTATTTGAAAATAATTATAATTCGATTATAGTTGATAACCCTTTATTTGGAAAATAATGTATATGCTTCGATTTCAGCTGAAAGCACCTTTTTAGATATCGAATATCGAATATCTCTAATGTTTACAATTCCAATTATATTGGAAAAATTATTTTAACATATTAATTTTATTGTATATTCTACATGTTTACATGTTTACATGTTTACATGTTTACATGTCTACATGTATTATTTCAAAAAACGCATAATTTTTATTTGTTAGTATTATGTCCGGTAGCGTTTAGTCCAGGTGGCGTTTTGACCAGGTGGCGTTTTGTCCATTGCGCGTTTTGTCCATTGCGCGTTTTATCCAGGGCGCATTTTGTCTAGGGCGCGTTTTGTCTAGGGCGCGTTTTGTCTAGGGCGCGTTATGTCCAGGGCGTCTTTTGTCGGTCCCCTTTTATGGTTGCGCCATATATTCGGGCGTCTTCCGTCGTGACACCGAATAATACTATGTATCAGGTCACTTAAATTAATGTTTTCAGTTTATAGCGATAAGCGTATCGATTTGATTTATATTTTGAAAATTTCAGTTATATTTAGCTTTTTTTTTAAATCAATTTTATTCTATACTCAAATTTTCATATATTAAAAATAATTGTATTTATCACTCAACGTTTCCAGTTTATAGCAATATAAACAACAATTATAAATATACGATAACATTTCATTTCATTGCATAATAAATCTATCCATATAATATTTCATGACCTATCTTAAAAACTTCAAATGACGCGTCTTTAAAATTATTAATGTTATTATTATTGATTATTTTCAACATTTATTTTTATTTTTATTTTTTAAAGCGTGTAAAAGCGAAAACGTGTAAAACAAGTACTGTGTAAATCGAGGGATAATGTACCGTAGTAATCGAGGTGACAGTCAGTCTTCGCCCGTTGTTTAAATACGGAAAATCGTCCTCGTGAATATTGTAATCAATTATTCACAAATAAATCTTCAATACGAACTTCTAAACTTTTATTTGGAAATCCTTCAAACCCTGTTCCTGGACCGGGAGCATATTTTATGCAATTCGATCCGACCTGGAAAATGACCGTAAAAGTCAATTACCGATTTTACGACTTCGGCACTGGCCAATATTAGCGTTCGGTTTTATTATGTTTGATCGGATTTAATGAAAATCGTTTAACGTCTTAATACGATCTCGTCTTACTTTTGAATATGTAACATATGACGTGTGAGTAAGTTTCGTAGGCTTTCGTTTCAAAAATAACTTTGAGAAATGCTGGTGTAATGGATGTTATTTTGATTGATGCTAAATTTTATATTGAATGCGTAATGTTGCATTGAAATTTTATTCAAAATTGCAACAAAAATAAATTGTGCAATTAAATTTGTGTATACAGGGTGGCCATTGAAAGACTGAAGGGTTTGGAAATGTCTTTATTTTTTTACAGATTATAGAGAAACTTTTAGAGAATAAAATGGCTACATATTATGTTCAGTAATAACTAAAACTCGTTGGGTCTTTCTATTCTAGTGAAAGATCAATAATTTAGTTAGAATTTACCGGCAATATTTTAATTGACAATGGGTTGTGAGGCGCATTGTAATTTAAACTATATGCGATACATCAACAAACAGAATTACTGATTTTTTTGGCACTGAAAACCCCAAAAAAATACATCAATTGCATTCCCGAAAATGTACTATTCGATGCGGTGTTTTCTCTGACTCAATTATCGATCTTTCACTAGAATAGAAAAAAACCCAATGAGTTTCAGTTATCACTCGACATAATATGTAGTCATTTTAATCTTCATAAGATGCTCTGTAACGTGTATCATAAAAAATTGAAAATGAATCAATCATGACTTTTTCATAACATTCACAGTCATTCAGTAGCCACTCACATAATATAATGCAAACATTATCCTTTTTTTATAAAGTCAAATTGATTTGTTTTTTTTTTATCTGAAAAAGTGCATTGAACGTTTATTTTTTTAATTATCAATGAAAATGTTTTTTATATATAAAAAACTCAGATAAATATGATTGATGGATTAACGATCGTCCCATTTTTTCGTTTGTAATTGACCGAGTCGCTCATTGGCGTGTTATGGCCGCGCTGACGTCGTGACGATTTCGTGACATAATTATCGGGGCTTTAATTAAAATTATGTTATTGACAGACAATTGTTAATGTCACGATTTTGCGCAGAGAATGTTAAAATTTAACGCGAGCACGTTTATGCAATAGAAAATAAAATTACTTCAACTCGAGTTATAAAACGAAGACAAAGTCAATAAATTTTGTATGTGTAATGATTTTCGAAGGTCGTTAATTGTTTAGTCACACAAATAAATAATATTTATTTAAAAAGTGTATTCAATGATTTTAAAACATAACTGTATATCTTTTGATATGTTTATGAATCATTTTTTTTAATATTATACATCATTTGAATCATCGAAATCCTTTTTTGTTTGAAAAAAAAAACGATTGTGGGCGCAAAATCATCGATTATAATACATACATGATTCAAAGATCATCAAATTTATATTCAATCAATATTATTATTGACAAAGTTGTTCTGAAAATTGATAAGAAAGTTGTTTTAATTAACTTCAGTTTCCAAGAATGTTAACATACAAGTCTTTAAATCTTATGTACACACTCATGATCGTTTGTAATGCGATAATTACTAAACAAGATAATTGATGACTTTCGGGTGAAATATGGTATTGTAAACAAACGCTGAGTTGCAGATATCATATAATACTTTGTAAATTTGAATTATCATAAAACGCGGATAGAATGCAAAAACGCGCCAAATTTTGGTTATGTTTTCGCATTGAAATGTCAATTAATTATTTTTTTAATGCGGAATTGAATTTCGTAATCGGTTGCATTGAATTTTATGCAATAGGATATGCGGAAACTTATATCAAAAAAAATATTGTGCTAATATCTATTACTATGCAAAATCGATATGTCTATAAATAAGGTGAATCAATAGTTAGTCTTCTATTATTCATCTGTAAACTATTTGGCCTTGTCGAATCGTGATCAGTTCTCATCGGTCACTGGAGTTAAGCGATAATTGGTACGATCAATAAATGAATGCAATGCCGTATTGTTAATTTGATAAGGGATTGATTTTCGTATTGAAATTCCTTATTTTTTTTACTAAACGTGATTAAAAAAAAATGAAGTTTTCTCGATAAATTTTATTTTATAGTAGTTTTACTATAATATGTAAATTACATATGAGTGATATATTTATAAATATTATTATATACGATTAAACTTTTTTATACATGACTTCAACTATTAATCAAAGTTAAGTGACGAATTGTGCGGTTGATAAAAATATTTACGATAATTCAGGACCCCATGGGGAAAAAAAAGGTTTTTATAAACATATTATATTATATTATATTATAATAATAATAAACATTATAATTAATCCAAAGTATTAAAAAAATGATCTAATCCCATAAAGATAACAATGTTTTTATTAAAAAAACACCTTATAAGTAGAGCGTTGCATTAGCAATTAATTACATGTGACGGCCATTAAAATTTTTTCAGCGAATATAAAAAAACGACAATGTTTAATTAACCTAAAAGCCAGTTTTATAAACCCAACGCCCCTGCTCGTCAAAATGGCCGTCGCGAACGCAACCTGACAAGGCCGCCAACGTGCCGGCGACACAACAAATTTTGTAATTCAAATCGATAACGGCGCCAAAACAAAAAGGATGCGCTGCCCATGTTTTCGACTGCCCAACATACAATATTATATAATTTTATTTTTTCATATTCGCACCGCGGCACGGAAACGCAATGAATTATTTAAGCGCGGTATTACATTTTGAATAATCTATCGAAATGTCGCGCGGCCTTCGCTTTTTAGTGTTCCGTGTTTTGTTGTTTTGGTGTTCGAATCTTTGTTTGGTGATCCGTTTCGATTTTTGGTTGGATTAATGCAAGATTAATGGTTTGTTTTCATGTTTTTTTTTGATTATTTTTCATAATAAATAAATTTTTTTTGAAAATTTTAGAAAAATCGTGTATATGTACAATATATGTACATAATAATAAATGTACATGTATAAAAAAAATACGTGATAAAGTTTTTGTTTATAGAATGAATAGTTTTTGATGAAAAAAATTATGAATATTACTTTTTGAACCACCCCTAAGCACTTATATGTGAATCTTAAAATTGATAACTCGACATTTTAATGTTCTAGTATCAATTTTATTGTAAACATAACTTTTTATGTTAATAATTATTTTCTTTGACGTATGTTAAATGTAATGTTCAATAGTAAAATTTCTTTATATTTCATTTGAAATGAGCTAATACATACATATCGAAAATTTATATTACAAGAACATTAAATTGAAATTATTGAATTTATTATTCGCCGAAAATTTACTGTAACGATTCGTTTACGACACATAAAGCACAATCAAAATGTAATTTAGAAAATTCGAAATTAATATAGAATTCACATAAAATATTTTACAACCATAATTAAAAACACTTCTGTTTAAGAATTCATAAAGCAAACACACTAATTAAATTCCTTATATATCTCCAAGTGCAATAAATCAAAATTAACCTTATTTTTGAAATCAAGAAAATCTCACAGCGCAAATTTCCTTATCTCAGCGCATTCGCGAGAATCGTCAATTTTAGTCCAAATAAACATCAACTTTAAATTTAAAACGTATATTTAGTGACACCTAATTATCAAAATATAAGGTCGAATCGGCAAAACAAACATCGTTTCGCAAGTTCAAATAAAACGAGAGCCTTTCGCAAAATAAATGACATATCGGAGCATTTGATCAAACAGCACACGAGCAAGTATGTAAAATTATTATGTTCATTTAGAATTTGCATATAAGTGATTATTTTTTCAGTTCCACGAATGTTCAATACAAGAAAATTCATAGAACGAATGTTGACCCTTGGATGCTAACCTCCATAATTTTCCCTACTTTGAAGATGCGTTTTATAAATTTTCTCATAGCGAATATTCATGTTATCATTTTTAACGTCGTAATAAACGCATGTATATTTTTATTTAGTACATATACGTTTTTATGGTTAAAGGTCCTTTGGGGTGTTTGTATGTGAATTCTGTACTACCTGTTGATGATTCTTCCTTATGTGTCCTTTGGGAATTTCGCAGATGTTTATTTTTGGCCATTTGTTGGAATACGAGTGTATTTTTAGTTCGCTCCGAATGCGTCTTATTAAATAATACGATTCGAATTAATTGTATTACTAAATCTCAATGTTATTAATTGAAAACATGATTGCGTTATTTTTTTAATGTGAAGGTTTTATGGCGTCGATTGATTTATGTACCAGGAAGAAGAAATTTCGTTATCTATTCGAGAAAATGCACTTATATGACGTTTTCGATTGTTGTAATTTTTTTTAAAGTTGCACACTCATATGATAATGATAATGTAAATCTGATGCTATCCGGTTCTGTTTTTTAAATATTATAGTTAAGTGTTTTATATAAATCTTGAATATTTCAATGCAAGTAATGACCATGACATTCAATCGATGATTAAATTGTTTTTCAATTTATTTTATTTTTAAGATTATTCTTGTTAACATGGATTCAATAAATAATTAACAACTTCCTTTATTTTGTGCTTGAAATTAATGGCGGAAATCAATTTGATCATCATGGGAATATATTTATTTATCCTGTTAAAAAAAAAATCGAAAAGTCATATTAATTTATTTATTATAATAGTTTTTTGTATAGAATATGTAATTTTAAATAATCAATATTCTAAATTTTACGAGAGATTTGTAATTAATTATCATTATTTACAAAACAAATTTTGTAATTGCTTCGATAAAATCGTTGCACATGAATTCTCAATATATCGTATTTTGAAACGGGTTATCTATAAATTATGTTTATGTTTTCAAATCAATTCAATATATCTCGTTATATAATAAAATAGATAAAAATATTTGAAATCTTCGTTTTCTCATGACGTTATACAAAAAATATATACATATAACAAAAGTTTCAATCGATAAACAAAAAAGAATCGCTATAAACATATCGAAATAAATATTTCATCCTCCATTGAATTCTTGACACATATGTATGTATCTTTGTCAAGGAAAAAATAATCGGAGGGTAGTTTCTTTTTCACTTCTATATATTGCATATATTTTTCATATAAATAAAGAACATAATCAAAATTCCAAACACTATTTTATCGAAAACATTTTTTTTAATTATAAATGATAAACATATACAGTTTCACAAAACAAGATTTTTTTCATTTTACGTTTTTTTGAATATTTTTTCCATATTGCGGTTCAACAACAACAACAACAACAACTTTTGATATTTTTACATTAAAGTTTTTAAATTAATATCTAAAACAGCAAGTTTTGATTCTATTATATATCTCTAGCATATTTCTTATACCAGACATCTCTTACTTGTGCTAGTTTTCGAACTGAAAAAAAATGACGCCACGTCTGAGAGACGACCCCTTCACGTAATTCGACCTCCTTTTTCCCTGTTATTTCTTACCATACAAATACGTTTTTTTCCCGCTCTTTCTCGCACAGAAAATTTCAATTCCTTCCTTTTCGACCAAATGTCTTCGGTTAAAAACTACCGGCGAAAGTTTGTTTGACCTACGACCTCGCTTAGCGGTCCTTCCTTTACAGTTTCCTGATAAAATAACAAGAATTTTTCTCTACAATTTGTGTTATTTATTACTCTGACATAATACACGTTTAAACAACAATAAACTTATTTTTTTAAATCGTTCCATTTTAAGTCAAACGTGCTAGTTCCGATCGATTATCATAATTAGGTGATCATGTATCATTGTCTAAATTTAAAAACATGTTTTTTTCACGATAATTACTTTCTTAAATCCAAATTTCTATGTAGTATTGACTTTGTCTTGTATAAAATGACGATTCTTTGCGATTCCTTCGTCACAGACCAGTTTTTGAAAGTAAATAATGAACCACCTTGACTTTGTGCAATAACACGGCCATAGATTCGTTTACAATAAAAAATAATTTGATCAATTATCGAGTTGATGTGATTCGCGTCAGTGACTTTTGAATTTGTCCAAGTTTTTATCGTGTCTGTAAATAGTCAATAACTGAACGAAAAAAAAAATTCAGATTATTAAACCTACGTGCAACCTAGATTTGTTAATTGTGGAAGAACAATGAATTGAATCGTATCAATGCAAAACGCAGAATCAATTGCATGTTAACCATTGAATTTTTATATCTATATAAAAGGAAATATCATTTTCCTAGTATTCACGATGATTATTTATGAATTGACGTTCATGTTTAATCGATGATTGTGCTATATGCTCTCAAGATATTGTAATTGAGAGTATCTTTGATTGTTTTTATATCACTTTTAAAAGTTAAACATCTAGCAATTAACGTAATTGTACTCTGTAACGATATTATTTATTTTTATCGTACGAATTTTTAGATAATTTTCTAAATCGTGCGTAAATGTTAATAGATTAAAAAATTTTCAGATGTTTTTATCAATTTTTTTCAGTACATAGGTGTAAATCACAATCGGTCGAACATATATTTTTTGTGTTCATTAATATTGCGAACGTTAACCTCTTTAGTATTCGGCTCGTTTTCATATTACGTGAAAACCATATTGAACTGTCTGAAAGTTTCTTTTCACACGTTAAACACGCCTGAAAACTGTACCAGTTTTTCTTCATAAGCCACTGTTTCAGTGCAATAAATCTTCGCGAGTTTGTTATCCTATTTCTAATAAGAACTTGCACGAATTCAATATTTCAAAACCGTATTCGCGTAAATAGTATAATACAATTAGTATTATAAATTATCACAATCGTCAAATTACAATTCGTTACCGTCAATAACCGATAATGTCATATTTATACAATAGTGTAAATTATCATCTACAATGTATTCAAATTTAATTTTAACAAATCCATTCAATACCGGATTTGTAATTAAATAACAAAAAAATTGATCTTGAATCTGTTTGCGAATTTCACGGTCGACTAGTGGTTTATAAGAAGGTCGCTAAAAATTAAAAAAATGCGTAGGACACCTAAATCGGAAATAAAAGCTTTTTCCGCAAAATTTAAACAATCCATAAATAACAAAAATGATTTTTTTCATATTAGAAAGGCGTCACGTTATAAACCATGCGGAATTCACACGTAATAATATACGTGGTGTAGATGCGATCGATTAAATGCTCAGTAAAAAGCAATTTGTGAGGAAATGTTAGATGTACGAGTAATTTGTAATATTTACACGACGTAATTTGCATATATGAGCAGTGTCGATTACAGCCTGATCGTTAAGTTGTGTCCCTTTTAAAGTACATTAGCATCGGAAAAATGGTCGCACTTGACGAGAGATTAATAACTTACATATATTATTGTTTTTATCTAAATGTGGGTATACATTATTATTTAAATTTGTATTGTTTCATACGGTAGATCTTGTACTTGTCGGGTAATTCAATATTTTTATAGTTTGCAAACTCGCCTTGATGCGGTTTCGATGTCAATGCACGTAAAAGTCAATATTGTTTTAAAATTGAAAAAAAATCAATATCCATTAAAGTCGCTTGCATTACTTGCTTGAATAAACTATGTTGGATTTTCGCTCAATATTGAGTTTATAAAACTTGTTTTTATACGATCATGTATTTCGGTTATTGAACATTGAGTGTTATGCAATAAAATCCGTAATACATATATTGAATACACTTCAAGGCGATCAGGAAACATTCGATTATTTCATTTCGATCCCACAAGTTTCCTTTTAAGATAAAGTCTCTAACGTATTTTTAAAAAAAGTGCAACAATTTTCATATTCAAATTATAAACATGAATAATATTGACGAATCTTGCTAACAAAGCAATGACAAATGGCAAAATTTTCCTTAACGATGAAAAGCGTTTTGAGATTATCTTCATTATAGAGGATTAAATATTTATTTACATTGTTGTTTTAGAACATTTATAAAAACTTTTTTCAATTGAGGAAAAATTTTTTGAACGTTACTCATATCAATTTCATCCGCGCAATTTTTTTCGTGAAAACGATTTCGGAATATACTTTCGATTTGAGGACATGTCGCTCGATCACATTTATTTTTGTATTTTTAAAATTATTTATTGATAAATTTTATTGTAACATCATCATCATCATTGTCGACCGGTTTAGTGCCCACTGCAGAACAAGGTCTCCCCATCAAATATTGGGGGTCTAGGCTATATACCTTATCCGAGAGCCAACCTCGTAGCGATAAGGGACATGTACCATAAGATCCAATCCGCCCATGCCAACGGAAGAGGTTCTCAGGCCCACGGTACGCAAGCCTATGTGCTAGTCTTTGTGGTCGCTGACTCTCCACTAAGCAAATCGCAATGATCACCCGCGGGGCAGACGAGGTAAAGACTGAGCAGACTGCGTCCTCGCTGACCACTTTTGCGATCGCAATCACCACCAGTTTGTCAAACGAGGCAAGACCGTTGGCCCTACTTGGCTTCGACCTCCGTAAAACACACGTCATCGGTCTTCGCCATTACCAAAGAAAGATTTTAATTTAACTAGGTGAAGATGCAGTGTATTCTAATTGTAAGACAAAGTTTAGTCCTGTAATCACCCCACCAAATGGATCACTGCGTTCTGTTCGTAAAAGAGTTAGTTGATATTAGACGGTTAATAGGGTTAGTAAATAGTTAGTAATAAGATAGAATAAGTTATAATTTAACTATTTTATTCTAAATATTTTACTTTGATCGTACGTTACTTGTTATTTAGTCATTGAATGACATTTATAATGTATGTTAGTTGAAATTAGATAGTTGTTTAAATTATGTAGTAATTATCTATGATTATGAACAGATTTACAAGTTAGTTAGTTAATTAGATAGCAAGCATGTTAGTTTGAGACGAGTATTATCCCTTCATCATCATTAGCAGCCTATTAGTTATCCACTGCAGGACAAGGCCTTACCAGACAAATGCGGCAGTTTAGGCTATACCTCACCGCGCTAGCCCAAGTCGTATTTCGGTGAGGGACATGTACCATAAGAACCAGTCCGCCCATGCCAGCGAAGGAGGTTCTCAGACCAACGATACGCGTGTCTTTGTGCTAGACTCTGTGGTCGTTGTCTTCTAAGCGGATCGCAATGACCACCACCGGGACAGACGAGTTAAAGACTAAGCAGACTGCGCCCTCGCTGCCCACTTTGCGATCGTAATGATCACCAGTTTGATAGACGAGGCGAGACCGTTGGTCCTACATGGTTCAGACCTCGGTAGAACACACGTCATTGGTCTTCACCATCACCAAAGAATTTTTTTTTAAACTAAATGGACATGCAAGTTAATCTCTTTCTTACTTTGTTCATGCCACTAGGTGTATCTCTGTATGTTATTTGAAATTAAGTTAATTATTGTTAGTCAGTTATTATTCATCATCAAAGAGAAGTTTTTAAGTTAACTACATGAACGTGCAATACATTCACAATTTTAATTCATCCATGCCAACGTCCCATCATACATCTACACGTCATTCTGACATGAATCAGTTGCTATTAGTCGATTATTAATTATGTAACGATTAATTTTAATTTGATTAAATTAAATTAAATGATCTTACAATAATCTAAATTGTAATTAATTTGAGTTATATTATTTTACTTTGTTGTGTATTCTCCGTTACTTAAATATCTTGCGTTACTTGAAATTAGTTGTTTTAGAATAATGTGGCAATTAAAATAGAATCATGGTAGCGTAATTACTCTAGTCCTATGATGGTTAGTATTATATTGTATAATTGTTAGGGATTATAAAATAATTGAGTTAGTATGCAATATACTATTCTGCTATGGGATATAGTAGTGATAAAAGGGCTTATAAATAAAATAATATTGGTTACACTTTTACAGGATAAGGGTCACATTAAGGTATTATTTTGATTTGGGCACCTACATAAGTTCACCTGAAAGATACGATTATAGTAAACTGGCTAATGGTTGATCGTGAATTAAAAAAAAAGGCGGTCGCTATTTATCCGTAAGGTCAGCATCGTCGTGTATATTACGTATAACAATTTAACGATGAATTATTATTATTATTTTTATTATTATTAACTAAATGGTCATGCAAGTTATTTATTGTTAGTCAGTTATTATTCATCACCAAAGAAAAATTTTAAAGTTTGCTAAATGAACATATGTTATAGTACAATCGCAATTTTATTTTAACCATGTAAGCGTCCCATCAAATTTATCAACGTGTCATTCTGCCGTCCGTTAGTAGTTATTAGTCGATTGTTATTTATGTAACGATTGCTTCAATTTAGTTCAATTAAATGATGTTACAATAATCAAAACTGTTAATAATTTAAGTTATATTATTTTGCTTTGTTGTGTATTCTACGTTACTTATTGTTAAATCTTTGCATGCCATTTAAAAATATGTTAGATGAAATTATTCGACTCAGAATAATGTGGTAATTATCTAGTCAGTTTAAAGGCTAGTTCGGTACTCGAATGGTTAATATGTTAGTTAGTAACGAGAGTAATATCCCCTACTTTCCAATAAAAATAAGAATAAGAAGTTATTCTCAGCAGGATAGTGGTTCATGTTGAAATTTGATTAGAGTCATAATTTAAATAATCCTCGATAATCGAACTATGTGTAATATGTAATCTGGTGTATAATGTTATGTTAGAGGGGACTGTGCCATAATTAGATGATCAACAATAATATCATTCATTTTCAAATAATATAGTTAATCTCTCAGAATATCTTTTACAAACATCTTGATGAGTCCGGAAGTGTATTTCTCGTAAAACCATTCCACATTCGTTAATTTTGTGCAACTATTGTCAATATCCTTATTTATACCAGAACTTGCCAACGAGGATGGTCTAGCGCAGGCTTGCCCAAAGGGCCACTACGGTGCCAAGCTGGCCCCCAGTGCTCGCGCGACTGGCTCCCACTTTTCATACACAATAATTCACGAATTCTGTTCTAATTCGAAGAAAATTTGTATTATTTTTCGAATTATTCAAAAATCAATCTCTTTCTTCTTTTTTTTTCTTCAAGTACATTCCAATCTAAATATATGTATTTTATCGTTAAAAAAAAAAAAAATGCAAATCGACGACGTTCGTGAATGTCCCGTGTTTTGGCCAAAGTGGCCCTCGCAAACCGAAATTCTGGACAAGCCTGATCCAGCGCATCGTTGGCGCGCGGGAATTTGATGCGCCGACGCGACGGCCGCCGGCCGCCTTTCGCGCAAGCGCCGGTGTTGCTGCGGGTGGCTGTCGGGGAGAAACTAGTAAAATTTAGAGATGTACGGAGCGCCCTTCGACTAAAACGGTCGATTTTATAAAATAACGAAAAACAAAAAATTGATTTTAAATGTGTTCTCTCAATCTATTTATTTAATGGATAGATTAATAAATGTGCGTGTAGCTTACGAGCGAATAGATGTATGTTTAATAAAAATCGACAACGAGATAAAGATGAAGTAATTAATACTAATTTGAATTTCAATTTGACAGAAAATCATAAAAATTGGAAAAATATTGAATGGTTACCGCCCTTCGGAGGCTGAAGTGATCCAGGACACTAAGATACACATTAATCACCCGCGAAACGAGATACATGCACTAACATAAGATTAATAACGCGCCGAATAAATCCCGTGAACAGGATTATAGCAGATCACAGTAAATTTGATATTATCAAGAGGCATCGCGTTGAGGCACGTGTGTTCATGAAATCACATTTCCAAGTAAAAACGGACGCATACAAACGGAGAGAAAAACCCGGGCGGATGCCAAAAAAGGGGTTTTTGAGCGTTTCTAGGAAATATTATTAACACTCGCACAGATGTTATCAACATAAAATAGACGCACACGGTCGGATTAAATCGCGGTCACGATAAATTGAGGGAGAGCTACAATAAAAACTGGTGATAGAAGGTTAAGGTTGATGAAAGGAGGGCCGGAACTGATTGAAAGCGGGAGACAATAACAACGGTGTTGCCACGGTGGCTGTCGGGGAGAAACTCTATTGTAACAATTGATACAATTTATGAGTCGTTTCATAAATGCATCGAAAGAATGATTGTTTATTGTGAATATTATTAATTTTAACGTTTCGTAAAAAAACGGATTATTTTGTTAGAATATTTTTAATTACATAAATGTTTTTCTTAATGAAGGATTAATAAGGAAGAAAAAAATAACGAATCTTTGGATATTAGCGTCATCTACATACAATAGTAAATACAATTTTTTTTAGCAAGTACATGAACCACTAAAAAAATGTGGAAAACAAAATGATTTATGGAAAATTTGTCGTTTTTATATTTCATACAATAAAAATTTCTCATTGTTGAAATTAAATAAACATTATTTATTTGACGACTTTCAGGTATTAATATATTTTTTAATAAATAATTTGCATAATTTTCAATTAATTAAAACTCGTTGATAATTAATGATATTGGACTTTTGATTTTAATTATTCTTTATTTAAATAGATTTTTTATATATATTCTTATAATCTATACAGGACTAATATTTTGTATTTTTAAGAATAAAAGGATAAATAATTATTCAACAAAAATATAATGACAATCTTTTTGATTCAATTATAAATGTATTATATATGTATTTAAATTCAGTATCTGAAATTTTATCATAGTAAAATTAATGATTATTTAAATATCTTATGTAAGTTAATTTAGTATTACTTACAATTAGAATATGATAAAGATACATCATTGATCAATAAAATAAAAGGAAAACTGTTAATTACTTACACAAGTTAAATAAATTTCATAATATCACTTCCAAAGAAAATGTTAAGCAATCACCCATGAATAAATAAATACACAGATAACTTTGTGAGATCAAAATAAGAATTCTCGTATGGCTTTATTATTGAGAATTATCAATATCTCGAGTTCTTAGAATAATAACAATAATACCATAATCCTAATTGGATTAAACAAAACAACTAATTTTTAACATCTTATCTTAATAAGACACTAGTATAATTACAATATGATCACTAAAACATTCAATTTTTATATTTCAGTTCTTCGAATGCGATCCAACGAAAATGTGACCAACGTGGAAAGTGCCAGTGCAGAAATTGAGTCTTTGCCAAGCTATACGATAGTTTCTGGCCTGCCGAGCTATGACGAAGCTCTTCAGCAGCTCAAAGTGGTAAAACAGTCTATGGCGAAGAACGAGCCGGCGGAAGCACAAGTGAATTCAAGTACTGTGACGTCTGCGACGCCGGCCATATCGAGGCTGTCCGTTTCTGAATTGATGCAATTGTATAAACAGCATCAGCAAACTTTCGAATCGAAAGATGATAACAAAACAAACTCGTAAATGGTAAAATTTACCATGGAATCGAGCGTTTGTGCTTAAGTATTAGAATTTCATATTTATTATTGAAAAATAATTTGAGGATTGTGACTGTGATCAATGTTTTTAAGTTGTAAATATGTGTAAATTGTGACTGTCTAGTGATAATGATAATTTTGTTATGTCTTTAGAAATGTATGATTCAAGTACTTTTTAAACAAATGGAAAGAAATGAACAATATTTTAATAGTTGTGAATCTTGAACGTTCTGTGAACTCATGGGAAATATCATACACATGAAAGCTTTTACTGTAAAAAATAAATAAAAAATTGTAAAATACTGTAAAAAATTATACAGATGCATTTAAAATTGGAAAGCTAAGAATATATTGTAATTGTAGATTTGAAAATCGATTAACTGAACACGATGAAATATACGAAACGAAAAACTATTGAATTTTCTTAATATGTTGTAATACATATTGTGATAAAATTAAGTCATAATTTAATAATGTAATATATGGGTAAATGCTTATTGTAAATATACTAGGTCTAGTTTGAAATTTCCAAAAAGATATTCAAAATATGATTTTAAATCTAAAGAGTAAATTTCTAAATTATAAAACTACTAGCCACTGTGCCTATAATGTAAATAGATAAGAAAATACTCTTATTATTTCAAGATTTTAGAAAAATGTTGAAAATATAATACATTTAGAAATTTTTAGTGTTTGCTTATTTTATTTTATGTAATAAATAGCATTATGTATTTTTATTTTATAACCACATTTTACTGACTGAATATTTACGAAAAATTAAATATTTTATGAAAAAGATTGGTTTTTGTATAATTATTATAATTCTTTTTTTGCACGTAAACTGTTAACTTTTGACAAAGTTTTATAATTATTGCTAAAATATGATAAATTATTACGAGATACTGGCATTCGAAATAAGATTATACTTTTTTTCACAAATAAGCTGAATGTGTGAATAAATTTGACAAAACAATTAATTAATTTCATAATTGTAAAAACTGACAAAACTATAAATTTAATTTTAGTATATGGTAGCCCAGTAATAGGTACCTAGTATCACGCGATAATTACACAATGTGGTAAACTTAGCCGAAATAGTGCAAGTACCTGAGTATCTGATCACTACAATAAAATACTAATAATTCTTTTACTGAGACAATATGACAAATCAGGCTTGTCCAAAGGGCCACCTCGGTGCTAAAGTGGCCCCCATTTTTCAAACAAAAACAAACATAAACAGTATGTATTCCGAAATGTACTCATCGAAATAGTTTTACAATGGAAATAAATAACTTTATCAATATTTTAATACTTATTACTATTGAATAATTGTTTGATGTCAGTGTTGAGAAATGAAAATGCTGAAAAATGAAATGCGGGAGAAAGCATAGGAGGAAAATCTGAAAAGTAAAAACCTAGGAGTTGAAAATGAAGCGGTATGAAAACCTTTCGAGGCAGAAAAGATGAGAGAGGGGAAAACCACAGTGGGAAAACAATGGAGAGGGAGGGGAAATGTGAGGGAAACTTTCGGGGATGAATATTCGTTTTATGAATTTTCTGGTAGCGAAAATTCGTGACAGCATATACAATAATGCACATAAAAAATAACACGTATATAACCTGGTTTTCAGATGTATGCCTGAACGACAATACTACATATGATACTAGCTCACATTGACAGTAGCATACACGATAATACAACACCGATCGTAGAACACAATCTGCGTTAAAATTCGAAATAATTGAAATAAATTACATATAAAGCATTAATCGGATAATTTAACTATTATGTAGTCCTCCAATTATTCTAAAACGTATCGTGTGTGCTCAGTGTGCTAGTATTATTTGGGAAAACGTCTGGTCACCGTCAAATGATAATTACTCGATTGCGGACTCACAATCAGAAGAATAATTAAGAATAAAAGTAATTTATAATTTTTAGCACCGTAGAGAAAGTAGTCGAGAAATGTCAATTGTAGCCAAAAATATAACATTTTATATTTAAAAAATTCAAATGATAAGACACAAAATCAGTAAAATTTTCATAATGTAAAAGAAATTTACAATTTTCAGCATCGTCATGAAAATCAAGATTTCAAGCCGTATTTATTTTTCATTTCGGTTTTTGTTTACAGTTCAACAAAAAAAATAGGTCCAGTTTTCGGTTCAGCTCCGAGTTTTCAAAAAAAAACACACACTTACAAAAACCGACTTTCCCAAAAATTCTAAAAAACATTTTCTAAAAACGACAACACTACAAAATATCTAAAACACAATTTTTTTTGCTGAACTGACATACACCGACACTTTTTTCCGGCTCACTTTTTCCCGCTCAAACATTTCGAATTTTTCCTATTTTCTTTTACGTTTCACAACCAGAATTCGAACCCCGACGAAAAACTGCCTAATACCAAATCGTAGCCAAAAAAGGCAACACTTTGCACCGTCACGTCGGCGCCAACATCGGTTCAGTTGCGGCTATTTTTGAACGAGCTGTGTCGAGTGTGGTATGTTCGCGGCAAATTCTTTCGCAATTGAATTTTGAAAAATATAATGGGACGCAGTGGCGGAGAATGGCGCCCGTTCATCTACGGAGGTGTAGCATCCATTGCCGCCGAATTTGGTAATTATTTTAATTCAATTTGACGTTTAGTTTGCTCAAATGCATACATAACCTGCAAAGATTTGTTTCTCGGTTTTATATATGTATCAATCGACATGTACAAATTATTCGTTCATATTTGATGTGTTTTAATATTTTTTTTAATTTATAGTTGCGTTTTTTGTATATAGATCTCAATGTGGGTATTATATGTTTGCCTTGACCTTGCAATTAGTATAATCGCGATACTTTATATCCGTGATGTTACGTTTTGCCATTGACGATTCATTGGTTCTTCTCTATAGTATAAGTGTTCATGGAATTGAGCATATAATCTTGTATATCATATCGTATTTCAATAAAATTGAAGTACAATAACTACTCATTGATAATGCATATATAATTAGTTTCTTATCTACTTACTTATATATCAAATTCTCATTATTTTACATTCCCTGCTAATAGTTTATTTATGTAAGCGATTTATGCAATAAAAAAATATTTACTTTCACCATATTTTCAGCAATTTCAGAAATAACGTTCACCTCTCAAAAATTGTTATTGAATAATAAACCACATAAAAAATTTCCTGAAAAATTCAACCATTGATAATTTTTTCATTTGAACGACACTCGTCAATATTGTAATCATACATATAAAATATCGATTCAATAAGCACTTATTTTATTATTACCACCACGTCAGAAACAATATATGTTTTTTTTAAACCATATCAATTGATCCTGACGTAGATGATTACTTTCAACAATATATTACCACAATTTCAATATTTACATGAAACAAACAACGTATTCCATTTTATATTTGTTTACTACATATGAGGATTATTAATATTATATTGTAATCACGTTGTTATGTTTATCAAATTATCACAAGTCCGGTAAACAAAGATATTTCTGAAAGTCGTCCCAATTTTTTTTACATAAACAGGTGATTCGATTTACTATTTGGCACGAAAACTATGGCATGAAGAAATAGTTATTTCATATATTTAGAATTTTTGAATCATTTATTGTGCACGCATGTGTTTTATTTTGTTCACGTGCACAATAACATTACCACATTCTTGTTGCTTTCTAGAGTCGTTAATATTTGTTATTAATATTAATATTTTTTCTTTATAAACAAATTAAGGAACGTTTCCCATCGACACGACAAAAACAAGATTACAAGTGCAGGGGCAAAAACTCGACTCAAAATATGTGAAATTAAAATATAGCGGAATGACTGACGCTTTCGTCCAAATATCACGACATGAAGGAGTCCTCGCTTTATATTCTGGGTATTTGAAAATTTCAGTTTTCTTATTATGATAATTTATAATCGATAATGTTTTAAAATGTGGTTTTTTTTAGGATTTGGCCAGCTGTTTTACGACAGGCTGTTTATGGAACGATCAAATTCGGGACATATTATTCATTAAAGAAATTAGTATCTAATTATTATGGTTCAAATAATAAAGAAAGCGTGTGGCTGAATGTGGGATGTGCTGTATTCGCTGGTGCCTTTTCTAGTTCGATCGCAAATCCTACTGACGTACTTAAAGTTCGAATGCAGGTAAATATTGATATGATCGATAGTTGATTTATAAATCTATGGGATTAGTTATGCTAAGCTGTTATCAGTATTGAAAAGTTTTGGATATGTCGGCGATAATAATTTTATTTGTAATTATAATGAAGTAGAAAAATTTTAATTACTGCTATAAATTTTTTTATTAGAAATATATTTACAACTATGTTTTACGAGCATATACATAGATTGTAGATATTTTTTATAGCTATAATACTATTGAGTGTATAATAACAATATTCAACTTCTAGTATAATGATCTCTTATTTTTTTTAAACATTTCTTCACAAACTAGTTTATTTATCAGAACTCATAAAATATTTTATTGAAAAGTAGTATGAAATATTTTTTTCATTATTTGTATAATAATGGACGGAATCGTTTGATATCTAAATTTTAATTGCTTTGACAATTATTCAGTCTGAAATACCGAAAAGAACCAGTAATAACTAAAAAATTGTTAATCAATTTGTATTATTTATTTTGAGTCAAATTAGTGGGTGACCTTCGCTGATAAACTAAGTATTTCCACATGTCGTGATTGCGTGCATATATCATATGACTAGCTACTGATTTACACGTACCTAAAACGTACTTAAGACGTGATATAAAATTACAAAAACAAATATACATACATCTAACAAAAGTTTTATCTTCCAGATTCAAGGAAACGGATCTGACCTAAATTTAAGGGAATGCTTTAGAGATATATACCGAAACGAAGGGGTCAGAGGCCTTTGGAGAGTAAGAGTTTTTATTATTTGATACGTTTTTTACTATACAAATTTTTTTATCAACTTTTTCGATGTTTTAGGGAGTCGGTCCTACTGCTCAGCGAGCAGCTGTGATTGCCGCTGTTGAACTTCCTGTTTATGATATGTGCAAGCATAGATTATTGGGCTTAATGGGTGATAGCGTTGCTAACCACTTCACGTCCAGCTTCATTGCGAGTTTAGGAAGCGCAATCGCCTCGACTCCGATCGACGTCATTAGGGTCTGTTGATATGTGCATATATTTTAATAACATAATCTTGAGAACGTTTTCTGATATGTTTGTATGTATTTTTAGACTCGATTGATGAATCAACGCAAGTTGAAAGTTATCAGTAGTATTACTCCGGGTGAATTAGTCTATAAAGGCACTTTAGATTGTGCGACTCAGGTTTGTTTTTGATTTGTTGTTGTTGAAAGTATTTTTTTAATAAAAAAAATTATGAATTGTATTTTTTTTTAGACTATTCGCAACGAAGGATTCAGAGCGTTGTATAAAGGATTCATACCGGCTTGGTTGAGGATGGGTCCTTGGAATATAATATTTTTCATAACTTACGAGCAGTTGAAAAAGATTTATTGAAAGGGAAAATATGGTTTTTTGAATGTATGGAGTTTCTGCACTATTATGTCAATTTATATTTGCACCAAAGAAAAAAAATGATCTACGTGTCAGATTATTATATTTTCGATGTATCTTTGTGCTGTGATCATATGGGTATTATGATGTAAAGATCTGTTTTTGAACTTCATATTTATTATGTATAGGTTACTAATCAAAATGCCATTTTCTGAATAAGGCTGTAATAAAGTTAATATTTAATTTTGTAGGATTTATTTGAATATACTAAAATCTCCAAAGATAAGATAGATTTGCACATTATATAAAAAAGTTTCTAGCCGCAAATGCAGTGCTTGAATCGTTATTTTATGTGACCATGTTTAGTAAATTTTCTTATTTATTATAATTTTTATTTAATGTAATAGACTAATTGTGTTGTGAAACGCTATGTGCATGTACCTGCTATGAAATGTGTATTTATTTTAGTTTGGATTGGTTAAAATTCAAATCACACAACCAAACTTGAAGCATTTTCACGTTTATAATTTTATAATAAAACTATCGAAATGGAAATCAGTAAACGTAACAAATCCATTTCTATTTATCTATGAGCTGACTTTAAAAAGTTTAGGTTTTTATTGTTAATTTAGTTAGTTAATGTAGATCTCAATTTTAGTTGAATGGTTGTCTTATAGTATTGAATGAAAGTATTAAAATTAATCATTTTGTGTGATTTAATAAAAAAAATATTGAAAAAAATAATTAAGCATATATGTGCATTTAGTGCTGCCTAAATTTTGCACTTGGTATCGGTTAAAAAAGAAAAAAATATTAGGTATTAAAATAAGACTGCGAGGCTGTCTATTATGCCAAATTATACATTAAATGTTTATAATAAAAAAATGTAATTAAGTTATTTAAAATATGTAACTATGATCACGGCAAAAATACATTCAAGAAGTGTGTTCAATTTTCCTGAAACTATTGACTATTTTATCGACTTAAAAATGTATATAATTTCTTTTTATTTTCAAATTTAGCAAAATCAAATTTTTTTTAGATAATTCATTTACAATATTGAAAAAAAAACCGTGTTGTGGATTGATGTAACAATCGCCGAGTTTATGAGAGATGTTATCTTGTTCTAAGCTTAAAAAAATGTCATCCAATATAATCACTGTTAATGTTGTATACTGAAAATATAGTTTATTACATTTATTACAAAGTAATTTCATTTTTAGAATATTTCATGCGTTATAATTTAATACTCCAAACACTTTTTATTCCAATTTCCGTTTTGCCAACCACAGATTTCCCAACCGTCCACTTAGAGAATGTTTCGTTCCGCAAGCACTAGTTGTGTGCACTTTGGTGCATTTGGGAATACTCCCCGTCGACGACACGTTCCGGTGCAAACGGCAAACTCGTTCATTGCACAAACATTTTATTTATCCCTTTGTACGAATTATATAAAAGACACGTCAAAACGAAACGAAAAAACGCTCTCGATGCATTGACCTTTCTATGAAATGATAAATTTCCCGTCCGGTTTTCTTTTAATCTCGAGAGATTTCCTCGGATTCCCCCTCCGGACGGGTTTTAATAAAATTTGAATATGCTGATGGATCATCCTTTCATCCTTGTTTTTTTATTATTTTATTCTGTTCTTTGTAAGAGCATTCGAGGGGAGGACGTGCGATTAATTTAAAATTGAAAAAATAATCCTTCAACGTAACGGTTTTGAAAGGATTGGACATCTTTTGAATAATGCTACTTTTGTTAACATTTTAACACTATACATAGTAATATTAAAATGAAAAATTATTAATACGGTTATTATGAGTTATTAGCGCCATCTATGTATTAGTGAAATATTAAATTAATCAAATACACGAACCATTTAAAATATTACTCAGCATTACGATTGAAACGTACTTATTAAATCTTAACATTGCGCCAGCGCATTTGGAACGGGTCGGAAACGGGTTAATTAAACGGTTCGGTTCAATTAAAAGTTTTATAATTATATAACCCTCTGCGAAGTTCGAACGCCACTTTCGCCAAGATTGTTTGCTTCGATAATATATATATTTTCGGATAAAGTTGCGAAAAACGATCTTTTCGCACGCGCCGCTCATAATATGAGCGGATTAGCCTCTCCGCTTTATTAACACGTTTGAGCACTGGAGGAGGATTAATGCCTGGGGCGATTGAAAGCCGGAAATTGGCACTGTGAGTGCCTCGAATTTCAGCAGAATCCAAAATTTTTATAGTATACACGTATAGCACGGTTATATGGTTCCACAAAAATGTCGTTTAACAATAAGACAAATCCGTGTTGTACGAGGTTTGAAGTTCATACGAAATTAGGATTTTCGTTCAAAAATATATCAAAGTTTGTTAATAGTCTTTTTTTTAAATAAATAATACAGAGAATATACGTATTTAGATGAAATGCATTATAGGTGCTTACATTAATTTTTTTAATATGTTTCACGCGTAATTTATGCATTATAAGTCCAGAATTAGGTTTTACGTGTGCGTGTTATGGGGAGGTTATTTTTGACAGTTTTCACAAATCATTTTCCTTTAGATCATTTAAATTTGTACATGCTAACAGTTCAGATGTCAAAAAGAGCTATTGGACAAAATGTAATCCCGAAACTCTTTAAGATATGGTTAAAAATAGATAAATATAACTTCCAAACTACAAACAAAATTCGTAAAAAAAAAAAAAAAAAATGTACGCACTTATAATGCATACATTAAGCGAAAAATTCGTTAAGAATCTCAATTTAAGCACTCACAATTCATTTTTATTCATATTAAAATGCAAATTTATCAATAAATATTTTATGTAATATATCGAAGTAAAGCATTATCCAATTCATTTTTACTTTTATTCAAACCGTGTTATATGTATATATGTATATATAAAACATACTGCACAAAAATAGCTCAAAATTCAATAACCGTGTTATAACAAAATCGCGTTATATAAAACCATGTTAAACGAGGCCCGATTGTAATGCGAGAGTAGAAGTCGATTGAAAAATTTGTTGTGACTAAAAATTCGACGATTTCAACGAAAATTCGTGAAAATCAGATCGAATCGTGTTGTTTTTCAGCAATAATCGTCTGTGTGACACGAGTGCTGAAATTAAATTGAATGAAACTATATTTTCGCGTCTTTTTTCAGATTGCTCGGGGCGAATTCGCATTTCGCTTTTTATTCAGCGCGACCCCGCTTTACTTACGCATATATTGCGTATAAGGCGAGATTTTCGCTCGCGTTTATATTTATACGAGGTTAAATCATAAAGCTGAAAGATTTTCATACATTTACATTATTCGAAATGTTAAAGCGGTCTGTTGCTTGTGGAAATTTTTATGTGCGTTCGAATCGGATTTTTTTTACGTTTTTCAGATCCGATTTTGCGTTCGGGAAATTCAGATTATGCTAATAACGATATATTTAATGTTTCAGTGAACGCGCACACTGATTTTGATTTGATTCTAAACAATTTTCGTTTTCATATAAAAACAGAAATTGAATTATGTTTATACTCTGATTTTTTCATTTCTGAAAAAAAGCAAAATAAAAGTGCAGTTATATTAAAATATTAGAAAAAACTGAAGGCAAGTAATAAATTACCTCAAAATATATTTTTTACGTCAAAAAACTTATCATTTAACAAATACGAAGTTTTATATATAAAATTTATGATTTATTCGTCATAAAAAATATTAAAATCGCAATTTAGCAAAAATATTTATTTTTCATCTATAATAGGGGAGACTTGTCTAATTCCGTAATATTAAGCGATTGTTTGTCATTATCTCGTATTCTATTGTAAAATAATTAAAAAAAGCTTACAATCATTCAGGATCAACCTTCTTTTTCATCGAACCATTATTTAGATGTTGTGATTCCATTACCAATTTCGCATGACATCTTAAATGATCGAATCTGAAACGTCTAATTCCGTGATAGTGGTCATGTAATTCCGTGATAGTAACAATTTTGAAAAAAACTTCGCAATATTATTGGAAAAAATCGAATTTATTCGAACCATCGTAGAATTAGACGAGTCACGGATTTTGACAAGTCTCCTTTATTATATGATAATACAGGGTCTTCCCCGGGACTTTTATAACTTCTAATCGGATTTAAAGTGACTTAGAGTCATGATAGAGAAGTGAGAGTGATACCATTCCGAATAAAATCGGCTACAATTTATTTTTCATTTTTACCCCCCCCCTCAAATTTTACCTCTCCCCCCCCTCTAAAAAAAAAAATTAAATTGCAGAACTTCAAAAATATTGCAAATTCAGCATTATTTGAATATCGAAAAGAATTAGTGTCTTTATATACTAATTCTTTTCGATTATCGAAGTTAAGCGATATTTGATGTGGTTAGTAGTTAGATAACATTAGTTTATAATTATTAGGCATCAGTTAATTTTTTTTGTAATAAATTTACCTTATAAAGCAATGAATAAATGCAATAATTAACGATCATCGAAAATCTTTCATTTCACATAATTTCCATATCAAAAAAATATTCTGGAACCAAATACAAAAAAATCTCACAACTTTCCAACTAAACCCCGCATAATATGTATATCGCGATAAAACTCGCCTCGTCTTTTGCTTTTTCCACCCTCCCCCCTTATCCTACCACCCCCTCGCCCACATATATTTTTTTCTTTCAACGCGGTCTCTCACCTAAGCCTTCGTCTGCGGAAGTTTGAGATTCGAGAGCGGGTTAAATAAAATATGAGGACGTGGAATACGGAATTGGGTGGCAGAAGTGCCTCTGTCCCGCCGCAGGCCGAATTTTCAAATCCGGGAAAAACAAAGGTTAATAAATGCGTTCTGATATCTTTGTGCGTTTTGATGGAAAGTTGCAGGTTCGAGGATGATGTTTTGTGAGAGTCCGAGTTGTATTTTTGTATTATAGTTTGATTTTTTCATGTTGGAAGTGCATCGTTTTGGATGCATTGCTCTTTTCTACGAGGGAGGTAATAATATCGACGGTCGTAATCAATCTTCCTTTGAAAATGCAGATGGCTTTACGAGTTGATCGCTTTTCCCGGGAAAATCCTTTTGCATCGGTTATTTTCCGCTCTGTAACTGAATCGCAGTAAAGGTATAAAATTCTTATATTACTTTCACGGTATAAGTAATTGAAAATAGCTCAAAGAATTTATATTCTGATATTACTATATTTGCATAATTGGGCTCCTAATATGTAACAATTTGATTAGATTTGATATTAACCATACAAATACATAGAATATAATTATGTTAATTACATAGTTAATGGCTTAATTTCAGTATTGATTACAGAAATTAAGCGATACGGTAATTATATGACTGATTACGTATTGTTGATCTGAGATGAATTTCCACGATTAGTTTTCAGATATTAATAAAAAAATGTTTAAGCTTTCTATAAGAGTTATAAAAGCTTTTTTCTATTGAAAAATCAGAATTCACACAAACAATTAAAGCGATTATATCACTCATCTATTACTATTTCAACAAAATAATTAAACCGTGAATAATTTTCAACTGTTCGACAATGATATGCATTTATTGGCAAATATTTTTGTCACGTACCAAAGGGAGTCATCGTAATTGTTTGTTGTATGGAGTCGACGGTGCGTGGCGTTTGTTTGTCGCGCGAAAATATTTTCGCAACACCGAAACGAGCCACGATTACAAAATTTCAGGGGTACAAAACAAGGGGACAAAAATGAAATTCACACGGCGAAAATTTCGTAATGAATCAATTGAATTTCCCGCCCGTTAAACAGCGCTAAAATTAACATTTTCAAACATCCACCATCTATCCAATTCGATTCGACAAAATTATATATATTTTCGATAAAATTTTCATACTAAATAAAAAAATATGATTTAAAAAGTGAAAAGTAAACGTCAATTTATATATAATAACTTATTGATTTGTTTATTTTCATCTATATTATTGTAAAGTAGATAGTTTGTCTGTTCTGAGCCAAAAACCAAATAAAAAGAAGGCGTATTAAAAGTAAGTCACAAACAATATCAAAGTAATAAGGAACTATTAAATTATACACTCAGAAGTTTCACTATGAATATACGATTCGATATTATACGAAAAAATATTGGATGGTGTCGCTTTAGAGCAATTTTCGATCAAGAAGTAAGCGGTTACTTATGGGCTTTATAAATTTTTATGCTTACACTGGATTGGAGGTAGTCAACCGTGGAATATTGTCGGAAGGCCAAAAAAGGACCATAGAATATAACGGCGATGGAAAAAATACCCTTCAGGTTATAATAACGTACACCGAAGGGAAAATTGAACCGCATATTATAACGCCGAGTGATAATGGTAACTGCGAGCTTCCACCGTTCCGACTGTATTAAATATGAATTTATTTACTGAAACCTTTCGACCTTTGAACGACCTATAGAAATACCTTGAATCATGTATTTTATAATAAAATTGAATATACTGCCTTGAAAGGAGTCGCTCTCCGTTTTCATCGACGCCTTTTCAAAGCTCGATAGTGCGAATTGGAAACAAGTTTGCGAATGCGACCGTAAACATTTTAAATTTTCGCAATATTGCTATTGATCGAAAATACGTTTAGAAGTTTAAAATAGAGTGAAATTGTATAGATTTTCATAAAATTTACGTTTTATTCTAAAAATTTTAAAACGAAATAAAGTGAAAAATGGCAAGTTTATGCAGATTTAACAAAATATTATATGATATAAACCTTTATTGAGATCAACCGTATTTTTAGATGATAACTGATGAATGATTAAATTATAGAAATGGATACAATTCTCTATATAATAATATCCGATTTACGTTCATCTATCCCTAAAAATGTACTATAATATTTGGTGCGGAGTTTACTTTGAATTTCTATTTATTAGGGTGCAATTTAACTGGTCATTGAAAAATATAGATTATGCCTTAAAACGAATTATTTGTGCATGCACAAGTAATACACATATACTGATACATATGCTGTGTGAGTATACTGATAGTATAGAAGTTTTTTGGCATAATAAAACATATTTTTATTATTTTTATACCGTGTTAAAGTGAAAAATCCGTGTAAAAAAAATAATCGGTTCATCTCCCTTGAACCGTGTTATTTTGGAACCGTGTAAAAAAAACACCGTGCAAAAAGAGGATTAGGTGTATGTAATTATGTATTTGTGGATGTATTGTATGAGTAAATAAATAAATATCAAATATTCAAAAAAAACATCATATTCACAATTTATTCATAAAAAATAAATACAAAAAAAAAATGATAACACCAAAAAACAGATTATACACCCCCAATAAAAACGGACAAAACTTTCTTCAAAATCGTGTTTATAGTATATTAAACCGACGTCGGGGCACATCGTCAAATTTTATTCGGTCGAAAACAGCGTGGTGCCGGTTAACCGTTAACCCCCCGAGTGCCGTTTCGGCGCCGCGGCAACACACTCGGGCTGCCGATGGCAACTTTATTAAAACTCCAACGCGGTGGAACGCAAACGACTTCAGAAAACAATAAAAGCGGACAATTCCCATTTGAGTGTGCGCCGTTGTTAAAATGAGCGGTGAATGTTTAACGAAAAATGGAGTTTTTAGCCGGCGGGTTTGGGGTGGGTTAAATGCGGGGGGTATGTGTGTTTTTCGATGATTGAAATTGTTTTTTTGGTGTAAATGTGTTGTAGGAATTTTGAAGGAAGGTTGTTGGGTTTAATTGATTGGGTATCGGATGAGTCGTTATTAGAAGATGAAGGGTCCTTTTATCTAAATAATTTGAATGTATAAAATGAAATTGGATATTGTTTGAGTGAAATTTTAGCATTTTAGCATTCTCAACAATATCGTATTTATCAATCTTATCATTATGATATTCGTTGTGCAGCAACGTCTTATCGATAAAACATTTTTTATACTCCGAATTCAAGCTTATACAAATCAAATTCGACCTTTTAAATTTCAAATCCATCTATCGGAAAGTATTATGTTACTAAAACTGTTATTAAAAGTATTTTGTATATTATTAAAATCGATGAAATATAATTTATTCTTCAAATTGACTTCGATATTCTCAGTTGGTGATTTTTATTTAAATTTTTACATACTTAATTAATTACATTTTTTTTATATAAATCAACCTAAAAGTAAGTACCGCGGAAATTAAACTAACGTCTTTTTTATATTTTTCATGATCTCACAATAAATTTAAGAATAAAGAAATTAAATTTGCGATGGTTGAATTTGATACGTAAAAGTTTCATTTGAAGACTAAAAAAAAGTTTGAATTTCAAGTGTAAAAGTTCAATTTGGAGTATTGTAAAAGCTGTATAAAAATATGTATTATTATTATTTTTATTTATCAGATATGATAAAGAAAATTTAGTTCTAGTTAAGTATGAATATAGAAAACTATTAATTTTTCACTAAATAAAAAGTAAGCATATAACATCAATCAATTGACTGCAAAAAATCTCACATAACCTCAACGAACAAACAAATTCAACAAAACAAAACATCCACATAACAACAACACATTAAATAATTAAAAAATCATCATATTTTAAACACCCGAACATAATCAGTTCATCACCATATCAAATTACACGTGTACCCCGTTAAGAGCCGAACCGCCGACTTCGCCCTTAGTATCGCGCCGTAAAATTTACATACGCACAAAAATGTCCGCCATGAATAAAAACAACATTTCGGTAAATTTATTATACAGCATTCCGGGTTACTGTAACTAAGGTCAGAGTACGGTCATTAATCTCCGCGCGCTGTGATATTACAACATTCCTGGCGGCGCCCCCTTTCCACGGCTTTCCACGGGAGGGGAACGGGATTTTCCGGGGAGGAGGGGAAAGGGCGTAGCCCTACGCCCCCATCCGGATATCGGCCAACTCAAAAAATTTAGGTGTTAATCGATTTTTGTATAAGTATTCGAAGCTTCGACGTAGTGTTATTCAATATTTCAATAAATTTAAATTAGATTGATTTATTATTTTATAATAATTAATTAGTATAATAATACTAAATACTAAAATCTTATTTTACAAATATGTAAAATTAGATTTTATAAACGGAATTTATGAATGTGTTGCAGTCCAAGTATATATATTCAGTCTATGTATATACATATATGAACGATTAATTTATACATATAGCCTAGTCAATGTATATTATAAGAACGTTTTTTCTTTATACTATATATTCTTGGACTAGAGATTTCAGGCCATGTATATAAGCATACACTTAATACATGTTCATGCTTTATATAATACAATTTAACATTCATACTTAAATGTAGTCGTCGTTTTTATAATATTTGTATGCACCGTGTGCATGCAAATATGAGCATTCAAAATATATGTCATACAATGAAATAACGTTTTGTGTCAAATACGTATGTACTTGACAGCTGTCAAAAAATGGTTGCGAAAAACGATAAAATTGAAATATTTGTTGGCATTGTTTCCGACATTTTTTCATTGTCATGAGTAATTTTTGGAGCGCTTTTTCTTATAATGATCCTTGAATCGATCACCGAAAACAATGTGAGAAAAAAAATCGATTTTATTATGACCCGTCCATGTATATAATAATGCGTTAAAACGCGTTCATTTCACGCTATGTGTATAAATCACCTATCACTCTGACAGCTGATAAGTGATAAATCGATATATTTGCTTACATTTTTTTCCCACGCAAGTGTTGATAACGCTTTATTATATACATTACGCATTAAAATACGTCATTATATAATATATGTATGTACATGAACGGAAACGCCAGTCCATATAAATATATGTTACAGTCAAAGTGTATTTGCCAATTAAAATATGTTTTGACTAGTTAATATATATTTTATCTAACTACGTAGTTATTTCATCTGACACAATGGAATTATACTTTGACTGGTTAGGATCAGACAAAGTGTATTATAGCTAACTAATTGTAAGCCAGGGTTGCCAACGCCACTGGCAAACCGTTTCGAATAACAGCTGCACATGTTTACTTCGGTTTCTATTATTTCTATCACCTTTCTTTCAAGAAACTAATTATCATAGTCAAAAGGAAAGGCACAGAAATTTCACTTGTATAAGCTCAAAAAAAAACGTTTTTGTGAAGAAAGCATTATTAAGATTATTGTATTAATAAAATATTTTCAATATTCAGGTATAGAAGTAAAATATACACGTTATTTAATACAAATATTTATTTAAAAAACCTGAAATGTCAAAACTCATCTGTCAAGTCGGAAATACACTTTAACTAGTGAACACCAGTTAAACTGTATTTTCGTCAGTCAAAATATATTTTAACTGATGATACACTTTGACTGTAACATATACACGGACTGAATATACACTAGGACGGCGACGAAAATAAAAATAATTATATTCTTCAATAGAAAATTTCAAAATTTTCAATCAAAAATTGAAAGCTTTTCGCGCTTTCGATTCGCGCTTTTCAATCGCTTTCGCACATTCTTTCCGGGCGGACTTTTCAACCGCGGCTTTTCCGGTTTGGCGGCCGGGATTTTTCCCGATTTTCCCGGGACCCGGAGGGCGTCGATGTGAGTTATGGTCCGGGTGGGCAAGCCTCCCCACAACAATTAGGGTTGCCAGCACTAAATCAGCCCTGAACGCACACACGGAAGCCTCCAGTGTATGCATACACTTCCAGCAACTCCATGAACAACTTCTGCGGAAAATTAACAATTGTTCGATTCCAAGTTTGCCGGATAGCCGGAATTTTGCGGTGGTCCTCGTGTACCGAACGTTACGTATTCATGTATGCGACTGGGTGGGTTCTGTGTGCTCTGTGTGTGTATGTCGGGTATATAGCGAGGTTTAATTGAATATGTTATGTGAGTGATTGATTGATTTTTAATGGAAATGTTCGGCGGATTATCATTGGTGGAAATATTTGTGGATGTGTTGTTTGTTTCAATTTTTTAAATCAGTGTATCGAAAATAAATAATGGACATAAAAATGATATAGGATGGAAACTGAAAGATGGAAGAATTTGAGAAAGTCTTTTAATTTTCAATCTTTTAAATTTTATTTTTTAACAGATTATAGAACAATCTTAGGAGATTAAAATGACTACATATGTTTTTCAATTCCAATGAAAGATCTATTATTGAAACTCAGAGAAAATACTGGCAATATTTTAATGCAACATTAATTGATAATGAAAGATAAGATCCATTTTCATTTAAGTGGATATATCAGAAAATAATATTGTTAATTTTGAAGTAATGAAAAACCTAAGAAACATATCAACATCAGTTACATCTTCGAAGATGTATTATATTATTTGGGGGGATGTTTTCTATGACTTTCAATTATTGATCATTTTCTAGAATAAAAAATTCAATGACTTTTATTGTTGCTGGACATAATATGTAGCTATTTTAACCTACAAAATATGTTCCATAATATGTATATAAAAACATAAAATAAAAAAAATGAAAATGATTATTTCAAACCTTTCAATTTTTCAGTAGCCACTCTATGTTTGAATTATTGAAATTAAAAACACCAAATAATATATAAACTTTCGATAAATTTGAATATTCAAAACTATCATTCACCATACTACCTCACAAAACCATCCGATATTCGCACCACTAACCGCTTAACTTCAACAATCAATAAAACAAGATTAAACCATCAAACGAGCGAATTCTAAGAACAAAATTTATATCTCCAATTGTCCGAAACGACCTACGATATTGTTTGTAAAAATGAACGCTGTATTCAAAGGAGCCGTCTCGTTTCATAGAGCAAAGTACAAGTTGACCCATAAATTTGGGTGCAATCTGTTGCCGGACTATGGTCGTGTCGCTTCCATTGTTCGAACGGAGACAATTAAATTCTTAGAGCAGCTTTGCCAGTCAAAGTCTGGAACGTTATGAAATATTATCACGGACTTAGCAGTGAACAATCGTCGTAGTCGTGTTAATACGTATATTTGCGAGTTTAGACGGATTTAACCGGTTATTCTAGAATTTTCAAACATTGCACGTCCATTGTTTGATATATTATATAATAAATATAAAGTTTAAAATTTAATTTTGATTAAAAATTTATACAGTTGAAGTTTATGCAAAGAAAAATATTATACTTCCTTATAAAGTTGACCCGACTAAGATAGCATTGCACTGTAAAGAATTGTAGTTTCAAAGTCGGACAGTAAATTCGTTTAAAATACCAGACTTGCATAGTTCATAAAGAACGACTTCTCAAAGTTTCCATACCGAATGATTAATATATTTATAAAAAAAACCTGCAAAGACCTTTCCAAAAGACCGAATTTCCACGAATCGAAAAAACCGAAACGTCTCATGCGCAAAACGTTGACGTTCAATTAGCGAACACTTTAGTGTGTTATTGACTTTTTGACTGAACGTGCGGTTGATTTTATGCGTACGATTAGTATAATTAAATTATGCGGAAAATTGTATTGCCGAAGTCCTTTGTGATTACGGTTTTCCGCGAAGTCGTTATTTTAGCAGACGACCGTGCCTTATAATACCTGGAAACAACACTTTGCGAATTCGAGAGATGTTCGGTATTGAAAATTATTCCGTTATTTATAATGACTTTCGGATGTTGTGAAGAGGAATCGTGTTTTAAATGAAATACCAGTGTCTGATGGTTTGACTATTTTAGTTTTGAAGGTTACGAGTTTGATTTGATTTTGAGTTTGGAGGGAGTGAGGGAGTGAGTGAGTTTGAGATCTGAAAATAATCAATCGATTCAATTGAATGTTTAGATGAGAGCGTTTGAATTCGCTATTTTCCAATTACGTGGATGTTATTCGAGAAAATTTTAAGTAAAGTTCAATTCACATAGAAAGGAATATAAGAGATTAATAAGTAAAGATGTGAAAAGAAATATTATATTATATGTATGTGTATGGAAAGTAAAGAAAATGAAATAATCACAGGCTAAGACGAGATTATTTTAAATATTCATATTCATGAAAATCACATTGAAATAGCATTTGAAAAATTAAGTACATTTCATAAAAAACAATATAAAATATTCGTAAAAATTTAATAAAGTAATTGAGTCAGTCAACTTTAAAACGTATTAATTAAATAATTGATTTAATTTGGCAACTAAGATACTTTTAATTATTTCATAGAAGCACTTAATTATTAAACTTTTATAACACTTTCCAAGAATTTTTCTCAATTAAATTAAGATGATTTAATAAAATATTTTAAACTTTTCATCAGAATTCCTACTTAGTTCTACAAGCATTTCATATTTAAAACGGTAGTATAAAGATCATTAAAAATAGAAATATATTTTTTTCATTCAACATTAGAAAACTAAACGATAAAATGATGAAAATAAAACCTTCCCAACAGTTTAATAAATTCCAACACATTCCAAAATTCCACATTAAAAGATCAACTTTATTTAAAACAGTATTATTAATATCAATGAAAATAAACAAATTTAGCTTCGTTCATCAATAGAAAACCACGATGAAAATAACGATTTCCTAACAGTCAAATAATTCTCAACACATTCCAAAATTTCACATCGAAACAACAACTTATCACAAAACATACATATACGATATTGTGACGTCTATATCGATCAATAAAAATAGAAAAATATATCTTCGTTCAATAATAGAAAACACGATGAAAACAGCGACTTCCCAAAAGTCGAAAAATTTCCACACATACCAAAAATTCACATCGAAACAACAACTTATCACAAAACATATATCTAATTGTGACGTCTTTATCGATCAATAAAAATAGAAAAATACATCTTCGTTCAATAATAGAAAACACGATGAAAACAGCGACTTCCCAAAAGTCGGAAAATTTCCACATATTCCAAAATTTCACATCGAAACAACAACTTATCACAAAACATATACGATATTGTGACGTCTTTATCGCAGACGTCCCGCATCGAATAGACTTTGAAGTGTGTCTCATATCGAATTTATCTGAACTTCAAACGACCGAACGGGGTTAATTTCACCCCCGAGTCATACGCCAGTGCTCCCCGGCACTTTAAATCATATATACGTACAACAGGGCCATATTTATACCGGGATCCCGAGGCTCTGAAGATGACAGGTTAATCTGTCGGAATCGGGAGTACGCACGCACTTACGCACTTCGGGGGTAATATCGCGTAAGTTAAATTAACATTCGCAGATTATGATTGCCGTATGGAAAGGACACTCTGTTGTTCGGAGGATGATGATACAAAGATGAGGGTCTGTGTGGAATTTTTGGTTGTTCAAGATGAGTGTGCGATGGAGTTGTGAATGGTTGAGTGGGTTTCTCGAGCGGGAGTATTGAGTTATGTAATATGTGATATTGAAAGATGTGAGCTTTGAGGGTTTTGTTTTTTCGGTGTAGTCATTTCGAATTGTGTAATATGTGATATTGAAAGATGTTAGTGTTAAGGGTTTTATTTGTTCGGTGTAGATGGTAATGTCGTCAAGAAAGCATATTAAATAATGTCGTTTTAAATATGAGATGCTTGTAGCACTAGATGGGAATTCCGATGAAATTTTTTTTATGTGATATTAAATCATTTTAATTTAGGTTAAATTCTTGAAAAGTATTACAGAGTTTTATATTATTAAAAGTAGTTTTAAAAGTTTTAAAGTTGATCGACTCAATTATTTTATTAAATTTAAACGAATATCTTAAATTATTTCAAATTTTATTTAAAAAAGTATTATCAAAATTTTTGACAGTCTATTTTTTTCTTATAAAATTTGCTAAAGGAAAAATAACCCTAAATAAACAAATAATTAAAAACTATTTATTACCTAGTACTTTCAAATCAACAATACACAATCATACGAATCGAATTTTGACTCAACTTACTTAGATAAGAACTAATGCATTTCAAAAGGCTTTTTCATAAAAATTTATTGAAATTCAACAAAAATGCTTCAATCGAAAACTGAGTAATCCACCAATACTATACATACTCGTATGTTAGATACTGTAAATCTTGCACTCGCAACGAATCATAACTATGAAACGAGCCTTTAAGATATTAGTGCATTTCAGAAACATAAGCAACACGAACAAGCGAATCGAGTTTTCCTCGAGTACGTGTGCGAGTTTTCCGCCAACGGCGAGTTTTCCCGAGAGCTTTTCCGTCGCAGAAAGCTCCGTCGTATTAAAGCTTAAACAAATCTTTCGAGCGTTTACCATACGAACGTACAAATATAAACGTATGATATTTACGGTACATCCGCGGAAGTCTACGTGTATAATGCATGAGTGAAAGCAAACAGGTCTATGCACGATTCGCCTAATCCCGCGAAAATCTTTCAGGTAATCCGCGTGCACTTTTCTCGAAAATGCACCGAAAGACGCGACAGGCTTTCACGCAAATGTGAGTTGTGTGTTTTATATGAGAAATATTAAATTAGCGTTTTATTTCGGAGGCAACATTTGATGTATGCGCGTAATGAAAAACTTAATATTGTACGCGCTTACTTTGTCGAAGTACAGACGCGTTTGAAGTTCGTAGCTCGTTACAACTTTATGTTTGAACTTGATACAATATTATATCTAAAATTTAACAACTCAAATTGAAACATAAATAAATAAATTAATTAAAATTTTTCTTATAAACATGAATAAATGCGAATGTTTTCAACTGTTCATTCAGAAACTTCAGTATGAAGGAGTTTATATTTTTTTTACATAAATCATATAAAAAAATTGTTATTTTTAATATAAAACCGATGTTGATGAACGGGTTAAAATTTAACCGCTTCATCGACCCGCATTATGACAAAGTGCGAGAAATAAATCCGTCTCGGTTGCGTCGAGAGTGTCGGATTATGGCGCGTATAGCGAACGCGAACGCTAATTGAATTATCCAAAGCACGCGAGATAAACAACACACTTATAAGCATACATATATGAAATGTCCTAGTTAGAACATCAGATGATTCCCAAGATTACCCAAAACAAAAAATTCAAATTCGATAATAATCACACCGACTTTTCCACAAAAAAACTTGATTCATACAATACGATTCTGCTTCCGGAGCATATAATACTTACCAAACGATTCAAAAACGAATGCAAATTAATACAGAATACAAAACAGTATCTAGGACATGCACGACGATGAATCCGACAATAAATAATATCGTGTTTTATATACGAGGGTCGCGTTTTGTTCGAGCGCTGCACAAGTACTCGCGTTGTGTATGGAAGCGGCGGTGTTATTGAGCACTCCGATCACGTAGTCTTTTCATTTGAAAAGGCTTAGAAATTTATGAAATCTCGATCAAAATAGCCCCTTTTTATTGCCGCGACAAAGCCACTGTTAAATTATGGCCTCCATGGGGGTCGAAATTGCCGAAGCGCCTCCGCAAAAAGGATACATGGAAAAAAATAAAGCGACAGACGTGAAACAATGACGTTATCTTTCGGTGTAAATTTAATTAATCGGATTCGCGATATTTGATTTATTATGAAATCGAATCGCTCAAAGTTATTAGTGTTAATATTTGGATACATTATATCGATGTGAATATTTTAAAAATTATGAAATTTTTGAAATTTGCGTATGTGAGCCGTTCAGATTAAGTTAATGCGATTATTATTTTTTTGATTTTCAGATTTTCGTAAATTTCAATTATACAGAGTGGCCGCTGAAAAACTGAAGGGTTTGGAAAAGTTAAACTTGTTCATTTTCAATATTTTTTTTTACAGATTATAGAGCAATTCATGGAGATTAAAATGATTAGATATATTATATATGATGTACATTTATTTATAAGTAAAATTGATTGGGTTTTTCTATTCCAGTGAAAAATCAATTATTGAAACTCAAGGGATTTCCGACATTTGTCGGAAGTATTTTAATGTAATATTAATTGATAATGAGTGATGAAGCCTATTTTCATTTAAATGAGTACATTAACAAAAAAAAGTTGATTTTCGGGTGCTGAAAATCCCAGTTAACATATCAGCATCGATTGCATCCCGAAAAACGTACTTTTTAGTGCGACGTTTTCTTTGACTATCAATTATTGATCTTTCACTCGAATAAAAGTACTTAATGAGTTTAACATAACATAACATGTAGTCATTTAAATTTACAAAAGATACTCTATATTAAAAGAAAATGGAAATTGATTATGACTTTTTCAAATCCTTCAGTTTTTCACGAGCTACCCTATATTATTTACAATATTAAAAAAATAATCATTGATTCGTTTTTTCAACTACAACTGAAAACCTTTTCTTTTTATTTCTGAATATGTCACATAGTAACTTCAGAAACCTTTCAGTTAATTTCCCACATTTTTTTTTAATTTCTTCAACTCCCAAACAACACACATAAAAAAAACCTACAGACAGCCCTCAACTTTCGAACATTTTACTTTCGCACATAAAAAAAAATCGTTTTTGTCATAGTGCAAAAATAAAGTTTAAAAATGGAATGTAAGTTTATAAACGAGCACCTAAATACGTCCCGTTAATTTTATTATACAGGGTCTTCCCCGGGACTTTGATAACTTCTAATCGGATTTAAAGTGACTTAGAGTCATGATAGAGAAGTAAGAGTGATACCATTCCGAATAAAATCGGCTACAATTTATTTTTCATTTTTTACCCCCCCCTCAAATTTTACCTCTCCCCCCCTCTTCCATCGTCGAATAGCGTACTTCCGTTCATTAACTCGTACAGTTCAAATAATTTTTTTTTACCCATTCGACGATGGAAGAGGGGGGGGAGAGGTAAAATTTGAGGGGGGGGGGTAAAAAAAATGAAAAATAAATTGTAGCCGATTTAATTCGGAATGGTATCACTCTCAATTCTCTATCATGACTCTAAGTCACTTTAAATCCGATTAGAAGTTATCAAAGTCCCGGGGAAGACCCTGTATATCAAATACCCATTTATAAATATAATAAATATTATAAATAGGTAAATGTTTTAAAACACATAAAATTTTCGATGTTTTTTTTTACATCCCTTTACTTTTGAACATTCAAAACTCGCTCACATTTTCAAGAAACAATTATATGCAAAAGTCTCGAGCCACATATATTTTCTTTTGTATTAAACACGAAAAAAATCAAACTCATCCAAGCTTTCCTGAAAAATTTACGTAGTCTCACCATCAAGTGTAGCCGCACCAGACGTTCCCCTAACTCACACACACGTGCGATTTTTCCACCGCTGGAATTTTTTCAGCGTTCTTTTTCTGAAAACAACGCGGCACAAAACACTCGTCCGTTTCCCGTTACTCGGATGCAGGCACCGGCGCGGTAAGTATTAATGTGCAACGGTAAATTTTACCACGCAGACAGCCTCGCCGAGATGGAGGCGGCTGATTGCGGAGCATACATCACGCCCACCTTGTTGTACGCCTCTGCCGCCCACTTTCCGCCCACCAGGGCCTCCGGAGGCTCTGCTTTGCTGTAAAACGATGTGCCCGAGGACGAAGGCTTGCTTTCGATGCAGACGTCTCTACTGGGTGTGCGATTTGTGGGGTGACCGTGGTTTGTTGAGTTCAGGTGGGATTTGGGTGGTGGGTGTTTATGAATTTGGTTGTAGTTAGATAGTTGGTATATAAAGTGTATGGAAGTTTGTAAATTTTAAATTTTTTATTAGTTTTAATATATGTGGTGTCGCATGGATGAGAGTGGCTTGGGGTAGAAGCGAATGGAAAAGTATCGGGAGGTCTTTGTCTAGTAGTGGGAGTGAGAGGGTTGCTTATGATGATGATGACGATGATGATGATTGGATTACAAAAAAAGAAAATTCTTTAATTTTAGATAAAACAGCAAAATTTTCTACTTTAATTGTGTTAAAAAAATCGATTTTTATTTATTTTATGATGAAAATTTGGATCTAAATTAGAGGTATCATATAAAATTACATAATTCTCTAAATGTCGTACTTATACATTTTTTTTGATGAAAAACTATCGAAAATTAAGTTTATATACCAAAAATAGCAATAACTAATGAATTGAAAGTAAAAATTAAAAGGAAATATACCTGAATTTTAAACTAGGCAGTTAGCGTTGTTTGAACATTCATCACTTTGCCTTCTAAGCAATTTTTTATTTAGAACGCTTATCAATTTACATTTTTTAGTAACTATGCATATACATAAGTTATTCATCTCTCTTCTTTAATTTAAAGTTTTAAAGTTTTAAATCAATCATATAAATATCAAAGTTATAATGTTTTTATTAACTATGTTTTCAAACCTTTCTGCTTGTAATAATTTCAAAGAAAAACTGATCTTTATCGTAATAAATAAATATTTAAAATTGAAATAAATATATTTAAAATTAAAATGTTTCATCAAATCCGATTTACTGCAGGACAATCGTCACAAACCAATGCAGATATATTTTTGTTTTGTATCGATTATCTTGTAGGAAATTTGAATTAATGAATCATTTACTGATTTATTTATTTTACTTTTCAACAAATTTAAGAAGATAATATTAGAAAAACAAAGTGAATTCAGACCAAATTTGAACCTACAATTTTATTTTAGTAGTATAATGATTTTTCTAACCAAGCTACGGTAGATATTATATTCGATTCCATTATTCATACATAAATATTAAATTATCTGACATTTCAATATAGTATTATATCTTATCTTGAATGCAATTAAAAAATGAATCACAGTCAATATCACGAATTCCAATTACATTACTTCAAAATTCAAATTATTCTGATAATGCACTGATAATCTAAAAATTGATAATATTAAACACAAAATTGTTCCATGTGCATCACAAAAGTTAGTCATCCCAATTGCTAAAGTACAGTCTGACGGGTAACAGTTTTGTCTACCTGTTTCCGAATTAAAAGCCACAAACTTCCAGATGAAGCAAAAGTGGAGATTCGGACACTGCAAGGCGAGTGTAGAACATTATAGGGAAGCTTTCAGGTTCCTACTCTAATGTAGGGTATTTGCGGGTTTCCAGACCGTGACTGATGACGGTTAGAAGTTTAAAAGTAGCCCAGGATTTATTTTGCATAATATATCAGCATTCTTACCCAATTGTATCAATTGATCAACCGCTTTAATGGGAACTGCATTCGAACACGATCGGAATGTACGGTCAGAAAAAATCGCCGGGAATAAGATTGGAAACGGTGAAAAATAAATCTTCCCAGTATTACATGTAACAAAACGTACATTCAATAATGTTGGATCATCTGAACGCTTACATCCTACGAATATTTCACATTACACAGAAATGTAATATCTCCGAAAAAAACCGAAATAAAATACGAAGTCCAAACGTATCGGAGAGATTTTTCGCGTGCAATACGATATAATAATATTATACAATAGAAAGCAAGAAATATATGAAAAAAATACAGGGCGATTCGAAAGCTGCTGATCCGTAAAACAAAAAAGAAATGAGTGAAAAAAAGAGCAGAACGAACGGACAAATAAATAAAAATAAACGAAATGGCGATTCGCTTCGACGACCAATCGAATCGAACCGTTGCTTTGATTACTAATTGAATGGCTCCGAAATCAGAGTAAAGTTTGCTTTGTGTTCCGCATTATAAGGGGTAATTGAATTCCCTCTTGTTAAAACTCTCCGAGGATTAAACGGACGCTTTCGTTTATAAGCCGAAAGAAAAAAAATCGTTCATTTCTTCCAGACTTAGACACATTTTGATGAAATCTTCTAACGTCCCTGTATCGGATGATGGCGTTATTGAATTTTTTACGAGCCGTAAAAGGATTCGAATAGTTTCAGATAAAAATAATGGGAAATTTTATTTACATTTCGAATTTCTATCTTTTTGAATATAAGCTCTAAAAGCTCCAATTCATCAAACCGGAAATGTATAGAAAATATTTAGTACTAGCAGCTTGTACCCGGCGTGCTCGGGACTCTGAAAAACTGAATTGCGAAACTATATTAGCCTCCTTAGTCTCTATATACATTACATTTGAAGCTATTTTAGATTTATTTTTATCGGGATTTTGTAAATTATAGTGTAACCTATGTGATTTCGTTTAATTTTGTCTGTTTTGAAATATAGGACGCGAAATTTTTGTTATATGGCAGTTTTGCTTGACATCTCAACGACGTCGCGATAAGTCACGTTTTATTTTAAATATTTTGTTATTAAAAATTCACTCACATAACATTATTATGGTACAATCTTAAAAAAAAAAACTGTTTTTATCGATTAAAATCAAAATTTCATTGTATGTGGTAATGTATCATATCATAATTTGACATCAAACATGAATGTACATTAGAACGTAAATTTGGTTCGAAGGGTAATTTTTGTCACTTGAGCAGTATTTTTTATTTTCAAATAATTAGTTATTATTATGAGATTTAGATAGACAAACAAATTATAAAAGAAAAAAATCTTTTTATGCATCTTCAATGCTATAAATACGAAATGAAAAAAAAGTCAATACTGAATTCTTAGTTTTTTTCAGATTTCAAAACACATTCTTGCCAAATTTGGTAAAGATTCGTCTATCGGTTTAGGAGTTTATTGGATACACACATACACCGTTTGAGTTTCATATATAGATCTATAAGCAAATATAAAGCTATAGTCTATAAGCAAATTCGCAAATGGCACACGCCTCGACAAAAGGCCAATTACTAACAGCCGGGGGGGTGCAACCCCCTTTCGCCTCTTTCACGCATATTTCCTCATCCTTTGCGCCTTTCTCCCTTTCAGGTCCTCGTCCTTCGAGGCTAATAGTTTCAGGCTTCGCGGGAGTGCCGCAGGTTTTACCTTTGATCGCGGGACTAATACGCGAGCGCGAGACTTCAATTACTCAGCCAATTTGCTTCGGAAAACAATGCGGAGGCTTTCGCTCGATTTAGTCATGTGGGTTCGACGCGGAGTGCGTAGATCACCCGTGTTAATAGATCGACGTTGGAGATCTATGTACGGTTAATGGGGGACGTGATGGATCACTTACGCGATGTGATTTTGGTGAGTGTAGTTTGGAGGTTTTGTTTAAATTGATTTTTTTTATGTTCAATGAAAAGTAAAATCGAATATGTACCACGGATGTATAATATAAGGTGGAGGGAAAAGAAAATAATATGGAAGTAATAGGGAAGGGAAATATGTATCACGGAAAGGGTGAGTGCAGTTAAAAAGTAAAATAAATTAAAAATGAATCAAACAACGTTTTGTTTTTATTTTCAGTCTATAGTCGTTCAAAAATTAATTACTAAAAATTATGTTATCTAAATGGTGATCGTAACGCTTGTGGCACTCTTTTAATTTTGCTCGAAGTTCGGATTTCATAATGAGCACAAAACAAATCCTGTGCAATAATGATAGAATTATTGTTTTGGTAATACGCTCGGGTTTTGGTAATAATTATTTAATAATAATAATTAATTGATAATACAAAATTTCCATAAGCCGAGCTGCCTTATATTGTATTATACAACCTCTATCCTTCTGTTTGCGTATCTCTCAGTATTAAAAAAAATAAATAGCACTCACACTTTCCAAACACCCTACCTAAATTTTGAAAAGTCGATTGAAATAAAATATGGAATTTGTTGTATTTTAACGTAATTTGATTCGAAAGTTCGATGTACTATGTAGTAGAATTGATTTTAAAATATCAAGAGTTATTTACAGTAATGGTTTTTTTATGAGATTATAAAAAAAAATGAAAATTGGTTATCTATAAAAACGTTTGAGAAATTGAATATTGAAATTTATTCTTGTTAACAGAGTTTATTCTTGTGTGAATAGTATTCATTTGGAGGTAAAAAAAGCTCAGGGATTTGAGGCATAAAATAAGGTATGTTGGTAACTGTATCTAAAAATAATATATAATATTTAAACTGTTTTTAATACATATAACGAAAAATATTTTATGAATTGTTTATGTTATTCATGAAAAAAACTGTTAATAGAACTGATGAAATATCGTAAAACAAGGAGTTTTCATACAAAAATAAAATTATTGCCATCTTAAAAATCTAATTAAAAATCTAATCATTAGATAAAAATCTAATCTTATGCCAATTAGATAGACCAAATTTTCCGTAATTTTCATTTATCGGTAATCCAGTTTTGTAAAAAAAACCTTTCACTCTACAACTAACTATTATATAAACAAACATAAACATAAACAAGTAACCTCAAAATATCTAAAAATCATTTTTTCCACGATCAACTGTTCATTGTCGAACATCTCGTTTCATTAAATTTAACATTTCCACCATTATTCACTCTCATCTCTTTCATCTCCACTCTCATTCCCATTCTCATTCTACTCTCATCTCCACTCTCAACCTTACTCTCATCCACACTCTCAACCCCACTCTCATTCCCACTCTCAACCTCACTCTCATCCCCACTCTCATAACTTTCATCCCCATTCTCATTCTACTCTCATTTCCACTCTCATCCTTACTCTCATCCACACTCTTAACCCCACTCTCATCCCCACTCTCATCCCCACTCTCATTCCTACTCTCATCCCCACTCTCATCCCCACTCTCATCACTCTCATCCCACTCTTATCCCCACTCTCATCACTCTCATCCCACTCTCATCCCTACTGTCATCCCTACTCTCATCCCCACTCTCATCCCCACCCTCAACCTCACAAACCCCCATAAAACCAATCACCCTCAAAACCCCAAAAATTCCCCACATGCACCGAAAACGTCATCGGACCACGCACTTGTCGCACACGTCGAATCATGAATATGTATGGCGGCCGCAAACAACGATTCCGACGTCGTCTGGACTCGGAGGTCGCTTTTGCGGTTACCAACCCCTAAATGACCCACACTTGGATGGGTCGGGGCTGTTTAACGGCTGTCGGCCCCGCTTAATTGGTGTACACACACAATTCGCATATACAGCGGCGCGTTCGCGGAATGGACCCGTTTTATTGCTGTTGTGTGGATGTGCTCTTTTTTTTTTCTGGGATTTTCCAATGGGTTTGAAGGGTGTGTATATGGGAAATGGGGGGATGTTTGCGAGTGTGGTGCTTGTAATTACGTTGTTCGTTTGGTGTAAGTATTAGTTTTTTTTGTGTTGTGAGTGAGTTCGGGTGAGTTTGTTAGGATTTTTTTGGGAATGGTCAAAATATAAATGTAGAAGAAACGATGTTCTAATGTCATCTTTTATTAGTGTCATCTGTGTATAATCTAATAAGAGTTCATTCTATGTAAAAAAATAACCAATTTTCATTCTTCGTAATAAAACTGTAAAATATCTTTAATATTTCGAGTTTTATTAATCAAATAAACTTTAAAATTGTATATTTTATTTTTAAACATATGCTTCTATTGTTAGTTAATGGTTTTTTTTCTAAAACATATATTTCCTAAGATATACATTTATATTCTACATGTGCATTCAATACCGGTACCTGATTTGGTACTTGCATTGATGTCTCAAATGTCAGACCCTCATTTAAGATTCGGGTTTTCGTCTTAGAACTAAGAATGAGGGTTTGACATTCACTAGACATCACTAAAAGCGAAACAGTAACGAAAATAAAATCAAGAATATATCATTTAATTTATTAAATATTTTGAAATTAATTAAAAAAAAATCCACAGAAAACGGTTGGAAATGTCTGCGCTACAATTCAGTTTTAATCTAATTTTCCGAATTTGATAAGAGAACCTTGTAAAATTTTGATTGAATTTACCATTAATTTAGAAACACGAAATTCTCAAACTATAAATATAAAAATTAACAAATCGAATCAAACAAAAATTCAAATTATAAACCGTATCTTCACCGAAAATAACTTCATATTCATGAAAATACAAGAACACGAAAATAACTTCACATCACATCCCCACATTCAATCCAATCCCGAAAATATTCATACATAAATTTTATGAAAACTGAAAAGACCTGATAGCCTGAAGGATACGACCCCATCATACGAATGGAAGCTTCACAACGAATCCTCGCAGCGGAAGACGATAATAATACGAGAAGTGTCTTTTATATGCATGTCCGGAGTGACCGTAAGAAAATTGAATTGTCCCGATGCACAATATTTTTACATGCAAATCCTGTCCGGATCGTAAATCCGATCAAGGAAGGCTATATCTAGTGCATTTGACAAGGGATTTTCGAATTTTGAATAGAACCGCTGCACCATTGTGACGCATCTATGTATATAGGAAAATTTGAATGTCGTTCGTGGTTTGTTCGATTTTTATTATTATCGTATGAGATTTATATAATGCGATTATATTTTCGGGATTTGATTAGTGTATCCAAGGAGATATTGATAATGTAACGACAAGGTTGTCGATTGATCGACAAGATAATTAGGTCATCGAATTGAGGGATACGTATATAATTGTTGTTATAAAAATATATTAATTATTTTTTTGTTTAATATGAAATCGACATATTGTAAGTTGTAATATGATAAATAATTTCATTTTTTATAAACTTTTTAAAAATAATTTTATTTTGAAATGTCATTTTTTATAGTATTTTTTTACATGGAGGATAAGTTTCAAAGTGTAAAAAAACCGTGCAAAAAATCATTTTTTAATCTGCAATCATTCACTGGCCAATTCCATTCATTTATGAATCAATAATGATCAAATATGGTCAGTTTATTTATGGTGACTATAGGTCCTATCAATATATTTGGATTGAACTTATATCCAAATATTCTTAATATGTAATATGGCAAAATTTCGCCATGTGAAATCATATAAAAACATCGTAAATTTTCATTTAATTACTATAATTTTATAATGGAAAAGTCCAGATACTATCATTGTGACATAATAATACATTTTTTTTAGAGAGAATTTTTTTTCTTGAACTGTGTTATTTTGAAACCGTATAAAAAAAAGTTTTGAGTATACCAAGATTTTCGATGCCTTAAGAATAGTTTAATCTTGTAAATAATATTATAAAATATACATATTCAATCAATCAAAATATCAACAACCAAATTCACTAAAATTTGATCACGAACCATGTTATTTCGAACTGTGTAAAAAAAATATTTTTGAGTATACCAACATTTCCGATGCGATTATACTAGTCTGATCCTGTAATCGACATTACAAAATCCGCATAAAATGATCAATCAAAACATCAACAACCAAATCCACTAACATTTGAGAACCACAACACATCCAAAACGAGAAACGATCGATTTTCCCGGGGAACGATTCATCTTTTTGCCTTAACCAAAGAGCGCAAACAACGCATGCCGCAACGGACAAAGTACACACACAGGAATACGCACATAAACACAAATTGCGACAAACAAACAACGTTGACACGAGAGACCGGGTTTTAGCGACGAAATTAGTTTCTCTTCGAGACACCGAGACTGAGGCTAAATATTGATAAGGTTCAAATCCTCGACGATGAATAGTTAAGCGGTACGGTCCTTTGTCACGTTACACTGAAGCCGCAGATTAACTGAGTACAGGATGTTAGGGACCGTTTGCAGGATGCACTTTTGTATTGAAAAAGTTTAGATATTGATAGAGGGAAAATGTGGGAATAATCTAAAAATAATGGTTTGAAATGTTAAAATAAAATAATTTTAGAATTAAATTGGATAGCTTTGAATGTTACAAAAGGGTTATGAAAGTTAGGTACTTAGTTATACCCTTGCTTTGAAATTAAATCTGTTCATTTTGATTCAAACCGGGAAAATTAATTTGTATGCACCCTTTCGAAGAAATTCATCTAAAATACAAAACACGCTTTATTTTTATTTTTCTTGAAATTCAAATGAAATGTAAATTTAAAAAAAATTAGTAAACACGGGCTTCGTATAACACGGTTCTGTATTACACGATGTTGGTATAACACAGTTAATGAATTGTGACTTACAACAACAACAACAACAACAACAACAACAACAACAACAACAACAACAACAACAACAACAACAACAACAACAACAACAACAACAACAACAACAACAACAACAACAACAACAACAACAACAACAACAACAACAACAACAACAACAACAACACGTTTTATATAACACGGTTTTAGAAAAAAAAACAGTTAAAAATGAATTAGGTAATGCTCTACTTAGGTACATAAAATATTTATTGATAAATTTTCATGTCAACATCAATAAAAATGAACTGCGAGTGCTTAAATTAAGATTTTCAACAAATTTCACACTTAATTCATGCATCATAAGTACGTAAATTATTTTTATTTTTTAACGAATTTTGCATGTAGTGTGGAAGTTATATTTATCAATTTTTAAACATATTTTAAAAAATTTCGGGTTTACATGTAATCTAGTAGCACTTTTTGCTATCCAAATTGTTAGCATGTGCAAATTTAGACGATCTAAATGAAATTGATCTGTAAAAACTGTCAAAAATAATCTTTTGAAAAGAAAGAAAAGAAATTCGTTAAGACACCTAATTTGCGGAAATATAATGCATAAATTAGAACACATTAAGAAATTTAATTTGAACATCTATAATGCATTTTAACTAAATAGGTAAATGTAAGTTTTCTGTATTGTGTATTAATAAAAGGGTATTAACAAACTCCGACATTTTTCGGAACAAAAACTCTAATTTGATATGAATTACAAACTTCATATAACACGGACTTGTATTACGCTATGTTTTTGAGGAACCATACAACCTTGTTATACAAGACAACTGTATTTCAAAAAATATAATAATGGTACATGCATTTTTCGAGACGCCCTATGTGTGTAAGCCTTCTATGTAATATTCACAAGCGGCAAAAAGTATGGTCCACACTTTGCACGTTTGGCATTAACAAAGCGTGCCTCCTTTGTGTGTAATTGCATAATTAAAAGACCGCATATGTTCGGTATTCGAACCGTTGAATATTCACATAAACTCGTAGAACCGTCCGGTGTTAATTTTTAACGACTGTGGTTACGTTGATAACGGTACCGGTAATTCATCGTCGGAAAAACCAAAAAAAAAAATCAACATACGTCAAGCGGAATTGTTACATGATCGAGAACTTCATGGATGTAAATGTCCTTGTTTATTGTCGAAGCATGAATCCGATATAATTGGTTGTTGTTTTTCGTACAAAAATATTGCGCAAGTTAATTAAGATTCACGTCCAACAATAATAATTCCGCGCTGTGTGCGGAATTGCTACGTTTTCGCTTGTCTCGCCGATAAATCTTTGTTACAACTATTTCCCATTTTTATTATGGGGATTCGCGGTAACTAAGCTTGATTTATCACTGCAAAATAACCGACTTTGCACTTACGCGGAACGTACGATGTCAAAAATGATAAAAAAAAACGGACACAAGCGCGCTTTCGAATACGTATTTGACGATGTGTGGTGTGGTATGTGTTACATTTCATATTCGAAATTGGCGCGGGAAAATCTCGTTAGGGTACGGTTTATGTAATTTTATTGCGGTTTCCCGTCAAAAGATAAACAATGCCGCTTTTCCCCGTATTTCGTAGTTTATTAACGTTTGTAAAGCGTATATTATGAACTCGATATAATCGCATTGATCGTACTGAGCCATATAAATAGTGATGTGAAAATTTGATTGAAATCCTTTATGGATTGAAAATTTTATATAAATATCAAAATTGAATAGTTATATACATATAATAAGTGACGATTATATAAATTTCGAACAAAATTAATGTAACATTTAAAAATAATCTTATTATGTAAATATTTTTTTCTAACCCATTTTATAATTTATTTTAAGATTTTATAATATCAAGAAATATCTATAAAAATCCAAAATAAACCATCTTTTCAATATTACATATAATTATTTTGTTTAGAATAATAACAAAAAAACAAAAAAAACTAAAATATATTAAAATTAACAATTAAAAGACTCTACTTTTTAGAATGTAGAGCGTATCAGTTCCATTTAATTAAGTGATAAGTGGTGTAGGAAGTAAAAGAAATTAATCCGAATTATTAGCTTAAAACCAAATGGGAAAAGACAGTTTTAATATTTATAATCTATACAAAAAAAATCTCAATAAAGAAAAATAACCGAGCTTTAATAGTATTTAAAAAACATGGATTTTCAATAGATGTTATATTTGATACATAGAAATATATTCATAAAAAATTATCGAATTTCAAATTTGCACATCTATCAATTGCAAAAAAACAACAGTACTTTTAATTCAAATTTTTTTTTAATTCAAATTTTTTTTTGATTTTGCGATATTTTAAAATTAGGAGGGGCGCCAAATTTTTTATTTGTCCCCGGTCAAATACCCTCTACTCCACTGCATACAAATATACTCTTGAAAAATGATCTAATTTCAAATTTGCACATCTTTCAATCACATAACAACAAAATTTCTTTTAATGAACCCATCAAAAACCTAAAAAAATTTTAAGCACAAAATCGAAAAATCACTTTTCATACGAGAAACAATTAGAAAAGGATAAGTTAAGTATTCAAATTCTATATAAAAATAATCGACCTTTCAATAGTAATGAAAACACTTTTCCTTTCGATAATTTTTGCATAATGAGTATACAAATAAAATATCATCTAATTTCAAATCCGCACATCTATCAATCACAAAAAATCCCCACCACACTTAATAAACCCATCCTAACCCCCAAAATTTTTAGGCACATCGAAAAAGCACTTCCCGGAACATTGTTCTCGCCGAGACGAGCAACTATTTTCATTATGTTCACGGAATTGCAGATAGTGAACGGCCGCGCAAGTTAACAACGGCCCCGGGCAAGTTTCCCGCCGGTTGTTTTAAAACTATACGCCGAAAGCCTTCCGGTGGCCAAGTTTCGGGCATGGCCGAACTTTCGCGGCCCGCGACTGCGAAACGGGCCTGCGTAATTAAAGGCGTGACTTATTATGGCGGGAAATTCAGGTAAAAACGCCTCGGTACATCCGGTTCGAGGTGGGTAATTAAATGCTATTGTGTGTGTGTGTGTTCTGTGGGTGTTTTTGAAAGATTTGGTGTTGAAGATTTGAAGATGACGGGAAATTTAGGTGAAAAGTAGTGAGGGTTTGGTGTTGAGGATTTGAAGATGGCGGGAGATGTATGGTGAAATAGGTGTATCTGATGGTTATGGACGGGTGTTTACATACATCGCTCGAAGACCGAAAATTTCAAACCACAGTGACGTCATCGTTGACGCGTTCGCACTTGCTGGCAAATATCGCTCAGTTGACGTTTAACGCGCATAACCTTACATTACGTCGAACAAAAACAATTATTCACGCGATTCAATAAGAAGACACCATGATCATCATTTATTATTAAACGCGTGTTTAGGTTAGGTTGGGTTAGCGTTTTTTGCGTTTTGAATAAGATACATTCAGTAAATGTCGCGGTTCAACCTTTTAAATCGGGAAAAAAATGATGATCATGGTGCCCAGAATATGGTGAATAAAATATGCGGACGTAAGATTATGCGCGTTAAACGTCAAATGAGTGTTTTTTGGCAAGTTAACTATGACGTCAAATTAAATAGCGATGTTAAAGATCCGATGAGGGATTTTTTTAATGTTTTGTGAGTTAAAATACAAAAAAAAAACTCTTCAGTGGTTTTTTAATTAAATTTTGAAAAGATGGATGAGGATTTGAAGACGGAAGATACGATGAAATAGGTGTATTTATACGGAATATTGTAATCTATATGTTCTTACATTTTACCCTTTTAACAAAATGGAAATTTACTTTTTATGGCAAGTTAAACAAATTAAATAACAGTTAGATAGGGATTAACAGTTAAATAAAAAAAATAGTTAAAGAAAAGATATAATACATATGTATACGGAATATTGTAATCACAATTACCCTTAACAAAATGAAATTTATTTGATGTGAAAATCAATATGATACCTGAGCTTGTCGGATATTGCGAATTTCAGAAATATTAATCTTAAACTTCAAACTCAAAATTTTAAACATGAAATTCAACTTTATGTATTTAAAATTCAACATTTTCAATTTTAAATTCAATTATAAGAATGTTTATATGAATTAATACCGTTGTCATCAATGGAATATTTTTAATACTAATTTAAACTGTAAAACTATAGTTTAAGATAAGATTTATTTATGATAACAAATGTTTAAAATTTTTGCGTTTCAAATATTTTTTGTGTTTTGGAAAGTATTTTTGATTTTTTGTTATTTTTTCCGGTTTTTATTCAAAATTTAATTAACCGGCAAACTGGTAATTAGTAAAAACATACCGATAAATGAAAATTACGATATATTTGGCCTCCCTATTAATGATATCAATGAACTAAGTGCCGTAGTTTTTTAAAAGTCGCATGCAATTAAAACCATGATTTATAATCACCCGAGGTGGAAAAACGAAGCAAAAAAGTAAGGCGCATTTAAATCTCGCTGCTTAATTAAAACGCAGTCACTTTGACGTTTTATATACTGATCTTTTATTTGATTACGCTCAATTTTTTCCACGAAAAAAAACGTTATTTGCAAACGCGAAAAGTTTCAGTTACAAAAAAATTTATATATTCATTATATTTTATTATTAAAATTCGAACATCTATAACATTATATCGATCGAAGTTTCCCCGAGTACTCCCAAGGACTCGAGAAAGTTCAAAGCAAAAAAAGCGGCGTCGAAAGTGCTATATACATTTTTTTCTAATTTATCAAGTTTAATTATGTTCGACACAGACGGCGGAAAAAAAAAACAGCCTCTGCCCACCACTCACCATCGTTCTAGGCATAATATAATACCTTTTATCTGTCGTATTCTCGCTTCTTGTGCCTGGAGAGTTTTCTCGTTTGTAAACCGAGCCCAATAGAGAAGCAGTAGTAGGCACAAAGAACAAGAGTTTCCCCGTTCGGCCGGCTTCGCTAAATTGAAAAGAAATCGAAGACTTTTCCTCCTCGAGGGAGCCGAGGACGAGTGCTTTCCCGTTTAAAGAAAGGAGAAATTGATTTACATAATAAATTACTTGTGTAACTGTATCGAAACGGAGAAATTTTTAATTTATGGCCGGGCGATACCGCGCCATTTGCATAATACACCGAAAGGATCACACTTCCTATTTATATTTGGATGGTATAAATATTCAAGGAGGGTAATTAGAATATTTAGATTTGTCGCCGAAGATTTTTCCAGATGTATTTTGCGTGTGGGGGAAATTTAATTTTTCCGAGGGCCAGAGGAGAATTTCAATTATGTCGTGATCGATGTGTATGCGTGCGTTCGCAATATAAATAGGTTTTAATTAAAACTTTTTTATTTTTCGAAGATGTCTGTTTGTGATCGTAAGACGTTAAAGTCAAACGTTTAAAAGAAGCCAAGCCATAATAATAATAAAGAATGTCATTAAATTTTATTTATATTTTCCGGTTTCGAGAAGTTTCGTTGCGATTGCGTCTATTTAAAAAAACATTTCGCTATCTCTGAATGCGAAATGCTCAATTTAGTTTCTTTTGATTGGGACATTCCAAAACACTTCCCGATCCAAAAACATATATAAAATAACAAAAAAGTTTAATAACATTTCCAAATATCCAATAAATAATAAAAAAAAATACAATTTCATACGAATAACAAAATTCGTTTCGAATAATATCGAAAAAATATGATAAAAAATAAACGAAATAGAATTTCGGAAAAAAGTGTACACGTAACAAGGTAATCGATCGCAGTACAAACGAACGGAAACGGAAGAACCTCGAACAGAAAAAAGTCAAGAGGAGTCGGGAAACGTGGGGTAAGATATGAAGATTTCCTCGTACGAGGACACACATCCACGTTGCTGGGGATATAATATATAAGAAATGCACGTACATAAGTTATACTTAGACCCTGTATCGAAAAAGGATCCCGGGGACAGACAGGTGTTCCCGCAGGAACCCGAAAAGGGAACGTCTCTCGGGCGCACGACTGAAAGCAACGGCAATACGAAGCGAAGGATTCGAGTTTTTCCTTTCGTTTTTCCGAGCAAGGAAACGACGCAAAGGACTCGGTTCGAGGCAGGAAATTAAGTCTTTCAGTATGCGATTTGACGTTTATCGGAGGCCTCGTTAAATGTATCGTTTGTGCTCGTGCGGTTTGAATACCAAATTAGAGACGTATTCGAGTGTATTAATATAATAAATAATTAATTATTGAGAAACGAAGTCGTTTATTATATTGTAGATTTTTTAAATTCTATATTTTTGTATATTTTTTTACGCGCATTGAAATTTATTTAACATTTTCACATTCAACGTTTACATTTGCAACTGAAAGTCATTACTAGAAAAAGAACATTGATCAAAAGATTTTTTCTTCAAACATACAGAAATTTTAACTATGAAAGCCACATTCATTCTAACGAAGATATTACATTTCATATTATTTTATATTCTTTTCATAAAAAAATATGGAAAAAATAATTATTTAAAACTGAATTTAAATTTTTGTTTGATTCAATAATCTTATCGAAAAGGAAATAGTACCAAAACAATGAAATAGTTTGAAAACATTTTCATTGCATTCTGTAATTTTTTTATAGAAAACGACACCGACCATTGTCCAATTAACAAACGAATCGATTTTTAATTGAAATTTTTACCATTGAAAGATGCGACAGGTTTTTTCCCTCGTTCGGGGTTAAATTAAATTTCCGCGCATACAAACAAAGAGCCGAGTCCCTTTTTTAAACTTTAATTAACAAAGAACGGGAAGAAGAGGGAGCTCCGAGTTTTTCCCGCCGGATTTTTTCCATTCTCTATTTTTACATTTATTTTGGAAGCTTAAAGCGCTAGGATTATGTGCAGCACCAATTACGAGAGTGCAGCTCGTCTTCCGAGAGATCCATTCTTTTCTTGCAGCGAATATAACCAGTATATATAAAAATGCACCAATGCAGTCTATTCGTACATTCGATCATTAGTATTTCGAAATGAATTCAATTGATTAAATTTTATTTATTTTATCTGCATGGTTGTATATACATATTATGGGTATGGATAATTTGTACGTAAAGTTTCGAACTAGGTAACGTATGTTCTTTTGCATAAATATGACGCTGAGGTGCACCAGTTGCAAGACAAACACACATACACCACATAATGGTGAATTTATTGCACATATTTTCTAATTTTATTAACGCACAGGTGTTCTTTAGGGGTAATACGTACATAAACAACGACACCGCGTTATGCTAACGTTTATTAATTCGTTGTTGAAATTAACAACATGTTCGATTAAAAAAAACCACCATTACACCCACATAATATTTCAAAAACTTGATATGAACAAATCGCAATTGCAGTACATGCATTACCAAATTAGACCCGAGTAGTGTGTTAGTATCTACCATTAATCTCAATCTACCGTTCTGGGATGGACATGGCCATTTTAAATGTCCCATACAGTACATGCCGGAGATGACCTAGGGCATTAGTAGCTGAACTGTGTAACTAGCACAGTAGCTATGGTGTCCCTTATGGTGTGAGGGCTCAATAAGGAGATGATCCCGAGTGTATACACACGTTAATTAATCGAGGTTGTTATGGAGCGGGTCGTTGGTAAATCTCCTTTATTTCGACTAAGTATTATGTCATTTTGGATTACGTGGGATAGTGTGATTGTGTTTTATTAATTAAAGCTTTAAATTTATATATCGTACGAGAACATTGGTTTTTAAATATATAGTGAAATGATTCATAATTTCCGAGCAATCTTGATTACATTTTAATTCACAATCGAAAAGTAATTCGATATAAACTCCTTCGCAAATACCTTTTGAAGTATAAAAGGCTACAGACCCAATTTAGACTCGATTGTCGATTTGTATCAAAGAAGGGGTCCAAAACGGGCCAGCACAGGAAATTACTTCGTCACTCAGTAGTACGCAGCTATAATTGTTTCAGCGAAAATCTCTTTGGAAAATATTGACGCTTTTCCGTGGACTTTTCGACTCGCCTTCGCTCACTAAAAATTACCCTTTCACCTATAGTCCGACGTTAAAAGCGGCGAAACGGGCGCAATAATAATATAATTTCATTGTTAATGGTTTTAATCAGGTGTAACGGTTACGTTGCCGATTTTATTTCTCACCTTTTGTATGCAAATCGCTGCGAAGCAATTAAAACCCGTTATATTCCGAAGATATTTCAGATATTTCCCGAAGAAAGGGGCGACGATTTTTCCTCTTCGGAGGGTCAAATATGAAAAGCGTTTGTGGAAAGTTTCGCCGTTGTCGTTTTCGCAACAACGCAACTTAAGACGTTAGAGATATCAAGTGACGCACTTGGAAAAGTTTGAAATGTTTTGTATATGTATATTTATGTAAGGGTTTAACAAAGAAAGCTATTATTCCCGAGATTGAAAAAATACCGAGGGAAACTGTGTCAGTTTCGTAACATAGTTTGAAAATTTGATTAAATTTAAAAGACTATCTTGGGCACTATTAAAATTCCCCGCATATTTCCTCTGTTACAAGATATTCAGTATAATACAAACGCCTACCATTAAATTTAAATAATAAAAGCACACATCGATTATAACTAAATAAGACTAAGCTCTATATAACATCATATTGGCACAGATAAGTCGATGTGAAAAAACCCTTTGTAACATTATATTCTAATGAAAAATAAAACGACACTGAAATAAAATTCGAGGACTTCCTCGGCAATCATATTTCATCTATTTTCGGACGCGTTTGACATTCCGCACAGTGAAAAGAGCTCTTCCAACCGAATTTTTTTTTGCACGTCGCATATTGACGGGTAGATTGAGGAAAAATATGCGCAGTGTGGAAAATGAAATAAAAGCAATGCAAATACGTTAGATTTTCGATCACCTTGGGCACAAAAATACGCACGCTATGCGAAACGCGCGATATTACTTTGAGAGTTAAAGCGAGAAATGCCCCTCAAAAGAAACGTCATCCGAAAGGGAAATATTGAATTCGACGGTATTCGTGTGTACTATTTGAGAAATGTGTGTATCTGTTTAAATGCGGGGTTGTAAACGTTTCTATTTCATAAAAAAATATGTATATTGGTCTGTGTTTGGATGTATGGAAAATTTGTATGCTGTTATATTAAATGTAAAATATTTTATAAAATTTTTATTGTACTTTTTAAATTTTTTATTGAACTGAACATTAAAGAATTTCCACTACATTTGTGTCAAAGTATGGAAAATATATTGAAAAATTGATACAGAAAACTTATATAAAATAATCTATCGATGAATAAGTATCATTGTATTATATTTTTTCGATGGTCAAATATTTTTCTCCTTTTTCCAAACTAATGAATAACATCTATTTTCAAACTATTCTATTATATAGAGGACACTTATTTTTTAATAGCTGTTATGTTTTGGTCTAGTCAATGAACAACAAATAGCCCATAGAAATTTTTAAAGTGTCTAATAATAAAATGCATTTATGACATATCCCACTACAAATTTTGAAAAAACAATAATTCGAGCAAGAAAACCAAAAATATTTGTTAGATACATATATTATACAATAAAGATGCAGTTACAGTTAGAATCACTCAGCTTTGGTTTTAAAAATTCAGATCTGAAGATTTAGCATTGACTGATAAACCATCGACAGGGTGACCTTAAAAGACTGATGATGACATGTTGACCGCAATTAATGCTGATATTCGTCCAAACATCAGAGAAATCGCGTTGAAGAAAGAAATCAACCGATAAAAAAGTGCAGTATTTACATCGCATTGGGTTGGCTTCAAAATGAAAAATATAACACGACGAAACTTTTGCATCGACCTAACATAAACTTTAACAACGCAATTTATTCCACAATCTTTACCCGATTAAAAATAAACTCAAAACTGCTCAATTACAAAATAAAAAACACAATTAGCACCCAAAACGACAAGCACTTTCAAACCTTAACGAAAACCGATCCCACTTTTTAAAAGGTCATCTCGAACATTCGCTCGCAGAGTTATTCGAGCAATTACGCCCGGCTCGCACAACACTACACAGGAAAAAGAAATAAACTACGATCATTTTCAGATTTAACCTTTTGACTGCGAATCGGCACTGGGGGGGCACTTAATTGCGCATTTTCCGCCGAACGACAATCGTTTTTCACGCCTACGGCCGACGCACATTTTCCCGCGTGCCGAATCCGCGAATAAATCCCGGCCCGAAAAGAAAAAGGAGCGAACGGGTGGGTTCAAGTTGCCTTTTCGCATTTTTTTAGCCTGCTTCAACCTTTGAGGATCTAAAGGGTTTCGTTTTTAGGTGCATTTCGTTTCTGGGAAAAAACCTTTTTACAAATTAAGTAGGAATTAATCAATTTATTAGAACGAGTCTGAAGAAAATGATTATAAATTTTTAGAACCTTATGAATAATAATGATAATAATAATAATAATAATAATAATAATAATAATAATAATAATAATAATAATAATAGTCAACATTAGTGATTATTATAATATTATTATTTAGCCCTGTTCATACATGCAAGGTGTTAAATTGGTATTGAAGGGAATTTTTTTAATGTTAAATTGGTATATAAAAGAAATTATTATATAAATTTTTCGTTTCCATTATCTTATAAAAACTATGTATATTATAATATACGATGATGGAAATGAAAAATTGCACTAGAAACTTCTATAATACTACTTTTACTTCCAAAGTTTACTATGATATCATCAAAAGTTTTCGAATTTTTCTTTGTAGCAAACTTCCACTATGTAATGATACGAAGAAAATAATTTTCAAGAAAATTGAATACTTAAAATCTTAGATACAAAAAGATGTAATCACATTTATCTATCTATAAAATTACTTGTCACTTAACTTGATACTTGTTTTTGTATTAAATGTAATTTTGTATATTTATTTTTGAATTATTGTAATCGATTTTTTTATTAGTTTTTATATTTGCCCTTTGCATTGCCTTGAACGTGAATAATTAAATAAATAAATTAATCCACTCTAATAATCAACGAATCATCAATACTAAATCATTAACAGATCATCAATTCAATACAAAAAAAATCATTCAACACAAAACAATCGATTAGAACCGACCAATCGAAAACTCAAGCACACTCACAGGTCAAAACCCCAACCCTTCACAAACTCTCACGCGATTTTCAACGCACGCAAAAGGTTAACTTAGCACCTAGCTTAAATCCCTTTTCCCTACGTGAGAAGAGTATCAGAGCTCCCTATAGTTCACGTACCTGAGAATCGTTCCCTTCCCGGCCCGCTAATGGCGCAATCTCGGATTTTTCCGCCGTATATCTCGGAAAAGCCGGCGTCGCGGAAAAACTCGCCCCCGCCCCCTCGCCCCGGGCCCGTGTGTTGCAAGAATGCAGGCCAAAAGTAACTTTCTTTTATTGCACGTGAGGGAGGCTCCTCAGGGTGGGCAGGATGGCGTTATCGGGAGTGGGTGGCCTCTGACAAATCGCGTTGTTTAACAAACGGCACTGTTGTACTGTCTCGGATAAGAGAGACACTTCCGCAGAGTGAGGATGTCTTCGTTCAGAGAGAGGCAACGTATAAATTGGATTGACTCGGGGTGAGTCGTAAAACCTTTTTTTTTTTTACGCCTTGAGCTTAATTTTTCGATTGAGTTTTGGTCGTTTTTGATTGGATCAATCTATCGAATTTTTATTAAGTATATATGTACATTCGGATTTCGTATAACACGGTTGATGAGTTGTGACCTATTTTTGTACAAAACGGTTTTAGAAAAATAACACATGAAAATTTTCGGTTAAGCTCGGTCATTTTTGATCGGATTAATCTGTCGAATTTTTATTAAATAAATACATTCGGATTTTGTATAATACGGTTGATGAATTGTGACCTATTTTTGCACAAAACGGTTTTAGAAAAATAACATATGAAAATTATCGATAGAACTTGAATAAGAATGCATTATAAGCGCTTAAATTGAGATTCTTAATTCATATGTTATTCATGCATTAAGTACGTACATTATTTTTTTAGACGAATTTCGCGTGTATTATGGAAGTTATATTTATCAATTTTTAACCATATTTTAACGAGTTTCGGGTTTATATGTTGTCCAGTAGTACCTTTTGCCATCCAAACTGTTAGCATGAACAATTTTGGATGATACTTCTGTACTGTTTATTGGAAAAATCAAAAGATATTAACAAATATCGATATTTTTTTGGAATGATAACCATAATTTAATATGAACTTCAAACCTCGTACAACACGAACTTGTATTACACGACGTTTTCGCGGAACCATACAACCGTGTTACACCAAACCTAATACATGGAAATATTGGCGTTACCGTTTTCTGATCACACCCCGATTTTCGCAGCCCATCGAATCCTATCGTGCAAAAAAGGCACCAGAAGACGACTTCACGCATAAATAAGGATTACAGCATTACCGAGATAAATCATTGCTCAAACAAATACATCTCGGAGCTATTTATTCGCTCAGGCGTCGAGTCGCACCTCGAATTACACACAAGAGCGAGCAGCACAATATGCATAACAATAATCCTTGATATAACAATAGGTATTATATTATTTTGCATTATGTATAGTGATAATATGACGCGAACTCCGGTACGACGACTAATCCGGGACGTCCCTTGTCAAAACGTCGAGATAATATGACACCGAGTTCGATGTTCGGCCGATGAGTCAATACTGAAGGATTTTGAACCGATTTTCCTGCTAAGTTCGTGAATTTATATCGGAAGGCTGTTTTGTGTGGGTAGTATGTACTAAAGAGAGCCTTGGTTTATATTTGATGAAGTTGAATCAATAGAATTATATTGAATTAATCGTTTATTTATAATTTTTGTGTGTTAAATGGCAATAGTTTCAATCATCTTTCTTACTTGTTTATCCGATTTTCCTGCTATGTTCGTGAATTTATAACGGAAGGCTGTTTTGTGTGTGTAGTATGTTCTAAAGAGAGCCTTGGTTTATATTTGATAATGTTGAATCATTAGAATTATATTGAAGTAATAGTTTATTCATAATTTTGCATGTATTGTTAAATGACAAAAGTTTTAATCATCTTTCTTACTTGTTGATCCGATTTTCTTGCTAAGCTTGTGAATTTATAATGGAAGCTATTTAGTGTGCTTGATGTTATAAAGAGAGCTTTAATTTATATTTGATGAGATTAGATAATTAGAATTATATCGAATTAATCATTTATTCATAATTTTCTATCTATTGTTAAATGAGAACATTTTTAATTATTTTTCATTCTTGTTTCAAGCAATTTTTATTCAATATATTTAAAAAATCTTTTCTATATATTTCACTCAATATTTTATGTTTTCTTTTACAATATGAAAACAATATTTTAATACATGAAATATTTATATTTTATTCATACGTCTTACTTTAAGGACCCTTCAATATTTTCATTTGGTTTTCAATTTCCATCATTTTGGTTTCACTTTTCGTCTCCTCTTTTCATTATTTTTGACACGTATATCTCATATTTATTCATTAACACTAAATGTATTCAATATTCACGATCTATAAGTCATTATCAACAAAACACATCAATCAAAACATTTCTTCCTGAAACATATAATACATACATCATATTTATCAATAACTCAAAATTCAACTAATCAATGATTTTTATGTATCAATCAAATCTATAATGTTATAAAACACCCTTGCCTCGGGCCTCGTATAACACGGTTTTATATAACACGATTTTGATATAAAAAGGTTAATGAATTTTGATTTGTACAACACGGTTTTAGAAAAAAATAAAATCAATGAAAAATGAATTTACTTAGGTACATAAAATATTTATCGACAAATTTGCATTTTAATGATATATTTTTTTAAAGTAGGGCCAGATGGAATCACTTGGTGGGCCAAATAAAATTATGCATATCTTTGAAGGGCCACTCATAAATATTTTAAAACGTAACAATTATATGATAATTTTTATATTTAAAATAAAAAAAACGCTGTCTTGCACTTTTCAATGAAATGTGCAAGACAGCGCTAGCCGATTGAGCAAGACAGAGAGTGCCACGCACCAATCGAATACATCGAAGCGCTTTTTTATGTATTTGTAGAAAACGTGTCTATACAAAAAAAATGTTTACGAATTAGTTCTCTTTGGCCACAAAAGGGCCCATAAAAACATCAAGTGTGCCACTTGTGGCCCGCGGGCCCGGGTTTGGCCACCATTGTTTTAAACGAAATCTAATTTTGTATATGAACATCAAACCTTGTAACAAGACCATATAACCATGTTATATGAGACCCAAATGTATTTTAAACACAATATTTACACATTTTCATTTCAATCTCCAAAAAAACCTAGCAATACTTCACCCATTTCTCCAACACAGCGACAAAACGCGAACGGCAAAAAGCGGAGATCTTCCCAGAGACGACGTGCACTTTTTAAACTGACTAAAGCGACTAAAAAAAGCAGGCTATATTGCCAGCAAACAGCTCGACAGATTCAATTCTGCACGTGCACCCGAGCTGCATAGGATTACGTGTTTTCCAGGTCTGGCTTCTGGGAATAAGTCTAATCCGGGAGCACTCGTCCCGGGATCGCGCCTTGCTTATTGTGCTGTTGGGAATCGTGTGAATCTACAAATGGAGCATGATTAAAAACAAGAGCCGCACGTAGATTGAGAATTAAAAAGCTCTGGGGGATGCGCTTTTTATTGTTCGCTTTCATTCTGAGGCTGCTCGGTGATTTGGTAGGGATTTGCGCTCGGGGTTGTAATTTATGGGTGATGCTTTTGTGATGGATTGTTCGCGGAAATATGTTAATAAGCGTGCATGTGCAGTGGAATTTCGATTGTTTGGGTTGAATGGGGATTGAGGTGGTTTGGATAGTGAAATATTTGGGTAATCGAAACGAGATAAATTAATTTTTGTTTTTTTATGAATTTATTAAGGAGTAAATTAAATTACGGTAGAATCTCGATTATTCGCACGAAACGAGGATCGAGATTGTCCGATAATCGAAACGAGAAACAAAAATCATGAATTTATTAGAAACGAAATGAAATTATTTATAAAAAAAATTGTTGTGCATAATTATGCACACAACCTTTAAGTATTATTTAAACGTATTAATAGTCTATTTATTTTTACTATTTTTGATATTATTTGATACTAGCAAAATTTATGAATATAACATAAAATCGCCATGGTAGTATACTCATCGGTTCCCAAAATAATAATTAATGAATATGTATGTATATAATTTTTGATGCCATCTGTGAGAAGTTTTTTAACCCCATTTTTATTTTTTCATCAATTCACATAATACAGGTTCTATTGTATATATTTTAAATCATATCATCAACAACAAGAGTATTAATAATTTCACTATTTAGAACGAGTCTACACACCGAATGCGATTACGCGAAAACATAGTAAACACATCGATATTTACGCGCTTACGTTCAAGCTCATTAGGAGGATCCACCCATATTCATATCAAATTCCTTTTGATCTAAAACGTATCAAACACGAATGACAGCATCGAAACTCGAACAGACCCAAACACCACATTCGAACAATTCACCGAAAACTCCCGCCGAATCCGACTAATGAAATTTCCCCGAGATTTATACCTAGGCGATTTAATACGGACGCATTTTCGAAAACAAAAAAACGGCGCGATCAAAAACGACGTCGTCTTTCGCGTTTTGGCCAACGGAGCCATTCCTCGCGGAGTTCTCTGGCGATAAATTAGTTTTATTGCCGCGGAAGCTTTGACAATGGAGAACTTATGTGCTTTGTGTAGCCGTCCCGGCAACTTTTAATGAAAGTCTAGTGAGAGCCAACGGAGTCCAGGATTCGATGTCCTTTGGCTGTTTTGTTGCCCTTTCGTGTTGCTTCCCGCATTTTTTGGAATCCTTCGGATCGCGAGGACGTCTTATTTACGACTATTGCTGAATATAAATGTCGGGAGTTCACTGGAATGAATGTCGTTTTGATTTGATGTGAAATTAAATTTGATGCAATTAACGTAAATTCAATTTTGATATTGAGTGATATGTGCATAAACCACAGACTCGAAAATCCCATGATAATTCGAAACAACCCTTCAATCAAAATTGCAATTTAGCATTATCATTATTGAAGCATTGAATTCGATAATTTTCAAACGCATTCGATTAAAATTTAGAAATAGGATGCGTCCGACATAAAATTCAGCTACAGGTGTTCTGAAAAATGTATACAAACATTGAAAGTTTGTTACTTTTACAGTTTTTATTATTTTTTTATTAAAACTAATTTAAAATCAAAGGTTAAGTCAGACATTTTTAGTAAAATGGTACTGAAACTATGAAAATCTCATTTAAGTTCAAATAAATATACATATGAAACGTGTTTTTATTCAAATATGAAGAAATTGAAAAACAAATAATTATTTTTCAGATAGTCCGTAAACAACTTATCAAAAGAATATAAATTTCTACAAGCCAAGGAAAAGAAGCAGTGTTCCATGAATCGTCGCGTAATTTCATAGAAATTTATTCAGTGAACGGTTTGTGACGTAAAAATTCCGTAATGGAGCACACAATGGCATTTGAACATATACATTAAATTAATAAAAAAGAAAAGTTGTTAATTTTAGACAAACAACAAACTTTCCTACTTTATAATATGAGAAAAATCAATTCTTACTTCTTTTATGATGAAAATTTGCATCTAATTTAATGATATCATAAAACATTTCAGGATTTTCTAAAATTCATGCTAATAGATCTTTAATAAAAATCCATCAGAAATAAAGTTAATAGCCAAAAATAGCAATATCTAACAAGTTGAAAGCAAAAATTAAAAGAAAACGCACCCAAATTTTGAACTATGCAATTTGCGTTGTTTGAATTTTCATCTCTTCAATCTAAGTAACTTCTGACACAAAATGCTCATTTATTTAAAAAAATGCTATAACTATACAAATACTACAATAAGTTCTTTCAATTTTGGGTTTCAATATTAATCACATCTCAATAAATATCAAAGTTAGAACCATTCAAAGTGAACCATTCATTCAATCTAACCTAATTCAATTCAACCCCAAACTTCAATCATAACAAATGAAATTGCCGAAAAAACTTAACCCAACTTTATCTAATTCAACTCCAACGATGTGTATTTATGAACGGTCCAAATATACATGGACTATACATATATTAAACATGGATCATATCCAAGTGTATTCCTGAATTGCGACACATATATTTTTTGGGACACTACGTACATACAAAATAACTGCACAAACCCCATTAATATTAATTAAATTTAAAATTAACAAACTCACCACCAAACCAAATACGATTCGAACCAATCGAACGATTCTAACATTAATCATATTAACGATATTCACAAACTCCCCAGTTATCCACGGACAACTAGCGCTGCAACATCGCCATGATTAACTCGCAATAAATTAATTCCAACCAAATGGAATTCATAATTACACATAATTATATCGCAAAGTACGTTTTCAATCCAGCGAAATCCATTGGTTCGATTCGTATGCGCAGTTCGACGAATAGCATCTAACAGGGAAAGCGAATCGGAAAATTCGCGCGAATTAATTACGTAGAAATAACGGAGTGGTGTAAATAATTATTTTCAGCTGAAAAACGGATGCCGGGTTTTATTATTGTTTTATTATCTGAAATTAGCGAAACGGCGCGCGCCAGATAAGTATTGATTTATCGTCGGTAATAACTATTAATGCGTATCGGTGTCTCGTGCGATTAATTTTATTGGCAATAAAGTAAAAAGGATTTATTATGCATCGCTGGATAAATCGAATCTGTATATAGTTCCGGACTGAAAAATAAAGATAATGAAATTACGCGGTGCGTTCGTTTCGATTCGAACGGTTAATTTGTCATGAAAAGGCAGCCTGATTTAATTGGTTAAATGATTTCATCGAAACGTACCATTAATGTTTGATTCGATTCATATATATTGTATGTTGCTATAAAAGTCCAGAAATTGATATTTCGATATTTAAATTCTAATTATACTATAGTCGGGTAAAACACGACAGAAAAAGGTTGTTAATGCTTTACAAGTAAAACGATTCAGAAATATTTTAAACAAATACATAAATTTGAAAATATGGACATACATATGTATGTACTTCAGTAGATCATATAAAATAGAGTTTCATTGAATATAATGTTATGCAATTTAAATTTTTTATTACTAAAGAATTAAAAAATATATATATATAAGTACCCACAAACTCAAACAAGATAGACTATGTTTGAAAAATTGAAATACGAGACTCATGAAAAGTTGAAATACGAGAATTTACGAAGAAGAATTATATATTTTTACTGTTTCATAATGATAAATATTAGAATTTATTGATAAAACCTAATAATTGAAATTATCATAAATTTCACAGTGACATAAGCATTTTCAAATAATAAATATTAAAACGTGTTATTTTCTATAGTATACGTTGATGCTGGATATAAAGATTGATTATGGATAAAGTTGATAGTAAATATATGGAAAAGTGTAGACGGAACTGTGTATTTGCGATTGTTATTAGAAAAGTTATTTAATAAATGTTCAATGTGAAATATTAGCAGAAAAGTGGTCCAATGTACGCTTCAGTGCCAAAGTTACAAAGACAAAGCTATGAGATCTTGACCCTCTGAGACGGTAGTTCAAGATGCGATAAAGAATAGGAAACTATTGTTTTTTTTCGACGGATTGTAATGAAAAGTTTTCGTGTACTTGCCTTTTGGAAGAAAAAAATATTTATTTTCACCGTCGAAAAGAGAAAGTAGTGAAAATAAAAGATCGAAACAATTTTTTTTGCGTGTACATAAAAGATTGATTCAGGTGAAACGGAGGGTTATAGATTTACGTCTATTGTATTCTGAAATTTATTTTGAAACGTTTCTCGAGAATGTAAGATGAGCATGAAATATTATTTCCACGTTCTATACGAAAATTATAAATAACTCATATTAATATTTCATTCATAAAATAGACTTATCGCATTACATTCATAACATTTTTTGCGGAAGAAATATTATATTATAATATCTCATTGAAAATATAAAAATATTTTTTCAATGAAAAAAACCATTTCATATTCAATTCAAATGAAAAAAAATTAACAATTTATATAATTTGATATGTTAAAAATTAATGTATATCCGATCCTTTTTTTTACACGGGTATACGTTCCAGAGACTGTATAAATAAAAAACCGTATAAAGAAAATATGATGACCATACAAAAATTGGAGATAGGTTCCATCACTATATTTGGATAGAATTTCCATTCAAATGCACTTTATGAAAAATTTTCTCCATTTAAAATCATCTAAAAATATCGAAATTTTTTATTTAATAACTATAATTATATCAGAATACTGGCCTGCATCGAATCTTACCATTGTGGCATAATAATACATAAAAATATACCGTGTTAAAGTGAAAAATTCGTGTAAAAAAATGATCGGTTCATCTTCTTTGAACAGTATTAACCGTGTAAAAAGATGATTAGGTGTATTATTGATTTTTTTTTTGATTTTAAGATGCAATTTAAACACATTTCCAAAACCGATCGGAACCATTTAAAAAGCCAAAGTTACGCGGACGATCCCGCGCGATTTTCCCGAGACACCCTAAAGCGCAGTTTTCCCGGGATTTTCCCTCGCCGAGCTTTTCCGAGCCGGCGCGGCGAAAAACCGTCCAGTGTCGGGTCGGACTCCGCGCGGCGCGGACGTCCCTCGCGAATTTCCCGCGCTCGCGAAAGCCGAAAGCGACCACTTTTCGGCCATAAAAGACCGAATTTTCCGAAAATAAGTACCATGCCGTTCTCAGGTGACGAGTGAGGACGGTCGGAGGCTTTGTTCGGTGGGAGTTTTCCGGGAATTTCCGCGGATGAGTGATGGTCTTGGGAAATGTGTGTTTTGATCTTTGCACGCATGTGACGAATGCGTATATGGTTCGTTGCGAATTTTTCGATATGGTTTATGTCGCAGTGATATTTGAAAAGGTAAGATTTTATTGTTTGTAAGTGTAATTTTTTTAAAAATTATTTTGTGTTGGAAAATAATCAATTTTAAATTGAAATATTTGAATCGTTAAGTGTGTTAGCTTGTTGAATTGTATGTTGATGAAATTGTTTATAAAAAAAAAATCTTATTTGGTTTCAAAATCATACTTATTTTACGAAATTGTAATTGCAATTTAAAATTAACTGAAAAAAATAGATTTCTTTAACTTTAAAATCATTGAAATTGTTTCGTTCTTAAAATATTTTTGAGAAAAGTTTTTATTTTTCTTAATCAAATTGAAATTTTAGTTTAGTGAGAATATTAATTATTGAAAGTAGTTTATTAATATTATTCAAAAGTAGTGATCCAAAATAGATACTAATTGAATAAAAATAACATTACCAAGCCGAAGAAAATTTTAAAATGTAAACACTGAAAATAGTTGAACATAAAGTTCGATGAATAACACAAAATCGAAAACATATATTTTTCTACAGAGAAAAACTCAATAAATTTCAATTTTAAATTCGAAAAAACACAATTCGCATTCAAAACCATTCACAAAAATGAAAACATCATCCGAATTTTAATATTTTTTCACTGACGTTAAATAAAACAATCAATAAATTTAACCCTTCAATGTACACAGATCCCTCATTAGAAAACACACTCACAAATTTTCCTTTTCAGAAAAACATTGATTGATAATATCCAAACATACCCGACACTAACCACAAATATAAAAACACACATCACCCTTCCAAGAAGACAAACATCCTTCAAACAAATATCGATACTGACAAAACGATAATTAGCCGAGTTTTTCCTCGCTTTTCCGAACGCCGTCATAAACGCCGAGTCGATAAATTGCGGCCAACGAGCGGAAAATTCGCTAAGCGTTTCGCTGAAATTTCAATTCGAACAACTTTTCCGTGTAAAGGGTGTGGGATTTTCGCTGACAGGGGATAATTTTCACCCCGCTTTTCCCGCTAAGCATACGCGCGTATTAAGCATGTAAGTGTTCTCATATTCCATTATGTGCGGAGCCTTGCATTCAATAGGGACGAAAGTGATGTTTTTGTCGTGTAATCTGAGTGTTATGAATGCGTTACGATGTATTTTATTATGTATATAAACTTTGATAGAGTTTGATGAATCGTGGAAATTTCGAGGCTTTGGGTTCGAGTTCGTGAGAAATGTTCCGCTTGGAATATTTTGAAGGTTACAATATTTTATCGAGTTTACTTAACAGTTTAAATATTGATAAATGATCATATCTTGTATATTCAATTAATGATTAATGTAAGATGGAGTTTTTCGATAAAATCTTTTTATTATTAAATATTATTTTTTTCATAAAATCGTATATATTAGTAGGAAATTTATTGGATATGAAAAAAATGTATTATAAGGATATTTTGTTAATATTGAAAAGGTTTTGTTTATAATACCGCACTTTTATTAAGCTCGTATTTTTTCTTTTATCTTTTTCCTCGCATCCTCGAATAAGCAGAGTATTTTATATAAAAATAGCGGTAGTACCCGGCGTTGCCCAGGTTTCTTTGGATTTTTTTAGTTGTTTTTTTTTTTCTGAAAAGTCATGATAACAGATAAATGTGATCGATATTTTTTTCATCTTAAAATAGCGTCAGATCGAGTTGTACAATGGTTTCAATGATGCTGATAGGTTGACCATTCGTCTCGTTTTCGTCGGGACAGTCCCGTTTTCGTCGTATCTTGCGTTCATCCCGTCGTTTTCGTAAAATTTTTTGATTTGTTCCGGTGGGCAAATATATTTTATCGGTAGTGTATTTTCTTAACGATATTAATCAAGGGAAATTTTTTGAACGTGTAAAAAATTTTTTTTTCGTGTAGGAGGGACATTTTTTTCTAAGCATCCCGTTTTGTGTCCTGGAAAATATGATCGCCCTACGCAGAAACCTTTCTGGATGCGTAACCAACATATTTACAAAATTTCATCGTGATCGGATAAGCGGTAAAGGCATACATAGGACGCATACATCCTTACATACATTCATTTTTATTTATATAGATGAAATATTTAAATATTTTTTCGGAAACGTCAATAATTATAATATTTAATAGAAATTATTCATTAAAATTGTTAAAAGATGCAAAGATAAAGTGACATTTTAAAATTAATTCGATTCCACAACAACTAAGTTAATTTAAGCGATTCGACTTCGTATATAAATAAACACTTCAGCAAAGCACCAAAATCCGTTTTATATAAACAAATTATTAAATCATCACGATATTTTAATATAATATATAACGAAACATCCATAATCGAGCAACGAATACGAAACTCTCACAAAAGTCCATCGTGGAAAACAGCGAAACCTTCCACCACCATAATCACCGCAAAGTGAGCGAGCGCCGGAAAATGTCGCAAATTTCCACCGTTTGACCCCGTCAACTTCGCCCTTTAATCACTCGCCATAAACACATCCAGACCTACCGAAACGTAAAACGATATTTACGTGCACGTAAACACGTAAAAGTGAAACACTTTCCTTCGCCAATTAGCGTTTCGGCCGCACTTAGCCTACTACGGCCGCGCGTCGGCCATTTTCCCAGAGCTTTTCGCCGCTCGGATGCTTCGGAGCTTTTCCCGAAGACTTGGGCAGAAAGCGTAGGTTTCTGGCTTTTTATTGGGGCTCGGCAGGCTTTATTGCCGACGTCGTCATTTATAATTCTTCGCTAACGTACAAAGCGAGCTCTCCAGACGAGACGTGATAAATCGTCTTCGGAGACCTGGCAGTCGTTCGCGCGGGAAAATCGCGCGAAAAACATTAACGGGCTCGCTTCTGAATGTGTGGGTCGTTTTGTTTGTTTGCAAGTTGAAACGGTCTGGAATTCTGTTGGATTTCAAGGTTTTTCGCTTGATGAGGATGGATGGGACGGTTTGGTGATTTTCATCCAGATGTTTCGAGTGGAATTTTTATTAATTTAAATTTTATATTGTCACGACGGATTTAGTTTATGTTAAGTTAAAGTGTTTATTTATTTAATTGTTTATGTTAAAAATTTAGTGCGATCAGTTAATGGATATAATCGTATACAATTTATATCGATTTGTAATTCAATACAGTTTTCACACTTCAAATTCGTTTTGCATTTCAAATACAACAAATAAAAAATAATTCATTGTAATGAATTTCATTGATTACTATAACAATAGTCTTAAGATTTTCCTATAGTTGAATTTTAAGTTCAAAACGTTGAATTTGAAATGTAAAATATTGAATTTGAAGTGTGAAATTTTGAATTTGATGTGTAAAAACTGTATGATACCTTTTAATCATCAAAATTAAGTAATATTTGATAAGTAAGTAAATTAATGCAATTACGTATAATTTGATGGATATTTTAAATATAAATAGTTTATTTTAATTTTAACTTTATTAAAACATTATGTACAGGGTGGTCCAAGGTCCAGAAAAAGCCTTAAAGAAGTAATAGGTCATGTTATTTGGAACATTTAAAACCAAACATAATTTAGTCCAAAGTATCATAATTTTAAATTTATTATAATAACTCAAAAACTACTCTGTATAAGCATTCCATATCATCAGATTGATGATCGATCATTCCGATGTTATACATATATATATGTAGGTACATACATACAAGATTAAAAAAAACGTACTATTAATAATAAAAATCGACATTCTTTAACAAAAAAACATCAAAGAAAACCCAAAAATAAATAAATTCAAAACCTTAAAAAAGAAAATAATTCAGAACCACTGCCCCAGCTTTCCACACGAAAGTCGTATAATTTCAACGATAATGCGCGTCGGCCTCGTAATGCGTCCCCGCATAAAACACCGTACACCCGAAAATCCTCACACACCCATCCAACATATGAGAAAAGCTCGATGCTCATTATCATGAATTTTTCAACTCCGATACTGCCAAGGCTTTAATGGGGTTCTAATCTCGAGCGCGGTGCCGATGTGACGCCATTCCGCCGGGGATTTTATTCCATTATCATTATCTCGCGAACGCGTGTGTATGTCTGTATTTTTGTAATGGGAACATGTGCCCGTGTGCGTACTAAAATTTCCCATGGGAAATTTTATATGGTGATACATTTTTCGTGTCGCATTAGGCGGGTGCGTTCGATGCGCGCTCGTGATTATGAAAACGCGTTAACTTCGCGTTTAATGTTTATTGATGGTCGGGCGAGGTTTTATTTTTGATAAGGATTATGGTTTTTGATGTGTGTGTGTGTTTAATGAGATTATCGATGAGAATTTTCAGGGTTTTATTGAGATTTTTGAACCAAATGGATCGAGCGAACGAACGTATTTGAAAAGCATGATGTTATATATTCGTTCGAAAATTTGATATTGTTTTATAATATTACACATTATTTTTGTTTTAAAACCTAAAAATTTTATATATACATATAATAAATATGTTTCAATGAGATTATCAATGAAAATTTTCATGATTTTATCAAGATTTTTAAACGAAATGGATTGAATGAATGAATATAATATTATATGAGCCGTTCACTGCACATATTGATTAACTCCATAAAAAAAAAGTTGAGGAATGCGATGAAACAATGTACATTGTTTTTTTAAATTTCCCTTATAATATAATATGAATTCAAATAAATATTGTAGAATGCATAAATACAGATGTAGTGCATTTGAGTTGCATTATTGCAGTGATTTACATTAGAGTATGGAATTAATGAAATAAATTATTTATTATTCAATGGCCAAAAATTTGTTGTCGTTTTATGATGTTAATCATTATTATTCGGAAAAGTTATTTAAGATTTTCCAAAAAGTGGAGTTAATCAATGTGTGCAGTGAACGGCTCACATGTTCATTTAGAAGTATGATATTTTTTTTGCATTATATTATACATTATTTTTGCATACTTGAAAATTTTATATTATAAACACATTTCAATTTAGACTTCAAAAATACGATTATTTATAGCACAAAGCGTTGTTTTTTTTTTACATAATAGTTAAGATCAAAAAGCGAAAGTTCCATTAAGTATACGTGTCAAAGCAGCTTGAAAATTGAAAAAAAAATGTTATATTACTAAAAGGGCTGTGAACGTATTCGATTGATCAACATCAATCACAATTTAGTTGTCGGCGTGTCGTGAATAAAATATTAATGCAAAACACAATTTTTCATGACGTCGTTCGAATATAGGTCAGCTGTAATCATAATATTGTTATGGCTCAATTCGACGCGCGAACTGCCGCACTTTTTTCTGTAAAACAAAGCTTTCGGATAAAACTATGATGAAAAAATTGAATTTGTACGTATATTTTGCATGCACCGCTTGTAATTAAAAGGATTATTTCGCTGAACACAAAAACCGGGCGAGTTCATTCATCAAAATTGCGTTTTGAATATTCAGGACGAAATTTTTTTGTGTAATTATATTTTATCATCATAAAATGTGAAATATATAATATTTGATGAATTATAATAATTAATTGATATTTTTAATAATTTTCTTTATGTGAAAAGAACGAAGTGACTTTTAAATGACTGAATATTGAAATTATTTTATCAATCTATAAAAATTGATTCATATCCAATTTTTAATCACATCTATTAAAAATATGAAATTATCTTTTACATATTGAATCTATTGAAGTTATCAATTACCTATTTACCACATCACATATAGTTCATCTTTTAAAACTGTTTGATTAAACACAACACCAATCAAAATTTATTTCAGTCATCAAGCATTGCATTTACAATTCTAACAAAATTCAAACTAAATCAACATTACCAGTTATGAAACGTACTCATATCCAACTGTTAAACAAATCTATTGAAACTATGAATCTATTAACTATTGAATTTATTGAAGTTAATTAGTAACTATTTACCACATCACATATATGTTACATTAACTTTTAAAACCATTTAAATCCTCAAAACACCAACTAAAATTGACTTCCATCACCGAAACTAATAGAAATCAATTCTAATATACAAAATCCAATCCAAATCAACATCGCTAGTTATAAAAAACACCCACATCCAACTGTTAAACAAATCTATTGAAACTATAGAATTAACTATCGAATCTATCGAAGTCATCCACATCACATACACCTTAGCTTCTAAAACCATTCAACTCCTCAATACACTAACCAAAATTTACACCCATTACCAAAATTAATAATACTTTCACAATTCCAACACACAAAACCCAATACAAACCAACATCCCGAACTCACAAACATTCCCAGTTATTCCAGCACATCCACAACTTAACTTAACTAATAAAACCACTCAATTCTTCAATACGCCAACCAAAATTTACATCCACCACCAAAAACCAATACACCCACAATTCCAACGTACAAATCCCAATCCAAACTCAACTCGCAAACATCCCCAGTTATTCCAGCACATCCACAACCTCCAGAATCTAATATCGGGTGGCTCCGGTCAAACGACGGCGTTTCCGTTTTAATTAGGTGTCAGTTATCGGCGCGCTGGGTCATCCGTTACTTCGTTTTCTTATCCGTTCTCGCACGTTCGAGTTATAAGGGGTTTTTGTAGCCGTCTCTCTCGCTCGGCGAATGATACCCCTAATGAGATCCAATTACTGGCCATGACCCGGAGGATTTACGATCGAGATCGTATATTTATGTGTGTGTGTAATCCGATCGGATCTCCGCGGTGAAAAATTATCTTTGGATTTTTTATGGGAGTGATGTACTGGCGTTGGAAACGATCGTTATTTCTAATAGGTTTTTGGAAATAGTTTTTTTTTTCGGTAAATTAAGTTGAAATATGTTTGTTGGGTTTGTGTGGAGTGTGAGTTTAGTGTTGAAAATAAAAATGTATATAAAAGGTAGTTGAATAAGAGAGATGGGAGAAAAATTCACGGAGACTTATTGGGTTGTATTGTATGAAAATTGGGAGAATCAGAAAAGGGGAATTCAAATTTTAATTATCTTTTCATTTTATAAAATAGGGAAACGATACCAGTGATGGACCACATCTCAGAAAAACATAAAATTAAGGTTTTTAAAGATGATGATCATTTAAAAAGGGTGTAATAGATAAGTTTTAATAAGCAGTTTATCTATTGCAACATTTTATATAAATAATTATGTTTAAAAAACTTAATTTTACAGGTACATGGTCCACCACTAGTGTTGTCACCTTAAATAAATAAATAAATAATTTATTTAGTATTTTCATAAATATACGAAGTATTATAATATTATATAAGTCAAGAATATGTTTGCAAAATATTTTAAGAATCGGCTGTGATTAAGAAAAAATGAACACAAAAAAGCATTCACGACACCCCCGCAATGAATTTCAATAACACATTCGAAAACTTCGAAACGCACAAAATTCACAAAGCCCTTGAAAGTAATCTTCATTCCTAACGAGAAACATAAACACACAACATTTCCAAACTCGAAAACCTCTCGCTTTTCTCCCCCGGAAAAAAGACCAAAAACGATCTTTTCAAGTTTTAATTCAGTTCAAACGGAGATTTTCCGAGCCGGAGAGGCGTCGAAGATTTTCCGGCGATAATATACGCGCCGTATGGAAATCACGTATATATTATTACGGTCGTAAAAAAATGCGCGGTTAAGTACAAGCCGTAAAGGAAAAGTTCGCAATATTAATTCTGGACGTTCCTTTGCATTATGAATACGAAATGCGATAAACATTTTCGTAAAAAGATGTAAAAGAGGCCCGCCGAGAGCTTTCAGCGCCGATGCCTTTATGCGAACGTTTAACGGGTGTAAATATTATGATTATTTTCATATATTATGCATATAAATGCTTTATATAAAATGCGGGGTGTAATGTAATATGGGCGAGGATTAACGGCGCAATCGTGATTCGAAATTATACGATCAATTCGAAGCTTTTTTATAACGCCGTTAAGAGTCTCTTTGTTGTATGGAAAATAAAAATATTCGGCGTTCGGTCGTTTTCGAATAACGGGCGTGTTGTACACGTTTTTATTTGGAGTTAATGTTTTATTATAATATAATGGATAGAAAAAATATTAAAGTTTAAAGCAAAAAAGAGTTCAATTTGGGTGTTAGCTTTTTTATGAATTTAAATTTTTTTATCTTAATTATTGTATTTAATATTTTATATATAGTTTGTAGTTTTAAAATCGTATGTATTAGTTTAATTAAGAAATGTTATTTTATAATTAAATATTTGTATAGTAAATATTACAATTTGAATAGGAAGTACGGTCCTGAATATTTACATTTAAGTATTAATAACGATGAGTTTCGAAAATTTTCATTCGAAATTATATTTTATAAATATTGGTTGTTATAATCTGAATAGAATAGAATAGAAACCAACTACTATTCGATTAGATTAAACGTCGCATTTTATCATTGAAACTTTTGAAATCATGTTTCGTAAATGTGACATTAAATTTGGGATTAATATATAAAACAAGTTAATCTGACAATGAGATTATTTAGCAAATGACAAACTTCAATATTTGAATTATATTTACTTTAAAAAAATAATATGCATAATAAAGACTTTATTTTGAGCAAATGGCATATTTTTGAACCGCTTCTACGAACATACATTATTTTCGTTAAAAATTTCATCCACGTTTCCGAAAAAAAAAAAATCCTAAAAAATTCCCCGCCAAACCGCAAAATTCCAATTAAAAGTTACTTCGCTCAGAAAGCTCGCTTTTACACGAATAAAAAAAAGCACACACAAAATAAATAGCACGGAAACGTCGCGCGTCTCATTTTTCCGAGTCGCGGCGCCATTTTGTTCGCGGCAGCCACAAAAGGCGTCGTTAACGCGCCAAATTCGAATTCCGCGAAACTGTAACGCGTTTAACGGCGAAAATTGAAAACTCAACTGCGCGTTTAGCCTTCCGCAGGTGAAACTTTGCCGAACGAAGTGAAACTATGCCAACTAAAGCGCGTTTTAACAACTTTTCCTCCCCGCATAGAATGTCTCAATAGGTAAACATTTTAATTAAAATCCGTTCGAGAGAAAAAAAAATGTGTGTTTTGAAAATCATATTCTGATGCGTTTATGTCTGAAATTTGTGGAAGGTTGCGGTTTTTGGATTTGTATATGATTTTTTTTTAGCATAATTGATTTTTTCAAGTTCGGATACTACTTTTTCGTTTAATCGAATCGTACGGGCAAAATCCGAAAGCCTCGTTCGGTCAATTTGATCTGAAAGCGCTCGAGCGAAATTGAAAGCTCTATCGGTGAACGATTTTGAAAAGTACTACCCTCTCTAATCCCGAATACGGTCTACCTTTCACTTTCAAACCGGAATCCCATCTGAGTATATAAAGATTTTTTCATATTAAAATGCCGAATTTAATATGTCAACTGCACTAGGTATATACGGAATTGATTGAAATATTAAAAATATTTTTTTCTATTAAGGAATATTTTCGTGCGCCGTTCGTATATATAGAAAAATGAAAATTGTAATAACTTGCGTTTTTTTTTTAATATAAAGTTTATGTGAAAGGAAAAATATAACTTTCATAATAGTGTAATTTATTAATAAACGCTTCGAATACTTTCGCTTTCTTGATGAGTTTTTAAGGACTCAAAAATTTTAAGTTATTATTGTACCATTAGTATGATCATTAGATGCCATTTTTCGTTAAGCCCTAAGTCGTTAAAAGTACATAAAACTTGATACGAACAAAAATACGACCTAGAACGATACTCGCATAATATTATTCAAGACATCGCATATTACAAAGATAAAACTCGAATCAATTAGACTCCCTATATATGAAAAATCAAGGCGAAACTTTCCGACAATTCCGACCTCAAATCAGATATTTATTTTCGCACAGACAAAGGACAGAAAATTCGCCACCCTACATACATATACATCTGATGAAATCGTGAAGGGTAGCAATTCATCAGCTGTCGCTTTTTGGAAAAGTTTTCGGAACGGCGCTGAAGCGTCTCTAATGGATTTCCCATCCGACGTACGACGAGACGGGGACTATATTGAATCTTGCGACTGCGAACGCGAAATAAAACGCGAAAATAAATATAAAAGCAGGCTGTATGAACAGGCTTTATCATTGTGCGGTAAGTACGCGAGTGCGTGCGTGGATAAAACACGAGTTTTCCGCGAGAGAAAGTGGAGAAAATTCGATCTTGTTACGTTTCGTTTGTGTTGTCGATGTTTGGCGATGGGTTGATGGACTAACTTCTATTTCGAAAAAATATATATTATAAAAAAATCAAAATATTAATAAAAATTGTTTTCGTAACTGTACTTTTATCGGGTGGCCATTTTGTGTCAAATTTCAAACCAATCAAATTATGTATCATAAAATTTACGACATCAATCACGTGACTTTTAACCAATCAAATTGTTTTCGTCAAAGTGTACAGTACCGACTGTAAAATTTTGATTATTTTAAAAATTAATTGATATTTTATTTTGAATTCATGTATAATTATATTGAGAAGATAATGAGATAACTTATATAATATAATATAATATAATATATAAAATGAAATTCAATGCTTTGTATAGAATATGTCTACGAGTATATGACAGTTGTTGATTGGTATAGTCAACGAGCAACAGTTGTAAATTTAATCCAGAAAGTTTAACTGGTATAACAGAACCTCTCTATTGTGAATATTTCATGTACAATATGATGTTTGAAAGCAAAATGGACAGCACATGGCTATGCAAATTTCTCGTTATGAATCGTATGTGACGTCAAAGGCACAATGAGTTTGTTTGATGTAACTATTAGCAAGTGCTCTATCTAGTCTGTGCAAATATTTTCTTACGTTCTATTATTCTGTTTTCTTTGTATACAAATTTTAAAATTAACGTTAGCAATCCACTGTTAATTTTATAAAGCATTGTTCTGTATATTGGAGCAAAGTTGAAATGCTGATGAAGGCTCTTCTGTTAAAAGCCTTCCGACTTTGCATTTTTCTTGATTTTTTTTAATTAAGAAAACTTTTTAGACCTTGAAATTTTACGCTGGTCTGTGATCTTTTCAAGTTATTTTTTATATAAAAAATAATAAAAAACTCATTGTAATTCTAAAGTGAAAATTTTTAATAAATGGCTCAAACGTAATCAACTTTAAAACAATGCACCATCTCAATAAACAATATCCCCAATAAAACCATAGACCAACAAATAAAAATCATTATATCCCCACAAACATCCGATAAATAAACGACCCAACAACCAATAAAACCCCACCAAACAAACATATCATAAAACGAACGACCACAACAACCCATCAACCATCAAAACGTTTCATTCTTTGTCAAACCAACCCAACAGGGCCACATTTGCCCTTCAGGTCCGAATCGCACCTCACGAATTACGACCACCAAAATAGGCCCGAATTTCGACCCTCCGGAGCCGCCCGAATTGCGTCACAGGGCTCAATTCGCGTCTCGGGCCCAAAATTATGATTCAAGGCCCAAATCGCGGGCCCAGGCCCCGAACGATGCCGGTCACGTGTGCATAAGTGAATTGGACCGTGGCAAAGTGGCCCGCGAGCGTTTTATTCCCGACACGTAATACGGGCCCCCCACACGTGTCGTCCGCGATTTTTCAGCTTTATTATTATTATGTGTTTCAGACATCCGAAGGAAAAAGGCGTATCGGATCATACGTTATGATATGCGACGGCTACTCGTCGGGAATTTCTGCCGAGTGTGTGTGTTTTTTCGTATTTTCGCCCCGTATGTCGTAATGCGGGATAGATAAGGCGGTGTGATGTATCGTCTAATATCGTGTTATGAATGGACTTTGTGTGCGCTGATTTTGTGCTTTGTTTTCGATAGATTTGTTGTATATATTCGGCGAATATGTTTTTGTTATTTATTGTTTTGAACGGTTTGACTTTATCGAATGTATCGATCAGAGTTTAGTGACAAGTGGTGCGGTTAGTGTAATAGATTGCTTTTTATCTGAAATCATTTTTGATACCTGAATTTATTTTAAGTTATTGTTTTTTTATCGTAATGGGTTCATATATGTATAAAAATAATTGAAGATTAATTATCGTGGATTTTGAATACAGTAAAATCTCAATACAGGTGTTACAAAGGTCTCCTTAAAGACCTATCACCTCTTTAAGGCTTAAAGCCTTAAACAGGTGGTAGATCATGTTATTTTGAACATTTTAAACTAAACATATCTTAGGTCCAAATTATCATAGTTTTTGAGTTATTATTATTATTATTTCGATTTTTAAGAAAATATTCAAAATATCACATTTTCTCGCTAGTAATACCTAAATGAAAGGTAACATGGTAGAAAAATCTTATTTTTGGTTTTTAATTGTGTATTTAATCCATAAATATGAATAAACTTCTATATTAACACAAAACTATTAAAAATACATGATTAGTTATAAAAAACTTGCTGGAGTAAAGGGAAACGAGAGTTTTTTGGTATTTCTTGTTTGAAAAAAAGGATATCCAAAGTGTTTTTAAAAACATTTCTGTTTAAAGCTCTTTCGACTGATATTAATTTTTAAAAAGATCCTTTTGATGTTATATAATATTTATGAAAATTTTACTGACTTTGTATTGTCCCGTTTATTTTTTTTTGATAAAAAAACATTCGATAAAGATACCTCTATAAAACGGACTTTTGATTTTAACGAACATTCTCTGACCCGAATCCATTATATCGAGGCTTCATTATATCAAAAACCATTCTTAACAATACATAATCATAACACACAATTCTACACTAAACTTCAACAATCACTAACAACCTTCACACTCGATAAAAACTCAACAAAACCCAACCCAAAAAACATTTCACCTCCAACATTCCGCAACTAATTACCGAATTATCCGACACAACCGCAACACCACCACCACCAACAACCCGAAACTCGAACACAATTGAATCCACCCTCCTAAAAGTGGCTTTCACGGCAAAATATAAAACCGCGTTATTCCTCGTTATCACAAATTGACGTATCGCTTTAGTTAGTTTGCGATTTCATACGCTCCGTCGGAATTATCGGACCAAGTTCGCGTATTGAATTTTCACACATGTTTTGTTGTTGATCAGTGGGCTGCGGCGCAGAACGAAGGCGAACTTTCCAGCTCGTAGCTTTTCCCATTCACAACTTAACGACGCCTCGGAGGGTCGAAAGTTTTCCACTTTTGACCGGGAAACTTTTAAATGCACCCGTTGGCCGTGTCGCGTGTTTGTGCGGCGCGTGTGATGTGGTGTGTCCAATTTTTTTGAAATTTTTCAAAAATTTTTAAAAGGAAATAGACGAAATGAGAGTATTCAGTTTGATGATTGGTCCAATATACTTTTATTATTTATATTTGAAAATTTTAAATTGAAATGAATGTGAGGTAATACAAAGAATGCTGGTGAAATGTGAGTATATGAAAATGAGAATTTTTATGATAAGAAAGTTTTTTATTTGTATTTCCAAAATTTTTATATATTTTAAGGTGAGTTTCCATTGTGAACGTAAACATGAAACTATTTATGTTAGTTTATATTATACGTATATTGTACTAGTGTGTTCAAGTTCATACTTATAGTAAAAATGGAGCTTTAACCTTAAGATGTTATTTTTCTAAGTTAAAAGATTGTAAAAATTTCAAAGAAAAGCGGGATTTTGAAAGACTTCATTGAAAAATTCTAGCATTTACCAAAGTAAAAGGAAAAAGCTCTAATAAATATTAGATTTCTTAGAAAAATTCTAGTATTTTCTAAAGTAAAAGGAAAAGCTCGAAAATATATTAGATAACAGAAAAATTCTAATATTTACTAAATTAAGAGAAGAAAGCTAGACAAAATATTAGATTTCATTTAAAAATTTTAATATTATATTTACCAAAGTAAGTGAAAAATGCTAGAAAATATACGAGATTGCATAGAAAAATTCTTGTATTTAAGAGAAAAAAAAACTCAAAAAAATATTAGATTTAATTGAAAAATTAAGGAAAGGAAGGAAAAATTAAGGAAGAGGAAAAATCTTGGAAACTATTTTTTTCGGTATGAGAGGAAGATTTATCAATTTTCAAGTATTGATAGTACAAAGTTTAGTCGGAAAAAGTTTACGTCGAATGTTAATACAAAAAAGATATATTTTTATCGATGTTTCGAAACAAGATTTTCTCTCTTCATAAACAACAAATATGCAATTAAGCATTTCAGTGGCATGAATGAATAGTTTGCTGATTTATAATAGCGAATTGTGCGGCGTAAGTGGAACGTCGCACGTTTCTGCATATGAAGGCAAGTTTCCCTATTAGTTTTCCCCGCGGCCAGTGTTTTTCCTCTGTCAGAGCCAGAAAACTCATACACTTCCATTTTCCCAGATTTTTCTTTTTATTTCAGCGCCGGCCGAATGGAAGAATAACAATTTTTTTCTCGTGCGCACGAAACGAATAGCCTCGTAGGGGATCGTACTACAAGTATACGATGTATGTAAATGGTTCGACTTTCATAATAGACATCAAAACGTCTAGATCTTTTTATATAAGTTTTTTCCATGATATTGTTATTTCAGAGGATTACTTTATAAGAAGGATGAGCTTTCGCCGACTGATGAACCTTTTATCTGACGTGAATAATTAACCGAGCCGAAAATTAATCAGACTTTCCGAGATACGCATAGACGGGTTAATCAATAATTAACTCTACTTTCAATATTATAATGTGTGTTTATTTAATAATAAGGGTTAATTGAAAATGTTATATTTACGTGGTTTTTCAGTAAAATATGCTTCATTTAAATTTTGATTGAAAATATAATAACGTATCTTTTAAACTTTGATATTTTATATGAGTTATTTTTTTAGTAATAAAATTGCGATATTTGAACATGAAGCTAAATATAATATTTTAAAAACTGTCTTGTTTTCAATTTTAAAAATTTAATAAAATAATTATAAGAAAATATGTACTTGTATGATGGATTTAGTTAAATATTCAGTCGGCATAAAGTCGAACCACATAACATAAATATATTCATAAAACGAAAAAGTATGATCGAACATCAAACAAAATCTGTTTATTTAAATTAAAAAAATCAAGCAAATACAAAACCAAATTCAAACGTGACCCAGATTGCGTCCAATCTCCGAATCCGTACATAAAAAAATCGCTGTTTACAAAAAGCAGACGATCGAAAATGAATTACGAACGTTCCGCGTGGGACCCAGCAAAAATACCATCTCCACCTTTTTTTTCTCATCCCGTCGATGATTATAAAGCGTAATTTAATTTTTGGAAATTTCCCGCGCCGCCGAGAGTTTTCACGAATTTCACCCCCGGAAAATTCACGGCGAAAATAAAACCGGCGTCGAGATATCATAATTTATAATGTTTGTCGGCCCCGGGTCATTGCGTATAAAGCGTGAACCGGGAATAATGTAGGAAAAGCGAAAGAGTGTGTCCGTCTTCGTCGGGAAAACTCACTTTTCCCGGCCCTAGGTGAAAACTCGCCCGGAAAATTCCGCATTGGACTCACGTACGAGCCGGGCACTTTTGCCTCCGGGAAAAATCACGGACGTAATCGAATGGCAGTCTCGTAACCGGGCTTAATGAAGGAAGCTTCTTCTGTGTGTGAGATCTGAGTTTTTCCGCCTTCTTTTGGTTTTCGCTTTCCGATTTTCCGAAGTCTACAGTCGTTTAGGATCGCGCGGGAAATGTGTGCGAGTGCGGTTGCGTAGGCGGAAAAGCTTATCGCTTCGAGTCGTGTCGTTTAAGCTTAGATGTGTTGTAAATTCGATCTGATTTCGAAAATAGTTTAGTTTTATTCGATACGAATTCTGCTAAAACAAATAAAATTATATTCGATGTCAAATATATTGTAGAGTTCTTTTTTTAGTGGCATGTTACTCAAGATAATACTATTATGAATTTTCAGTAAAATCATCATTAAATAGTGCTTGAAATTTAATTAAGCGTGGGTCGTTTGTGATGAATATATTTTTTTTGTTTCTTTTCTACGTTTTTTATTTGATAATAAAACGTCTACAAAAAATATTTATGTTTGCGTTAAAAGATAAAAAAGTATTTCTGAGTAGAAAAAGTTGAAAGTACTAATATTTTAATAAAAAAATGAGAAAATTTTAATTTAAAAAAAAATTCTACGATAGAGGCCATCCTAATTTCAAATTTTATATATTATATATTATACATATGTTGCAATCCATATGTATATTTGATCCAATCTAACTTAATCTAACCCAACCTCAAAATTCGATCAAAACAAATAAAATTGCTGAAAAAACCTCAACCTACCAAACCCACCCTTTTCTAATTCAACTTAAACCTCAATATTATATATTTATGATCGTTCAAAATATACATGGACTGAAATACACCTGGACTGTGACGAATATATAGGTGTTCGGAAAGCATGAGTGCACTTTAGTCGGCGAGTGCTTCTGAACTGCACTTACCCTTTGCGTACACCTATATAATTTAACATAACCCATAAGTTTATTTTCCAAAAAACTTTCCACCACACAAAACAAACTAAAACATTCCAACTAATTGAAAATTGTGAACTGCCAATTGCGTTCACACACAAAACATCCTCAGATTAACACGAACCAATTCACGCACAAAATTGCGAAACAAACACCGAAAACTTCCAAACTCACACCACATCCATTCGACAAAAAGACCCACACGAAGCATCGGAAGCATTTAATACCTGCGACGTATAATTAATATTTGACGACGTAACGGGTCAACGTTAATATAAGGCACTCGGTTGAGTGAAACGACGACATCGTAAAAGTGGCTCATAATTCAGCACTCGGCTCACGTCCCGCGCACATTTTCCGAGATGAAATGATAGAGAGAGGCCACGAAGGGGTTCAGCACCCGAAGAATTCATATATAAAACACTGTACTAGGTGTATGGAATCAAAACCTACAACTTCCATCAGTATGGTCTAGTTTTTTAATATTTTTATATAATAGCCCATTTCTGTCAATGATTTCGCTCATAGGAAATTTTATTATATTATTATGGAAAAACTCGATAAGTGCAAACTTTTAATATTTTGAATCGTACATGTTTTATTTTTAACAGCTATTCAATATACGAATCAATTGAAACTCAAGACGTCATTCTATAATTTTTATGTGAAAAAATGTTTTTTTTTCGATTCGTCTTAATTTCCAATTAAAAATAGTCATTTTGATCATAATCAATGGGTTTTTTTCGATATTGTTAATTTTAATCGTAATTAATTTATGTATTAAACTATAATATTATCATAATCTTAAAACGCAGTCTTATTAATTACAAGATTCTATCGAAAGTTTGGAAATTTTCCTAGTTGCATTTATAAAGTAAGGAAAAAAAAACTTTCAGTAGTCATATAATAAAATTATTTTTTGATTAAATATTTTATAATTATATAACATTGGAAAAATGTATTTATTGATAAAAATCTATAATATTCATCGTTTAGTGTATATATTGATCATTTTATCACTGATCAGTTTATTTAACAAATTAAAATGTTGAAACCTGAAGAAGGCAACGGAAAACCACTTTAGTTACCATTTCCCAGGATAATCACTGAAAAGTGATCACCTACATTAGTCACCTGATAAGGTACCAAAAAAAGACTGTTGAAACACTTAATTTTTTTTATATTCTTCAACCAATCATTATCAAAATTAACAAAACTTAAATTAATATTAATTTTTTAACGATCTAATCCTATTAAAAAAACATTATAAAAATTAATATTATCAAACAAAAGACACATTAATTTATTCGAATAGACTTATTTAAAAAAATATATTAGTTCAACATAAAAAATGCGATTTTTGATTCTCAACACCTTATATTTCCAACCATGTACCTTACAGTGTCGAAACGCTGAGCCTCCGAAGTTCGCACGTGCCTCGCGAATTTGCATTTCGCAATATTAAAACGCGGTGAAAGAACCGGGCGGGGAAACGAGAGAAATCTCCTCTTTTCGAATATCGAAAAGCGCGCGAAAAGCTACGAAACACGGCTTTTGCGAGGCGCTGGGAAAAACGAACGAGCGGGCGAAAGGAGCGAACGAAAAAAGGCGAAAAGGGAAAAATTACGCGCGGGAAAAACCCGAAAGGAAGAGAAACGGTCCTGTGACACTTGGAAATGTCTCTAGACCGAATTGCTTTTATATTGGAAAAACTGTGCGCGCGGAAAAACATCGCCGCGTATAATTTTCCCGGAGACAATGCGGGGAAAACTCTGCCGCGCGTGTCATCGGAAATTTAGTGTGTCGCGTATTTTTTCGTCGCACGTTTTTTTTTTGATATTTTTTCCCTGTTCATATGGTGATGATAAATGTGAAGACTATTGTTGTGAAGTAATTTTAATTCCTTACAAAAAATATCTGGATTTTTTTAAGTATTCAATTTGTATCTGTATTCGTGAACTTATTTATTGAAAAATATGAAAAATTTTGATTGCCATTTTATCATACATATATAGTCTATTTAAAAATACCTTTTTTCATATGAAATTAGAGATTTTTTATTTTGTGTAGCAATAAGAAAGAAACCCTTAAAGATATTGATTTATAAAAATCATTTAACATTTTAGCACCAATCTAATGCTTAAAACTCAACCCAAACTATAGATGAGAATAAGTATATAATATAATATCATTAAAATAAAATTTTTACTTTATTTAAGCAACACTGAAAGACGGCTCAATTTATTTGAAAAAAAAAAACAACATCTTTTTCATTTTTTATATTACTCATATTTGGCTTTATCAAAATAATCTAAAGCTCCTAATATGATAATTGGATATGAGACATAATAAAAAAATAATATTTTTATACAAAATATTCCACCAACATCAAAGAATGATAAACTATTATCACATAAATGAGTCACATACTCCCGAGGCAACAATATTGAAAATATAAAAAAAAAAATACCCTAAGCATTTTCCCAGTAGCATCTTATGGTATATTTACCGTTTAATATCGCAAAATTCTCACATAAAACGTATTTTACTATCGAAAAATACCCACCACGACATGTACACAATGTAAACACACAAAACGTATTTATCAGACGTTCGTTTAATGCGGACATTAAGGTAATGGCGTAGCCTTATCGTCTTCTCATCCGCAATAGGTCACACACAACTTTTGCAGAACACTTGCGAGGGCCTATTAGCCCCAAAGACGGCAGAATACGCCCTTGAACGTTCGCAAAAAAGGCCGAAAAAGATAAACAAAAAAAAGAAGTATAAAACGAAAAAAAAGACAGCGTTTAGATATAAGATATTGGCGGTGAGGGACGTCGTTCTGTGAAAATTCGGGAAGATCTCTTTTTTTCTCCGTTCTGCTGAAATGGCTATCAGCATTAGCGACACCACAAAGATAAACTCGATATAATACGCTTTTCGATTAAGCAATATATATATATATATATATATAACCGAAGAAACTGTCTGAAATAGAGCATCAGAATCTTCGTCACATATAAAGTTTAAAAAAGATCAAAATAAAATTATATCAAATATATGAAATACTATGCACATATAATATTTTTATATCGTATGATATTTATATGGGTGTCTGGTTAACTTTAACATACGATCCCTTAGCCTTTCCGCATTCACATTCTTATGCACGTTTGAGGATACGTTTACGTGTTTTGTTCGAAGTCACGTATCCGTCTGTCTGTAACATACGTATTGTGGAAAAGTAGAAAAAAAAGCGCACAAGATAAAATAAAGGAAAAAGCAAAACTAATGCAGAGGAAATGAGATCTCTTCGTGGAGTATCACGCGGATCATTAAGACGATGGCACGCAGCTTTTGCAAAGGGAAGACCTGACAAATGACACGGAAAAAATGTATAGCCATACATCATACATTTTTGAACGATAATATCGCATAAAAATAAACGAGAAATGAAAAAACATATTTTCGAATGACGGTTTCAATTTTTTTATATGGAAAACTGAACGTGAAACATTGGAAAAGTCACGTATTTGTATACAACCGTAAAAAATGATTGAAATCAATTTTTATATTCTCTAATTTTAATATTAATATATTTGGGAAATTTTTCGATATAATAAATTATATTGACAATAATTAGAAATGAGCTGTCACATGACTGTTTTTATACAAAAATGCTTCATTAGTTTTGGAAAAAATAGCATGTTGTTTGTTATTCAATATAAGAAAAAATACATAAATATCATATTGCTATGTCATAAATATTAACAAGGCTTCATTCGATGACATTTCCATAGACCCGAAAAAAGAAAACATTCGCATTTATTTTCGGACGCGACACAACTGAAAAGGTGAGAATTCCTAAAGATTTTTCGTCACTGTTACACGGAAAAAAGGACGAAAAATGTTACAAACCACTTAAAAAGATTTCGCAGCAGACACAATTCTCCCGCTAACGCGTTTAATTTATATGTTTTTTCTTCCGAGCGAAAATGCGAGGCATTTTTCCGCTTTTCCGGCCGCGCGAGACGTCGCCCGGCGACTTTTCCTCTCGCAGAAAAATCGATACGAAACAATTTTCCTCTCTCCACGACGCCGATACATACGCACAGATAAATAAAAGCGAAAAGTTTCCCGCTCTTTTTTTTCATACTCCGCCTCCCAATGTTTTATTTTTCAAGCCCGAGGGCGAAAACAAGTTTTATTCGGGCGCAGTTATGATACTTTCGCATACGCTCCTTGCGGATATCGGAGCGCGGTATTTTTTTATATCTATAAATATATGTATCCTCGTGGTTTGTTTCATTTTTATTTTTCGGTTTCGGGTCGAATTTCAGGAAACGCCGTCGGATTTATGGCGGTCGTTAATCGCGACATGCTAGCAGATAAATTTAACGAGTGATTAATTCGCGCTTTTCGTACGCGTCAGCTGAAAACTTTCCGGGTATAGGGTAAGCGATATTACCTCGCTTTTGTGTACACAAAGTATTCCTATAAAACACTATTGACTTTTCTTATCCTTTGAGTGTTGAGGGCTTCGGACGAAATTGTACTCCATTAGACAGGGCAATTATTTCCCTCGGAATGGGATGTAAAAATGGACATTTGCGCAGTCGATGAATATTCTCGTTCTGTTTTATAACCGCTATCATATTCTAGGTCCTTGATCAATATCAACAGTTAAATGTTAAATGTATTTTATGCTTTTTGAAGTATTGGTGAGTTGAGTAATTATTATTCTTTGACGCTTGAATTAATTGAAATTTCTCTCAGAAATAAATTTTATCAATTTATTATAATAACATTCCTTTTGTGATAGAATATGAAAATATTATAATATCACATTTTAATAACACTATCGATAATAAATCATTTGACAATTTGACAGAAAAACCTTGAATTGTGATCAAAATAATTTTTAGTAGAAAAGATTTGATAACGCTTTTTCCTATTAATATTTTAGTGCGTATCAAGGAAAATATTTTAAAAGTAATTATTAATAACTATGAAGGATACCAAAAGTTCATTAATCATTATATTTATAATTTTCTCTTGTTTCTTTTACGAAAATAATTTTTGTAACACTGAGAAAGCTCATATTCTCACGAGTGTCGTAAATTTTTCCTAACACGAAAACGAACAGACTCATTTACGATCAAATGATTGATTAACCCATGTCTATATTTTTTTCACAAAATTTTGACCAAAGTGCCTCATTTTCTTAACTGTACCGATAATTTTTTTCTTACTGTTATTAAAAACACTGTACTACTCCAATGTATGAATAAAGTTAAAAAAATTAATGACGAGTCTAACTCCTTCTATTACATTTTTGTCCCTGATTACACACCATTCCAATCCGCACGACAAAAACAACACCAATATATCGTTTAATTTCCCAAATTACAAACTCAAATCCAATTACTCACATCCACACAAAGACAAAGCCCACATCACAATTATACACCAATCTCCATACCGAACCCCCGATCCGCATACGAAAACCCGTTAACACACTCAACAATGTCCGATTGTGCGCCGCTAGTTTCTGCTCCGAAGGCAGTTGCTACCAGCGCTTCTCAAACACTCGAGGCGCGTCTCGAGTGGGTGCCTCGTTGTCAACGGCGATCTAACAGTAGTCGCTCCATTAAGTCCGTCAATATCCGCAGGCAACGCAAACACCCCATACTTCACCATCGCGATGGTGTGCCGAAGCATGGGTGCTCAACTTTGTACCTGCGGGCGAATTTAGATTTGGTTTAGGTTTGAGTTTTAGAATAATATTTATTTTATGATTATGTTTTATAGGAATTTGAGGTTATGGTTATGTTTTGGATTGGATAAAAATTATTTTTTAGAAGGTTAGGAGTCGGTGTGTTGTTTACTACTGGGTTGGAGTTTAACGTGAACAAACATGTGCTTCGGTTAACACATGTAGGCCTCGGGACTAGTTTGTTCGTGTTTTGTATGTAATGAAGAACTTTGTATGATTTTTTTTTATATATGAAAGATTTGTTAGTTTGTATGACTTGGTGAGATTTTCGTATTTGTTTATGTTTTGCTTTCGATCGGGAAGTTTTAATATTTAGGTTTGTTTACGAAGTTTGATTTAAATAATTTCTCAGAATTTTTTTATTAATAATAATAATAATAATAATAATAATAATAATAATAATAATATAAACATTGATTTCACATACATATTTGACGATATTATCATCTTATAGATTATTTAAATATAAAGATTTTCCCATACTATTGAAAGTCAATAAGTAATCTTTCATTATTGTAAGGAAAAGATAATTCTTATGAAGTTTAAATACTAAAACAATTTATTGTCTTATTATCTCAAACTAATTCAATAATATCCATCTATCAACTAGGGAGACCAAATCTACTGTAATTTTAATTTTACCGGTAATCTAATTTATTTTACTACAATAATTATCGGTTGAAAACCAGGAAAAACAAAAAATATATAGTAAACCCGACATTATTCAAAAATATTTTCCGAAAAAACTACAACGTTTTTCAAAAATATTCGAAACACAATTTATTTAATTTACCGGTAAATTATCGAACTATTATTTGGATCATTTACCGGCTAACCGGTTTACCAATATTGGTCTCCCTACTACTAATCATTTACTTATAATATAAAAAAAATACAACATAAATAAATTTCTATAAACTCGTCAAAAAGATTAAAACTAATCACACAAAAACAACTACGTCATTTAATTTAATTCCACCGAAAAACACATCTCCGAACATCACAGTAAGATTACAAGACTACAAAAAACCAAAATGAAAAAAAATCTTATTTTCCCGAATCAAATGCGAGCAGCACACACAAAAAAGGCGGGAAAACGCGCGAATCGCAACCGGGCGCAATTACGCGAAATTTTCCGGGACTCGTGTTCCGTTTTAATTAAACCCGAGCCGACAGACGAACACACAACCCCCGCACATACACACACACAGACGTGCACACAGATAAATAAATACGTACACTGCATGTACAAAGGGCGAAGTCGCGGCATCCGAAACCCGAACCGGAATCGGGGGCCGAGACGGTCCTTTGTATCGCGAAAACTGTAATGCGCGACGTTTTCGCATTGTCCGTCGTTTTTGTACGGCTGTTGAACGCTTTTTTAGGCTGTAGATTGTGTGTGTGTGTTTTTTTTCGGTCAGGCATGTGCGTGAGGTTGGTATGCGTGTGACGTTTGGGGCTTTGTGCGGAAAAAGGCGGATTCTTTGCGTGCGTTCAAAAAATGTGACGCGACTGTGTGTTTGTTGGTGATATTTGCAAGCCGTTTTTGTGATGTTTCAATGTGTTTTTTTTTGTTTTTGAGGATTTCGAATATTTACATATCAATTAAGCAAAGAATTTGAATTCATTTTGGGTCCGTTGAAAGGACATGAAAATAAAATTTCATCGAAATATGTAGCCTGCATTGTTTGCTGCAGACAAAGAATCTTTTGATTCTATTGGAGTTCTGAATTTTGAATATTAAAAAAGTTGAATATCTTTTTTACACAATTTGAGTTTAATACATAGATAGCCCTTTATTATTATCAATATACATATCGTGTTACAAATCAATTAATCTACGGTATATCAAATAGATCAGGAATGGTAAAACTCTGTCACGTACAAAAATTAGGCTAACATGCGAAGGATTTACAACTTTTAATTTAATTTAATTATGGATGAATGGAAATTTTCAGAATTATTAAAATTTATTGAATTCAGCGTACAGTAATTAGCTAAATATTATATTATACATATAATATAATACAATATTGTGTGATCACTAAAGATGGATTAAATGTTATGAAAAGCTATTCAAACGTTTGTTAATTTTATTGATGAAATTAGGATGAAAACGTCTTTGGAAAATATCCAGTTAATTAAAATTAACATTTTAAAATTATTAATAAAAAATAATCGTGATGTTTAATTTTATCAAAGTATTTGAAGCGAAATCAAAAGAAAAGTTAAATCGATAAAAAAAAATTGATTTTTTTGATCGTAAAAAAAAAATTGAATCGATCTACGAATATCGTTCTAACGATAAAATTGATTTAATTTAACTTATTAAACAATATGAAATAATATTTTTTCAGATGGTTAGGTGAGGTGGGGTTGTCGGGCGTGAGGATGGCGGCATGGCAGAAGGGCCGCTCGAGAGGCTGCTGTGGCCTCTGCTTGTGGTGCTGCTGCTTTTGGCAAGGGCCGCCGCTGGACCACGCTATAGTTCACGCATAGTCGATACCCAATCAGGTCAGTATCATTACAAAATTTTACAAAAAAAAAATCATCAAAATCCACCAGTAAATAAGCGAGATACAGTTAAAAGAACGTCAAAAAATTTGTATATCAAATTCAAGAATTCCATATTTGTATGAACGTTATACAATTTCATAAGCAAATATAATAAAAAAATCACAAATAAACACCGGTTATTTTCGTATAAAGCAATGAGTTCTTCGAAATTTCGGATTATATTATTAAAGTTCTTATAACTTCGTAAACATATTCAATTCATAAATAAATTCACGATCCGAAATTCGCTTTCAATACCGAAGTTGCACCCCTGCAAAGTCTCGAGCAATTAAGGCCCAAAATTATTTCGGCATAATGTGAAATTCGCGATGAAAAGACGTCATCTTCGGGCCCTTTGATTGCGAGTTCGAAAAGGAATATGGTAGTCGCTTTTGAATCGATATTACGTAGCAAAATAATCCCTTCCGCTATATTATATTGTACGCATATAATCCTTCCAAGGGCACTTTGGTCGGTTTTGAGGTCTCGCCCTACACATTCGAGGCATGCCTAAATATTTCGCCCATATTAAATGTCGAATGACGGATCCCAATTCTAATTTTGGATTATATCCGCCGGTTGAATTGATGAACAAACTATCGGAGATCGATACGTTTTGATAGATTTTCAAATATTGACTTTTACGCATTATAAGCCCGGGAATATCATATTATTTCTGAAATAATTTGTGAGAATATGTGTTTGTTTAATATTATTTAAATTTTTATGTGTAAACGGCGTTTCGATATAAATATAAAATTTTTATTAATTTTTCGCAAAGAAAGAGTTGAATAACGTTTTCTTTGTATATATAAGAATATCGGATGGTTTCCATCGCAGGCTTTGTTATTTCTAAAGCAGTTTTGCATAGATGTGAAATAATGCATAAATAATCGAGAACGTTCGAAGTTTAACGTTTATCATTCGTGTACGTTTAAAGCGCATCGTATTTTATCTTGAAACGTGTATTAACGGATGATTGAACTTAACGGGTCATTAAATATTTCAATATTTCGCGTGTGTTTGCAATGCAGATAACGATTAAAGTGCTCGTAGAATACAAATTCAGAATACAAGGATCTGACCGGCGATATAGAGTGTCTTTTCAGAAACGGTTCCATTAAATTTTGAACAAATAAATTCGTTTCGAACGAAACAAACGCGGCTTTGATTGAATTGTCATTTGTATTTGACATAATTTGAAATCATGATAAATGGATATTTTGAACGATTCAATATATAATTCATGCTATTGAATATACATTTAAAAAATTCCGATCTTATTTAAATTTGGCTAAAATTTTTAATTAAATCCAACCGAAGCAGATCGTCACATCCCCATTTAGCGCACCCAAAGTTGAAATTTGCAATGTATTCGCTTCTCGAGCATTTTGAACACATTTTTTTTGATCAAATGGAAAAACATCCTGCCTCGTTCGATGGATTTCAGGATGGTAATTACGAAACAGGAATTTTCGCATCGACAACAAAGGACATCAGACGAATCGTTTCGGGATTGAATTTCGAGGCTTTTCCGCGCGCATAATGAAAGCGCTTCGACAAAGTGGATTCCGCATATCGCGTGTCAATCCTGTCCTTTTATATATTCAAAGATGTGTGTCACTCGAACAGGAAACGATTCATATTTAAATATAAAAATATAATGATTTGAGAAGATACGTAGTCATTTAAAGACTATTTTTTGAACCTTAGTTGCAGTTTAGAACAGTTTTTTTGCACGATAATTTTTCCAATTTAAAATACTAAAACTATGCCTTACTTATATTTAATACTGTTATAATTATATTCAAAAGTTAAATATTGACTGAAACTATTTTCCTATTGAAATGTTTTACGAAATTATCGGAAACGGTTATTGAAAATTCGCATATTCAAAATCGCTTGATCAAAATATGTTCGGCTATTTTATTTCGGGAATTTTTGTGTTCAAATGCGAACGGATCAATATGTTGTTGGATTCTTTCAGGTATGCAATTGCGAGTCGTTTCGGTTACGAGTTCCAGTTAATTTAACTGAATGCGGTCACTAAATTGCGATAATTATTTACAGTTTTCGGATGCATTAATGCAGTGTTGCGTCCGAAAGCATTTAATCCCGTGCAGTTTGAATTCCGTGCTCGAATTTCACATATTTAAATGGAATATTGATTAAATTATTCGACGTCCAATGGTTTTATTAAAGTGTAATGAAGCTGATACTGTTTTAAAATATTCAATGGGGTTTTAGAGCTTTTACGCAGCGCGATAAAAGCTGTGGTGTGTGAAATTAATGAGTATTTGTTGGTGTAATTAATTTTGTCGGGGTCTGATAATTTTATCTTGATAATAAGTAATTATATCAAAACTGTTTACTCATTTTTATAAGAATTTTTATAAAATTTTTAAGTCACACTTTCCTATATAAAACCATAAAGGTTTGTCGGTGAACTTTTACGAAGATTCTCTCTCTTTTACATATTACATAGCCTCACCTTTGAAACTTTCACGTGGAAAACTGTTAGAATTTTCATTTTTCTTGTTGAAAGCAATCGTTCGTTCAGCTTCAGAGGAATATTCAAAGAGCATTTCTGCAGAGGAACACACACACAAAAGACCCCACCTTATTATTGTGTAATATCGAACGCCGCTAAAACTCGTCTTCGTTCGCCATAACTCAGATGTTTATTGTTATGATAATGCCAATAGCTATTAGATAGCGACACGGCCAAATATGAAATATTATATTATATATTATTAATATACATATATTTTCGCGGTGCTTCGTCGAATCGGGTAATATATATTTCCGATCCGAAGTCAGTGTCTGGTTTATCTTAGGTCGTATAATATCGGTATTGTCCGCTATGTTATAGAAAGTGATAATTATATATTGTTTCGGGTGATTATATTGTATTCATATGAAATCCGAATTTGAATCTTTTTTGGCAAAATATAGAAAAAATCATACAATATTATATGTATAGGAACGTGTAGATTATAATTTAACGGTGAAATGAATTTTGGAATGGGAACATCGATAAATTTTCCCCTGTATTGGCAAAACCTAAAACCACATCATCAATAAATTAAAATGATCGAATCCAATCGTCAAAATAAACTGAGAAACTAAATTACAAGCGATATTGAAGTTTGTAGAATTATGAAAGCGTATCGAAATGACTATGGACACAGTCAAACAATCAACATTGTTTGAAGCCAACTACAAGCTGTTAACAAATGAGTAATTGAAAAAGCTTATTATCAAGTTTACAATTCAAAACAGATTGAAATAGTTAGTACGGAATTGATGGTATTAAAAAAAATTGAATTAAAAAAATATGTGTATGAAAATGAGTTTTTTATATGAAACCATAAAAAAGACGTGAAATTGAGAAAACATTTTCATATTATTCAAATATCATTTTTTTTCGTTCACAGTTTAATTAGTGCTATCGGTGACATTTTCGTATCGGTATAGATTTTCTATATTTGTAGTGAAACTGTATACACGTTGTTGTCGGTTGCTATTTTTGTGTACGTAATTGACATTCGATACTCGTAAATAAGAGCGAAAATTCGGGACTCGAATTGCCTCCGTGTCTATAAAAGTGGTTCTAAATGGATCGTATTTTATTATTTATGTTAGTTTTATTTGTATGTCAGAAATTCCTGTTTATTCTATCGAAGTTAAACATGACAAATGAGGACGTTAATTAATCTAGAAATAATGTATACAGAAATGTAATTAACGAAATCTATATATAAAAAATATTCGATTCATTATAAAAATATTATATGATCGACGTTGTTTGAATTTAAAATATTGTTCATTTCATCCGAGTACCCACTATTTGTTAGTCGGAGACAAAGCGAATTAAAATGCAAATCGAATCTACATCCAGCGCCAAGATAATGCAAAAAAAAAAACAGTTTATTTTGATCGAAAGAAAAGTTTCCCCGTCGTATAATAATACCGAAAAAATATATAATATATATCCAGCTAGGGAAGAATCGCGTTCTTTATCGCCTAATATGTGCCATTTGTCACCGTTCTTTTTCCACGTTTTCACGCTCCATCAGATAAATTCCACATAAAAACGGGTCAGAAAGGGTGACGCCATTTCATCAAACATATTCACGAGATTAGATCTTCGAAAAAAGGGGAAAAAATACGTACACGTACCTAAGTTGTTTTGGAAGATTTGAATTAACGATCCGCGGAATAGTTTCAACATTTTCCCCGCATCTACCCAAACGGAATCTCGTTTCAACTAAATTTGCATATTTTTCTCGTTTTGAAATGATTTGATCATATATTTTTTAAATGTAGAATACATCTTGCTTATTTGAAAAAAATATTTAGATATTTTCTTGAAAAATAAAGAATATGAATTGTCGAATGAGCTGTTTAGAAGCAATTGCCTACAAGTAATTTTTTATTTTTTATTTTCAGATTTTATTATATTTTAATGAAATAAATAATATTGTTTGGTATTTAAAAATGATTTAATCATCATTAATTTTATTCCATGTTTGAAAATCTTTTATTTTTTTTACTTTTGAATATGTTGTATAGTAATTTTAATTATATCTCAATTGACTCGATCGTATTGACTTCTGAATGTTTCACATTGAACAATCTTGATATAAAAACATAATTCTTATAATTAAAAAAAAACCTAATCAAATTTCTTATAAAATTTAAAATTTCTCCCGCGAACTTCACACGCGCATATACAAACCCTGCGACTTAATACGTTTGAAATATGCACGCCCGTTAGCGAGATCACATCATTTTTGAACATAATTAATGTACGGCTGGCATAGGAGAACGAGAGTAATGCCTTAACGTATTATACATACTATAGGGTAGTTCAGAAAGCAACGGCCTTATCGTGCGTTCGCACGAACAACGGTACCGCCGTCTGAGATTAAAGCTTAAAGCTCCCGAGCGAGCTTTTGATAAGGAGGCTCTCGCCCCCTAGCCTCGTCGTGGGCCTGGCGGGCCTGGGCACATCAATCGACATTATCCAGGACATTTACATGCCAAAGGATCGCCGAAGGGATCCTAGGGCGCCGCTGATTTTTCACGCGGGATCATCTGATTTTGCGAGGGTTGTGCTAGTTTCGATGGAGTTGTCATTTTTTAGTTAGGGTCAAGTAAAATTTTAGGATACAATCCGATTATGGTTGTGATGTAGATTTGAATATTTTGGGAGAATTGCGGTGTGGAATTCGGGATCGATTGGGATTTCGGATTATCGGAATTGTGGTGTTCGAAAGTTTGAAGTTGACGGTTTGAGATTTCGTGCGAATTTCTAATATTTGTGATTGATTTTAATATATAAAATTTTTAGAGTTATGATGTTTTATATGATATATGTATATTTTATTGCATAAAAGCAATTCGAGAGATCGTAATATTTTTAATACAACTTATTAAAACTTCGCATTCAAATATTTATCAACAACAATATGAATTATTCATGTTGCGATACATACACAGTGCGCATAAATATTAAGTCGCTCTCTTAAAATAGAGCGCGAAGAATTTTCGTATATAAGTTTCTCTTCGCGGAAAAACTTTTCGTACATTTTTCATGCAAAAATTCACTTAAAAACATTTCGAAGCAAAGCCGCTTTTCCATTGCGAAAAAAAAACTCGAATATATTCGCCTATTAAAACGAAATATATGACGCGAGAGTGATTTATTCATAGCGTCCCGAAAAACGGTGCGAATTTCGCATATTTTCCTTTAACACAATATACTAATATTTTCAAGGAAGGATTATAGTGATGCAATTACGGATAAACGTCGAAGTATAAAAATAAAAATAAACCGGTAATGACGTTCATATTTCAGAGATCCTTTCGCCCCCGTTCGGGAAGACCCCGGGCTAAGGGCGCGGTCTTTGTCTTTTAATAAATAAGAAGGGCGAAAGTGAAAAAGAAGCAGAAACATAACGCGCGAAAATTGCTAACGATTCAAAATTCGATACTGCGAAACAACAAAGGGCCGGAAGGGTCGGCGAATAATAAAAAACGCGCTTTTTTTTTCGGCGTCGTCGAATAAACGTCGACTGGTGCTTTTAGTCGTAAATGAAATCGAAGGGTTTCTCTCGTGATTTATTCAAGATCTGCTCGAGGTTCGGGCCCATTGTCGGTCGTTGTTTTTGTTGTTGTTGCTTGGCACCGTTCGATGCAAACAAATCGACAAGGGTCCTTTTTCGACGAAAAAGAGGGAAAATTAACTCTGAAAGGACCACTCTCCTGCGGACGCCATCCCCATTGAGTAATTTGTGTGCCGCGTCAATGTGTATTTATAATATAAAACGCTTCGAACGGAGGCCGTTAATTTATTGTTTCGATTTTTCGAAATTCGACACGCAAAATAAAGGTTTTTTAATTAGATCCCGACAACAAAAGATAACATAAATGTGTTCTGGAAATAAGCGACAGTTTAATTATAAAAGTGAAAGTAAACATATTTACTGACATTTTTTATTTTAATGAGAAATTGTGCTAAGAATTAAATTAAAAATTTAATGAAACTTTTATATGTATATGACGTATTTCTATCTTTAAGTTTTTTCATTGAAAAAAAAATGCAAATCGAACTTCGAAAGTGAGTTGTTTTAATGAGGTCCTTAGGGTTTCCTTAACAGTCGAAGGTGTCCGTCAATTTGAAATAGGTCTTTCTTCTCGCTGTTTTTTTGCTCAATATACATTTTTACAGACTATTCAAACAATTCTAACTTTAATTTACTCCCGAGACGAAAGCAACGACAGAATCGACAACGAGCACGTTTTTTAATAAAATTTCTTTTTTTAATCATCAGGAGCCATTCGGGGGATAATCCTGGAACCTCATTCTCGTCATCTGGAGCCTGTGGAGGCATTTTTGGGTGTTCCTTACGGCTTTGCAGAACGTCTCCAACCTCCAAGACCACCCAAAAATTGGCAGGGCACACGATTAGCAGATTCTTTTGGACCTGTCTGTCCCCAGAGATATCCTGACGTCTCCAACAGGTATTTATCTATTTTTTTTATTTAAAATTTTCACAATTTTATAAGATTATAACACTTATATCGTAAATAGAACAATTAACACTTAAATGAACTTTTTTGAATATTTTGCTCATTTAATTAAAAAAAAATAAGATAGTTTCATTGTACTACAATCTATTACGAATGGGAATAATAATCCATATCTATTTATAAACCAGAAGATGGAAGGTCGAGTGTTTTTTCAGGATGATCACTGTTGTATCGAAGACGCTTGACTGAAAGCGTCCGTTTGTTTGCTCGTGCCGATCTTTCAGACCTTTTTTGTCAGGATAATCCCGTTATTATGGCTGATCTTGGTCCTGAAGCTGTCACTTCGTCTTTGTCGTCTTTTGCTTTTCACACAGAGGAATTTTGGACCTTTTGTTTGCGGAATGTGATGTATGTTGTCCGATGCGTGCGGATATTTGCGTTCGATATGACAAGTAACGCTAGAAGATGAGAGCTTGTGTAATATAATATTTTATTATTCATAAATTCTGTATACAATATCCGAATGTTTTTTCGTTTATATAAACGTATGAGTTAATAATCCGATAATTAATATTTGATTCATCACCTAAAATTCCGTGCAAACATCACTAATACCATTTTAATTGAAATTCAATCTACGAATCACAGAAATATTATATCAGAATTAATTTGGTTACATTAAACGATTTATAACCATTTCAACGATCATTCAAAATAAATTTACTTAAAAATACAAGTTAATCCTTTTGGGTTTATATTTCGAACGAATACGGGATCGAATCTTTTTTCCTGAATAATTCCGATCAATTTAATTGTAGCAGATCAACGATTCTGAAAAACGTATATACGCTCCGCACATAACGAGATAATAATGAGCAGAATTTCCATAATGTCCCGTGGCATTATATTTTTCAATGCGCCCCGAGTATGGGGAACAATTTGCGACGGGTCCGAGGGATTCGTCTTAAGCCTTATTATAATTCCGAACTTGGCGAAATATCTCATCAATAAGCTGTCCGGGACGGGGCGGACTTATTACATTTTTCCCCTTCCAAAAGGAAGGGGAGGGGTGAGGGGAGGGACGGTTTTCCCGGCGACGAGTTTTCCGTAAAGCCTCCGCTTCCGTTTCGAACCCATCCCCGGGAATATCGTCTGTCGTCTTCCGAGGACTTGTCACGGCCTCGTCTTTTATTTTAAAGGAGTGGACTTTGCTCTAAGAAGTACGCTTTGACCTCGATTTATGTCTAAAATGTTTAGAGGAATTCAGAGAAAATATCATAAAAAACTTTAATATATATTGAGTCCATACCGATACACTTTGGTCTGTTTTTATGTGGATTTTTTTAAAGCGATTTCGAAGTTATGCGGTTCAAAAATAATGGAACCTATCCCTCATTTCTATAGAGGACAAAGATTGTTTTATGCGAATGCACATAAAAAAAATCTAAAATGAACACTAGTGCAAGTTATAATAGTTAAAATGTGAGTGTGTATAGGGCGTTGGGCGAACGGAATTATTTTTAAATTTGGCAACTCGCATCTTTGCATTTGAATTCTTTCTTCTATTTCTCTTCTTGAATTATCTTAACTATGCCGATTATTATCGTTTAGTGATGATAATTCTGATATATTTTCATAAATATGTATGCTGACTAATGTTTTAATGCAATTTTTGGTACATTATATCACATTGATTTGAAGTTTTGCAGTTTTAAAAAATAATGGAACCTAACCCTCAGTTTTCTATGTAGTTCAAGTCTTTTTTTATGCGAATTTTTTATATGCGGACGTATCTATGGCATAAAAACAGACCCAAATGTATACAAAATATCTATAAATACAATTTAAAATTAATATAAAAGTTTGACCTTTTGAAAATTAACCGTCACTCGTATTTATTAATCGCGTAAAATCATATTGCGTGAAATGAAAATTTGTCGTGTTTTTTCGGCTGTAAAAGAAAAAAAAATTAAAATTAAGTCTTTATAAATGAGGGTTGAGTGTATATGAGTATACAATGAATTAGAGAGATTCATAGAGACAGGACTTTCGGTAGAAAGAAGTTATTAGCGATCGGAAGGAAACCCAATAAATGCGATCGTGATTTTTGTGATTGGCATTTATGCGAATGCCGGAGTTTGAGTGGAAAAAAATATTTTTTCCTATGCTCGAATATATTTTTTTCCGAGTTCGTTTTTTCAGTCAGAATTTCTTTTTTTAGTATTTTTTTTCGGTTGAAGCGAGCGTTCGCCATCCGGCGTCTCATGATTTTGTTGACTTACAATTATAAATATTCAATGAGCCGGAAAATGGAATTTTTTCTCGCCATATAATTCCGGACGTCTCTAAATGATTGTATATTAAATCATAAATCCATTCTTTCGATATAAAGGCGTATAAAAAAAAAAAACAAGCGAAACAATTTCTCATTTATTCGGGTCGCTAAAGGTTTTGGAACGAGTGGAACTTAAGTGTGCGGTGAATTGAATGTTTATTTTTTATATTTTGTGAAAACGATAAAAATGCACCTTACAGTTTTATGTTTTCAGTATAAAAGTAAGCACGTTGAAGGAAAATAAATAAAAAATAAAGTTTAGTGGTAGATTGAGTGAAATTCACATGAAAAAGTGCAAAAGTTTTTCGCGAAAGTTTCAAACTAAAATTTCTCAATGATACTCAAAAATATATTCTTCAACACTGGAGTGTTGTGAAGTTTTATCATCATATCACTTTGACTATAGTTTTTATACCACAAAGATAATATTATTGAAAAATTTTATGCTCGAAATGAACATTAAACTTTCAATTAGTATCTAATATCAAACGGAAGCCCTTATTATAATATATACGCAAAATAAAACTATCACAATTTCTACATTTACAAAATATAAAGTATCCATTTCAACATACATAATACAAAACTACGCTGACAAAAATCCATCAAGAAGAACACACACAACGTCACCGGGTCGCTAAAAACTACCCGGAGACCCGCGGAGGCCTCCCCGGAAAACTCATACCCGCTTTTCCGGGAATTTTCCGACCTCCAAAGAACAAAGAATGGCCAGGCCGAACTTTCCACAAACGACTTCTGATACTGTTCCTAGATTAAGTTCGGCGTGTCCCGGGCTTAACCCGCCCGCACGGGTTTGATTTAACAGACGAAACGCACCCTAGTATATATACATATGTTGTGTGCCACACATACATGCGAGGGCCTCGTGAGCGTATATAGATGGTGTAATGTATTATTATATTCGTACGTATGGGCGGTGAGGGTTGTTTCGATGTGATGTAATACGTCAATATAATCTTAGTGTAAGTTAGACCGTAATTTAGTGGGTCGTATGCGAGTTTATTGGAGGCGTAGCCGCGTATTCAAATCACGGTTGAGGATCGTTCTCGACGTTTATCGATTGGTTATTTATTGTGATAAGGCTTGATTTATAGATCAGGATTGGGAAATTTGGAAAAATGTAGGAAAACTTCCTTATTTATTAAATTCGGGTCCGTATGTGATCGCATGATGTTGCTCTGAGATTATTTGATAGAGGATGGTTTTTAGTATTGAAAGTTTATGCAAAAATATGTTTTTTTTAAATCATAATATATGTATGTATGTTATAAACGAAAATTTATAATATTTTGATATTATCTAAAAGGGTTTGTTCTGAAGTTGAAGCTCTATAAGCTATCATCATTATCATTGTAATCGGCCTTTACAATATCCGGCACAAGATAAAGAAGCCTTTCCGATATTCATCGTAAATTTGAGTATTTCATCCTTATCTTTCGAACTTACTTTATGATATTATTAATATTAATACTCATTTCGTAATAATATTAATTTACTTATCACTTATATTATATCGTGAATGTTCAAGGGTTGTCCAAGGAAGAAATAAGAACCCTTGGCACTTTTTTATGTTCACACGATCAGAGCTCAAACGATTAGTATTTTCTCTTTTTTTTTGTATAGTTTGATATGTACTTATCGGGTACGTATTTTCAAAAGTTAATTATGTTTTAAAATATTTAAAGAATATAATTTTAACTTTAAAATTTAAAAATATAACACATACTCGTAGTGCAATATCGGTAATGTCTTGTAATTTGTAGTGTTGCGGAAGCGGCACGCGTGCGTCGAGCGCAAATGGAAGCTCGCACGAAATTGCAGATTATCATTACGGCACATGTGTTTCACTTTATGTGCATGTGCGAATTTGTATCGCACACATAAGCGAAATGCCACTATTTCACAATGGTTTGTAATATGGGGGGTTGTTTGGCAATAAATGAAGTTATAACGTGAAATATGCGTTCATTTGCAGTGAATAATAACGCCACGCGCGCAATGGACGATATTTCCCACGGAAATTTGCAATTGTTGCCGATATTTTTTATGGGCTGACGCATTTTGGAATGAAAAAATGATAGTTTGTGATATGTGATTCTTATTTTTTTTTATATTAATTTAATATTAAGAAAATTTTTAAACTAAACACGTGAAGATAGACAATTTAATTTCTTAGATTCTCATCGCATTTTAAATCATTGAAATTGATCTGAAACCAAATTTCATTGGATAAAATAATACTTTACATCCATACATACATTTTTTTGATCAGAACGAAAACAATAACATTTAAAATGTTTATTTTCAGGAGTGCCGCATTAACGAGGATGCCACTGGGGAGATATCAGCATCTGAGAAAAATGGCGCCGTTACTCATGAACCAGAGCGAGGATTGCCTCTATCTCAACATCTACGTGCCCAGCAGTGGTACGTGTGTTCCCCTCATTGAATTTATTACTAATCTATGCCGAACGAACCGCTTTCGGAATAAATCAACATTTATATTGTACGTCCGTGGAAGTTTTGGGGTCGATGGCGGTCGAAGCCTGGCAAAAGTTACCACGCGCTATAACGATCTGTGTGAATTTATATTCGGCAAAGATTTACTTTATGACGAATCTCGTTTGATTTTTCAATGATTGAAATTTTGATTCTACATCATAAATTGGTTCAAGTTTTCAACGAGAAATTTATGCATTCTTATTTAAGTCGACTAATAATGAACATGAAGTATAATATTTCCTACAGTTTTTAAACCTAAAATTCAACATTTTAAATTTAAAACTCAATGGTATACTATATATATAATACTTTTCTGAAGTTGAATTTGAAATGCAAACACTTCAAATCAACTATAGGAAAATATTACTAAGAGCGTTGTCATAATAATCAATGAAATTCATTACTACGAATTCTTGTTGATTTATCGAATTCGAAGTGTAAAACGTTGAATTTAAATTTTAAAAACTACCAAGATATATATTATATCAATGGTTGAAATTTCAATTTTGCATTATAAATTAGTTCATGTTTTCATCGTAAAATTTATGTATTCCAATTCTAGTTAACTAATACAGTTTTCGAAATGTAAAACGTTGAGTTTGAAGTATAAAATCCGTACCGATATGTATAATATTATATAATATATAAATGGTTGAAGTTTAGATCCTACATTATAAATTAGTTCAAGTTCTCATCAAGAAATTTATGTATTCTAATTATAGTTGACAATACAGTTTTTGAAATGTAAAACGTTGAATTTAAAGTGTAAAAACTGTAATGACATAAAGTACTTTCTACCTAGACGTTTTTAGACAGACGTCCTAATTGTCAGCATATATATTTGTATATTCTTAGAATTAATAACAAAAGTGTACTTACATGGAGACAGGAATGTTTAAATATTTATTTAGAGTCGAAATAATTCACGAGGACGCCGAGCACCGTTTTTATAAAATAAAAACGTCTCATTTTTCGTGATTTGTTTCTGTAATTCTACGCAATGAATTATAATTTATTCGTTCACGCTCACCGGGCACGGGCACGAGAATTAATGGTGATATTTCAACAACGGAAAATGCGTGAGCGGAAACAGCGAAAAAATATTTTATGTAATAGTTGCTGTTAGTCGACACATATGACGTGAAATATTATCTCGGCGTCTTTATCAAACTAGAATTTAATTAAATGCGATGTGAAATTGGATCGGAGGTGAAAATTTCACGGGGAAAACTCAATATATCTTCATTAAGGCTCCGGTTTTAATATACGTTTTTTTCATGTCTGTTTAGTCGCTTGATGGGTATTTTGAAAATTGTTGGGTATTTTGAGTAAATTGTTTTTTATGGGTCTTCTATTTGAATTGAATTTACATTGTTATTATACACAATTTCGTTTCGTATATAATATAAAAATAATGCAATTGAATTAATTTTTATTGTATCAACTAAATTGATGGTTTTAGTCATGTGACATACTTATTTCCGTTGAATGAACATAATGAAATGACATTGATTTAATATTTTATCTATTTGATTCTGACACAAATATGTCTTTGGTATTTTATTCGAGTAGCTTTCGCGGAAGCAAACACTACATTTTATTACTTCCTTCAAATCAAGATTGATGCGTGATGTGAGCTACGGTGATTAAATGCGACACCTTCTTCGCGAGAGATATTTTTTTCCGTGGAGCTTCAGGTTTTTCCTTCAGATTTTCTTGTTTTTCATTTTGTTTTCGCAACGAGGAACGTCTTCCGTAAGCCAAAATAAACCGAGTGAACCATTATTCTTCGACAAAAAAGTATATATTTTTCATTATACATTTTTAAAGCGTAAGAACGATCGACCTTCGACATGACCCTTGAGAGAAGTTTCTTAAAGTATAATAGAAGAAAGTTTTGGAAAATTTCGTCCATGTTCAGATAATATTATATAAAAATAGTACAAAATATTCGAATCTATATTATATAAACTATTCAAAAAAATTATGAAAAATTATGTCCATTTACTCATTTCGTTAAAATATCTTTCACCTTTTCATTTCTGAATATGTATTATATATTATATTTCAGAAGCTTTCTTCTTAATTTTTTCAATTGTATTGAACGGTATATTTATTGATTGAATATTTTCATTTAAGTCAACAGGGGTTTATAAAATAAGTACCTGAAATAAAAAAGGACATAAGTACCAACAAATTCAAAATCGATTTTATGCCAAAAATACGTTTTATATACCAACGTTCATATTTTAAAATATAGTTGAAGTCTCCAAAATATGCTCAAATGTCCCTAAAATGTATAGTGATTTTTATTAGTATACATTATTAACAGCGAACTTGTATCGTTTATATGCGCTACTATGGGAATTTCTTTACAAAAATCGTAATATTTCAAAATCTCAAAAATGTCATTTATTTATTTTCCGTATTCAAATACAAACAATATTTAAAATCACGTACGAATACAACGATACGGAACAACTTCGAGCATGACCCATGCATCGTCGTTATCACTATGCAAATCTAAACAAGCTTACACGGACAAGATACTCGTGATATTCCACCTGGAATATCACTATTCGAAGACCGCTCGCTCCAGGACGATCCCACAAGAGATTTTCCATCGAATTTACTCCAGGACCCGGAACAATAACACGTCTGCAAAGCAGAGGATTCGATCTCGTCATCCGCCCACGCCCGCCCACTTCCCTAGGGCGGGAGTCTGTCGAAGGCGAGCTGCATACGCAATGAGCCCTCCAAGTGGACTTTGGATTATGCGATGCATAATATTAATATTGGCCGTGGAATAGGGATTATGCTTGGTTGGCCATCAACAGTGACGTTTAATTAAAATGTCGTTCAAAATGTCGGCTGTGGTTGGTTTTTGAGTTGAGTTTCGGATTTGGCGTCGGTGGTGAAGTTTCGATTGGTTTTGTTCGAGGTTTTTATGTGGATTGGAAATTGTTAAGGTTTTTACGGTGTTTGTTGGTTTTTGGGTAATGAGTTTTTTGTTTGGGTTTGTAAGGGTGATGTTTGGATTTGTGCGATGTTAGGTAATTATGAGTGATTTTTTTAATGTAATTTTTGATGAATATCGTTAAAGATTTGTTTTTTTAAAACATGTTTTGAAAGCTGGTTATTATTATATCATTTATATTGTATTTAAATTAAAATTATTTTATTCATTGAACGAATCATTCAGAAAATAATGAAATTATGTCTATTTCTCGAAATCTTGCTCATATCTAAAAACCCCGTTTTAGCTTCTGAATATGTTGCATAGTAATTTCAATATTATTATGTAAATTTCATCAATTTTAGTTTAACGCAATAATCACATTGACTTCAGAATGGCTCACGTGCAACTTATATAATATCCATTGCAAGACAAGACCTCTCGAATATATAATCGGAAGTTAGCAAGTTAAATTAACTATTGTTAGATAACTTTTGATGAGTTTAAATATTAAAAAGCATCCCTAATCAAACAATCTCAAACCTGTTAATACTCGTATCCTATATACTGACTATATCAATAGAAACATTTAAAAAATATATATTATATAACATTTCATAGACGCTGATCGATTTTTTATACAAAAACCATTCCCGATAACGCGAAATACGAAAATGCACATAAATTTGCGGCGAATTCAATTTTCCAAAAAAAAAACATCCTCAAATATATACGGGTCGAAAGTGCATATTGAGATTGCACACCTCGAGGGAATCTCACCGCCGCACGGAGAAATAACCCCATTTCAACCCATTCTCCATCTCACCGACCAAAACGGGTACACCCCCACACAGAGCGAGAAGCAGCCATAATCCAGAGTTTGCATGCAAGGCGGGAATATTCAAACGCGCTTAAGTCGGCCGCCGGAGCGATTTACGACACCTAAGAGTTTTCCCTTCCAACAGGAAACTTCCAGGACGTCGCCGTAAATAGTCGCCGAATAGTGTTCGAACACGTGCCTGGAGAACGTGAGGGGTTAGATTGCACCGGTAGGTGGGCGGGTCCGCCCTCAGAAGACGGTATGCGAAAAAATTTGGCGAAAGTCGAGTTTGTCGCGTCGCCGAGGAAGCAGGTGCTCGAGATTTATGGAGGAAAGTTAACGTTTGCGCTAACTGCTCTGTGGAAGGATTTAGTGCGCGATTGTGTATTGTTCTGAGGATTGGGCGTGGATTTTGGGGTTTGGTGGGGATGAATTGAAATTTTTGAGGTTTGAAATGAAGGGAGGGGTGTGTGTGAGGGTGGAGAATTTTCGGTTTGGTGTGTGATGTTGGATGTTTGGTGAGTTTGAGATTTTGGTGATGAAGTTTTATGTTGGGTTGAGAAATCTATTAAGCCAAAGTGGTATGTTTGTATTTTGTTTTGTACTGAATTAAGTGAGTTTGAATAAATAAATATAAAAGTTTATCACAGCGGAGTAATGAAAATCTTAAAATAGCTTCTATTCCTGGTTTTTATTTATTTAAACCATTCCAGAAATTGCTAAGAGCAACAAATACTAACTAGTAAAACTCTGTTTTGTTTGACTGCTATTACGCTTTTAAAGTGGGAGTCTATACTTTTTATTTTTAATTTATATTTAAGCTTTTATGATTTGGAATGTTTTTATATTATCTTGAATAATTTTATGAAACTAAAATTATATAAAAATTTTACTGTAATATTTTTATTGTTTATTTATATAAAATCCAATTTTTTTCAAATTAGAAAAGGAAGCGTCTAAAATATTTTTCATCACAGTAAATTCTATGATTTGAATACCGGAAATAAATAAGTAAGTTCATTTTTAATATTTTGAGATATAACAGTTTTTAAGAAATTCCTATAGTGGGGCATACAGATACAACTAACACAAGTTCGCTATTCATATATTATACGTTATTATAATAAAACCAGATTTTGGGAACTTCAATAATATTTTAAATCATCATAGAACGTATTTATGGCACAAAATTTACTTAAGTCAATTTTTTATTTTTTATATTCAAAATTAATTATCGTTCAGAATCAAATAATAAAACACCAGTCCAGACATTTACTATTCCTAGACAATAAAAACCGCAACCCGCGCACGCGACACACCCAAAATTCACCGACTTCACAACATTTTTTCCCACAAAAAGCATTAAGAAAACATCAAGCCAACATTTGAATAATCCAATATGTAAGACAAGAACGTAACATATTCTTGAATTACAAGATAAAGATCATTCGGGCCGGGACCGAGCCGCTAACGGCGTCGTTTTGACAGGACGTGTCTAGCATTTGATACCGCAGAGCCTTGCTAGCACGTTTAACATCGCACACTTACGAGAAAATTGATAATATTTTCATTGGGGTATCCGGAAAATTCCGGGAACCCCCGGCTCTTCGGTACAAGGGCCAGTTTAATTTTTGAACGATCCGGGGATTCGCACAAAGGTCCCAGAACTGCACACTCGGCCCTTTCGTAAGACGATACGAAAGTTTTGATCGTCTTCTGCGAATATAAACCGTGAATTATGTGAGTAAGATTGACCTTTAAGTTGTTATTAATACAGTGATGTTAAATTAAAGTTTGAGGTTCGTTGTGAGGCTTGTTTATTGTGTGCGGATTAAATTTGCGCACATGCGGACCGTGTTAATAGTTTTTGGATTAATTTGTGTTGAAATTTTATGGGGGTGATTTAAACGGGGGTTATATGAAATAAATTTGTATTAAATATGAGTATTTAATGCAATTAGTGTGCATTAATAAAATAATGTGTGCATTTTGCACGAGGATTCAAATGTGTGCATTCGAAAAAATATTTTGTTCGTTAAAAAAATCTGTACCCTAAAACGAATGAAACATTCATTAGATTGATTATAAATAAAGGTAGGCAACGCCGTAAATGCGAACAGGGTGAAATATCAATCGCAAGACCCATTATTCACAATTTTTCATTTAAAAAATAGATTGTGACGAATTACTTGTGCATTAGAATAATATACGATGCGCATAATTTTTGGTGTATTAAATAATCTATTAATCATAACGTTCTGTTTCTCCGTTTATACGTAAACAAAAGTAAACTTTGACATCGTATATTATTCTAACGCTCAAGTAACTCGTTTCAAAGCACAATCTACATATATTTTTTTTAATACCCAGTTAAAATTTTTATTTAAATTAAAAAAAAGTTGTAAATCGATGTAATTTATATTAGAACAGCGAAAGTACTACTTGTTATTTTTAATTCATTAAATGAAACGGAAAAGTATCTCTGAGCGCAAAAAAAGTTGTAAATCTAATTAGAGTAAAAGTACGTTTTTAATTTGAAGAAATTGAAAATTAGCGGAAAAAAAAAGATAATTATTTCGAAAAGAGGGGGAGAGAGTCCAACAGAACACGCGCTTCGAAAAACAAAAAAAATTGGAACGTTTTCGAGTTATTAATTTTTTTTATTCGCCGGCCACTCGTCCGAAGTTGGCCACTCTCTTCTAGCGACGAGTCAAATTAATCTAAAAGCTTTCTTTTTTTTATTCCCGTTCTTCCCTTGTTCGCCTTCGAGCTTTTTCCTCTTTTATCTGCTTATCAATGGGGCAAACAAAGAATGCCCCTGATTGATCGCGCGAGAAGGGAGAGAGAAAATATTAAGGTGATTTTTTTTGATTATTTTTGTTTTCCGCAGATTCATAATATAATTTTTAGTACTTCATTAAGGCCGGGAAAATGTGCGACTGGAAAATATTCGCGTGCGAAGTGAAACCGAACAAAGCCCAATGGATTTAATGATATCGAAAATTCGCGAGCGATCGTAAATTACGCAATTTCATACAGTCAATAAATAAAATAAAAAAGTGTGTTTGCAAATTTAATTTATCAACGAGCACGTTCGTTCTATAAAAGCATTTTATATCGGTTTTACGCTTTTGAACTTTTCAATGTCAGCCTTCAAAGTGAAGGAGTATTGCGCAATAAGTCGGCGCTTGTTTGATCCATCATATTTTTGTTTGAATTAATCACGGACAATACAAGTGTTGTTTTAAATACGGCGAAAGGATTTTGCATGCTTTGAATATGCTAAATAATAAAATGAAAATCATAATGTATACACGCTGCGTGAATTGTTTACAATCCAACCTTCACATAATATTATAATCAAGAATATATTATTCAAATTTCTGAAAATACATGCGCCGAAAGAACTTCAACGAATATTTTGAAATTCGCTTTTCTCGAATTAAGACTCATTTTTTTTTAATTATTCAAAAATCACGTAGACTCCATTCGAAGGAAGTCGCACAGTCTCAAATCCTCGTCGCACTTTATTTCAAATGTACCACTTTTACCGCGAAGAGACGAGGCCTTAACAGCGCCTGCGACGACCTCGAAAGAGAGCTTCGAGTTTTATTACACGGGCCACTTTAACCTTGCGTTTGTCGAGCTGAAAAAAAACCGAGAAAATACCGAAAAAACGTGCGTTCGCCCCGAAAACCAGGTGTACGTACCTTTTTTTCATCCAGACCAGGTGGAGAGGTTCGAAGTTATGTGGTGAATACGGGTGCGGCTTACGCCTTATTTATTTAAAGCCCACCTCGCACTCGAGCGAGTGTGTGCTTTTTTATTTTATTTTTATTTGTATTCGTGCTTTTTTCATTTTATTCCGGTGCAGGGGGGAGGCTTTATTCCGGTCGCACCGTAATAAAAATCGGGTCGAGCGCGAAAAATTATCGGCACTCGTTTTTTTTAGCGCGTGTATATTTCTCCGTTTGAGGACAATGCGAGTAAAGCTCGGCTTTATCGGCGGTAAGGGTGCCTTTTTTAAGTGTGGTAGGAAATTTCGTTTGAGTGTTATGTACTGAGTTATAGCCGTGCGGGCTTAATGATGCGATTGTGCAATTGTCGCATAAGAGTTCGTGTGCATGTGTAATGAAAGTGGACTAGGCTTGTGCTGATTTTGAGTTTTTGATAAATTCGCGAAAAAACAATTATTAAATTATGGCATGTTGGGTATCAGAACATATAATATACCCTGGAAAAATACCCTCCCCGGAAATAAACCTCCCGACAAAAACTCCTGTGACTATTAACCCCCGTCATGGATTTGAAAATAAGTATTTTATATAAATTATCAGTATTTATAATAAAAAGTCAATGTTTAAATATAATAGTCAGTTTCAAACATAAAAAAATGTAAATCTATGATGCCCATGATTGATAAAACGTACGGATTGTATTCGTTTTGACATTTTATAATTTTATTTCATATTTCGATTAAATTATAAATAATTGCACTCTATTCAAATACGATAAATCGATGCGAGGTTAATATTTTAAGATAAACCGCCATAATACAATAATAAATTTATTGATTTAATATTTAATTTTTGTAATATTATAAGATAGCCGGAAATTGCATATTTTTTACTACCGAACACCCTATACTGCCGTATAGATTAATTATTATTTATTTATTACTATTTTAAAGTAATTTTTATCCATGGCTGAAGATTAATTGTCAATGCATTTTTTGTCTAGGTGGTAAATGTCCTAAAACCGATATGTTGGATTGTTTTATTATGAGTAATTCGGTCCGAGTTTGGTTTCCTCTGAAATTTCGAATAGGTCAAAAGGACATTCCATACCCTTGGTCGTGTGAAGTTGAAAATGATTTCCAGAATAAACCGAACAATTTGCTTAATAAATCGATTCCGAAGCAAAAGCAATTTATTTTAACTTTATAAATTATTGGGCGTGCAAAAAGGCAAAGTAAACGTTGACTTACTGTTCAGATATTCAATTTGTCGAATAATAACACTTTGACGGTTTATTATGAAAACTTCGATTCCGCCTTTCGATCGATTTCCTTATCGCAAAATATTCCGAACTAATATTTTTTTCTAAAATAAACTTTCTCGTATTTTTTTCAGGAAACACCGGAGTCGAAGCACCATACGCAGTGATAGTATGGATACATGGCGATTCATACGAATGGGGTTCTGGAAACCCATACGACGGATCAGTTTTAGCAGCCCATGGACACGTCATAGTATTAACGCTCAACTTCAGACTAGGATTATTAGGTAAAGCACTTCATTTACATAAATCAGATAAGACATAGTTTAATATTTCGAGAATCCTCGAAACGGAACTAAGGACATTTCGCTCCGTCTGCCCGTCGTAACGCTTAATAATGCAGCTAACGAAGGACGAAGGGCTCGCGTCAAAGGAAAAAATTAAGGACTCGTCCTCGCTAATTGACAATGACGTAAAAAGGGACATCACTGAAAATTCTGAATTTCGCGGGTCGCGTTTTGTTTATTATTCAAGCGACGACGTCAAACGAAAAGGGTTTTTCTTTCGGGGAAATTTTAAAGATAGATTCGTTATTCGATTGAAAAAGTTGGGCGTCGCAAACATTTCAATAATGGAAGTTTTTTTGCCGAGGCCATTTTTGATCGCTTTCTGGATGTCAGTTAGTCTCGCGATGGTAATAAAATTTTTATTGAGAATCCTATATTTTTATGAGAAATTTAAAATTCAATAGAATTCAATCGGAATCAAATGATTTTTTTTTCAAAAGTTTATTTGATGAAGTTTTAATGAGGTGAATTTTCGAAGTATAATAAAAATTTTACGGCCATAATAAATTTTTAAATTGAATAAATGTATAATATTCTCTTAATACGAATACATTTGTATTATATTATATTTAATTACACACAAAAAAATAGATTTTGACCACTGGAGCGAAAACACGCGCAAAAAGCTGAAGGAATTAGCCTCGAGCGTTTCGCGCACGAAATTGTCGAAAACAAAGCGTCCGAAAAAAAAACGCAATAAAAAAATCATACAATAAAAACGCACACCCGAAATCATAACGCGTATAAGCATAAATCCGCCCACCCACACACGTAATGAACAATGAGCACCGAAAAACAATTTTTTCCGAACAAACAAAAGCTCGCGAAAGCCCAGCCGCGGTTTAATGAGATTATTTTCCACTCTGTCGTGGGAAGTCGCCGAAGCTTTTTAATTTTCTTCGGGATGGAAAAGCGGGATCCGTCCCCGAGGGGAAATTCCGAACGTCGTCGGGGACGCTTTCCATCCCGTTTTAATAACAATATCCCATTAAAAAAAGCTGGAGATCGAACGAGAGCCGCGTCGGCCGCTTATAAAGTGACCCATTAGCGTCTTATCTGAATGGAGTTCGGCCGAATAAGCTGTTTCGCTGCATCGAAAAAGTGTCCTTTTAATACGTTTTTGAATAGATGTTTGTCTTAAGCGAGGTCGTTTTTAATCCTTTAAGGATCCGGGTTCGAGTCGAGATCAGTTCAGTTAAATAGAACGGTTGGATTTTATTGTAAAACGAATATTCGGTATCGGATCGTGTGCGTTAATTTATTCTGTTTTTAAATTAAATTTAGAGTTGTATAATTGATTAAATTGTTATGAAAAATATATATTTAATTAAAAACAATTTAAAGGTTTAACAAAAATAAAAACAATCTATTTAAAGGTTTGTTTATATAGAAGTTTGTACTATATAAACTTTTTAATTATATTAATAAGGAACAAATAATTCATGTGAGTTTTAACTCACATGAATTATTAATGAAAATTTAAATTTCCAATTAAACTTTAGTAAATGGCGTATCACTAAACTAGACTACAAGACACTTAATATTAATGGTTAGACGAAAGGAATTTGTTCAAAAAAGTTTAATTTTTAATGCGAATATACAATTTGGTTTTAGAAAAGTAAACATAAATTATAAATTTTTACATATAATTTGAGGAATAGGTATCTCATGTTTGTCAAAATTGTTGATTGAAATCAAGAAAATGTTAAAAACATCGATATATGGATCAGACTACAAGTCGCTTAAAATGCACGTTTGAAGAAGTTTCAAGTTAATTTCGGTTAAAAATATTTGGTTCGAAGAAACTTTGTATAAATTGAAAAAAATAAATGATTTTTTCATAAAATTTAATGAAACAAATTTATATCTATTTCGGAACACTTCAAATTTAAGCTCCATTATTATTTCAAGACATAAATTTAACTTCGCTTTCAACAATTCTCACTTAAAAATTATAATTAATCCGACGAAAATAACTCGAACGCAAACTGTTCTCACTCCATCAACACACTTAACCCAATAACCCAATTCTCCCAGCACAAACCTCAACGCCCACCAAATTTTTTTCAAAACACTTCCCACATATTCTCAAACCTTTTTCAAAACCTCAATGCACATCCCAAAACCGATCCCAACAGCCGTGATTAGGCGAGATTGGGCTCGCGTGACCCCTCACCGCTTCGCATGACACACGCCCTTCCTCCTCTCAGCACGCATTGTTCTTCAGGGAATGGCCCTTCCTGCGAAGCCTTTGTGGCCCGGCGATCGCCAGGGATCCATTTTTTACCCCGCCACCCCCCGGGGCCCCGGAGAATGAAATATCTGCAGGGGCCGCAACCGGCACGGCTTCATTATCAATCTTGTCCGCCGCTCTCGTCGGCCCTTTTTTCCTCGGATGGGGATTCGGAAAATAAACTCGAGTGCCAATCACATCTTGGAAGGTGTGTTTTTTCTCGCAGAGGCTTTTTTATAAGAGGGCCCCTTTGAGGTTTTGTCAGTGTTGGGTGTTAAAGGTCAATTGGAGATGCGCGCTGCGATTGATCGTCGGAATGAATGTGGAGTACGAAGATTAGTAATTTATGTAACATATAGAGTTTTTTTAATATTTATGCTTGTTAAAGCTGTTTGTTATGTAAAAATATTATTAAGAAACAGATTTTTTTATTATCTCATTGAGTCTAGATTTTTTTAAGATTTTTGTATTATCCCATTCAGTTTAGATTTTTTTCTTATTTGTGATATTGAAGATATTTATGATATTATAAAGAATTGGTTCAGAGATAAAAATAAATCGTTTTTATTTATCACGAAATTTAAATTTATTATAAAACTTGTAATTTTACGTTTAAATATTGAATAGACTTTCATGGCACCCGATATTTCATCATGTTCCAACATATGTGGCAATTGGACCTGTTTCCAAATACCACCAATCAATGACAACACTAAGAGAGAATGATATTGGAAATCTATGCCATTTGATTAATTAATCAAATAAAATTTATTGATACATTTCAATGGAAAATTACAAAATAATGAATACCTATTGTAATTTGTTAATTTGATTTTGTATAATATCATATTATATATTCGGCACGTGTAAATTGTATCTAAAAATATTTTTGTATACAAATAAATTTTCGTGCTTTACATAATATTGTACGTATTCATTGAAAATAATTCTAAAATAAAATATGAATTTCAATCATTTCACAGAATCCATACAAAAACACATCGAAAAACCGCGCCATCACTCAATATTAAATTTTATACACAATTTATACACAAACGGAGCGAACTTAATATCAAAAATAACCCTCCATTCTTCATCATTATCGAGAGACACGCATAAAAAATTATCTCCGCCTCCATCGGATCAACTCTAATCCTCAATAACCGTTCAAAATTCGCTGAAATACAATATAGCGCAGTTTAATCAAGCTTCAAAACTCGATCCTTAATATTCGACCCGCTTTAAAGGCGACTCCTTTTAACGTCGGCCTCGCGAGCGGATTAGACGCACTTTAACGACGCGCGCTCTTTTACGACCGGCGATAAAACACGGTAGACGCCAAAACGCCGACGGATCAAAATTCCGAACCCGCCCACACACACACATATCTCGAAATATCCTTCTACAGGAACACGAGTTATTGCAAACGATATTCGAGAAGCGGTGGAGACCCTTTGCGGTCCGCCCGGTTATTATTGGAGGCCCTTAATAACGGCCGCGTGATAAACGCCCCACAATTTTCCGGGTCCGTTGTCGTTATCTGACGGAGATACCTTTTTTTTCTTCGTATGGTTGTAGTGTATGAGGGGTGTAGGTTCAAAAGCGACTGTTGGTTTGAATGGGTTTGTGTAAATTAAGGGAGTTTTGTTAAATGTTGATGTATCGAGTTGTGGTATTGAGTTGATGCATGTAATAAGCGGGATGTTGAGCTTAAAAAACTTAAATTCGGTTCCATATTTAATATTTCAAAACCTTTAGGTTGTATTAATATATATTATATTTAGTTGTGTTGATGAGATGTTAATGCGCAAGGTAAATTTGAGTATTTTTTTAGTCGTCAAATAAACTGTATTGTAGATTATTATAATCGTAAAATTTGAATAATTAGGGTTCATATAGTTATAGGGTGGGCTTCCTTTCAATATATCTACCATAAAAAATAAATATTTTTTAAAGATTTTAATAAGAAAACTCAAATATGATTCTATATTTAATATTTTAAAACATTGGGTAGTATTATGTTATATTATAATATCTAGTTGTTTAGATGAAATTTTAATGTGTTAGGTAAATTTGAGTATTTTTTTTACAGTCGTCAAATAGATTGTTTTGCAGATTATTATAATTGTAAAATTTGAACAATGAGGTTTTCTTTGAATAATTTACCCAAAAATATTAATTTTCGAGCTGCGTAGTGATTTCAAAATACGTTTTAAAAAAATATTTTGCTGAAAAAAATTGAAAAGGTAAGTTAATATAAAAAACGTGGGTAGTTTAAAAATGAAATGATTACATAATTTTCAAACAGTTTTTGGTTTCTTTAAAAATACAAATTTAAAATATATGTACATTTCTTAACTTCTAGTTAAATATTTTCTACAAAAATTAACTATTTAAATTGAAACCAACATTAATATGCAAATACATTCTTCGGGTACTATATTTTTACTATAGGATAGACGCAAATGTATCACAAATATATATTTTTTAAAACTAAGCACATTAAAACCGAAAAAAATTAAATCAGAAACATAAAAAAATTACTAATAAAAAATTCCGACCCACCTAAAAAAAAAAACGACACGCAATGTAGATTTATGGAAGGAGCTTTTACGTTTACAAAATTTAAAAGCTCCTTCCACAAATCTAAACCACACCATCATTTACTTCCCAAACCTCAACCCCCATTGAGCGTTTTGATCCTACACCCCCATACATCGACGACCGCAAATAGAGCGTGAGTTTGTCCGCTCGTCTGAGGTTTTTCCGAGGAAATTGTGCGACGTCCCTTTATTATTGCGCGGCAGCTTCATATCCGCTAACGGTCTCGTATACGTCGGCAAAACGTTGGGAGCTTTTGACGTTTCCAATTAGGCGGTTTTGTCGTTCAGTTTATTTTTTTTCCGTGCTGTTTTGTCGTATTGTGCTCGTATTATTCGAGGTCGCGTGCGGTGGATTTTGCGCGGTGTTATGGGCTATTGGCGCTCTATTGTTGTTTTGGTCGAAGATAATGATGTTTGCTTGTGATCGTCGGTTTTGTGGGAATATGTGGGTGTTCGATAAGGTTGTTAGAGATGGGTTGGTTTTTGTGTTATCGATAGGGAAATTTAGATGTAATTAGTAGTTTAATTGAGCTGTTTAGGTTATGTAATGTTTGAGATTTGTGGCAGTTTTAATAGAATTTATACAGTTATGTATACAATATGTATACAGTCTTTACACATAAAATTGGATGTTTTAAAATTCAAATTCAACGTTTTGCACTTTGAATACTTTGGATTGGACGTTTTACGCTTTAAATTCAACTACAGAAAAGTATTTTTAAGTTGGCGTAGTAATCAATAAAATTAATTAGATACAATGAATTATTAACGTTGATCTGTTGAATTTGAAGTGTGAAACGTCCGATTATTACAAAACTTTGAATTTGAAGTATAAAAACTGTATTAAGGTTCAAGAAGATGTTTATGATTATTTTGAAAAATTGTTAAAAAATTGAAATGAAAATGCAAATAAGTGTTTTTTTAAATAAATACAAGCACTGTAAGAGAGGTTCGTAGTTTAACGTTTGACTTTACAGTTTTCGTTTCAGTTTACGATATTTTATTTAAAGTATTCTGTAATACAAAATTCAAAGTGAATACAAATTAGATTCAAGTATTTTAAAATTTAAAACTCGTTTTTTTCGAGACGTTTACATTTGAATAAAATTTTTATTATTCATGCCATCAAAAATTTATAAAATTTATACTTCAGCGTATAACAAAATATCATAGAAAAAATAAGCATATTGACAGACTAAAAAAATATAAACAACGAAATGAATCGAACATATTTTATGCAAAAATTTTATTAAACGAATTGAAAATATCAACATAACCCGCCGAACTGACCTTTTAAGCCGCTCTTAAAAAATATCGAGTTTAAACCATCTTACTCAAACTCATATATTATATTATCTCGTCTTTAATTCAACGGCTCGTCTCCAGACTCACAACGTTAAATATTTCCGAGATCCTCCACAGTCCACACTAATTTTTAAAATTTATGCTTCAACGTATGAACAACTATGATAGACAAAATAAGCACATTGGCACATTGAAAAAACAAAAGCAACGAAACGAATCCGATATCTATATATACATATATAAAACTCAAATGGTGTATGTATGTATGTATGTATGTATCCAATAAACTCATAAACCGATAGACGAATCTTTACTAAATTTGGCAACAATGTGATTTGAAATCCGGAGAAACTAAGTAAGCATTTAATTTTTTAACATCCTTTCGCATTTCTGTTTTTTATCGATCTCCATACAAATTATAATATAATGTATCGGCGTCGCGATTGATTATGACAATAATTACAATCGGTACACAATTTATTTTCTCAGAGTCCCGAGCACGCCGGGTACAAGCCGCTAGTATTTTATAAAAACACACTATTAAACGAATTGAAAACCGTCACCCCAAAAAAAAAAAGATCAACAAAACCCGGTGAACTGACCTCATAAAATAAAAAAACCACCGAATTTAAACTATCCTGCTCAAACTCATATAATATTCCGCCCTCAGTTCGGCGACTCGTCTCCAACCTCATAACATCGAACTTTTCCGAGATCGTCCACAATAATTTATAAAATTTATATTTCAACATATAAAAAACGATCATAGACAAAACAAGCATATTGACACACAGAAAAAACATAAACAAATCGAACACATTTTATAAAAACACGCTATCAAACGAATTGAAAACCGTCACCCCGAAAAAAAAGATCAACAAAACCCGGCGAACTGACCTCATAAAATAAAAAACCACCGAATTTAAACCGTCCTGCTCAAACTCATATATTATTCCTCCCTCAATTCGGCGGCTCGTCTCCAGGCCCATAACGTCGGATTTTTCCGAGGTCCTCCACACTTCCCGGGGGACCATCTCGAGCTTTCCCGAAACCGGGAGCTTTTTCCTGGGGTGGGTGGCGAGGTGACCGCGGAGGCCCACCTGTGATTTATAAGGGTCGGACCCGGGCTGTTTGTATGCCTTTTATGGCGGCCTCACTTAAGTGAATAAGATAACGAAACTATTCGTGGCCGTTGTATGTGCACGTGTGGCGGTCGCTTTCAGCGAAACTAAAGGGTCCCGCTTTTCGGAAAGTGCGCGAAAGCCTCCGTATGTACGCACCGGGGCTATGGTGTGTTCGACAGTGGGGTGGGTGTGGGTGTTTTTTTTTCACGGTGCGAATTGGTTTATTTATTATTTTTATATCGCGCATGGGACGAGCGATATTGGAGGTGTTTCTGTGTGTTTTTTGTACGTGGCTGTTTTTATTCGAGAATATTGTGTCTCGTTATTTGATATAATTTTTATCTCGTGCAAATATATTTGCTTGATTTTTTTATGACCTGAAGCATTTTCTACCATAAAAAGCGTCAATATAATATAATATAATAATATTCTGTATACGGTTGATATTTGATACGATAAAAGTTATCTGTCAATATTACATATTCATTGATATTCGATAAGCTTTTCACTAGTTTGTGTGTGTATGATGATAAAATAAATATTTGTTTTATAGGGTTTTTGAAAACGAGGCCAAGTAACCGTCCAGGAAGCACCGGAGGAAATTTAGCCTTAAGGGACCTCGCTTGTGCCCTAAGATGGGCCAGAAGGAATTTGCAATCGTTCGGGGGCGACCCATCTCGTTTGACACTTCTGGGACACGGTGTCGGAGCAGCTTTAGCGAACCTTTTACTATTCACAACGGAAGCTAAAGGTACGTTTAATCATCATTTAAAACAAATAAAAATATTTTATAATCGCATTATTCTTTACAGGTTTATTTAATCGCCTGATTCTTTTGAGTGGCAGTACTCTGAGTCCTTGGGGACTCGTGCACGATCCCGATGCATTGAGGTCAACCGTAGCAGTTCAGTTGAACTGTGATCAGAGCGAAGATGAAGAAGATTTGGAGCCTTGCTTGCGAGGGAAGCCTCTGGAAGCCATTTTAGATGTGCGGATTGAGGGCGCCAAGTTCATGTCTTTGTGGGGTCCTCACAACCCCGCTGAACCCGGTTTGGCCGAACCTTTGAGCTTAATGGAATCGGCTGGTGACAGTTTCGTGACGTGTGACATGATGTTGGGTGTGGCTACCACCGAGAGCTATTACGATTTTAGTGCCACCGATATACAGTACGGTTTCGAGGAGGACTATAGAAATAGAGTGTTACGGACTTTTGTGAGGAACGCTTACGTCTATCACTTGAACGAAATATACGCGGCGATTCGGAACGAGTATACGGATTGGGATAAACCCATTCAGCACCCCATAAACATCAGGGATTCCACTATGGAGGCTTTGAGCGACGGCCACACCGCTGCTCCTTTGCTGAAAGTGGCTCACTTACACGCTAGGAGGGGTGCTACTACGTATTTCTTCCACTTCGCCTATCAAACTAAAGAGAGTGACTATCCTCAGGTATGTACTTTAAGATGTTATCGAATGCTAATTACGTATATGTTTGCTTATTGAAGTTGTGTTTTGATCTCGTTAGAGGTTGGGTAGCGTCAGGGGCGAGCCGGTCGGGTATATCTTGGGGTTTCCTCTGGTCGGAGGATTGCCTTACTTCCCGGCAAACTTTTCGAGGCAGGATGCGGCCGTGTCGGAGGCTCTGTTGACCATGGTGGTCAACTTTGTCAAGATAGGAGATCCTAATGGGAGAAGAGGTGATCCAGCTCCGCCCCAGTACACAGATTACGGCAGAGAAAGGGCAAGATATAAAGAGATTACTTGGGCGCCATACGATGTGGGATCTCAACAATATTTATCTTTAGGTATATTTAAATGTCATGCTTTTTATTTTTTATCCGATTTGCATGTAAAAAATTTGTATATTGTTTTCCAAAAAAATAAAATTCGGTTCGTTCAAAAACTGAACGAATATAAAATTCTATTGTTAAAACGCTTTTATGTTTCCAATATGTGAGAATTTTTCGATTTCGTTTTTTTGCACTATTTGTATTATTCATACATCGTACAATTAAATTTGCAGCAATTTTTCCCGATCGTGATCCACATTTTTACATCGCGTTTTTTGATCAAGTCCGTATCTACCCGACATAAAGAGAGCTGTAGACTTATCTTTCGTAAGATTTTCGCGTAGACAAAAAAATGGAAAATACGCCATAAAAGAGCCTCGAACAGACCGCCGGACCGCAAAAAGTGTACCGATTCGCATCGGTGGAAAAAATTGCCGGAAAAAGTACAGAAACGCTTCCTCGTACGTTTTGATGGCTCGCTCGAAACTTTATCAAAAACTTTTAACCGAATATAACCGGAGGAGATAGGATAGAATAGGCGGTCGCCTAATTCAATAAGGCCTGCTCGTCTGAAGGTTTAGAATATGGGGAAGACGAGGCTTCTTTTCGGTGGCCATTTTTCATTTGAATTCGTGGAAAGTTTTAATAAAATTTTCGCCCCGGCTCCCGGGAACGGTCCAGGAAAATATGGAAAAATGACGTAAAGATACAAGAGTTTTCCTGGAAACGGTCGTGAAATTATTTATTTGCGTAGTGATGGTTTTTTTTTATTCGTCCGCCGAAATATTGGATGCGAATTTATATCAAAAGTTTATCGTTCTTCGTATATTATATACAGCGTATATTCGATGTGAAAATTTGTTTTTACCGATACAAAAATCATGATATGTACGAGACACAGATTGAGTCATAAATTTGCCAATTTCCTTTCAAAAATCGACACCGTGTACCAAAAATAAAAGTCATTTGAGTTCCGGTTTGTCCAATTTGCGCTCCCCTCGCTGCGTTTCGATACTGTTCATTTAACCGTGAATCCGTTGTGTATCTCCAAAGTTTCTCAAATAGACTTCGATTAAAGTATTTCTGTATTTTGAATATTACATTTGTTTAAAATAATAAAAAAAAAATTTTTACGACTGAAATTTAAATAACATTTGAACTCATTTGACTATGTCATATTGAGATTTTGATGTGAAAAATTGACTAGTAATATTTTAGACTCATAAAGTCAGATTATATAAAATATTAACAAATCTAACTAATAATACTTCATCACGACAATGTTCTAAGAGAAGAATTTCACCGGAAAACCATCACCGATAATATACGGTACGGCCCAAAAAGTGATCGACCACTTTCGCACGCCACAAACCCGCCCTCAACAGTTTGGAAACCTCCGTTTGTATTGGCCTTTCCTTTATTTTTCCACACTTTTTTCACATTCCGGAAAAGTTTCGTCCGTCCCTCGGAAAATGTAAACGTGGCCTTTACACAGACGATAAATCTGTTCGGTTCAGTTGGCGCGCGGCCTCACCTGTCGATGTTTTCAGGTCTATTCTCTGATTTATGATTTCGGTCTCGTGGCCGACATCCGAGGCGAAATGCGACCATCTTCCGTATCCTAAAGCCACCTTTACCCCATCTTTGTCTGTGCCCGATTTGCCTCCTTTCTTATTGTTTATATCCGCGGAGACAATGGGTGCCAATTTTGAACTGGGCGCTTTTTTGGCTTTTGTGCCTTTGAACTTCCGATGATGTATTAAAAAAAAAAGATAAGACTTTGTATCGAAATAATGTTATGTAACTATTAACTAACCAAGACAACCAACCATTTAACTAAGCATTTAGTTAATGAACCTTTTAACTATTCAAGAATGAAGTACCGCGCCTATATTACGTGTAAATTGTGAGTGACATTCCTAATATAAAAATAATATTATTTTAATTATAATTTGAAATAAAAACCTTTTAAATTGACATTATAAGTATAATCATCATAAAATTTTAACGATAAATATGTGTGTGCCAGACATTTATATCACTCTAATGGAAAATTACTGAAATTTATATATAAAGAAACATGATAGCGCTTTTTCACAATCGAACAGTTCAATGCTTTTTTGTTACATTGATATGCTTGACATTTGACATTACTTTTTTTTTCATTTTAAAAGAGTTTTATTTACTTGTTACAAATTATATTTTATTTCATATTATAAAAAGAGATTAAATATCGTTAAGTATATTCTGTATCTCGTTATTTCTTATCGAATTCTAAAAATATAAAGTATCGGTTTACAAACGAGTGCTCCAAAGAACAAATAATTGATATTTACATTCTTCTATTTTGACATATTTAACGAATTCCAAAGAAAAACTTCATCAATGTATTAAATGTAAACAATCTACTTTTTTAATACGCACATAACAAAGCATTTCTTTGAAACGCGAGATTCATTAAGAAAGTTCCAACGCTATTGAAATAGCACTCTAAATTGTACAACAACGAAAAACTCAAAAACAAATCCATACGAATTAAAGCACAAGTCAATTATATTTAAAAAAAATCGCTTTCGAATTATGAAACGCGAATTTCGATTCGAGAATCGTTCCGTTCAAGCGGATTAATAAACCATTGATTAAAAGCCATTATTCGTTGTTTACGGCCGGCGAAAGCGAGCATCGCCCAAAACAACGTACACGTACACGTACATTTTTCGCCAAGAATTTACACCGATTAAAAAACATAAATTATCGAACGGAGCGAGACGCGCCAATTAATTATAAGAGCCTGATTTATGCCGGCGCCATTGTTCCGGCCGACAATGGACGTTGGAAAAATTTCCACCGACAATGTTGGGCTTTTTGTTTCTCTTTTCACCGGAGCTTTCTTATATTCGCAGCCGCTAAGCCGAAGATGAAGAGCCACTACAGGGGCCACAAGATGGCTTTGTGGCTGAATCTGATTCCTCAGCTTCACCAGCCAGGAGCTTCGGACGTCTCCATGCGCCATCACCACTTCCGAGAGAGGGATCCTCATTTCTATACGGGTGAGTCCGTTAAATTTTTGTAAAGGTTCACGTGAATGGGGGTACGTGTTTTGTGTGGCGTTTCAGGGAGATTTTGATATAGTAAAATGCGTTGCGTTCAAGTTTTGTATGGTGAATGTTATATATGAAGAAGCTTTATCGGCGACAATGTGATGTATTGATTTTTTTAGAATTCTTTCGTTTTTCGGTTATTATTTTATTTTTGACCTTGTGGGTGGTTTAGAAAATTTATTTATAGTTCTTTACTAAAACATTTTCGTGTTTTTCCCGAGTTAACTTTCGCGATTAAATTTGATTTATAGAAACGTTTTCTGATTATTTTTCGAAAAAGATTTCCTTGGTTTTAATTACGAAGCATATTTTCAGAATTCGAAATACACTTGGGCTTCGTATAATATGGTTCCACAAAAACGTCTTATTTGAAGGTTTGAAGTTTATACAAAATTAGGATTTTCGTTCTTAAAAATATGGAAGTTTATTAATACCCTTTTTTTTGAATAAGCAATACAGAGAATATACATTTACGTATTTAGATAAAATACATTATAGGTGCATAAATTAAATTTCTTAATGTGTTTTTCGCGTAATTCATGCATTTTAAGAAAGGTTTCTTAGCGAATTTCGTGCGTAGTTGTGGGGAGGTTATGTTTGATAATTTTTATAAATTATTTTCTCTTAGATCGTCTAAATTTGCACATGCTAACAGTTCAGATGGCAAAAGATACTACTGATCAATATATAAACCTAAAACTCGTTACGATATGGATAAAAATTGATTAATATAATTTTCCGAAATACACGCGAAATCCGTTAAAAAAATAATGATTTACGCACATATTTTGCATTCAACAAAAAGCACTCATAATGCTTTTTTATTCATGTTGAAATACAAATTTGTCATTAAATATTTCATGTACCTAAATAAAACATTACCTAATTAATTTTTTTTTCTAAAACCGTGTTGTACAAAAATAGACCACAATTCATCAAAATCTTATTATATAACATATATACGAGACCCGAATATAAATGCATATAAACCATATCGCTTCACACAACCATTTTTTTATATACCAAATTCCACATATACCAAACTACCTCATAACCGATCCAACCCCCAATCATTCATTTACACAACACACACAAACCCCTTTCCAATACACATCCATTCATCCCCATCCTAAGCCACAATCATCCACGCAATCCCGCAGATATCCGACATGCACCATAACACAATTCACCCCACACCACTTTGGGAACAATTCAGAAACAATCCTAACGTTTCAGGACCCGTACGTCCCGAATCGTACACCCTGATGTACACGAGGGCCGTGATGGGCCTCACGGGAGCCAGGAGCGACCCAGCTGAATGTGAACCGTCTGTCGAGGAGTTGGGAGAAGGTGGAGACGATGGAGACGATGATGATGGACCCGTCGATGCTGAAACGGCCCTGCCGCCTGAAGACGAGAGGGATCTGCTACAGAGGTTGGCCAATAAGCATTTTTATAGGTATGTTCTTATTTCGTGATTGTTATTATAATGAATGGGTGTAATGAATGTGAAGGAAAATTGGGTTGAGGAGTTCGTCCGATCGTCTTTTTATATGGCGGGATATGTTCTGTGTAAAAATGTATGATGATTATATAAAAATTGGAGATTGGTTCCATCAGTGTATTTGGATGAAATTTATATCCAAATGTACTGTAAGAAAAATGTGTAATGTGAAAAAATTTCGCCACGTAAAATCATCAAAAACATTGAATTTTTTTTATTTATTAACTATAATTACATACATATAATTATAACAATATGCTAGTATGTAGCGAATCTTATCATTGGGGTATAATAATACATATTTATTTAATTTTATACTATGTTGAAAAAAAACGTGTAAAAAGAGGATTGGGGTACATCCAAAATTCTTTTTACACGGTTCTGAAATAACATGGTTCAAAAAGAAAGAACTGATCAATTTTTCACACTATTTTTTTGCTGTAAAAAATTGTATTATTATGCCATATTGGTATGATCTAAAGCAGGCTTGTCCAAAATTTCAGTATGTGGGGGCCACTTACAAATTTCAAATCTCAAAATTTCAATGTTTGTAAATTCAAAACGTAATAAGTATTAAAATATTGGTAAAGTTATTTATTTCCATTATAAAACTATTTCAATGAGTACATTTCGGAATAAATGCTGTTTGTTATGTTTGTTTTTGTGTGAAAAGTGGGGGCCACTTTGGCACCGTAGTGGCCCTTTGGACAAGCCTGATCTAAAACAAATCAGTATGTATAAATAAATATAGTTATTTAATGAAAATTAACGATGTATTTTGATAATTTCAAATGATGAAATTTTACAATATTACATATATTTTTTTGAAGTATATTTAGATGGAAGTTCTATTCAAATATACTGATAGAATCTATCTTCAATTTTTATATGGTTACCATATATTTTTTTAAATTGTCTCTGAAATGTATCCCCCATGTAAAAAGGAACTTGGGTGTATTTATTTTGATTAGCTGTATGAAAATTTATTTTGATTCTGGATATGAATGAATTTGTTAAGGAATTTGAATCAATAGATATAAAATTAGATCATTTTCTTCTTGAATATTAATATGATTGTCATACGCATTTGAATCAATTTTAAAATTGATATTATAATAATATAATAATTGTTGTTAACTATATCATTCGTATAATATGGTAATATAATGCATTAATATCAATTCAGGTCTATCATGATAACGCACATGAACGAAAATTATATAACACAAAACTTGTACTTCGCAAAAATTGGATTATTTATGCAAAAAAAGTTTTGCTACGCGTATGATGTTTGTTGTGAAACTTTTTTATTTTTCGTCCGTGAAAAAATAAAAAGTTGCGTTATTTTTTTATGAAATTTTTGAAGTTTATGGTGTTAGCACGCAGATACGGTTTTGTGATATGTCTGAACGTGTACGCACTATATTAAAATAGCTTAAACTCACGCGGATGCGATACAACAAAGAAAAATGAAATATGTCGACGTAACATTTTTTAAGTTTATTTCCTTTTTTCCGCGAGTGCGTCGAGAGAAAGCTGAAATTTCGTGAAAAGGATAAAATTTTACGAGCGCATAATATATTTTGCGATAAAAACCCACTTTTTTTGACAATTTAAACGTATGTGATATATGAAAGAGGGCGCTTGCGCTTCTGAATTATTGTTGAAAAAAAATTCTAATGCTTTTTAGAAATGCTTTTTCACAACATTATATATTAGCCAAGCATAAAGCATATTATCTAGAATCGCGAGCATGTATTATGCGATGTTTACGAGGACATTATCGAAAAACAATTCCATGAAACGTCGTATAAATAAAATTATTATACAGATAAATATTGTAAGCGAACGTTACGTGAAATGTGCGCTGAATATTTGCGAAAATTATCGATTATCCAATCGAATAAAACATAATAAACATTTTCCGACACAAAAATTTCGTATAATTGAACACCGTATTGCCGAAGAAGCCAACTGAACAATTCGAAACGATTTTTCCGAATCCATTAATCATTTTAAACACAATTCTTTTTATTTTAAAGTATAGGTACCCCTCGTTTTTTATGGTACTCATTTAACACGATTTCTGTTTCGTCGAAAAAAATTGTTTTTGATGAAATTCTGTTTTAACGAGCTAAAAATTTTCTTGAATAACTTCTACGAGTATAATGAATCAATTATTTTTTTTCTATTAAAAATGATATTTGAAGAAAAATCATATGTATATACACTTTGTAAATATTTATTTTTTTGAAGTTTTCTTTATAAATCATTCGTTTTCAATTAATTTCAGTTCCAAATCAAACCAAAAGTTATAATGAAAACTCAGATACAATTTCGACGACTTTTCTAAAAAAAAATCTATCTCCCTCTTTTTCCACATATTTAAATGATTCATTTAACACGATTTTTTTTACACGGCAATTCAGTGGAACCTATTTACCATATTAAAAAATCGACACCTGTATATATGTATATCTCAATATCAGGCTATATCGACAAAACGCACGAGCAAACATCTAAATCGCAACGGGAGCGTAATTAAGCGGCAAAGACGCCCCCTAATAAGTGTGTAGTTGAATTTCCGCTCACAGTCTCGAATTATTATCCTTTCGCAAATTGGAAATTGAATTCTTAATACACACCCACACCACGGACGCCATCTCAGTTTACGAATCTTGAACCCTTTCGCAGATAATAATCCGAGAGTTGTTATTACGACGGGGCAAATATTTAGGCAAAGAATAAGGGGCGGAGTGGGCGGCAAATATTATCTTAGCCCACTTTCGGCCACGACTCGTTCGCAGTTATCATCGGAATGTATTTAGCGTATCCGAATTAACTGTAAACATCGTTCGTTCTCGGCCCTAAGTACGATCCGATTCGGGGATATTGTCGAAGGGCGGGTCCCGGATATTCTTAACAATCGGTTTAACTTAACCGGCGGAAAGGGCGGAACAATGAATGGCTCGATTGCGCAATAAGGTCCGAAAGCGAAAGGCGATCGCTTCAGAAACGTATTATTTATTGTGCGAAGGTTCGCCGAGTTTGTTAATGCTACTGTTTAACGGTTAAGTCCGCAACGAAAAGATTATCGATTGTTTTTGAGGGGCGTTCGAGTTTTGGCGTTATGTATTTGCGTTGCTATTGGATATCAATTAGGATTTTGAATATAATGAAATTTTGATTGTAGTTGATTTATGTAATAATATACAATTTATATAAGTAAGATTTTTTTATTAAAGTATTTAATCGATGTGAATAAGATTAAATTACTGCATTCGTATATGATATTTTTGCAATATACGAAGGGCTATCAATTTAAAGTCGGATAAGATTTTCCTTTCCAAGATAATAGATATTGCAGATAGTTTTCTTCAGTTTTCTGTTAAGTCAATTCTTGAGACTTGGATTGTAGAAAATCTTTGTGCAGAATGTATTATTTTCAGATATATAACCGATTTTATTGACGCACATTTTTAATTTCTTCGATTGCGAAGACGAATGGTGCGCAAACACTAAATTCTATTTGAAATTTTAAAAAGCAACATATGTGGCATTTTATAAATAAATATAATAATTTCTATAATTACATATTTTATCATTTAAAATTATTCTTGAAATAAAAATTTAGCATCTTCAACTTTTTGGCACAAAATTTATAACCAGCTGCAAAAAAATTTACTGCAATACAATGCATGTTCGGATTATTGTTTGGAGTTAAAAAACGGCTTTAAATGATTTTATAACCACATTAAAATTTTTTATTATTGAAGATTATTGCAATAAACATCAATTTTTACAAATAATATTTAGGTTTTTGTAATGCTTTGAAATATTTGTGCTGGTACAGAAACTTTTCGCTTTTTTTCGTTATCGATTGAGATTTGACTACTTTCATATATCAAATATTATTTAAGTTATGATTCATAGTTTCATTACTAAAAGTTTAGCCAATAATTGCAAAATTTTCAGAAGCCGTTTTTGTTTTTCAATTTGAAGTAGAATTAAATGCATGCATGCTTTTCGTCTTTTCAATCGCAGAGGTTAAAAATGCACGTCAAAAAAATCCTTTATATTTCAGAAACAAATGCACAAAGATTTTTTTATAGTCTAAATCTTCAGAATTGACTTAAAATAAAACTTAAAAAAATAATCTGCAATATTTAATTGGAAATAAAACTCCTTTCAAGTTTTGAGTTAATCACTGTGATATCTGGATAAAATTTTGATTCGTTTTATAATTTATATATCAGAGAAAATATAAGATTCTACATTCCTTATATATATACTTTCGAATCAATATATCATATTTGTTCTTAATATTCAGCACGCGTTCGCAAAGAAATCATCAAGCTCGAACGTAACAACGGCGGAATTCGCGAAACTCGCCAAAAGTACGCACACACGCAAGGTAACATTATGTCAAGCGAAAAAGGAAAGAAACCTGGGCATGGGCAGGTTCATCGATTCGGCAGCTTCGCGGGGAAAGCGGGGGTGAGATTTTCCTTGAACGGAAAAGAAGAAAAAAAGGAAAATTCCCGGGAAAAACCGGCGGGATAAAGGCGAATAGGCCTGGTACGTGCGCCGCATATTATTATCAAATTAGGGGTAGCAGTGCGCCGAGTGCGAGTGCTTTTTATTACGACAAACACTAGACGAGAAGGAGGAAAAACGGAGTTTTCCGATGGGAAAAGCGGGGTTTTCGCACCTGCGACGTCGCAGCCTTTAAGGCGTCGGTTTTCCTGAGGTAAATGGGTGTTCGGTTTGTGGTGTGCGCATGCGCACTTTTTCAAAATGATAATCGAAAGAAATTGGGCCGAAATCTAATCTAATATTATTTTCTAGGATTGGGTCTCGTTTTTTTTCTATATGGACGCTAGGGTCTTTTATTAATACGGCACATTCGGGAAAATGTAATAAAAATTTAATACGATGTGTAATATAATTGAAATTTGATATGAGATTGAGCTATAAAATATGAATGGAGAACATATAAATTACGCAAATTCAATTTTCATAATATCAGAAAACCACATTGTTAAAATTTCACTATAGCAAAATGTGCTTTTAAATGCACGTACAATTATCGTTTAATGGGCATATGCTATTACGTTTTATTAAAAGCATGCCATATTAGCATTAATAATATTAAAACGAAATTAGCCTAAATGTATTGAAAATACTGAAAGAAACGCAGATAGTATCGTCAAATTGAAATTACGCCACGTACACCATCATTATATACAACGATTAAATCAAAAATAAAACACAACATCTCATAAAATATTAAGGCTACGAACGCATGTAGTAGGGGCCATCGAATATCGTTTACAAACAACGTCCTGAATTAATGTATTTTTTCGCATATAACGAGACGATTCGTATTCAACATTCGACGTAAACATTTTCTATATGCGATTTTGATGATTCTAGCAGAATTTTCTGCCATATAGACGTTCTCAAACCACAGAATTGTTAATCGAATATCGCATTTAATAAATATAAACTCGGAAATTAGTATCGATTTGGAAAAAATGCGTTTTTAATTCCATCACGCCATAACATGGTGTTGCGTGATTGTCAATAATTAGTTCGTGGTTTTTGTTCCGAAAAAAATTATACGACACAGTTGTACTTTTATCGCATTTTCGAAGGAGTGTCGTGTGAGTAAATTACGTACAAAAATGCAAGAGAACATAAACCTATGGGCGATATTTTACATTTATTACAATGGAAAAGTTGAAAAATTATACGTTTTTGACATGCAAGATACGATTGTGTATGCAAATAGTACGATTCACGCAAATTTGCGCACATAACGTCTATTTGTCGTAATATATGGACTTTCGAAAAGCACTTACAAAACCGTACACGTTTAATGAAAAGGTTTTAAACATGAAACGTAGCAAAATAAGATCAATTAATTTCTTCATTCCATTTCGTATAACGTCAAGAAAAATTTGTGTAAACGTGGCATTGATAAATATACGTTTTCGAAAGAAAATTTGATACGTTTGGATTTACATAAATTTTAGTTCTATTTTTTATTCAAAAAAAGTTTAAATATAAAATTTGAATATAAGTACTAACAATTTTATTTTATTTTCATTTTAGTTATACGGCAGCATTGGGAGTCACAGTCGGTATCGGTTGCTTTTTGCTCGTCCTCAACATGGTTATATTTGCTGGAATCTATTATCAAAGAGGACGAGGTAAGAAGAGGCAACCGAAAAAGAGAAGAGACGATTCTGCTCAGTCAATATCAGACGGTATGCATAAAAAATCATTGAAAAATAATTGAATATGAATAATAAGCAAAATAAATACAACGAAAATTTTTCAAAGGACTCGAAAAAGGTCAGCAACACGAAGACGAAGCACAAGAATTGCAAACGGCACTGCACGAAATACCACCGTCTTACAGACCACATAAAAGCTCATTACAGGTAAAATATTATAATCTAATTATTTTCAATATATTATACACTCTAAATAATTTTGATAGAAATTAAATCAAAATTTTCAATATAAACGATTTTTTTTCATAGAAATTCAAAATATACTTTTGTATCGTATCGATTTTGAATTTGGTTCTTTCATAAATATAAAAATTGATCATTCAAAATTCAAGTTAATCAAAATAAAATAAAACATATTATTTTCTCAATATTCCAGTACTAATTTGATGGATGGAAGTAAACGCTACGTTTTCCGTCCGTTGTCTTTGGGGAGCTTTCGGTTCCGGGCATTTGACCGTCGGTAATTGATTCAATCTCTCGTTTAAAAGGGACGACCCTTTGTCGATCTCGAGACTTTTGCCCGCCTTTTTACGATAATATCTATTCGCTTGTATAACGACGATAAAGGGAGAAAAAAGACGAGCTTTTGTTTGATAAGAGCGATGAATTTCGCGAAGATCCCTCGATCGCTCCGTGCCCCACGATCGTATCACAATATTAAATATTTATGCGGAATATTTCGAATATTATGTTGATGTGTATTCGGGAATGTTTATATTGTCGAATTTATTCATTTTGAAAATAATCATTGCTATATTTCTTGGAAAATGTATACAAATGTATCAGTCGAAATTTTGATCGATCTTTCTATTATATAAATACACTTGGGCTTCGTATAACACGGTTATATGGTTTCACAAAAACGTCGTGTAATATCGTTTCACAAAAATTTCGGGTAGTAAAAATCCGTATTATACGAGATTTAAAGTTCATACAAAATCAGGGTTTATATTCTCAAAAAATATTAAAGTTTGTTTGTTATTTTTTTTTTAATAAACAATAAAGAAAATATGCATTTACGTTATTAGATAAAATGCATTATAGGTGCTTAAATTAAATTTCTTTATGTATTTCACGTATAGTTTATGCATTATGAGCCTGCAAGTTAGGTTTCTTAACATAATTCGCGTTTAGTTTTTACATGTGCGTATTGTGGGAGATTATGTGTGACAGTTTTTACAAATCATTCCCCTTCAGATCATCTATATTTGCACATGCTAACAGTTCGGCTGGTAAAAGGTACTACTGGTCGTCATAATGTAAACCCAAAACTCTTCAAGATATGGTTAAAAATTGATAAATATAATTTCCAAACTACACGCGAAATTCGTAAAAAAATTAATTATTTACACACTTATTCAGAAAAAAAACCACATATTTTTTACATATTAAATAACGAATTTGTCAATAAATATTTTATGCATATAAGTAAATTATATAATAATACTTAATTTATTGTAAATAGTTTTTTTTTAAACGTGTCACACAAAAAAAGGTCACAATTCGTTAACCATATCATATCAAAATCGTGTTATACGAAGCCCAAGCCTATCATAGTATTCAAAATATTTTGAAATTATACAAAAATAAACCTATAAAATGTTATACAATTAATAAAATCCCGCAAAACCGACACGAAGAAGACAAGAACCAACACAAAACTGGCACCCCGCGTAATTTCGGTCTTGTATTGTCGGGGCCCGTACAACGTTTGATGTCGGCGCCCCCGAAAATACACTCTCTATTTACTTAGGACTTGTTAAAATTACTGCTTTCCCCATTTTAGAAAGGCCTAGAGGACGGTGGAAGTCTGCGGCCCGCCAAAAAGAGAGTGCAGATCCAGGAAATATCAGTTTAGAGCAAGAGGAGACAGTGAGACGTTTTTGCTGAAAGCGACATTTCCGCTAACGTTTCGGCTCCGCTCACTTTGTACGTTTATATATATAATATATATTATATTACACATATACATGTATGGAGTTCGTACGTATGGGTGTGTCCATAAAGTGTCTGTCTGTACGTATGAAATGATAGCGTACGAATCGTACATAACCGTGCGACATTTGTGCGAAACGTTTCCTAAACGAAAACGAATCGTCCATTGTTCCGTTTTTATTAAACAAAGTCGTGGGAATATCGCGCCGTTCTTTGGTCTTAACGATTTTTGTTATTTTTTTTTCGTCCGGACGAGGAAGAAATATGTGTAAATGGCGGTTAGAGTATAAATACTGGGTTGAATGTCGTTAGGATCGGGTTTTATTTGGGAATTTATAGACGGGCTACTTTCTAAGAATCTGGAAATAACGCGACGTTTATTTAGGCTTAAATATGATTGATTCAGAAAAGTGTATTTTAAACATGACAGTGTTTTTTTTATTGTTATACATTTGATAAATGAACGATTCGATTCGCGCAGGAGCGGTTCACGATATTTTCCTCATTTAATAAATTCCAAATATCAAGTTTTCATAAATTATAATATCACAAAAAGGCATCCATTATTGTGACGACAATGCGAATTTTCCACGGGTCGAACGACTCGATTCGATTTCGTACGGAATCAAAACACAATACACATTCAAAGGAATTGCTTTTTGAATTTTTTGTAAATACTTGTAATATATTGAATAACATATAACTAAATATAATATACATAAAATAATATATACAATGTTATGTAAAAATAATGCAAATCATTGTCAAAACATTGTGATTCGATGTGTCGATTTCGTTCATATTATTACAACGGTCGATTCTCCACACTTACATTCTAATATGAAATATTATACTAACCCACAGACGATTTTGTTTTTGATGAAAGCTTATTTATTGAAACGACGCAAGTTTTAATAATTTATAACATATCGCGGAGTTAATTCGTAAACTGCGTAATCTATTATGTCGAAAAAGGGCCGAAGGGAGAAAGAAAAAAATTCGGGGTAAAAGCGCCGAATGAAAAGGGAAAAATGAACGGAACCTTTTCGCGTGTTGTAACGTTAATTTATCGTCACTCATAATGTGTAATGCGTAAAAGGGTTCCACGTTTCATTATTATAATAAGGTTTTTGCGAGCACGTTAATTTTAAACGGATTTACGTGCGTGTACGTTTTGAATTGCACGCATTCACTTTTGTACCGTGTGTGCGCACTTTTTATTACTTTTTTGCAATTGTCGTTTTTTTTTATATAAAAAAGAGATACGCAGTATACGAACGGTATTATTTCTTTCAATTTCTTCGTAAGGTTTCGGTTATTTGAGTGATTAACGGTGAAAGTTCGGGGTCGTAAAAAATGATATTGTGCTACAACTGTATATAATATAAAAAAATTTGTTCATATGAAATCTTCGAACTGAAGCCATTCTATATAGTACTTGTACGATATATAAATGTTGGAAATCTTATAAATTCTAATTATTTTATATTTTTTGAATTATACTGAAGCTTTAATATTAAAGTTTTTCATAGCGAATATCGCTTGAAGCTAAAAAATAAATTGTATACATTGTTTTTCATTATAATATGGAATGGTATTTGGAAATATTTGAAATTTGACTGAAAGCTCGAGAATATTAAATATTATTGAAAAAATATATCGTCTAATAGAAGAAATTGAAACGTTAGTTGAAATATACATTTTTTCTACATTTTATGCAATATATACGATTGAATTTGTATAAAATTTATGTTTATTCTATAATATATAAATATTTATTATTTTCGTTGAAAAATATTGTAATATAAAATTTTTGTTTGTATGTGTATATCATGTTCGTCGAAAAAACGACGACGCCGAATCGACAGAAAAATACTACATAAATTGATCCCCGAGAAAAATAAAACAGAAAATTTGTATACCGAAAAAAATGTTGAAATGTATGTATGTAACGTATATCAAAATATATCTGACCAAAGTAAATAAAACTGTACTGAAAAGAAAACTTTTTTTTATACATACATATTTTCCCAAATCTTCCCTTAAATCATCCTACAAAAGAATATCGATTTTCATACAAGATCAAAAAAGATAATTCACTTTCCTACAGTGCTTTTTCCGGAAAATCATCACACAACAAACCACTAAAAAATTCTCCGAAAGCTCCGACGCCGCCTGTGCTTATTTAAATGCGAAATTTGAAATTACAAAAGAGAAAATTTTCGCATAATTAGCGCCATTAAAAAGCACCGTTCTGGCGGTATCAGAAAACGCTGACCGGGCCATATTTAGGGGGAATTGTCCTTTTTAAATAGGGCATATTTCGCGTGCTTCACAAAGGGATTTTCGTCTCTTTGCCGGGATAATCCGTATGACCGAATTAGTTATTTTTATCATTGTACCGAGGCGACATATGGCTGGCAGACGTAATTCGAGTTCGGCGGGTAGGTGAGTGGGTGGGTTAGTGGGTGGGTCGGGAATAATATATAAAAAAAATATATCCGTTTTTCCGATCCGGGCTTTGGGGATGTTGACAGTGACTTATTATATTGGCGAATTGGAATCCTACGGCAGACCGGAAAATGTGCGATATTATGTTGCTTGTGGGTAGGGAGGTGGTGCATAAAGGGCTTGTCGATGTGTGTTCTTTTTTTAGGAATTTTTCAGGTAAATTTGATCTACGTTAGATGTTGGGTTTGTATATAAAGCGGCTTTGTATGTCATCCAAATATTAGTTTGGATGTAGTCAATGTTTATAATATTTTGATATGATATAAAGGTTCATGTATTTGTTGTACTTTATATTAATCATCTGAGATATGCAAAATTGAGCGTGGTTAATATTTGAATGAATAATTAGATTATTTGAGATCATCTAGTGCAGGTTTCAGAAAATTCTGACTCGGTTTTTAATACTATTTTTAGATTCATCAGCTTTAAATTTTTATGATTTTAAGCTTGCTTTTTTGTTTATTTTTTAATATAATTATCGATATAGATATCTTCGAGTTTGGTACTTGGTCCGCTGGGCCTCAAATTTTTACGTTAAAGTTTGCCGATGCCCAATTCAGGGCGCCAGGTACGCAATTATTTTCTTAAAACTCAAAATAAAATAATTTAGATTGTTAAATTTTAAATTTGTAAAGAAATACAATACGTTAATACTGCTTCGATAATTTTTTTTTCAAATAATATATATCAATGATTTGATTGATCGAAGGGTAAGAATTTCACAATTTTTAAAATAATTATAAGTATAATGAGAAATATATTACAAATTAAACTCATCACTTTTTAAATCAAATTCAGCGATTTTTTTAATTCAACTCAATATTTTTTAATTAATCTTAAGACTTTTCAAAAAAAAATTCAATTTGAAATGTAAAATTTCGAATTTTGAACGTAAAAGCCGTAGTTATGTCATATCGTATAGCGCTTAACTTTAATTAATGATCGGTAAAAATAGACACATTCAGTTGAGTTAAATCATTAACATAATAATGAATATTTATAAATTGAGTCGATCCTGTTTTATTCATTACAACGAAATTCAATTGCATTTTATAAAAGAGACACAATTTTTTTCATTTAACATGAATAAAACATAAAAAATGCAAATAGAGCACATACAAAAAAAAACACTCATAACCATCATCGCAAACATTCGGACACGCATCGGAATAATCGAAATGCATAAAACGAACGAAACGCATCAGCGCAAACAATTTTTCCAACACGTCCTACAGGAAAAAAACGAACCGGAAAACAATAAAATTTCCCTAGCAAATGATGCGAGAATGTTTCAATTTTATTATGGCGTCAGGTTGCCTACAGGATGTCAATTATGTGCGGACGTGCTTACGCTTTCGGCAAAAGCTCGGATGTATTGTGTTCGCGAATTTGCCAAAGTGTTGAGCACACACGCCAGATTCGTTGTGTGTGTGTTATATGCGGAAAGGGAATTGATGGTATCCATAAAAAGGATCGTATCGGGACAATAATGCTTCGAAATATGGAAATTGGTTTTCAATGTGTGGGGCGCTAGGGCGTGCGTCACCGCATACCGGGTGTATCGGAAATGCGTTAATTTGTATGGAAATATAATTAAAATGTGAGTAGGCTTCTATTTAAATTATTGTCATTGTAATTATGCAGCGGTTAGTAATTGAAAATGGTGAACGTTTTGATGATAGATCGCGTTTTGTTTCAATGATGTGGTCAAAAGTGAGATTATATAAAAATATTTCAAATTAGTTCTAGAAATTATATAAAAAATATTAAAATACATTTTTCATATTTATAAAAAAAATCATATATGATTTAAAACTACCCTGTACAATTTATAGGTATCGAATCAATATGAAAGAGTCGAACATTGAATTCGAGGAACGTTCGAGCCAATTGTATAGATCCAATACACAAAGGTCATTGAAACTAATACGATTCGTCAATTTTGAAAATTGAACGTCACATAATATCTCAAGCGGCATATTAGCGATAATATTAAAAGAGAGGAAACTCTCGGAACCGAGAAATTTTCCGACACAAAAGGTCCCAGCGATTCAATAAAGTTTTATTTGTGCCATTTGGAATTTCGGACCAGGAAGGGACAATTACTTCTGCCTAGCCGATTACTATTGTTAAAGGAGAGTCAGACAATAGTGCTCTAATGTTCTTAACTAATTACTTATATCTTGGTTATAGGCTTTGAAGGAGAGCCGAGTCGAAACTGCGCTAGGTACTGCTATGAGAAATTTCAGACGCAATCAGAATAAATTAGTTTAAATTTCCAGCGTTAATTAGTCGCATAATACACTAGATCGTACTCCATTTAAACAAGCGATAATTACGATAATTACTACAAAGTTTAGCTTATTCTCTCTCTTGTTAAGCAATACAAGTTTCTTTATATTAAGTTTAATTATATATTTTAGAGTAGTTTCGCTAATAAGTATATATAACGAAACTCAATGTAATTTTACCTAGTCCACGGATACGATATATTCTAAAATCTTCATAATTATAAACACGAACATGTTCAGTTTTCGATTTCAAATGTAATTTCGTTTCGAAATTGTATCCCCATTTCAACTGGGATCGTTTCTCTTAGGCTCGCTCTTAGCAAGACCACGAACGATTTACGAACAAATCGGATCGGAATCGAACAAAAACCCGTACAAAACATGAATAATAAAAGCAGAAGGAAGGAAGCAATCGGAGGCAATTTATCGACATCCTATTTCGCGTGAACATTATTTTTCGTACGGATCGACAAGTGCTAAGGTGAAAGGGCGTCTAGGGGCTTTCGTTTTTCGCTTACGCGAATATTTCGTATAAGGACATATGGAGTGCCGGCTTTAACGTATGTATATGGGATGTGTGTGTATGTGGAGCGAAATGGAGGACTTTTAAATAAATTGAAACGTTGCACGCGAAGGATCAAAGTGAAAAGTCTGCTGAGCGCAAAGGAAAGATTTATATATGACAGTTTGAACTGAGGCAAAATTGCCGCCTTAATGGAAACGGCGAAGGTACAAAGTGTAATACAATATAGCTAAGGGCCGTTTCAAAACAATGTTCAAATTGTTTCGACGAATTATTCTAAGTTCTTGTTAAATTTCAGACGTGCACAATGGTCGCAGACCAGTTTTTTCGTGAACGTTATTGTTTTTCCATTTCGTACAAGTTTTATTTCTTGATATAGAATTTTATTAAAAAAAAATAATAAAATATATTATTTTCAAGTTGATAATTAAATAAAATTTAAACAATAATCTCAGATTGAGTATCACAAGTATTGAGGTGAATGTTTATTATTATAAAATCAAAATCAACTCATGAAATCACAAATTAATGCAATTGTAGGAACTTTCAATAAAAAAAATTTAAACTAATATGATATTTGAGCAATGAGCAATTAAAAATTGAATAAAAGTAAATATTTACATTCATCTAATTTTGATCATTATTTATACCGAAACTATAAAAATTATAATTCACTTAAATACCGATGTACTGGTATATTATGTAACAGTATATTTGTAATAGCATATTTTAATATATGTTACATCAGTTTATTTGGAATGTAATATAATATATCTCTAAACACACATAAAAAAGTTCAATAATAACATCACTATATCAAATCCAAACGATCAATTTCATTTAAAAAAAAAATCCGCAACAAAGAACCAATTTCAAACACAAAAGCGAAAAGCAAAGTATCCAGACATAAAAAAAATCATCAAAAAAATCGAGCGACGCCTCGAATCAGACGGATCCAGACCGACTATTTAAAGCCTTACACACCTATATATCTATATATATATACATATATTCGAAGTGCACTTGATTTAATTTCGCGGGAAACGTCTGAAAATTCAGAGCGCGAAACGTCGTTACCGGAACGCTCGGAGCGAACTACGTAATCCCCGCAAAACTGTTCACTCCGGCTACGGAGATTCGCCATTAACGATGACGCTTCTTCGCCTTTAATTTTCTGTCCGTGAAGTGAGTTTGAGATGTTTATATGACGCTGATGGTATGAATGTATATTTGCTGTGTTTTAGAAATGACTTTGATAGTATAGTTTGAAGAGATTAGAGCGAAATTGTAATAGATCGTTGAAAGTGTTCAAATTTTCTATGTAAGTGTTTTTTTATTTTTATTTTTGAAATGAATCTTCGATGATATAACGATGCTGATGATATCAATGTATATTTTCCGTGTTTTAAAAATGATTTTGATAGTATAGTTTGAAGAGATTAGAGCGAAATTGTAATAGATCGTTGAAAGTGTTTAGATTTTCTATATAGTTACGTTTATTTATTTTTGAAATGAATCTCTGATAGTATAACGATGCTGATGGTATTAGTGTATAAATTCTATGTTTTAGAAATGATTTTGATAAAATAGTTTGAAGAAATTTTAATTGATCGTTGAAAGTGTTCAGATTTTCTATATACATAAGTGTTTTTTTTTTATTTTTTATTCGTGAAATGAATATGATGATGATGATATGATAATGGTATTATGATGAAAATTACATTATTGATAATGGCATTATTGTTTAACACATAAAAATATCATCAATATTTTCAATTCGCAATTATAATATTTATCTTCAATTTTTTTTAATTGAATGAGTTAAAATTATGTAAAATATTGTTATTAAAATTATAACTCATACATACTATGTTATGTATTCCACGTTTGTTTGTAATTTTCATGAAAAGATCGTCAAAGTTATTAAAATTTTCTATTTATGATTTATCTTAAAGCAATTTTCACAAAAGGAGTATTTTGGTACTCATATAAAGTTTTTTATAATTACATATTATTTAATTTTGTGCTGAGTATATTGTTTCGAAAGTTGAATGAAATTATTAAAATTGAATTTATTTTTAAATATGTAAGTATATGCTATTAAATTATATTAAAAAAATAATTATGTTGAAATTTTAAAATATTTTTTAGGAAAGCTTAAAATGATAATTCTTGTATTGTTTGAGTGCGTTTGAATGTAATTTTAATTAACTAAATGAGAATATTTTATATTTTGTAACAGAGTTAAAAAATATTTTATGCAATGAATTTTTTTCCTTAGCGACATACAAAAATAAAAAGGCATGTGAAATGTAATTACAAACGTTACATTGAAATAAAATGGTTAGTTGGATATTTTTAGTGTCGCAATTCTTTTCTTAATTAAAAATGCATTGTCAAATGATCTAAAATTTCCTGCAGGTTTTAAAATTAGTAACGTCTTTTTAACACAACGTAAGAAAATATTATCTTATAAAAGTACATTTAACGAATATGAATTAATTATTGAACATAAAATTTTTAGCAAAATTATACCTATAGTTTGAAATAAAAAATTCAAATAAAAGAAAGCTCATACTTTACTTATATTTTTTAGTAAGTGATAAAAAAACTTTAAAAAACTGTTAAATTGAAAAATTTTCAAAGTGAACGAATATAAAGAAGCATATTGCAATCAAAAGCCTTTCATTTCTTTTCTAATGATTCTGTTTGCTGAATAGGAGTGAATGTAATATAGGCTTTATAAAAATGTTCGTTTCACAAAATGAAATACGTGCTTTACTTCACTATTCAAAGCTTATTGGAACAGAGAAATGAAAGTAGTTTTCACTACAAGATACTCATTTATATGCTCTTTTTATCCTTTACATATTATTTTTTTAATTTTAAAGAAATGAAAAAGATTTATTGGAAAGCACGTTTGTTGCACTATGATAAAAACATGTTTCAAATTGTACAATCCAAATGCATATAAGTAATTAAATTTATTATGCGATCAGTCCGATGTTATTTGACATCTGATTGTTTGACAAACAAGCTGAAATATCTTTAAATGATCAATTGATTTGATAATTCCAATTAAGACGATCCAGTTCATCATTGAAATCAATAGGACAAATGTTAAACTTCCAAATGAAAAATTACAACGTAACATTTTTTTAAATATAAATTTTTTCAAATAAAAAAGAAACGCGAGGTGATCTAAATCAGGTTTCTTAATTCGATTTTCCTGATCGTACAATTGGATCCAATCAACTACCCAGAGACTGAATCAGTGATGAAATTTCAAAGTAACGTCACAAATCGAGTAAACTTATTTGTACGTTCGTTGCAATCGAAACGCATTTCGACCGGATGATACCAATCAGCTGAAACTGCTCGTGTACAATTTCAGGTACGTATTTCTTCTATCTATAATATTATATGTGAAACTTTGAAGAACATATGAAGCCTGTTCGGTTGTTGAATTCGCAAGATAGATGGATTTTGTAAGATGAGTTTGTAGTTTTACGTATGTTGTAAGTTTAATTGAAAATAGTTTGATTGAATCAGAAAAGTAGTAGTTTTGTATGTGGTGTGTTTTCAATATTGGTTTTTATATATTATAAAATTTGAAATATTAATTTTGTGAAAAATTAGATTCAAATGAAATGATATTTTACATGAATCCAAATGAAAAATATTATACAAGAAATTCGACTGCAATATTATAAACTAAACTATCTTTGCTACGAAACTAAACAATACTGAGGTGATTCCAGACGCTTACGTGCATCCCCCCCAAAAAAAAAAGACAGCACATATTTATATATGGAATAGAATCTTTTGTTACCAGAGGATGTATTGTTTGCATTGTTGGCGTTCTCGAAATTAGTCTGGACCGTTTTTCGTGCCGTCATCGTCTACGAAGGGATATGATTCTCGCGTATAACATATACGAAGACCCGTGCACGCTCTCCATACAGACGAAAGCAGTAATCCATCTTCCCTTTTATGTCTACGAAGGGTGGGATTCCACCCACCGAATTTCCCACCCACTTTGTCTTTATTTCGGCAACTTCTGATGGGAAAATTACTGCCGCCGCGAGTTTTCCCGGGAAATCTCGGCCGTTTTTCTCTCTCGGCGTCGTCGTCGTAGAAAAGCAATCATAATTAAAATCTCGGCCCTTTTATGTGATCGTGGACTCACACAAAGGGACGTCGATTTGAGGTTTTTGCGACGGTGACATTTGAACGGGTGAAAGTTTTCGGTGGCCGAAATTCGATAGGGTTACTCGCGATGAATCGGTATGGGAATTTCAGGCGCTTTCGGTTTTATTTTCCACAAAGAACGAGTGACAGAACTTTTTGAATTCAAGAAATTTAATATTTCGTGTTACAAATACAGTTTTCTGTGTAATCAGTAAACTTGACGCTCGACGGAAAAGCAATAATTATTTAGGGTTTCATTCGAAATTTGAATTATTTCATTGGAAAATATCTTGTTTCTAACAACGTTTAATATTCATTATTTCGACCATTAAAATTTGATCCGTATTTATAAAGGTAATACGATTTCGCTGATTTCAATTAGTAAAATGAAGCGTCGCTCTCCAACAATTAATTCTATTACATTAATTAATGACATCTACAACAGGCTAAATTGTGTCATAATCCAAAGTTTGTCATTGCATCGTTTCCAAACTTCGAATGATTAACGATAATTTACAAAATGCGAAATTTGACAGAAAAAGGTTTTTTTTAAATAGAATATTATATATTTATGAAAGTTAATAGAATATCATTACAAAATCAATCAAATTGCAATAATTTTAAATATTTTTCTCAATTTCATCGACACAATCGAATGAGGTGATATTTCGTATTTTGACATAAAACCATACAATTTCCATTCCTGACACAATGAAATCGACATAAATCATCCAAACAAAAAAGTCAACTTGTGGCCTTTTTTTACGACTATATTTCATAGTTCGATCGTCACTTCAGCATAAATCAAACCTTCAGAAAAAGCGCTCATTTTTCACAATGAAAAACGTCAGTTGTTTTGTAAAGCACATGATTGCATTCAATTCGATTTAACCGTAGTGTTGAAAATCAAATCATTTATTGGAATTCAAAATGAAATTTACATCTCTGTATTGAAATATTACATAAAGTTTGATACTCATATTCAACTCCTATTCACGAATAGATACGATAAAAGATGAAGCATTTCTATCATTACCTTAAATTTCGGCAACCTTTTTTCGCTGCCGATCAAAATCAGTTAAAATTTTAATTAAGAAGACATTTTGGGTCAGTAAGTATTGTTATTTTATAATAGACTTTTAGTGAATAATATGATAACAATAATAATTTTATATACTTCAAACACTAAAAATAAAATATTTTTAGTGTTTGAAGTATATATATAAAATTATTATAAAATCGAATAAAAATTTCAAGTTATCAATAGCAATCTTGGTGCTAAATTTTGACATAAATTTTGTTAAATCTATAATAGTTTATAGTTAGTCGTCTTAAAACGAATAAAAGCGTCTAAATTTTCGATAGTTAAATCTACTTCTGTTTTTACATAAAATAAATTTCATGTGTGAAAATATTTGTTGACTTTTGTAAGTAAATCCAAACTCGGACAAAATAAAAAAGCCATTGATTTTTCAAAGATGAAAACTTCCTAAGAAGTGATGCCCAACATGTTTATTTATGAAAAGACGATTATCTTCCGATTTTTAAATCTTTCCATAATTGAATTTATCCATCCACAACTTTTATTTGCGAAACCGAAGTGGGTCACTCAAAACGATCAAACGGGTCATATATTGCCGACACCTGCCTTACATTAACGTTATTCCCATCACGACTGACTATATACAATTTAGCACTAAACAATATCACCTCCTCGCACATTGCATGATTATTTGATACATTCGAGTATATTTTGTCTATGCAAATCCACGGCTCCGTCGAACGAACGGCATAATTCGACGTGCGAGTACGTGCTTGTACTTAGGGTACGTACTTCGGAATTTGCATTAGGGATTAATGGCCGGTCGAAAATGTTCCGCACTGGATTATTGTTGCGAATTAATTGCGCCAAACACGAGCCGCCATTGACGTGATCTATGCGCGTTAATATTTAGGCGCAACATTTCGCATGGAGATCTCCCGCTAAGAACTCGGTTGTACAGGGTTGGGTTGGGTTAATGTGCCGTTTGTGTTTCGGGGATGATTGGTGGAGGTTTTTTTGTATCGGAAGTTCATTGGAAGGTTTGAAAGTTCGAAATGTGGGATTTGAGGGATGAATATTCATATGTCGTGTGAGAAAATTGAGAGGTGATCGATTTTTGTGTATTTGTTGTAAAAGTTTTTTAAGATATAGAATTTTACATTGGAAATATATTTATTATTATTATACAGGATCTATATAAGTTTAACAGTTTTAAAATCATTGGAAATTCGAGGTTTCTTTAACTAATAAAAATAAACTCTAGAAAAGTTGAATGATTTTGTAGTAGGTGATCACATTCTACTGTTAACCATGCTACATATCGTTTAATTTTGATATCTGTTAAAAACTAATACATCCAGTCCTTTTTTAAAATAAGTTCCAGAGGCTACCGTGTAAAAATAAATCGTGTATAAAAATGTATAGTGACTATATAAAAATTGGAGATAGGTTTTTTTAATATATTTGGATGAAACTTCCATCCAAATATACTTTATAAAAAAATGTGTAATGTGAAAATATTTTACCATGAGAAATTATAAAAAAACATCGATTTTTTTTATTTAATAACTATAATTGTATACTGGTCTGCATCGAATTTTACCATTGTGGTATAATAATACATTTTATTTTATTTTTATACCGTGTTAAAGTGAAAAAACATTTAAAAAATAATCGGTTCTTTTTCGTTGAATCATATAAAAAAAAGATCGGGTACACATTTAACAAAAATCATTGACAATATCAAATCAATAAGACAAAACAATATCCTTAATTAATTTAAGTTTCTGTATAAATATTCACACGAAAATTTAAAATTTTATACAAACACCGGAACGTTTATTTATTCAAAAAAACCACATGAACTGAAAAATCCAATGACCACCCGTCAAACAAAATCAAATATACGCGCTCGAAGTGAAAGCAAATTTATTCCAGCCCTATACACACACTTCAGAGATTATTTCAGGTGACCATAAATTTTTACTAATAAACCCTCCATCCAAGCGGGATCAAACTGTGACAGGTTTTCAATCGAAAATTCCCACGAACATTTGAATATTTATAAACCGATTTATAACTTAATAGAAACATTAAAAAAACGAGATCAAGCAGAAAAATCGAGTATCCTCCCCAATTCACACCCAGCACACACAAGGGCTTAAAGCGAGGGCAAATTTGTTCCAGCCCTATACACACACGTAGGAGATTATTTCAGGTGAGCGTAAATTTTTATTTAGGCGACTAATAAAGCCTTCGTCCGGCCGGGATCAAACGGCGAAGGGTTTTTGATCCAATTTGAGGCTGGGTCAATTCTGGCCGTGTTTGAGCACAACAACCTCATGATTTAATTCGCCGGCCACCTTCGGGTTAAGTCGCATGGCAAACACGACCCACCGTTTGGGAACTATTAGGTGCTCTTTAATGTACGAATTTGTGAGTGTTTTTTGCCTGTGCTTTTGTTAGAAGCTTTCGAGTTTGTTATGTGTACGGAGTATTGAAATTCATGTCGTTGAAAAAGCGGTAGAAAACTATAAATTGTTTCTTATTAAACTTTTTAGTATGAAAAAAAATTCAATGCTTGGATAATATTACTCACGTCTAGACGAAAATTTTTAGAATATTTTAATATATTTCGCATAAAAGTAAATAAGGCAATTATGTCGCTGTCATCCTGTACACGAAAAAAAATTCAAGACGCGTATTATTTGATACTATGAAGAACGAGCTTTTCACGCTCCTCCCTTTTCAGACGCTCTTTCAACGAAGGGCTACAGCTTCAAGCATTGTCGCAGAAAGAATGGGATTCGTACGGACGTGTCGACCCTTCTTAGACCTCCTTGTGCCTTATGTGTGTGTATGTGGCTTCGGGTTTTCATAAACTTGGCCGCATCCCGTAAATCCTCCGGCTGAATATTATTAGCTTTTCAGCGGGCCCGCTCTTACGCGGTCCCATTGTACCGTACTTTACAGCGTTTCGAATTTACAGCGCTGAAATTCCCGCCGTTCGAATTTTCATTTTTTCGAAAAATATTTCATGTCTCGGTGGGGATGTTTTAACGTTTTCTGTTCGCTTTATTTCGTCCGCTGACAAAAGGTTTTAAATCGATGAAAAATTTTTGGTTGTTGAAATTTTCGCGGGATCGTTTTCGATTAGGAAAATTGTTCGCCGTTTTTCAACAGCGCGTGATTTGAACATTCGTCTCTGAAAGATTTATTGTAATGGATTCATTCTAATGGATTTGATTCATAATAGTCATCAATTTTTTTACACTTTGATTGCGGTTGTTTTTATAAAATTTCAATTACTTAAAAATAAAGTAACATGGCTTGTTTGGCAATGAATCAAATCGATTTATTCTTTCGCGATTTTCAATAATATAAAATCCATTACGGAGCAAATTTTAAAGTACACAAACAGCTTTCAGATATTCATTTTAAATTAAAAACTCATTAAAATAATAATTCAATTTTAAAACGTAAATAAAGAAAAGCGTCAGCACATTGTACCTGCAACAAACAACGGCGCTGAAAGTATTTAAAATATTCAAATTCATTCGCAATTCTCAGACAAATCCCCACGTTTTTCCTACCGAGATCAAAGAGTTTTCCACAACCTGTCGTAAGAGAAAACAGAATGCACAAGTCTAATAATATTTTTATCACCCACCAACACACCAAAACGCCAAGAACGAACCGAGAAGAAAACACTAATCCAGCACAAGCTTTAATCGAGTATTTTAAGGCCGGCAAAGTTTCGGGTTCGGGAAAGTAGACTTCAAAGGTTCGGACCCCAAAAGTCACCGTCTCTCGCATAATGGTAATTAACGTACTTTTGTCGCACGGTTAACACAAAGGAGTCTACGAAATAAAACGTGCGGACAAACAAAGGGCCCCTCTCGTCGTCATTCCGTCCCTTCTGATTATACGTGTCTGTGTGTGTGTGCAATAATATATGATAAAATTATATTACGTATTGTGCTAATGCGAGGAAGTTGCAGCGGGAACTGCTAAACTTTCCGTGAAAGTTTAACGCTCTCTATTGTGCCGCGTGCTGTTTGTATGGAGGAGCGCTAGTTTCGTTCGTCAATTGTTTCGTACGAACAAACGGATGAGAATTAAAATCGGGTTAAGTTGTTTGCTGAACGAGCTCGTTTCCAGTATTCGAAATGTTTCGTTTAGAGTAGTTTAATACGTTAGAGTGTCGATGGTTTCCATCTGTTGGTCCGCTTGTTATATTTCAACATTGATTTCAAAAGCGACCGATTCCTATACACGTTATGTATAATAGTATATTAAATCGTTTGTTTTGAAATATAATTAGATTAGTGGGTAACATTTTGAGTATCAACAGATACATGTTTTGAAATATTGTTGAAAATAAAATGTGAAATTGAAACGTAATTCAATTTGAATCGAAAAATAGAGCCCGGAATGTTAATGGTTTGTTTTTTTTTGTAAATATTTATTATTGCGATACAAATAATTTTCTATGGCTATAAATCGATTATTATTATATGTATAGAGATTCAAATTGGTACTGATATTTTTAGAATTTTAAACATTTATAAGCGAAAGGTAACTCTCAGGAATTGAATAATAAAAGAATTTTTAATTAATGAATCACATTTATGTACTGCCAAGGAAGCCAAATTTACCGTAATTTTCATTTACTGATAATCCGGTAATTTTGTCACTAATTATCGGTTTACTGGTAAATTAAATTTTATATCAAAAACCGGAAAAAATAACGAAAAACACAAAAATACCGTAAACCGACATAACCCGACATTTCTTCGAAAACATTCGAAACAATAAAAATATTAACCAGTAAAAATATATTTTACAAATAACACCACGTGTTGCTCGATTTAAATAATAAATAAGAAGTAGAACATATAAAAATAAATCAGTAAACTATAACAAATTAATAAACTATAATTCTTTACAGTGAACACGTTTAAATTGAATAAAAATTAAATTAAAAAAAACGTTGGGACTCAATTATTAGGTACTTGTATTAAGCACTTAATCTTCAGAAAGATAATCGACTCAATGCTAAAAAACTGAAAATTTCAAAACGAAAAGCCACTACGCGAATCCTAATGAATTTCAGCGGCGATCGAACATAATTGAAAGCTCGTTCGTTACGGAGCCCGCGTTGAAAGACGGGAAGCGATCCATTAGCTGGAAAACGTGTTTAAAATCGGTTTTATTCGTTTTATCGCTTTAATTTCCTACGTTTAACGCTTTTCGCACGTAGATGCGAACGTACGTGTACGGTTCGGGGTCCTGCAGCCGGTGGATAACCGTATTAGCGTTTAAATTTACATCATTTTCCACTCTGCCGTCACCTGAGCGTGGTTAAACAGTCGAAGCAGCTTGACTTAATTACTTTGGCCTCGTTATGGAAATCCAAAACATTTTTATTCAGCCTATGAGATTAGATTCGCGTAAAAATCGACGAAATTTGGGCGCAAATGATGCGATTTAAACGATGTCTTGTTGACGTTTTAGTTCTAAGAATTTCATATGATATTATTATTGAACTAGATTATAAGCCAGTTGAGTATCGACGGATACATGTTTTGAAGGGTTGTTCAAAATAAATTATGTGATTAACCCATATCCTGCCATCGTCTTGAATTCAGAACGCACTGAGACGCGTGAGCTTTTTGCTGAGTTGGTTGGTTACTTGGGGAAATATTATAAATAATAACATATTTAAGCAACAAAAAAACTCTAAAGTATAATTACAAAATATAATAATCTATATTTGTGATCTAACCTTCGAGTATTAAGCGAAAGAAGCTAAAAATTTTAGGTAAATCGTAAAAGAATTTGAAAGGAAATGGGTTTTAACGTACGTTACGTAAGTATAATGTAATCTGAACCGAATCGACAAATAGAACTCAAAATATTTACGATTAATTAATTACAGATAAAAATAGGATGCTATTATTAAAGATACTACAGTTACAAATTGAATTTAATATAATTTTACCAAATTTATTTTGAGCCGAACGTACGTACACGTGTCACGAAAACACAATGAATTATCCCAAATCCCAGACCGTCCATCCAAATTAAATCTATCTTATCTCAATTATTAACGAACAGCTATCCAAACAGACCACCTCTGATAAATCTCAAACGACATCGCAATACATTTTATTTAAACAATAATTTATTAGAAGCGCTTAACCCGTCTGGGCCCCGAAAAAGCGCGCAGGCGGGCTCATTTTTGAGCGTTCTTTTTTCTCCCACAGACACCAGCATAATATAAAATGGCCGAAATGAAGAGAAAGACGTATCGTTAGCGCAAATTGGCCCCCTTTGTGCAAAATATTCCCCCGTCTGATGAATGGACTCGTTTCGCTCGTATCAATTACGGTTAGCGGGGCTGCGGGAGCATTGCAGATAAGTAGTGCCTGGTGTTTGCACGAAGCCACGTGTATAATATAGTGTAACTGGTTCTCGAGACCGTCCACAATATCCATTATAATAACTGACTTCATTTTCATTAAGGTTGCTGCCGAGAGTCTGAGGTCAGGATGTCCAGACGAGCACTAATGCCATACAAGCTGTGATGCTGGTCTTACGAGTGGGTCAAATTGTGTTTCAGGTCGTTACTGGTGTCTTGTTTCTGATTGTTTCAATGGGTTCGGTCGAAATGTAATCGCTTTACATATTGAGATCGTAAAAAATAATTTTAGTAGAGTGAGTTCTCGAATTGCGCGGTTTCGACTTGTGAATTCGTACTTAAGCGATTTAAAAAAATTGTCTTTTTTTATTGATAGTAAAATTTTATTGAAACTATGAAAATTTTATTTAAGTTCAAAAAAATTAAAACATTTTTTTTAGCAAATACACTTGTAAAACTTGTCATTCAAATGTGAGAAAATTTTAAAACAAATAATTGTTTTTGAGATGTAAACAACATAAAAAGACAGTAAATTTCTACAAGCCAAAGAAAAGAAACAGTGCTTTATGAATCAAATCTTAATTTCATAGACATTTATTCAATGAACGGTTTGTGACGTGAAAATTCCATAATTGAAAACCCAATGTCATTTGATTACACATATTGAATTATAAAAATTAAATGTTTTTAATTTTAGACAAAACAAAAAACCTTTTTACTTCCATTAATGTTAGAAAAATCAATTATTTTTGCTTTGTGATGACAATTTGGATCTACCTAGTTTAGAGGTACTATATAAAATTCCAGAATTTTCTAAACATCGAGCCAATAGAATATTTTTAATGAAAATATATCAAAAATATAGTTAATAGTCCAAAAATATCAATAATTGATGAGTTGAAAGTTGAAAGAAAATGCATCCGAATTTTGAACTACGCAATTTACGTTGTTTGAATTTTCATCGCTCTACCTTCTAAGCAATTTTTGACCTAAAACGCATATCAATAAAAAAAAAATGTAATGACTATACAAAATTTACAACCCTACTCTTTAATTTAAAGTTTTAAAATTAATCATATCTCACTAAACATCAAAGCTCTAATCGTTCAAAATGTGTATACATTTTTTCGAGACATCCCAGTTTTAAATTTTTTAATTCGAATCATCACTTAATCAAATGATAATTACAGGACATAAAACCATACGCCCATCACCCACAGGACCTATACACTACAATTCGCATATACCCAAAGGCCCCTTTACAACGAACCGTTCCTTACCGGGCAACCCGCGTGTGCAGCCGCGCAATAAAATCGTCCTCCGCATTAAAGATTATTCCACATCCCATTGAGCCTAATAAAAAGGAAGATTTTCAGCAAAAGCGGAGTAGGGTGCCCAAAGTTCAGGGGCTAGTTTCCGTATCGGATACGTATATATTTGTGGGCCAGTAGGACGTGCTCGGGCCCGTTTCCAAATCGTGATTGCGTCTTATCGGAGAAAGTCTTCCCGTTCGGTATCTCCCCACGATTCGGGATCCCCGTTGATATATCGTTATTGAATCTGGACCGAGAATGTGGATCGGTATTGTTCGATGCTAGAATGCAGTAGCCGATTGTGTGGAGAAAACGGTCGTTAATTGGAATGGGGCTGTTACAACTCCGGTTGATGTTGCGTACTTACGTTAGATTGTTATTTGGAAGTTCGGCACTTTTTTCGTGCAGTTAACTCTTGTTTATCTATATTTTTGTTTTGAATGAAGCTGTTTTATCCTAAATGTAGATAAATAACCGTTTTTTATCGTTATCATACCCAGTCATTCGCCGTCAATTTTCCAAATAAGAATATTTCTAATCCTCTTTCATTTTAAATAATTCATCTACACGTTTGTTCAATTCTTATTTCTTTTGATATTATAGTATCTCATATACTCCAGTATATGATACAGTATTCCAGTACTTAACATGTCCATCTACTATTTATACTTCTTACTAATTGTAAGTTATAAAAATCATCATTATGATACTCAATCAATTGCTAAATTAAAATATTTCCGATCCTCTTCAATTTGAATAACTTTTGTTCAATTCACTCTACGCTTTTTTATAAATTTCATTCATTGCCCATTCAATCTTTCTTATTTCTTTTTATGTTATAGTATCTCACGTACCATTCCAGTACTTAAAAAACCCATCTTCTATTTATACTTCTCACTACATGGGATATAAAAAAAATTTCTTACTGTTGTTTTTTAACAAAAAAAACTTCAAACAAAAAGAAATACACTACTCTCATGTAATATTGGGTGTATAAACTTTATTTTTACGTTCACCACATTTCGTCCTTTTTCACACATACCGTAGAAATTAATTTGTCGGAAAAAAACACGCATCGTTTGCTTCGCCTATCAACAATCGCTCTCGCCCGCATACATCACCGCATCTAACTACTTTTCGAGAGCGCTTTCGGCCAATTTATGATAGCCCTTCCGAAAGTTCGCAACGCGGAAATAAAGCCTTAAAATAAACCCCGCCGAGAGGGTGGCACTCTTAAAAGCGGAAAGATTCACACAGAACGGGCAGCCATTAAGATATTACCATTTCGGTCCGAAACTTGTCCGAGTTTCAATTATGTCGGACTTTTTGTTTGGACTCTGCTCTGGGAAAGTTTTTTTCCGACGGGTTTCCGCTCTGGTTACATGTACGTATAATGGATTGGATGAAGTTTTTCGGGGCTTATTGAATGCTGATGGACGCTGGTGATTTAATGAGTTTTATTTTTTTAGCTGTTTTATTCCGAGGATCGAAATTTAATTAATTTCAGATATCACACCTCGAATGAGCGGTGCGATTACTGGCTGATATTATTCGTGGAAATTTTGCTTAGAATAATCACTTTTAAATGACGAACGCTTTATATAAAACGCGCGTGTAATCGCAATTTTAATTGAACGAAGATGAATAATCCATGCGTAGTTTCCTCTCTTGTTTTAAATGTGCCAATATCAAACATTGTTTATATACGACATATTAATTTCGCGTCGCGGAAGCGAAAGCTCGTTTCTGCTATTTATTCAACGAAACAATCACGTCGACGTAATACAACCTGCTGTAAGAGAAAGCTTACGATTGAAGTTAGGAACGATTAAAATACGCATATTTGTCGTACAAATTTCTAAACGATTAACGAACGGGTACCTGTATTAAAATTATTATTATTTGTAAATTGAAGTTATAAATGAAAATATAATTATTAGGAAGAATTATAACAATCAGGAAAATAACGTCTGAAATTTATCTGAGATCAATTTTTATTACGGAAAATAGCTCTCGTAGAAGACGCGCTGTACAAAAGAAACGTTATAAAAGAAAAGCCTAGTTTATATATCTGATTTTCTACGAAGTCGATTTCGCCAGCATTGAATTGCCTTATCTTTTAGATCATTAATTTTGGTCGAGACCCTTTTTAACGATACTTTATTTTCTTTATGGGTTTGTTCTGGCTTCGCACGACGCGGAATCGGTTAAGTTTTCGCGCAGCCTTTTTACGACCGCTCTCCGCGAGATCGCTCAAATTTTCATCCCCGAAAACCGACATTAAAAATTCAAATATACACGCATACTTATACGCTACACACACGATTTTTCGCAGCCTTCCAATTTGCTTTAGTCTATTTTTTCCTATCCAAAAAGGACTTGGAAAGGGAGCGTTCAGACAAGAACAATAGACCGAAGGCATGCGGGATGTTTGCCTATTCGACCCAAATACACCGCACACTCGCATTTTGAGCAAGCTGGTACGTATGTAAGTATACATTGGCAAAGTATACTTTTGTTAAAATTCTGTCTGAACAATTTGCCTTTGACTAACACGTGTGGAATACACAAAGGGTTTGTCGCGGTTCCGTGAAAAATGTTTTTTGCGCTCGAACGTAACGCCCCTTTTGTTTGTCGCTCGTTAATATTTGAAATTTAAAACCGACACTATTGAAATTTTAATAATTGTATGAATTATAAGGCCAAAGAACACACAAGGTGTGCTTTTCATGTTAGAAATTATCGCTCCGTAATAAAAATGTATAAGTTTCTTTGTGCCGTTAAAGTGAACGAGTAATAAAGTACGTGCTGGAGACGCTACACGAAAAAAAAGTAATTTGAACAGTTTTTATAATATTTTCACTATAAATATATAATTTTTTCAACGTTGAAATTTAAATAGAAATTGATTTATGTTACTGTCACTTAATTGAATGAAACATCTATGAATAATACAATATAAAGTTTAATCATTCGTCTAGACTGAGGATTACTTCGGACAATGTTACACAAATCTCAAGCTATCAAAGACACGATTATAAATCGTGTTCTCTAGTATAGAGTAATAAAACCATACGATGTTTAAATTCAGCAGAGGATTCAATCGAACCTCGCATGTCATTTCGTCGCATAATGAAAAATTCACCATGCGATTAAATTTAATGGGAGAATTCGGCGAACGTTCGTCAATATTTATTCAATCCTCCGTTCGGAGATCGGAAAAGCTTTCACTGGAATAACGTAGAATAATAATATAGATACCGTCACGCATTTGTGCGAAGTTCCCGAAACAATTTCGAATCAGATATCGTTTTCGAGTGACACACATTTGACAGATTCGATATATTTTCGTTCTTCGACCACCATGTAATAGGCTATTATGGACCTCATCTCGTCAGCGCTTTGTACGCACGATGGTCAACAATATCTTCAAATATAACAAGGTATAATGATTGAAGGGCGAACATAGAAATGAAATCGATCCGAAGGATCATAATAAATAACGTCGAACGGATAGATTGTCATATACGCATTTAGGTAGTAAAATTTCCTTGAGACTAACAATAAGCCGAAATATATAATATAAAGTTAAATAAGATAACGAAAACACCTTCAAGATACTCAAAAAAGAATTGATCTCACGGAAAATTGACTCTCATTATGTCGATTCGTTCTCTCACCGTTACATCGGTAATATCCTAAACGCGATCATGACTAACTACACCCCCTAAAAACTTCGTCCTTTTTTAATTTCACCGACGAATAATAAAAATAATAAATTTGACCTCTCGTCTCGCTCAAGTGGTCGACGCGGGAAAAAAAATTCGAATTAACATTTAAAGTGCGCGCCGAAAAAAAAATCCAAAAAACGGTTCTTTGAAACTCGGCCGAAGAGCCCTCGAATGTCGTCGTTACGAGCTTTTCCCGCGCTTTTTTTTCGTTTTATTTCCCCCGCCCACTCTTCGTCCACAATTTAGCTTTAATTAAACTGCAGTTTGATTTTTCGAAAGCCGCCTAAGTTCAGCCGCCCGCCCCGCCACCGTCTTTCCCGCCTTTCCGCTCATTTTTTTCCCTATTTCGCTTTATTTTCCGACGTCTTCGCCGGAGGCGATAATTGAATTTTTCATCGATAAGGGCGCATTGTTTCAGCAGCAGAGGGATGAGGTCGGCGAAACGATAATTATGCTCTCTAGAGGGTGAGTGGGTCTCGTTTAAAAAAACTGTAACCCACTTGTTCGCGTAACGGATCTCCTTCGCAATTGCCCCATCTCAAGTTGATCTAGATTTTGATAATTATAAAATCAAATGATCACTTGATAATAAAACGAGCTTTAAATTTCCATAGAATAACAAAAATCTATATTACAATATCTTATCAAAAGTAACCTGAAACCAACTTGAACTTATCGAGTTTGAAGCGCAATTAATACCTAGACGCTTATGATTTAGTGCGATATTTTATCTATATATAGACTAGAAATATAGCCGATATTCGATATCTAATAGTTTCCAATGATATATAGTCGCCATTATATAATATATCAAGAATCACTTGGTGGAATCCGCAACGATATCGGCGCGGTTAATTGAGCCGTTTGATATGTTACCGTGTCCCGTGTTAACGGCCTATACTTCACATATCCGTGTACCGAAGAAGATTAATAGACTGGACTAACAAACCTGTTGAATTCAATGCAATGGATATGTTTTTTTTGAAAAAATTCGGCCGCAATGCGTGAAAAATGAAAATTGGATACGTACGTGGATCAGTGTTTTCATATAAACGCAGTACGTGATGTTACAGTATAAAAGTGTACCGTAGATATTTCCGATAAATATAATTAAAATTTCGATCGAAAAAACATTTTTTTATAATATAATATTAATATTTGCGATAACTGGTCACGTACAAATATTTAATTTATCGACAAACGCAATTCCGCGTACGCCCAATATACGGCATACGTGTGTCCCACAAGAGTTACGCACTACGTGACCACCTCACGTACGAGAAAACGTTCCCTTTAATAAATTGAATAAATAACGACGACCTGAGCCGTATGACATCGAAAAAAGGACCTCGACTCCTATAAAACTTATCGGGTTTTGGAGCTAACTACTGCCGCGCCTTTGTCTGAAAGGGATCTCGTAGGAAATGCATAAAAGGCCATAAATCTCGTTCGAATAACACTTATTCACCGCATTGCGGCTTTTACGTGGGTGGTGTTCCTTTCGTGGGACAAAAAGGATAAATTTGCATAACGAAGCTGCTTTACGGGCACGTGTCGAATGCAGTCGCTATGCAGCTGCGATGTATGCGCTCATAATGTGTATGACGACAAGTGCACGTGCAATTGTCTCGGTTTTGAAATTATTTTAGGTTGAACGTTTTATAGCAGTGGAATAAATCTTGAAATGTAAATTGCGAGCAGTGAAATTAAGTAAAGCCCTGTTTTCACGTTTTTTTAAGGGACTGAAAAAAACGTAATTAAAGGAAAAATTTGGATTGAGGGTTTCAAATGTTAAAAAAAATTGTTGAAAATTATTTTTTAATAAGAATTATGTAAATAATGTATGATTTCGAAAAAATCACGCATTCAGGACATATTTTTGGGTTTACATAATTTTTTTGGTTGATGTAAATAGATTTGAACTTTCGATATTATCACTTTCCGAAACGATCAAATTGACCGCGTTGGTAGAAATAGTGTTAAAGGCAAGGTCAGAAAACCGTTTGAATCGGGCTTAAAAAAATGTAAAGAACAGAATAATTATAAAGTGACAAATGTCAGCAATAAGAGAATTATACGTTTGAACAATAATTGTAAAAGCTGCGAATTTAGTTAAATTTTTTTATAACATTTTTCGAGTTTTAAATATTTTAGATATAATAGTGGGAAATAAAATGTAATTTAATAAAACGAGGCAGTAGAAATCGAACTCAAAGAGTAGATAAACGCGAATTCTGGGTACGTAAAAACGAGGTTTCACTGTACAAAATATCATACAAAATATTATGTATGTCAAAAGTTATTTAAGAAAATACATATATATAAATAAGCTCAACCGACCTAAGATGCGTGATTTTCCGATATTTAATAAAAGCAATTATAATGAAATAAAACTGGACTGCAGAAATCAAACGCAATAGTGAAAAAACGTGAATTCTAGGCACGTAAAAACAAGACTACACTGTACATAATAAGTCAAAAAACAACAAGTGTCAAAAGTTAGTTACGTTACAAAAATATTTCTAAAAAAAAGAAAACCCAACCAAACTAAGATGCGTGATTTTCCGACGTTTCATAAGAGCTCGCCCGCTCCAAATATATATACGCAAAAGCCGAAAACCTCTTTCACGCCCGAAAAACCACCGGCCGGAAAATGGAAATGTGCGAGCCCGGAAAAACACTCTGCGAGCCGGAAAAACACATCCTCGCAAGAAGGACGCTTTTCCGGCCTCGCCTCGCAGTGGAAGACTCTTAATTTTCACGGCCGGTAATGGGTCACGCGTGGTGCCGTGACTCTCTTACGGGAAAACTGGACTTTTCCTCGGTTTTCCCGCACAAGACGAGCTTTATCTCCGCCGCCATGAATCATGGGAGAGCTTTCTAGCGCCGAGTCGTCCTTTGCATTTCGATCGGGACAATCTAGTGTCCTTTAGTGTCGTTATAACGGACGCGAGTTTGCTTTCGCTCGTATATTATCCGCCGTTTGAAAGTCGTATTTTCTGAGTTATTCGCGGCCGGGGAAAAGCGTCTGCGTTTTTCAATTTTGGTACGAAAGAATTTAATCAACGTTTGCTTTTGTTATATGGTTGAATTGATGTCGCATTGTGTCCGTGCGCGTTGTCGTTCTCGGCTTTTTATGCTTTGCTAGAAGATATGTGTTTGGGGCAGAGATATTCAATTTGATTAATATGAAATTTTTTTATTAAAGTAATATTTATTTACTAATAGGTATAAAAAACATAAGTAAAAAGAAGCACAAAATTAAAAATATATACATGTATACCTTTTACACTTTAAATTCAACTACAAATATAAGAAAGTATTATGAAGACCATTTTTATTGTAACCAATGAAATCAACAAGAATTTAAAGTGATGGATTCCATCGGCTACTATAATTATAAAACTTCAAATTTAACGTTCTACATACCAAATTCAACGTTTTACACATCAAACTCAACTATAAGAACGTATTATTAAGATCGTTGTTATTATAACCAATGAAATCGACAAGAATTCATAGTAGTGGATTTCATTAATTATTTAAGTTTTTAAACATCAAATTCAAGATTTTACGATTCAAATTCAATGTTTTACACTTTAAATTCAACTATAAGAAAGTATTATTAAGACCATTATCATAGTAATCAACTTTTTTTACTGTGAATTTTTGGCAATTTGTTGAATTTAAAATGTAAAACGTTGAATTTAAAGCGCAAAAACTACCTAAAAACGGTTATGATAATGAATTCCTATAGTTGAATTTGAAATTAAAACCGATGGATTTGATAGGTAAAACTTTGAATTTGAAGTTTAAAAACCATACCATATTGACTATCGATATGACTGAAAGCATCATTGAATACATTTAAATAATGGTTGTCAATGATTAATCCGATAAAATTATAAATAGTATATGAGTTTTATTGCTAAATTTATTCGAAAAAATGATGGTCCGAAATATGAATATGTTTTCCATAAAAATGAGTGCGTCGTATGTGGATGATTTAGTACCTCTGATTTAGTATTACGATAAAGGACATGCAAACACCGTTATTGCGGTTTCACAAAAAGGGTTACCAGAAAAATGCTCGATTTTGATAAAATGACCCAAAAATTCTCAGACAGTTTTTTAAGAATCTAAAAAAAAATTGTTTACTTTTTTTTTAATTTGACTACTACATGTGTGAAAATATGCGACCATTTCGCGATTTAAAGTTTTCACATTATGTACATGCCGTCAAGGACTGCACACAAATTGGATAACCCTTAAAATTAAAATCACAACGTCTTTTCTATAGGAAATTTTCTTAACTACATATTTTACAACCTATATTTTTCTGCAAAATTGTCAATTAACAAGATTTTCACGAAAAAACACTTTCAATGATCTTTGAAACTACGTGAAATTTTTTTAAGAACTAAAATGTCAAGCATTATACCAAAATTCATGACTTTATCGACTTTCTGTGATGCGCAGTGTTTTATTTCCAGGATTATAAAGTCATGTGTAACGACGCTAAATTGTAATGTTGCGCGAATTTCAGTAAGATCTTTGTAAATTTTATAATTATCTAGATTTTTAAAAATTCTTCAAGGAACATATAATAGTTAGAAGAATTTATAAATTGCTAAGTATAAAACAACAAAAACTCATTTTTTGAAACAGTTCTCGGAGGTATTATACATAAATAAGATAGAATTATCGATTTTTTTAAACACATCAAAAATGGTTTCATGCTTTATACCGGTGTACAAAATTTTTATTTTAATACATTTATAAAAGTAAGCAAGTAATATAAGTAATTATATTTATCTATCACTACCGCAAGCACTTTGAAATCTGGTTCGCCAATTGTATTGAAAAATATGAAATCTAAATTGCGTGTTTTCAAATCACAATATTCGTATATTATTAAAAATGTGGTATATGATTGAAAAATATATATCCTATTTTATAATTTACTATCGATTCAATGTTTATTTGATTAAAAAAATAATAATTTTATCAAAAACAAAAATATGAGTTCCGGCGCGGCTATCTCGACGACCGATAAAAATCGAAGTTGGGCTATTTCGACAGTTGGCCGGAAAAAGCTAATTATTTTTGTGTTATAAAGTCTGCTTCGAATTGATATACGTAATTAGTACATGAAATCATGAAAAATAATATAAAAGTTATCTGTAAAAATGTGTTGACTCATTATCTGCTTTCCGTTATTGTAATAAAATAATATTGATTTTGAGTAAATTTGTGAATAATATTTAAATTTTCAGAAAATTAATCAACGATGACTCACTGGTAAAGAATGCATGATAAACATAAAATTTGACAATAAGAGCCTTTGTCGTGCATGTATTTATTTAATATTAATTACATTATAATTGAAAAAACCGAGAAAGCTGAGCTTGAAAATAATTATATAATATATTCAGCATCAGAAATTAAAAAACAATGTTATTCAATGATTTTAGAATATACTTAATTTAAAAATATTGTTACGGTCTACCGTAATAAGTGATCGACCATTTTCACATCGACAAAATATTCTGGATTTCACAAAAACTATATTTTAAAATAAACGACAACACTTTCTAAAAATATTCGAAATACAATATATATATTTTTAAATTACTGAACTGTTATTTTGGTTTTTTACCGGTAATGGCTTCCTTAATGTCCGCGCCTACCCGAATTATTTAACAGATTCGATTGTAATATGTATCGAAAATTAATAATGTTAATAATAAATAATAATACACAAAAAAAACCTCTAGGGACTGCGAAAACAAAATTAATGTTCGAATTGATCTAGAACCCGATTTTCCGAAACTGTTTGAGAACATGCAATCAGTGACATTTGGAAAATCGGAAGGGTTCAGTTCAGTATGTAATTTTACTGTTGTCGAATTCGGTTGTGTTTCATGTAAATATTTTGAATATTAGGAAAAAAAATACATTTCAATCATACTCGAATATTAATTTTGATAAATTTGTATGTTTTTGTGGTTTTTTTTTTTTTTTAAAAGAATTTTGCGGTTTTAAATTTTTTTCTTGTGTTGCTTTCAATGGAAAAATGGATTCGTACGAAAATTTTGATGCTGATTTATAGCTAATTTTAATTAATTGAAACATGTTTTATAGAATTTCGGGCGTAAACTTCAAAAAATTTAGCATTTGACTTCAATGTGACCTTTGCAAATGTTTTTTTAAACGTCTGTTCAATTATCAGAATGGAGGCACTGTTCTGGCTTAAAATTATGCAAAGAAATGATGATCGTTTCGCTTCATACATAAAAAATATTTCAAAGGAATTTGAAAATATATAAATTGAATATGGAAAAATTGTTTCACAAATTTTAACTACATGATTAATTCCAGTGAGTGAAATAAGAAATTTCTGTTTTTGTACGAAAAAAATTTTGGCACAATAAGGTATTTTTTTTTCGAAAAATATTCATTTTACTTCGAAAACTGATATCAGCAAAAAACCATGCAATTCGATTTTGTAAAACATACATACTAGTATATCACACCACATTTCATGTAGCTAGCAAAAAATATAAATAAAATCAATGTAACACAATACAACAAATCACTCCGGTATTTCAGATCCATGCAAAAATGAAAGACTACATCTTTTTCGTTTTTCTAATTCCAGGTTAGTCGATAATTTCTTGAATTTATATTTTATTTTTATATTTGCCAATATGTATTTTTTAAATTAGTTTGCACCGATGCATTTCTCAATTGTGGTCATAAACCGAATTGTCTCATGAAGGAAGAATATTACCAAATTATGACTACTGAACAAGGAATTCAAGATAATTGCGAGTAAATCGATTTATTTTCCATTTTGTTTTTACTTTCATTGTTTTTGAAAAACTTTCTGATTAATTTATATAATTTAGCGATTTTACAAAATACACAAAGTGCATGGATGACTGGGGAAATAAATGCTTAGGAAAACATTTCGAAAGTATGCGCCCACTCTATTTTATTGGTTTTCAGCAATTAGGAAGGTTGTGTTCTGACAATGCATACAAAACAGGTTTTTCCTTATTTCCATTAATTATTATTAATTATTTAAAAAACATCTGTGAAATTATTGTTTTGCGTTTAGATTATCTGCAACAAAGTGGAAGTTTGTCAAAAATTACATATGCTTGGAATGAATGTTCTTTTGAGGTTATTCAAGCAGCTTCGAATTTAACCTCTTATATCTTAACGAAAGAAACAAATAAAGAAGTAGCAGAAAAAATAGTTCAAGGTGCGTGCTGGTAAGTTTTTTTATTTTTATTTCTTGTATATGTTACAAAGTATCAAGCCCATACGTGTATTCTCTCGCCAATGCATGCTCTTCTAAATCACTCAGAGAAAGCATATACGGGAGTATGAATTAACATGTTAAGTAGAGAATGCATGAACCATCTATACTGACGTAGATAATGTATAATACTAATGGAATAAATAAATTTCAAAGAGGGAATATATTATAGTAGGGTATATTTTGTTTTAGGGAAATACAAGAAACTTAAAATATCCAATTTACGCTAATTCATTTTTCGTTTATGTATTGAAAATTGTGACAGATACATAAGTACCGCTTCTAACGAGAACGAAAAACAGTTGAAAACACGTAAAGGACCCCATATGCGTTTTATATTATGTAGTTCTCATATGCTACTTTCAGAATATGTGACGAAATAAAACAAATTAAGATTGTTTTTAGATATTTAAATACAGATGAGAAATAATAAATTTGAAATAGAGGAGAATTATCTTAATCCATGATACGTCTAAATCTATGATACAGTTAATTTTAATTTATCTTAAAATAAAATTGCTATTCAAGAAACGTACAGTTGTAATATTAAATATATATGGTGTGTTTCTTTTTCAATTTAGCATTTCTTAAAACTCTGTGCCTAAATTTCTATATGAAAAATTGATTATATTAAATTTTGTCGTATCTTTTTGCAGTGAATGACAATAGCAATCATTGCAACAATCACATCTACATTATAAAATACCATACATACATACATATATTGGTGTTGTATGTATTGCCAACTATCAATAACAAAACTAACAAATCACTCAAATTTTGTTAAGATAATCGATGTAGATGAGTCAGTGCATTCTCTCGTTAATGTATGCTTTATCTGGTGATAGTGTATGCGTAATCTAGTATTGTGCGCTTTCTCTAAAACTTGAAGCGCACCTATGCATCTTATAGGCAATGTACATAATAACGACGATGAATGCTTTAACTGTAATATATGTACATACTATATGTAAGTGTAATGACTTTTTAAATATATTTTTGATATTTTACTAGCGCCCGTAGACAATATAAGAACTGTATCAAAGATCTGTGTAAGGATTGTTCAACAAAGGCATCGGACTTTTATAAAAGGATGCTTAAATCACTACGATTCCAAAATGATCCATGCACCAAAAACAATAATACGGGTATATGTGCGTTAATAAAGGCATCATTAAAGGCGTCAATAGAGGAGTCAACAGAGACGTCAATAATGGCATCGTCAATAAGGAGAAACTCGTTCAACATTATTTATTTAGCTATTTCGATGATGGTTTGTGTATTGGTTCATTAAATACCATATTTTTATTTTATTTTAACTTTAGTAATTTTATTTACGAATTTATAAATACAACCTGTAATAACAACTTGCTGCTAATTTGATCAAATTTTTCAATGTCAATGTACTGTGAATTGTAATGTCTTGATCGGCATGTATGTATATTGTGGTAATTTAATAAATTTATTCGAAAAAACGATGAGCCGAAACATGAATATGTTTTCCATAAATACGAGTGCGTCGTATGTAGATGATTTAGAACCTCTGATTTAGTATTACGATAAAGGACATGCAAACACCATTATTGCGGTTTCGCAAAAAGGATGACCAGAAAAATGCTCGATTTTGATACAACGACGCAAAAATTCTCAGACGGTTTTCTAAGAATAAAAAAAAAATTTCTACCGTCATTTATTTTTACTGTCAAATTTTAATAAACAAAATATTTATGTATTTTATTTGTTAGAATTGTTTCGTGGCGGAAATTTTATTGGTTTATTTATATAAAATACGTTGTTTTAACAGTTTTGATGTTTGATATTGTTTTTGTTTCTGTTTAATATTAAATAAGCCAAGTGCATACATTTTTTTGTAGTCAGTGTATTATGTAATAGCATGCCAGAACATCTTATATAATATACGACGTGTCACGATCACTTTACGATATGAAAACATCCGATTCGCAAATATTTCGAATATTTACGGTTTCCCTTCACACCAAAATTGAAAAAAATATATATACATACAAGACGAACTTTCCAAAAACCCGTTTATTTTTCGAGAAGTATATAAATAGTTTAGCCCACCTTCACAAGATCGATTCGAAACGCGACTTTCCAACCGACGACGAAAATCTCGTCACGAAAACTCTGCGCTTTGAAAATCGCTCTCCTTTCTTCTCCCATCATCATTTTGATTCGGAAAACTGTACAATTTTCATCATCTGGAAACTGTGGGAGACGAGCACGAGCAGCTAAACGAGGTTAAATAAACGCGGACCGCTGAATGGCAACGTATGTGAAACTAGACTCGTATCTTTTGATGGAAAGCTCTCTCCGTTATACTACTGTTGCTATTCAGGTTCGAATTTAAATGCAAAGGATGCAGAATTAAGCGCCATAATATGTCTAATTTGATACGAAAGGATGCAAAAGACGTCTAGTTTTACTGAGAGGGTGCAAGCCGAAGCGTTCGAATGAGTAATGCGCTCGTGCTACTAAAAGTGCACGTTCCTGAAACGAATGGTTGTATATTTATTAAGCTTTGCATAATAGAAACGTCTATTTTTACAATTGAACATATTATTCAGGATCTGGGCTAGACAAATTCGTTAAAATTTCTAACGAAAGAATTTTTAAAACGGATCAAAATGTCACTGAAAATTTACATCGAATAGCAGATTTTTTACATTGATTTTTAAAACTTGTTTGGGTTTTAAATTACAATAAAATATAATAGTTTTAGGTTTCTGAAAAAAAGTGATTATAAGAAAAAAACATAGATTGAGTATTTCAAATATTAAAAATAATAGCCAAATAAATAAATATATTTTATTGAAAAAATCATGCATTTGGTAAATATTTTTGAATTCACATAAGCTTTTTTTGGTGACATAACATAATAAATAGATTTGAACTTTCAATTACATCGACATTAAAGGAAAGATCAGAAAACCGTTTGAATGCGTGTAAATAAAAAATAAAAATTACAAATTAACAAATTTCGGCAATAAAAGACCGATACGTTTGAACGAAGATTATCAATCGACGCGAATTTGATTAAATATTTTTACAAAATCAATTGCATTTTAAATATATCAGACATAAATTGCGGGAAATACTAATTGCTACTTAAATGAAATGGACCGCAAAAATTGAACGCAAATAAATGATTTATATGAATTTTCATGTGTGTAAAAACAGGTTTAATTTTATTAAAAATTAAAAAAACATAATATATATCAAACATAAAGAAAGATTAGATGTTTCAAAATTTTAAAAAGAAAAACCATTAAATTCAAGTCAAATTTTTTGATTTGACTACGAATTTTTTTGAATAAATCGACCATATCTTATCAACTAACAACTATTAAATTCGAAACAATTTATATACCAATCATTCCGCAATAAACACACAATCTTCCCTCAATAACGACCTCGCACACACACACACGATACATCCGTTTCCTCCAGGTGCACATTGCACCGTTGCGGTTTAGCCAGATTGCGTTTTGTGCTCGCATCCGCAATATCGCATTCTGAACCCGCAAACGTATTGTTTTTAGCCAAACTACGAGCCGAACAGCTAATATTTGCATGCGGATTTTATACGAGGACGTCTCCCTAACGATACTACATGTAATATTATAACTAAGCTCTGGGTATGTGGGTAATTCCGTTTCGACGACCGCAAAATTTGTGCTTTGCCAGCTAGTCGAACGTTTGTCTGAAGATTAGTGCTTTGCGTGTTTGTCGAAGAGTTTTCGTGTGTGTTAATGAATTTTATTTTTGTGTTAATGTCGGAAACTCGGCGCGTTATGAGGGGAAACTTTTCGGATTACTTCAAAGGAGTTTTTAATAGGAGGAACGTTGAAATAATAGATTTTTTATTTGTACTGCTTTAGCTGTGTTCTTCTGTAGTTTTAAATTAATTATTTATAGCTTTGATGAAAATGAAACTTAAAACCGACTGCAAATTTCTGAGAAATTGCCTTTGAAGAAGTAATGTTAGGTTTCACTTTAACGTACATTGGATCAGATTCTGTTATGTAAAATATTGTTTATAAAGCTTCGAATTTTAATATATAGATTTTTAACAATTTAAAAAAAAACTTTAAGTTTATATTAGATCTAAATATCTCGAACTAGTTTTTTAAACTTTAACAATCACACCCAATAAAATTTCAAACTTTTTTCTCGTTAAGCCTACACTTGATTTAAAATAAAAATCACTAACACAAAACAAAAAGTTTTTATTATTTACGTCTAGCCGTCTAGAAAGTTTACAATGAGCGATGTTTTTCTCAAAACATTTGCACTACACAAATAAAGACGAAAATTTATAAAGCACCATCTTCTCGAAACACCTTAGAACGAATTGCTTTCTGCACTCAGACGACACTATAAGACTGTTAAATGAAAAAATTTTCAAGAGTAAATCTATGGGATATACGTTTTTGGAAAAAAATACAACCCAATAATGTAAATTTTGTGGAGGTACTTTAAGAGTTATCGCTGAGAAACAAATTTCAGACGAGATGGCATTTTAAAACGTTTCTGAGTTATATATGAGAGCATATGTATGTTGCAATATTTCAATGTCAACGTTTTAACTTTGTTGAATATACAAATACACGTATCGTTGATCTGAAATTTTTAAATAAGGAATTTTTAATGATACTGAACTTTTAATGATACATTGGAAAAGTCTTCAGAACTATTAAATTAGATAAAATATTCAGAAGTTAATTTTTTTGAAATATACAGGTTTTCGTAAACTTTAATCAAATAAATAACATTATTATATACACCCAAAACTCTTTTTATATGGTTTCAAAATAACACGGTTCATTAAAAAAATAACCGATTATTTTTTTACATTGTTTTCTCACATTAACATGATATTAAAAAAATGTATTATTATGCCACAATGATAAGATTCAGAGCAGGCCAATATACAATTATAGTTATTAAATGAAAAATTTCAATGTTTTTAATGATTTAATATGACGAAATTTTTCCACATTACACATTTTTATAAGGTACATTTGGATTGAAGTTCTCTCCAAACGTACTGATGAATCCTGTCTCCAATTTTTATATTATATATTCACCATATGATTTTTTCATACAGTAATGCATCCCCCATATAAAAGGAGACTTGGGTGTATACTTACATGTATTTTTTTAAAGAATTTATTCATTACTTGTTTTTTCTATGTATGTCGAAGCCCTTTTTTTGCTTTCTGAATGGGTTGTATAATATTATCAGAAATTATTATATTATTTTTATAAATAATTAGATTGGCTTCATATCAGCTAGTATGATAATAATAATTTAATAAAAAAATATACACTACCAATAAAATATATTTGCCCACCCATATTTTTTCCAATATCATATATTTATTAATGAATTTATCACTCAATAACTTTTAAATAATGGATAATATCACTTTAGATATATTTAAATAAATAAACAAGATCAATAGTGATAAAACAAAATTTTTAATAAGAATAAAACCATAGAAAAAATGCATTTTTTTCCATGCAATTGATTTTTTGTTTCGGTTAATCGAATTCTATTATATTCTAATAATTTATGTTTTAAATAAAACGCAAATATAGTTAAATTTCGTATCCTTTTGTATGCGATTCCTAAGGTGGGCAAATATATAAAATCGATAGTGTATATACATATATACCGAAAATTTTCAATTGAAACATCCCTTTCTCAATTATCCCACATCTCTCATCAAAAATTCAAATAAAAAAACCCACCATACAACAAAACTCCATCAAAACCTCCAAACTCGAAACAAAACCCATAAAACACCAATACCAAAAAAAACAACCCCCTCCAACCATTCTCCCCTCCACCGCCATCAATTGACCCTCTCGCGCCATAAAGATGATATAGAGTTCACCGCGAAATTTCGGCAATTCGGCCGCATTTGCGCCCGCCACCATTCCCGCAGGACCTCCAGCGATATCCTCCAGATATCGAGAACCCAAGATCCCGGCCAGGGGTTCCCAACCCGTGGGGACGGGTCGCGGCCTAATGCGACCGCGCCCGCTAATGCGCCGCATCCATCAAGTAGGAATGTGACCGCCCCCGTGTCGGCGAGACGAAGCCGCCCTTAACGTTTTATTTTATATAAGGCTGTTGGGGGTGAAGGGGGGGGGGGGGGGTGGGGGGGTGCTGGGTTTTTGGCCGTTTTATCGGAGTTATTGAGGGTGTGGTGGGGTTTTGTTGCGTCGGAGTCTAATTGCGTTGACGTTTATTTGGATGGTTATACGCTTAAGTGCTCAAATTAGTTTTTTTAGATTTTCAAAATTTTTTTGTGTTAAAAATATATATGAGTTGTAGGCGGTTTATAATCCAAGAAATCTCAAACGTTAGAATCTGCGTACAAAGAAATGTTATGCGATATTATGCTTTATGACAAAGGGTTTAACGCTCATATTTAAATCCGTGAATATGCGTTTATGTAACGTTCTGGATTTGAGCCGCGTTATAATGAGCCTTAAATCATAATAAATAAAGTGAATATTTGTTTGCAGATAGATTTTAATGGCTTGTATTTAATTGATCAGTAAAAAAATACTATTTTGATCAGTAAAAATAAAGTATATGGTTGTTATTCGGTTCTGTGCACGTGGAAACCTGTTTGAACTTGTTGGATCAAGTCTCAATGTAGTCACACGTAGTAGTAAGCTAAACTAACCTAACCTAAACTTAACCTAACCTAACTGATCATTTAACAATTTTTTACTGATCATTTTAGTTATTATTAACCAGCCAAATAATTAGTTGCCGATTTTAATGTTACGCAGCATTATAATAAGTCTTAATTCGTAGTATAATACATAAAATTCAATGAAAATGAATAACGTTTGAGATTTCCTGTATTAGAAACCGGCTACAACATACGCATAAAGATATAGGAAAAATATTTTTGGATAATTTTTAACCCTCAAATGAGTCAATAGCAAAGTGGGGTATGTATTTCTTGCTGGATCAAATGGAACACAAAAAAATGGAATTTAAGCGTCCAAATGATTTTTCAACGATAATTTTTTGAGGTGGGAAACCGTTTTCCCGCTGAGCACGAAAGGGTTAAAAATTTAACGAAAATGAAATAGTTTAATATTTCATAAAGATTTGTTTGTATATAATTAAATAAATTGAATCGATACAAATTTTTGTGTATGTAAATATTGTTTTTGGTTTCAGAAATACGATGAATAATATGGCGAAGTAGCGAAAGTTTATTTTCGGAAAATATTCAGTGATGGATAAATATAATATTATAACTATCGAATAAATAATTGTATCGAATTAATATTTGAAGCTCGAATCTGCCGAAAGTTTGGTTGAAAATTAAGATCGAAAATTAAAGACCGTAAAATATAACTTTATGACATAAAGTAGGTTAAGTTAAGGGCACTTAAGACTTACAAAATTGTTTATAGAAAAGGGAATATAAAAGATCTTTTAGATACTATAAATTTTCAAATTAATGACTAAGCTTTTTTCAAACATAGCAGTTCATACCGATCTTAAAAGTTAAGAGATAATTACGTGGCTATGATTACATATCATTAACTCGATTCTACTTGAAAAAGATAGTTTTTTTATAATTAAAATACTTGAAAATTTATTTTTTTTCATATCAATATAAGCAATGATCATATATAATTAAGAAAATATAATATTTAAACTTTTGATAATACGGACTTTTCCTACAGTGAACATCCTATCATAAAAATAATTGATTATCCATGCAAATTATCATTACGAATATTATGACGTGATTAGAACGTGGTTATGATTACATATCGTTAACTTGAAACTACTTAAAAGAGATAATTTTTAATATCATACTTAAAAACTTCCGATTTTTTTGTATCAATATGCAATTAACACATATGATTAGGGAAATATTTTACTTAGAATCTGATAAGTTGAAAAGGTCTTTTCTTACAGTTAACATAACGCATGATAAAAGTAATGATAATCCATATATATTATTTTTATTTAAACCAAAACAAAATTTGATATGGTAATCAAAATTTTTCATTTCAATATCCTAAAAATCACACTTCTATAACATTTCGCAAGCGGTGTAGCCCCATATTGGGTTCGTAATAATGATGATGGTTAATGCATGAATAATGTAACGTAACCGGTCTCAGTCGGGATGGCTTCTCTTTAGGTTTTCGCAATTCGATCACATTAATTATTAAGGCTACGAAAAGTTGTACACGAAGGTTTTGTGGGTGAACGGGTTTCAGATTATCGTCTGGCCCATGTAAGCCACACTGAGGTCTGAATTTGAGAAGTTGTCAATTGTACAAAATTGATGAAGTCGCGAAAGTGAACAAGTTTGCCAAGTTTACAATAGAATGACAATGCGACGTTCTGTGGGAACTTGTAGAATTGCTAATGTCACTACTTTGAACTTGAATTTATTTATATATACATATATATGCATTTTGTATAAATATTTATTATCAAATTATTTTGTATGTATTTAAAATCACACTGAGAGCCAAGTTTAATTCAAATGTTTTCTGAAAACATTTCGTTCAATATGATTTATATCTCCCGACTATTTAACATCTCTAACTATTCAATTTCTGAGTTGTTTCGGTAATTACATTTATTCAGAAAATTCATCACAACATTCCCGAGAAATTCAATTTCGGCAAACAAAACAGAAATAAACGAATCGTTAAATTTAGACAAAAGATTTTAATAAACTGAATTAACATTAATGGTCGATAAAAAATTTCTTTTGAGAACAAAAATATTTCGCAAACACAAAAACCTATTTTATATAATAATCGATTTTAAATTAAATTAAACGTTATATTTAACGAAATTTTTTAAATATAATTATCATATTTTCATTTTAAAGAATTAGTTTATAATCATTCAACAATCTTACATACGAGCAAGGCTAGGCGCAAACTACAGACTTTTTGTCGGCCGATAGTTTATTCGGGTTCTTAATCAGTTTGGAGATGTATGCAAGTGCACAAATTATAAGACTAGATGCATACTACAAACTTTTTGTCGGCCAATAATTTGTTCGGGCTGGTGGCGACTGCGCAAACCAACCAACAATCTGATCACGAACAATAAAGTTCTCGTCTGCTAATTTGTAAGCAGTCAATACAAATTGTCGAGTCGACTGAGTAAAACAACTGGCTGGTGTGCTCGCGTGGAAGAGCGCCATACTGATTTAGTAGTGAGCCGATAGTTTACTGATAGATTAGTTTGAAGGCAATCGTATAGGTTATCAAACTTATTTATCCACTGTTACCGAATCGTTATAATTTGCGCACTTTGCATACATTTCCATACTGATCAAAACTATCGACCCAAAAAAAAATTTGTATTATGCGCCTAACCTAACGACTCGTTGTAATTTGCGCACTCGCATACATATCCATACTGATTAAGAACCCGACTAAACTATCGGCCGAAAAAAGTCAGTAGTTTGTGCCTAATATTACAACCGAAATTCAAGCACTAAATCGCCCCAGCAACACAAAACCTAAAATAAAATCCAGCTCGACCACTTTCAAATTTTAATTTCTGACATTCTCACAAACAATTTCAATTCACCGACTAGAACCCAGAATGAAAAATTGGACCGAGTCCGGCGTTAAATTGCGGCGCACTTTCCTCCGGAGCGCGATGTCCGTCTCGTTTACCACCCAGAGATAAACCGAGCGAAATTTCCAACGTCTTATGAATCCGTCTCGTAATTTACTTACTTTGAAAACCGAGAAGTCATTAAAACATCCCGATAAAACGGAGCAAAGCCTCACTCTGTTTCCCTCCGTGGGTGGGGCCGGGCCAACGGCCGACTGGGCCTTTGTTCTCGCCTCTTCTCAGGCCTTGCAGTAATATTGCGGAAGACGAGGCTTTTGTGGGCCTCATTGTCATGTTGATTCGAGAAATGTGAGAAAAAACCGCGGGAATGGGGTGTGTCGGCGGGAATCGGCCGAGTATTGTGCGTGAATGTGCCAGGTTTTGTGTGTAAGGTGGATTGTTTGCGAGAATAAGTTGTATTATAACATCCAAACATAGATTAAAGTTCAAAAATTTATTTAAAAAAAAAAAACATTAATTTTATCAGACAAATGTAAATCGATTTGGTATAATATCGTTTTTTATTCGGCTCAATTTTCCTTCGAAAAACCCGACATTTGTACTGTTGCCAAACTGCTGAAAAACAACGAAATACTAAGAAAAACCGATAGCGCGAAACTGGAGCACATTTAATACGAAATAAATACAGCCAAGGTGACTCTCGTGCATAAAAGAGATTCACTGATATTTTATATTGAGCGGTGGAGCGTTACACGATTTTATATCAGTGAAAATAGCATCGAATATTTGCCGACATTGTCGTGCATGAGCTTAAAGGAATGTCAATTTAACCCCACTATGCAATGTATGGAATTTACGGCTTTGAATCGCTAAAGCGAACTAAATTATACGTATTGTGTGGCAACATGATAAAAGAATCTTTTAAATGTGCTCATTTTAATCCTATATTGGAGTTTTACAAAGCGAAGATTACTTATAAAAAAAATCTGTGTATAAAAAACGTGTAAACGCTAAAAAAACGGCTTTCAATTTTACGATGAATGCTTCATTCAACATTTTGTCATTTTCACGTCAATTTATTTTATCGAAAATATCAAAATCAAATAAATAAATATTTCTAAACGAAAATATCAAAATAAACTATATGAATTCGTCAAATTAAAAAAAAATCACAATATTTTTTCAATAGAAAATATTGTGAGTATCACACATGGAACAATACGGTTCAACGGCGCAAACATTCAAGCTCGTTTCTGAAAACCCAGTTTCAGGATGGGCCATTGTTTCAGCTACACTGAAAGGTCAATGCATTTATGCAACATCAGCACATCTCGATGGCTTCACGGGATTATTTTAGATCGTCGCTTTGAGGATGAAGGTTCATGGAATTTCTCAACATGAACTTATAAAAGCTGCGATTCAAAACAAGTCAATTCAAGTCGAAATATATAAAATTGAATTAAAAATGAATATCATTGAAAGGAAAATTCCGAATAATTAATTTTCCGGTATAAAAAGGTATTTGAATTTACAGTTTGCGGAAAATTTTCTTAGATTTTATTTTTAGACGCAACCGTAGGCTCAGCTAGAATTATTTCATTAAAAACGAGAAACCAACGTGCTCTTATCACGAGCCAAGTAATACAACCTACGACTGAAAAATGTTTTTGATCTCGCAGTCGACTTAAAGCAAGAGCGAAACATGCATGAAAAAATCTCAAAAAAAATACATACACGTCAAAATAATTTCCATTTATGTGTGCCACATACGAATCGCCCATTATAAATAAGTCCCCCGCGTTCACGTAATACGTTTGGATTTTCCGCGAATAAAAGAATGAAACGAAAGTCTCAATTTCCGCAACAGTTATTCGTCCCGGGAAAATCTCCGAATTTCGGAATTTCACAATTTCAGGTGCTCGTAAGGAGCTTCCGCCTGATCGGTCGTCGAAATTTTCCCGAATGTGCTCGATTTTAACCTTTTGATCTGTTTCGGTATCTGTCGGATTTCGGTACGTGGGTGTATTCGATAAATATGAAAGAAAATCGAGTACCGATGTATTTGTTTCGGGATCAATAAATCATTCTGGAATATATGTGTAATGAATAAATTCTTTTAGATTAAGCAAACCTCGATTCTCGGAATTTTATATTATATATTTTTTATATTCCTTCATTTCCTTTGGATACGATTTTTTCATTTTTAATTTGAATTTTGATTGATATTTTCATATGTACAAATATAAACTTCGATATAATCCACAGTATTTTTTATAGACGTAAATAATATAATATATAAATATTTAAATTTTCTATCTATGAATTTATATAATAAAAGATTGAACGTCAAACAGAAATGTATTGACTTATAAATCAGTATTGAAAATGTGTTACGATGACATTTCTTTCAATGTGTAAAATATTAAAGATTTATTGTCAAAAAACGTCACCAATATTTTTTGAAGTGGGTCTCTCAGGTGACATAAGCTTTCATGATTTTTCTCCCGACAGAAGTTTCAAATCACAAAATGAAAACGTAGGTAAAAAAAAAAATAATAATAATACGAACAAACTTCGACGTCGCAAACTTAAAATTTCCAAACTAAGATTTATAACGAATTGTATTCATTAAAATTTAGTTTGCAAAATGACAAATTGGAGCTTTTAATTAAAGCGCACGATAATTATAAGCGATAGTTATTCCAAAGTTCGTAGACGCCTCATTTTCACAACTTTTTCCAACGATTAATTAATACCAAATATATTAATCAACCTCGAACAAGTTTCAAATTTAATTTTCGTGCCGAAAGTCTGGCGATTTGCACGCAAATGACTCGCGTTCAAGTTGGCGCATTGTCACACCATAAAAACGAGCCAACGCTGTCAAACGTCACAAAAGCTTTACCAAATTACCCGTGCTTGCATTACGGTTTGAAATATGTGCTCTATGGGTCGATTTGTCATCGTCGTTTTATACACTCTACATACGTCGTCGAAGACATAATTTCAAGAGAGACTCGGCAAGAGCGAATTGCGTCCCAGAAATGAGACGTCATTTGGAGGTTCTACTTTGTAGTGAGAAAAATACGATTCAGAACTAAAACGAGTGATAATTTTATTAAAAAAATCAAATTAATCCATTCGACCAAGTAAAAAGCATGACATGCGACAATCGTCAACGAGTGAACTTCAGATCGTTTCGTTAATTGAATTTGTGACCTCTCATACGATCGTTGGACCCCAAATCTCATTAGGACATACTGACCGTCGGTCTAATACAAATGACCTAAATACTGACCGAATGCACGTCGGTCAGTGTTCTCGAACATTCACAAGTCAAAATGTCGACACTAACTTGCGTTGAGAGTTCGCTAATCAAATTCGATCTGGATGAGTTGCTAAGTGTAATTGTAATTCGAATATTTGATGATTTTTATGAAATTATATGTGAATTTATATTATTATATTAAAAAAATGGTTTTTAGAAGGTTTTAATACAAAAAATTAGGTAAATTTTGATGAAAAACATTTTATATGTATCCGATGAAATAAACGTTAACAACATGCTTCAATTAAAATGGTTGCATATAAAAAATATACACTGTATCCCAAAATAATGAAAAAAAATAAATGAAATTTAGATAAGACCGACCTTGTAATAAAAAAAATACGAGAAAGCAAGTACACGGCGATTAAGTGAATGATTAAAAAATGTCGGACAGAACGGGGGGCGTTGTGAGTTTGCCGGAAAAGTGTACCTGGCCCAGGTTTTTGTTGTTACACGATTAAATTGAATCCGAGGCAAAACAAGCGGGTCTGAAGTGGAATGAAAAAAAACCTTAGAAAGGAGGATCCGAAGAAAAAAGGGCAGCGCTAATGAAAAAGCCCTCCTGTGAACGGATTCTGCTAACTCTGCGATACGATCGCGAGTTATACGATTCCGCTTCGGCGGACCGATTTTCCGACTTTTGACACGGAGCTTTTCGGTTTTTCGAGAATTTTCCGCTTTTCGATCAAATTTTCGATACGATCCGAAAGAGTTTTGTCGTCGTGTTAAATTTTTTTGGTTCTCTACGCGTGTCGGATCGACGAATGCTTTCTATTATAATAATATTAGGCATAATTATGTATTGCTTTTATTTTTTTGTCGTTTTGATTGGATTATATTTGTATCTAGTGTATTATATATCTAATAAGCATTTATATGATAAGTTATTATCTTTTATTATAAAATAGTGAATAAAATAAATATCAAAACTAAAATCGTTAAGATCATGTTTTGAACAAATCAATTAGAATATCATATGTATAATATTTTCTATAACGAAATATTTCAGAAACCTCAACGAAAATTTTTACAAAAAAATACAATATATTCGAAACTTTTATTAAAACAAACTCGAGTAATACGAGTTACATGCTTTCAACTCACTGAGTGCTTCTCGTGATACTTTCGAAACCGTATAATCTTTCTCACAAAATAAATCACTCTCACGACCGTACCTACCAATGTGAAAAGATTAATTCTAAAAAAAAAATCACATAACCTCTAACATTTAATTAATTAGAATATTTCTTTCAGCTTCCACTTATCGGTCGAACCGTAATTAACTTTATATACACCCACATCACATAATTAGACAGCTCCCTTCACGAAGCGCTTACTCTTCAATAATAATCAACCTCTCGTTGGTGTGTGTGCCTTAAGTCGAATATCAATTTTCACGAGAAATCCGGCAATTATCGTCTCCGTCGACAAATCACCCGAGAGTACTAAATTTTAGCAGAAATAAGGGAAACGCGTTTCTGGAGCGAGGGTCCCGGTGAATTATTTGTAAATTCGGCACCGAACAAAAAAAAAAAAAGAACGAAGACTACGGGGAAGGAAAAGTAGAAGCTGAAGATACAAGCCGAATAGCCCTCATCAATTTTCGACGATTCATTAGAGTGCAATTTGTTAAAAAGGAGGCGGAAGATCTTCGCATAAGGGAGGAGCGTTTATAATTCATTTATGAGAACGCATCCATTACGGGGTAAGTTTCGTTACTGTGTTTTTTTTGTCGCTGCTTCTAAACACGAGATATTTTATTATTATACGTACGTCTGATGTCGGATTACGTCGGCTATATAACATAATTCATGTGGGAAAGGAAACGAATTCGTTTCCATATGAGATTAGAGCATGGCGAACTTGTCGTATGCGGAAATGCCATTCGTTGCGAAATATAGGTCGTGCCTTACATATCTTGCTCGTTTCGCAACTATTATTTATTGTGGGTGTTAAGATTTGTATTGTTGATCTTTGCGAGATAAAAATATAAATTTTTGAAATGATTATGATGTTGATAAGTGTTTTGAAAGGTTTTAATAATTTTGAAAGCATTCGACTATGCATATTTACTAAGTAGCTTTTGATCGGATATTGAGTTTTAACGTGAAAGTTTATGTAGATACTTTACAGAGTTCATAAAAGTAAATTACAAATAAACCAAAGTGAACGGCTTCATTACAAAGAAAATTAACTAGATTTCTCGAAGACATTCAAGAGAGTCGTTATAGTCTGTATAACAACTTCATATTTAATCATTTTCTTTGAGTTAAAGCATAATTTTTCCCGCTCGACGTTTCGTCGTAATTTAAAGACATAAATGACACGCTTTTCACATAAATTCAGAATGTTTGAACGAGATAATAAAAAAAATATTAAAACAATATTTTTTGCGTAAGCATAATATAATGTTTATTTAGTAGCAAATAGAGTTTTCGACACAACAATTTATTATGAAGAACGGTTTCTCACCCGGTTTAGATACGTATTTTGGCGCGATGAAATTACATCTTCTTTAAATATATGGATTTTTCGAAAATAGAGAAAACGTGTTACGATGATAAATGGAGATGTTGCGCTGAGAAAAAATCCACAAAATACAAAATTCTGTACGAACTTTATTCGAGAACCTAGCAAAATGTATAATAGATAGTAGACAGAAAGAAATACAATTTTGATGAATTTCCCGGGGAGGCTTAATATTATTTGGGGTTGAACAACGGACGCAACATTGCGTTTCTATTCCTATATTTATATTATGTTATTTTTTCGAGAACACGAATGAAAAAAAAAATTTGCGTCAGCAGACAGATTTGAGAGAAATCCTTGCGTTTAAGAGATTTTTATATACGTCTGAGAGGAAAAAATATCCTGCACGGAGACGAGAAGAATTTTCTTTAAAGCTTTCCGACGCAGATGAATTTTAAAAATGAAGAACGAAATTCGAAACATTTTATTTTCGTCGCACAACCTAAACGAAAAAGACGAAAATGAGATGTACCCGTGTCGAGATTGACGCCTAAAAATATATATAATTTGTCTAATGATTTTTTCAATTTTGTTGATTAAAATTATTTTAATTATTAAAAGTAATTTATTTTTCAACGTATATTATACAAACTAAACTATATTACATTCACTCATATATGTATATTATTCCAATGAATTTTAATAACTAAAAATAAATCCTTTTATAGACTTTTAACTGAAATTTTTTTAATGGACGTCAAAGCTCATACATACAATCAATTTCATCTCCATCGTTCAAAACAAATAACCCGCTGAAATCCTGAAAAAAAAAACTGAAAACTGTCGATCGAACAGTTAACCGCAGAAGGCTCGTCACACGATCAAAAGTGCGGCAAAGCGGAGGCTCGTTTCACAATAAACGTCAGTTCGTCGATCGGAAAAACAAAAGGTGGGCATTTTTGCAGCACAAAGGGCACACATGATTGATCGAGCCCTCGCACCCCCGGATGGATATCATCTTTTCGAAAAATATAAAAAAAATACACCGAAAGCTCAGGGGTATTATCCGCTTGCGGAAAATTGCGCGGTTTTCCCGCGGCGAGTTCGATTTCGGAAAATGCGCGCGTGTATGTAAAACGTGTGGATTTCAAGATTCTCGCATGATTGATATGTTATCTCGGGGGAATTAATTTCACCGATGTGGGCTTTCAAGTGTTTGGTCTTTGATGTATGGGAATGGTGTAATCGTATCGTGAAATCTTTCATGCGCAAACATTAGCTTTGTTTGAATTGAACGTCTAATCTGGAAAGAAAATGTTTTCATTGTGCGAATATATTATGAAATATACTCGTGTCTCGTTTTACACGGGGGACACGTTTCAGAGATTACCGTGTAAACAAATTTTGATCATATGAAAATTGGAGATTGGGTCCATCAGTATATTTGGATTGAACTTCCATCCAAATTAACTTTATAAAAAATGTGTAACGTGGAAAAATTTCGCCAAGTGAAATCAGAAAAAAAAACACTGAAAATTTTCATTTAGAAATTTTACAAACTTTAATTTTCATTTACAAACTATAATTGTATACTAGCCAGTTCCGGATCTTACCATTATATATATGTTGTAGCATAATAATATATATATTTTTTTACAGTGTTTAAGCGAAAAAAACAGTATGAAAAAATCGGTTCTTATTCTTTGATTCTTGTTATTTCGGAACTGTGTTAAAAAAGAGTTTTGAGTGTTATTAATTAATTCATTAAGTAATTTAGTTGGTTCAGTTTTTAACGAGGACTTGTTTAAAATAACGCTCCACTATTTTAATAATGAACTAATTATTTTCATAAAGACTTATCGAAAAATGTATTTATTTCAAACTCATATGTTCTATTAATAAATTTAAAAAAATCATAGAAACAAAATAATTCAGATAGACGTATACTTTAAATAAGTCTGTTTATGTACATAATTCGCATCTCAGCGAGATGAAATCAACCCGTTTTGCTATTGAAAATTATGCCTTTTGTGCAAGAAATGAATATTATAATATTTCGCAACGGCATCGCTCCGAATTGTATAATAATTTTGGTTGACTTCTCGAATAAAACACAATAACGGGAGAGCGTCGCGAGGTCAAGAAAAACACAGCCAAGCGGGAAAATTGCGGAAAAATTATTTACGGTCCGAATAAAAATAGCGTGGAAAATCTTCACGGCGAGCAAGCGGGATTTCCTTCGTATTGTATTATTTTTTATACAGAGTGGCCCAATTTGTAGATATAAATAGAATTTCAAGTCAATTTTAATCAGTATCAAAATCGTCATTTTATTTTACACAATTAGTTTTTAAATTAATTAATCAAATAATGAAAAAATAATCATAACAACACAATATTCTACATCTAAAAATGATCGATTATGCAAATAAGCCATATATATTGAATCAAACCCATTTTAACACAATACGCATTTATTTTCGATACACCCAGTACATTATACTTTTGTAACATCTGCCTATTTATATTGTATCCAACTTTCGCTCCTGTGTGCCCAATTGTGTTATACTTCGCTGCCTTCAGGTATAATGCTTTTCAATATGAAATATGCGAACCTAAAGGAGATAAATGAAGGTACCTCCCCTCCCCGTCCCACCCCCTCCTCTAGCCCATGCGTCTGAAAAAAATCTCTTTGCCGGCAGAAATATAACGCAGGTTTCTTTTTATTATATTTTTTCGGAAACTTTAGTTAATATTTTACAACAACAAAAGCTCGAGAGCTTATCTTCATGGAAAAAAGCTACCGCGCGATGAACTTTCGGTGGTGTGCTTTTTTTCCGCCTTTCGTAAATGAAGCGAAAGGTGTATTTCATAATTTTTATTTATCTTACTACGCTCGGAGTTTCATTTTTCAATTTGTATGATGTTGCATTTTCAGTTATGTATTGTGTATTTTTTTTTAAACAGAATGAACTTTAGGATCTTTTCGAGTATTTCGTTGAAAATTATTGTACATTTTTTAATTGGTTTATTAAAATTAGAAAGGTGTTAAAGGTAAACTTTTCGAAGTTTTAACGTAAATGTATTGAAAATTTTTAATGGTATAATAAAATATGACTTTATTGTATAATTAATGCTCGTATTCATGAATATAAATTCCGAAATAATTAGCTTTTATTACAATATTAATCACCTTCGAAGAAAATGATAAAATATTGAAATGTGTATAAAACTTCATGAATTTTGAAAAACTATAGAATTCGCATAAAGTAAAGTCTGCAAGATTAAGAGTTGACTTTAGGATTCTTTCATTTTAATTGATTGCGAGGAACGGTATCTATACTAAAACGATAGTTCTAGTTTGATTCGAATTAAAGTAATTTAATGCTTGACTTGCTAGCTGAGAAATTATTCAAAGAGTTGAAGTAAAAAAGACGAACAAAAAAGTTGAATGAATATCCGTTTGTCGTTTTAATTTCATTGGGGTATTCCCAAGTTTTCAGTAAAATTTACATAGTTAACGAAAACTTCGCTAAAACAAAATCAAATGAATTCAAATCCTACTTTTCAAATCTTAAAATATTACCGTGTCCGAAATTATACGAGAACTATGAATTTTTCAGAAAGATTTCTTGAGAAATAGTAATACACAGTATGGAAGAATACTTTTACGATTTCAACAGAAAATTGCGTCCGATTTTACGTCATAAAACGTAAAAATGACACATAAACATGGAAGTCGAAATGATTTCAAAACCTTAAATTCGTACGGGAAAATATGACGAAACAGATTGCGCTCTTTTATGAGTTAAAATGAAACATTCAGACAGTTGCAGTCTGCAACATTTTATCTTTTCATCAAATGAAAAAACTTACTAAGACCCGTGAACAAATCAAACATCAAGAAAAATGAAACTTTTTCACTTTTTATTTTAAATTTTATGATTGATTTATATAAAAAATGTTTTCAAATATGTAAAACTATCTAATAATAATAATTTTTATGATATTTAATTTTTTTTATAGCCAGGCTTAAACTTTCTAAAAACACTCTGAACTGTGCCGCCCGATGTAAATTTTCATGGAAGCTAATAGTCATAGTTGTACCGGATAAACTTTTCTATTAGATTATCCCAAAAGTTTCCCTTCGGTTCAATTTAACATCGTCCTAAACAAACGAAATCACTTTACCTGGACGCCAAACTCAATACTGCTTAGATTGAATTTCTACTTCTTTGCGAAATGTTTGTTTCCGTCGAACTTGATTTTCATCTATGAAAGTTATCAGACTCCCGAAAAAAAAAGTTTATTTGGCCTTTTTCACTTTCATGCAAAGAGTATCATAACTTTTGTTATTTATTATGCACACAAGATAAACATTATATCAAATTACTGTATAAGAAATAGTTTATAAACTAAATAAAAAAATTGAAATACATATATTTGTATTTATTTTGAACTGTACAAAAGATGATTACGGAACAACTTTGATTAATACGTGCAGCACAAATTCGTTTTATTTTTCGCAAATTTAATTATTGAAATATTTCAAAATGTCACACTGATCCGCGAAAACATTTCACAAAAAGGAATTCGGCTAATATCAGCAATATTTCAGCGTTCGGACGGTCAACGGGCATAGTTGTGCTGAGTTTAAAAAACGATCGCATAATCCGACGGATGATACACTGTTCTATTTATTTAAGTGAAAATCATTAAGATAAATGTTTTCTTTGATTTATGGGCCTGCCAAGGAGATTTATGCTCAGATTGTATTAAGTGGGCTCGTCGGCCGCCCTTCGCGCCCTTTCTACCGGAAAACTTTCACCTCTTCCCATTTCCACGGACCTGTCACGGACATTTCCCTCTTGAAGAAGTACCGGATTCACATATTTTTCGTAAGCTAGGTGACGTTCATAGTTTTTCCCGTGGTGTTCTAAGATTTTGATAAAATTGCCATCGTTTATAAAAATGTTACAAGTACAACCCCAAACGATCCAACATCAAGTCAATTTTATACTATAAAAGCTTCGTAAATTTCAATCTAAAATAAAATGGTTATAATATTTTGATATTATTTTTGAATTGAGCTAAATTTTTACTACTATTAAACACATTAATAATTTTATTTTTACGAATTATGAAGTTAAATTATAAGGTATGTATTTCAACAAAAAATGTATATATGCCATATACTGTATACTATAAAATACTATATACTGTATGAATCAATAAAAAATTACAATTTTTAATTATAAATCCGTGTTTTCTATCAAAATTACTTCTTGTGTGAATTTTGGGACACTTTATAATAGGAAAAGTTACATATACACAGAATGTATGAAGGTAATGAAAATCATCATATTCTCAATGATAAAATATTATAAAAACACGCTATACATTTTTTGATTATTTTTCCAACGCAATACTATACAAAATAGAAAACTAAAAAAATATATATATAATATAAAAAATGGGAAAAACTTAATGAAATTCAATTTTAAATGAGTTTTATTGTGTAAGTTTGCGTAATCTCATTACAAAATGCGTTTCGTATTAGTTAGGCAAAGTCCGAGATACTGCTCCATCCGTTGCGTCACTTCCTGGATTTTCCCGGAAGCGAGACGATTTTCCCCAACCCGCTTCATCCCTCTCGCCCTGCTTCACCATCCCGTTTGTGGAAAACTCTCCGGGAAACCTGTCCACTCTAGGATTATCCCGTTAGGAACGGATGCGACCTCGGAAAAGCGACTTAGCGTCCCGTCAGCTTCTAATACAATAAATGTACGCGACGATCCAGACCGAGTGTTTTAATTTGAAAATTTCCACATCGAAAAAATCTCCGATTCTTGACCGACCGTTTTCCGAGACTTTCTTTAAATAAATAGAATTTGTTTACACGTAATCCTCTTACACGTGGACGCGGGCTTATCTCGCGTATTTTTCTACTAAGAAAGCTTACAAATCAAAGATGTTTGCACACGTGCTTTCTGCGAGGTCGCTTTTGTGCATGTATATATAAATCTTCGTTGTTTAGGCCAAAATCCATTAGTCAAACAATTGGAACTTAAGATAAAAAGATTTGTACTTTGGTATTATAGTACGTAACGTTTTCTCTGATTGTATATAAATATATGTATGTATAAAATACAAATGGCATATGTATGTATGTATTTAATAAACTCCTAAACCGATAGACGAATCTTCACTAAATTTGGCAAGAATGTGCTTTGAAGAAATTTGAACAAACTAAGTATATATTAAGTTTTTCAATATCGTTTAGTATTTTAGTTTTTTCTATCGATCGCCATACAAATTATAATATAAAATTTTCAGCGTCACGATTGATTGTAACAATAATAACAATCGGTACACAATTTATTTTCAGAGTCCCGAGTCCCGGTACAAGTCGCTATATAATATAATATTTACAACATGTACGCAATTCCAATTTATTTTAAATGTCGCTCAAGTACAAGAATGCGAGATAATATAACATTTTAATTCATGTAATATGTAACGTTTCAGACAATCTACCGCAGTTTCGTGTCCCTATACAAATCACCATACGACACACCGCGCATACCTGCGGTCATAAAATACGGCATTTTCCCGAAAACCACTTTCACCGCCCGGCACAAGTGAAATATTCAAATGTAAGATGTACTTTTCCATGACCGACACTTGACATTTTCTGCGGGACACGAATATTTCTTTCCTTTAGGATCCGCTCAACCGTTTTTGCAGGGCGCGGACTTTTCCCGTAAAAGAAGGTTTCACCTTGATTACGCTCAAAACTCCCTTTCGTATGAATAAATTCATTCGGAAAAAATTTAAATGTCGCCCACTACGTATACCTTTCGAGTTTCGTCCTTTTTATTTACGCCTGGAATTATTGTATAGGATATAATTTATACCAGGAAACGCCGCGCGAAAATTTAATTTCACAACGGTGATATTTCACGGCGATGCTTTGTCGCAGAAAAATTTAAATTTATATTTTTCAGGTGTATTTACGTTAATTTTATCGCTGCAAGATTAATGTGATATTTATTCAAATTCGATTTTGCCGCCGATTCTGTCGCTTTGCATGTTTTTCGCCCGTTCGTCAAAGTAATCGTCACGTAATTAATTTTAGTAAATAATTTTTATTTTGGAAATGATTGGCCGTCGAGATTTCAAAACGAATTTTAATATTTAATGTGAAAGTGTTTATAATTATTTTCACACAATTTAATTTCAGAAAATTTGACGTTCAACTCAAATTTATTATAGAATAATTTGTACCTTTGAAATTTTCGATCAATAATTTTAACTACTAACACAAACTTTCTTTGAAAAAGTTTCTAACTAAGACGCCTTTTATTCAGATTATTATCACATGATGCACCTTATTTTCTTTGTAGTAGGTCTTTTTTACAAAATAGTATATAACATCGATGGAAGCTCGCTTTCCTTTTATCCTCATCTATTCCAGCTACTTTGAATTTGTCTTATGCCCGAGGTGAGTTGGCTCATAGTGAATAAGTACTAGAAAACGTACCTTTATATATTCGCTTTTCTCTTTCTCATAGCCGTGGGGGATTATTACCGAGAGAGTATTACCGGTAAAGAGATCTTTTCCGTATGCAAAGTGGGAATTATTCCTATGAAGTTGTATTTCATTCTTGGGTCGACTGCTACGTAGACAGAACCTTACAATTCGACGCATATCACAGAAAGTCTACTTGTGAGTAAATTAATTTTTCAAAAGCCTTCCAAAATTACACCAATCTTCAAAATGACAAAATTATAATTTTACATAAATAAGATATAAAGAATAATATTTAATTTTTATACGAAAATTAATTTTCACGGTTATTATTTCAAATGAAAAAAAACTTTATTCTGACATTAATTAAAAACAATGAAAATTTTCGGCCTTAACTTTGCGAAAAAATTTAAATAATTTTATTTAAATTAGTAAGCCTTTTGTTTGAATAAGTTAACCGTCCCGCACTCAGATTAACGATAATATTCACAGTGAAAAAAATCACATTATTATAATATAACGACGTCAACCCCCATAACTTTGAACCGCATTCATACAAAAGGTTATAATCTAAGCCGCCGAAGATATTAATTTTCGCAAATAGTGTGTAGAGATCGTATTTAAATACAAACGATACGACTCACATTTAACGACTATAATACAATCCTAAATTGTGGGGGTTAATGTTTAAATACACAGAAACGGGCGATAATAACATTGATATACAATCGCTTAGAACCAGAACGGAGGCTTTTGTTTGTCGAAATTTACAACGATCTAAGTGATAATGATTCGCGAAAAAACCTCTAATTTTCCATTGTCCTACTAGATATTCGAGAGATGTATTATAATCATTCGTTGTACTCTCTAATTAGAATTATGTTGAATACAAAACATTTTTTTTGTAAAGGTTGTCCAGAAAATCGGGTCATTAGCTGATTTAAAAAATCAATATATTCATTACGTAAAATATAATAAATAAAACTTTTTAAATCTGAATTACGTATTCTATATTTTAAAAATGGTATTTGAGCTTTAATTTTGCGTAAACCTTTTTTCACGTATATAATATGTCGCAAATCACAGATGAGTACATAATACGTGTTTGAAAATATTCATTAATTTTTTTTTTAAGTTCATAGATATAATATTTACTGAATGAATTGCAAATATATTAAACATCAATAATTTAAAAAAAAAAAATCGACTAGGCAAAGTAAGGTTTTATTGATCATAAAGCATTCGCAGTGTTAAGTTAAAATTATAAAATTCATGTTCATGTAACTCATGTAATTCATGTTCATGTTCATGTAAAGTTCATGTTCATGTGACAGTTTCATGTAACTGAATACTGGAAATTAATAAGAACATAAGTGTCATTTTTGAGATTTTAAAATACAACGGTTTTTGTCAAGAAATACCTATAGTTACGAATACAATAAGTTCGATGTTGATATGCACTATTAAAAACCGATTTTGAAAACTTCGACCATATTTCAAAACATAAATGTTGGTATACAAAACGTATTTCTGGCATAAAACCGACTCTGTATTTTTTGGCACTTAAATCCTTTTTTATATCCAATATTCATATAAACTTCACATGACTTTTTTTAAATTTATTTCACATACAAAACTCTTATACATAACTTCATTTAACCAAAATAATTTCACAAAACCATCACTCAAAACACCATACAACCTCAACAATTCAAACCCCCCTCCCCACCCCCCAGATTAATCGATTAAACCCGCACAAAAAGCTCACCAAAAGCACAAATTAACCAGACAAAGCGCAATCAACCGCCAAGACACCGTCCCCGACCAAACGACCGCATCTCGACGGGCGAATAATGCGAAATTATGAAGAAAGTTCGCGTAAAGTGCATCGTGCGCCCAAGTGCAGTTCGCGTAATTCGTTGTTTGCATGCAACGGGCCATTGGGAACCCGGATCCGTGTCCAAACGAATAACCGTACAATGGCCGGGCATAATAAAGTTAAGCCACGGCCGGCATGCCAACTTTTGCGAGGGCGAATCCAAAAAATGCGCATCATTGAATATGCAGCCGTTGAGACAATCGAGAATGCGGAATGTTGGATGCAGTTGGAATTTTTCGATTTGGACCGGGCCGTGTATTGGTGTGTTTTTAATATTTTTGCTGTTGTTTTCGTTGTTTTTTTGGGTAGTTGAATGTTTTTGTTTTGTTATTGTTGTGTATAAGGAGAGGTCGAGTGATGAGAAATTGTTCGTTTCTGTTTAAAATTTAAAATTTTGAGAATGGTGTTTTCATTGTTGTCGTTCATGTAAATTATGTTGGTGAGCTTGCTTTCGAAATGTTTGTAAAATAAAATACATATAACATTTAATATAGGTAAAAATTGAAAATAAAATAAACAATAAATATTTGACGAGTTTGAATTTAAAAAATATATTTAATGAAATAATTTCAGGGCAATAGTACACATGTATGATTACGTTCATATACCAAACACGCTACATATAATTTGATTTCAGTTAATTGGCACGACTTTAAAGTTGTTTTTCGACCTTTTTCTACAAGAGTACTTAATTAAAATTCTAATATTAAAAGAAATTATGTACACTCAATAACACTAACATAATTTAATACTATCGAAAGGAAGTCTACCATTTCGACTATTACATAATAATAAGTGCGCCTCGCTCTACCTAACATCATAATAATCATCCACTTAAATTTTCTAACAATATCATCTCTATCAATAAAAACATGATATCAATGAATAAAATATCCACAAACGCAAACCTCGTCTATAATACAAAGAAAACTCGAAAAATTCCAGCACAAAAACCCAATCAAATTATAAAAATTAGGCAAACAGAACCCGCACCATTCCGCACTCCGAAAATCGGCACTTCTGCCCAGCAAAAACGCTCGCAACTTCCCCTTTTGTATCGCATCGAAAAAATAAACGTATCGTCGAATTTAACAAGCGGTAAAACTTTCCCTTACACCTCAACCCCCGAAGAAAGAGGGCCTCCTCTTCGAAAAGAAAACTCTCGCGTTAACAACGAGATTACGCGAGTTTAACGCTAACGCGAAAAACAACAAGACTACAGAGAACAATGTCAATTTTGAACGCCGCCGTTTCTCCCTTCGACGGTTAAGTTACAGTTAAGGAAACAACGTTTCCTAAGAGCGCGAACAATAACTGTTTTTCTATTGTGCCCGTACGAATGAAGAGCGGGTGGTTGAGTGGGTGGGCTTTTCCCTTCAGCCGTTTCCATAAGAACTCCATTCAGATGCCAACCCCTTAAGAAAATGATAGAATCTTGGGGAGATAACCGCATTGTTTGTTCCGAGTCTAATATGTGAGTGGGAATATTGTTTAAATATAGAAAATATTATAATATTTTTTTGCTATACTTAAAATCAATCGATATAAGTTTATCAAATAAAAAAAATTAAATCAAAATTACCATTTCAAGAATATAATAAAACGTTTTAATTAAAATTTATTACAAGCAATCAGGATTTACTACTTTTATTTGGCTGAAATGTTAAATAAACCGTTCAATGCCCTTTAGCCATTAGACGCGTACGAATCTGGAAAAATCGTTCGCGGAAAACTGCGAAAAGTTCTATGGATTCGAATTTCGACCACGATCGTGGATATAAATTCGATTTAATTAACAGGGTGCCTTTCTTCCGGGAATTGAATCGTTCTTCGGTAATAAAAGTCGAGCTTTATGGGTGCTCTTTCGACGTTTTGTCTTATATGCACTGTGCGTTATATAGAAAACGAGACTAAACTATATACACTTTATAAAATTAAATTTTCGGATAATATAAAGAATAAGTTAATTAAAAGACATTAAGAAATTCAAATATTATAAATAACAAATTTAATTATCCATTATTTTCATATAGCATAACTTCAAGAGAAGCACCTTATTGAAACGTTTCCTCGGAGAGTCGTTTTGATTAACTTCACGAAATTAAACAATTATTTCCACCGTTCAAACGAAAGATTAAATTACATTTATAAAACACGTTTCGGAATTTAATCAAACTTCTTAACGATCACAACTGTAGAATCGACGGAACGGATCTCACAACTTATTGGCGGCACACCTTACGCACAATAAATAAACGACCGAATTTATTTTTATTAACACATTAAAGCTTGTCTCCCCCCGGTCGGTTAGTTAAAATAACGACCTCTTAACGTTTGAACCCGCTTCCTCTGGGGGGCCTAAATGGACCCTAAAATTTTCAGAGCGCTTTCAGAAGCGAACTTTTCCAAATTTCGCCCCACGGGAAAGCGTCGACGAAAATGCAGCTTTTCTGGATGCGTCCTGCTACGACTTTGAGAAATATCACACAATTTTTCCCGGGGTCACGTAAAGATCTAGAGCGGGGTCAACGCGACTTTTATTCCTGCCATAAACTATATCCCGGGTATTATTTTTCGTCTTTGCACACGAAGATGTGCAGCTATCCCGTTGCACTCTACTGCGATGAAATTTACTTCGGGACTCGTCTAATATACAATAAATAGTTTTTTTACCACATTTTCATTTGGTTTTAGATGAAAAGATTTTTTTCGTTTATTCAAATTTCGAAATAATGAAATTTTTTGAAAATAGTTAATATACGGGATAGTCTGAAGATCTAGAAAAAGCCTTAGATGAGTAATAGATCATGTTATTAGGAATAATTTAAACCAAACATATCTTAGTCCAAAGTATCATAGTTTTTGAGTAATTATTATTATTTTTTATTTTTCAGAAAAAATCCAAAATCTTGCACTTGCACACTAATAACCAAAGTACCCTAGTTTTGAAAATCGGTTAGATATCTGCATCTTTGATAAATTCATCGAAAGGGCTTTAAAAATAGAAGTCTTTTAAAAATATTTCAAAAATTTTGAATTCGTTTTCTTTTAAACAAAAAATATCAAAAAACTCTAGTCTTTCCTTTTACTTCAGTATTTTTTTGATAACTAATCATGTATTACTAATATTTACAGTTGATATAGATTTTCGTATTCCTATTCAAAGATTAAATACATAGTAAATAAACAAAAAAAAAGGTTTGTCTGCCAAATTATCTTTCATTTGGGGATTATTAGTATGCAAATGCAAGATTTTGGATTTTTCATAAAAATCATAATAATAATAACTCAAAAGCTACGATACTTTGGACTAAAGTATGTTTGGCTTATAATGTTCTAAATAACATGACCTATCACATCTTTAAGGCTTTTTTTAGATCTTTGGACCACACTGTATAATATAATAGAATACATGATTTACATCATTTATTATATTCTGAAACTATTTTACTTACTGCATAATGAAATTTCTTAAAAATGACAATCTAAAATTTTATATTACGAGATTGCGTCGATTTATTGATCGCGCTTCATATAGCTTAACTTCAATCGAATCTGTGCGTTCAACATTTGAATATAAAAATGTATATCATATCCGGTTATACGACAAAGTTTGTACACAAACTTTTCGAAATCAGATTGTAATCTTAAAATGCATAAATGAAGAAGGAAAAGTGTCGCGATTTCTCAGGTGACGGCTGAGAAGTTTCATTTTGCAAAAAAGTACGGTTTCGTTTTTCAGGCAAAAAGTCTTCAGGGAACGTTTTTGCAAATTAAATTTTCCGCGAAAGTCGTTCCCGGTCGACACAGTGGCAGATGATCGAGTGTGAAACTTCCTAACGAAAAGAAACAAATTGTCTGGAATTAACTTTTTATTCGATTAAGTTTGTGAACATAAAATTTGAAAACGTGTTCGTTTCTTTTTCGCTCACCCCTTTCTCAATTCCCGCGGCAATCAGAGTTAAATTTAACAAACGATACGAATTAAGTTTGTATTATTTCAATATTTCAACGTGAACTTACCAAGTTCTTCAGAAGACGGACAAGAAGGACCGATTCGAAAATTTTTGTTAATCTAACTCAATTTGACCCGACATTGTTTTAACAACTGAATTTCTCAGAAAAGAATGCTTCTAATAATTCATATCTTAATTCATTAAAGATTATCTAATTTTATATTTTGATTACACAACGTCGAAACTCCACTTTCTGGTTTTCATATTCCAAACTAAAATTTACATATACTGAAAATGTTTCGATACACATCTGGTCAAGCTTTAACATTTTTAATATCAAAAATTCAAACCACAAATACTGCATATTGAAACGTCGAACGCTTTCACGTAAACGATATAAATTCCGCACCGAAAACAGAGTCCGCCAAAATAGAAATCGTTATCGAATTACGATCAAGCATTACCTGAATTTTTCCCCACACATCCACGCTTATAAATATACACTTTTTTCGGTTTTCGGAATCGCTTTTAGTTTTACAACGCCAACGGAATGGATTATCGGACACGTACGGACGATCCACACAAAACTTATCCGGGGGACTAATAACGGTTTCGTATCACGAATCCACGAGATACAATAAACGTTTAATGGAGAAATGATATATAAACAATAAATATAACGATACGGCTATCGAGATTCAATTACCAGCATGCCCGGCATGTTACATGTACATACTCATCCCAATATACGGTTTGTGTTGTTGGGTTCGTATAGAAAATCAGTACTCACGAAACTGTTATTAAATAAATCGGCATATAGGAGAGCATCGTCGGGTAATAAAATTTGTACGGCGGAGCAATTTTATGATTAACTTTTCGTATCGGCGAGCTTTGTTTGCGCGAAATTTCGTATTTTATTAACCGACTTGTTTAGTTCGATTACCGAATGATTGAGTACACTACGGCTTTTACACAGCGGCTGTTTCCATTCAAGTATTTTTTTAAATGATTTATTTCAAAATCAGTTATCGGGCGTTTTGTGAAATTTAACAACATTTTAAATATTGAGTTATCGTATAAATATTTGAATTTTCAATCATTTGAGTCTGCGAATAAATATTTTTTATTGATAGCTATATTTATCTTTATAAAATGTATAAGAACAAGAATAACATTTATAACATATCACACAAAATTGAATATTCGTGTAATCCGAATAAAAAAAAGTTGTAAAAAGCCTACAAAAGAGCGAAATTCGAACAAATCCGTTACATTTTCGAGCGACAGTGACGTGTCGAAACAGAGCACTATGGCGTCGTTTCTTCACCTAAAAATCCACTTTTACCTCATTTTTCCTACAGCGAAATCACTGCAAACAGCAGAACCAACTTTACTATCATTTACTCCTTTTTTTACACTAAAATCACAAAGGATACATCCTTCCGAGAGACGATTCGCGAATGCGGGACGGGCCGATGTGCGAAAGCCCTTATTTGCTCGCGTTATTTACCCGTTGCGGAGCCTCTTCTTTTGGCATTGTGCGTTGTATATTCTCTGTGTGCTCTCTATGCACACTCTAGCTCGTCCAATTTTTCGAAAATGGCCCGAAACGGCGGCAAAATAGTTCGGAAAAGCGAACCGAGAGCTTTCCCGCATGGCGGCCGAGAGACGCAAACAACGCGCTCGTTCCGAACTATGGGAAATCGCGTTGTGTTATTTTCGTTCGGTTGTTATTTTCGTACGTATACGTGTTTACGGTGTGTTAAATCTGGCCTAGTTTGTGTAAAAGGGTGTAGTTTTGATTCAACGGGGGGGCTCTACGTGATGCGAATCTACGGAAAAAATCTGTTAAATTCGTATAAAAAATGTGCAGTCATTGTTGTTTTTTCAAGCTAAGGATGAATATAGAGTGTTCGAACACATTTCAAACTTACTTTTAGAATTAATATTATTTTTTTTACCAAAAATAATTTGAAATTCAGGTTTAAATTAGATTTAAATTTTAAATAATGAAATATGTCTATGATAGTCTATAAAAAACATATCAAAAGACTGTAAATTTCTATAAGACAAGGAAAAGAAGCAGTGCTCCATTAACCGACGCGTAATTTCATAGGCATTTATTTAGTCCGTTTGTGACGTAAAAGTTCTATAATTGAACACTCAATGGCATTTCAGCACACATATTGGACCATAAAAATGAAAATTCTTTAATTATAAACAAAACAGTAATCCTTTCTATTCCATTATGTTAGGAAAATCGATTCTTATTTCTTTTTAAATGAAAATTTGGACCTAAATTAGAGGTGTCACATAAAATTCCAGGATATTTTAAATCTCGTACTTGTAGATTTTTATTAATGAAAATCAATCTAAAATAAATTTTATAGCCCAAAAATAATAATACTTAACAAGTTAAAAGCAAAAATTAAAAGAAAATATATCCGAATTTTGAACTATGCAATTTGCGTTGTTTGAATTTCCATCGCTCCAGTTTCTAAGCAGTGTCTGATCCAGACAATTTATAGATTTAATTATATTTAGTAACTATACAAAATGTTAACTTTCTTATTTAATATACAGTTTCAAAATTAATTATTTCTCAGTAAATATCAAATTTATAATCATTCAAAGTGTTTATATATTTTTAGGGACCCCGTATCATTGAAAATCATAATATAATATAATATTTCGTTACCAAGCAATATTCATTGAACACGTGTCTACTCTTTTCACTTGAATTTACAAAAGTCAAATTAAACTTTTTAAAAAGAAAAGTACTCCTTATTAAAAATTCACAAACATAAAGCGAAACGAACTCGCGCAAAATTTCTCATACGTATCGCTTTCGCGCGGAAAGCTCTCATGCCGATAAAAGACCTACGAAATTTCCACGCGCGCACACACACACACACCCGGCATAATACGGCGAAGAAAAAAAAACTTTGAAAATCATAAATTTTTCTCGGCGGGTTCAGCGGGCGCTTTTACTCTTCGCAAAAAGTACTTTTGCATGCGTTAAGCCGTGCGTGGAAACATAATTTACGAGGCGACGCGAAAAGATCACGCCCGGTAAGTATGGCGGGCGCGCTTATTTCGCAACGAGTAATTTTCTTCGTGTTCACCTCATTTTTCGCGGCCCGAGGAAAGCGGGAAAAACTCGCCTAAATGCCTATTACGCGCCGCGGAAAATGTTTTCCCTCCGAAGACGAATATGTAATCGGATGGGCACCTGGTGCCGACTACGCGCTGGTCTTTCATATTTCAGCAGCTTTTCTGTTTCGGATGGTCGTTTTCATTTTTGCTGAGATAGTTATCGTATTTTTTGCCTCGCGTATATCGCGTGTGTGTTATGCAACGTTTGTGTAATTGCGTTTTTGTGAAAAACGTAAAAAATCTTGATATATTGAAGCAACATTTGAGGTGCGTATCAAAATGATATTTTCTACTGGTGACTCTGCAGCTCTCGTCTTCTATTAAATAATCATCATCATCATCATCATAATCAATAATAATCATCTTCTCTCATCTTCTAATAGAATCTATTAGATCAATACATAAGTTACATCATATTTTTTCGATAGTTAAATATATTTTACTTTTATTCGAATTAATTAATAACATCTATATTGAAACTATTCTATTGTATGGAATATATTTTCTTTTCTGTATTTGATACGTTTTGGCCTAGCCAGAAAACAATAAACAGCTCCTAAATTCTTTTGAAATGTTTTATGATAAAGTGCATTTATGGAATTTTATACAATAAAACCAAAAATCTTTGTAATGTGTACAGAGATTCATTCAGTTATGGTTTTCAAAATTCAGTTCTGGGGATTTTTTAATTTAACTGATAAAAATAATTATGACATGTTACTGGTCATAATTAATCCTGATCTATGTTAAAATATTAAAGATATCGTGTTGAAGACAGGAGCTATCCGATAAAACATGCGATATCTGTATCGCATCGGTTTGGTTTCAAAATACGAAGTTTAATAAAAAATATGCTATGAAACTTTTACATTGACCTAATAGAATGAGACCTTTCATGATTTACAAAAACCTTACATTTGTGGTCCTTAATGACCTTTTTAACCACATTACATCAATAATGGAAGTATTTCTCAGCCTTCCATAGATATATCAACTGTTATATTTGACATATGACATGAGTTATTTATTTTTTCAATAACACTACATATTAACAGATGACGTCATATTTTATAAAAAATGCAAGATTATTTGCGTTATTTAAGAAAAACGCGATTATATAAACGTAGAAATTTATAAAAACGATTATTAAAATTAGTTACATTCCGCAATCGGAGAAATCTAGTGGCCTCAATCGTTGCACGAAAGCAAAGCAATAATTGATGTGGAAAGTGCGGTACGAGAAACCGCAGTGTCGACTTACCTAAGACCATCTGGAGAGGTACATAAAAATGGCAGTAACGATAAAAATAACAAACGAAGTGGTGGAACCGTTACCCGGGACGTTACGATGTCAAATATTTATTGGGGCGTAATAAGAGTGCGATTATAGCGAGAAGAATTTTTTTCAGAGGGTAAATTTCATCTTTTAGGAGCGTTTTTATTACATTTTTTTTCTGCCAGTAATTGGCTACATTAAATATATATGAATATTTATAATTATACATAACGTTCATGGATGTTTTTATAATGTGAAATTAGGTAACTTCTAATGAGTGATTTGATTATGTTTAAATATTAATTTTTATACTTCTTATATTCTTAATAATTTTTCTGAACCCTTTTCAAATATTATATTACAAAAAAAAAATCGAAATCCCTTACTCAACAAACTTTCCAACTACTTTTTTTGTACTTAATATTTATAACATGTTTTCCAATCCTTTTTTTACACGGGGTATGTTCCAGAGACAACTGTTTAAAAATAAAAAGGTTGAAAAATCATGTTAAAATGTATGGTAACCATATAAAAATTAGAAATAGATCCCATCAATACTAATATACTTTATAAAAAATGTGTAATGAGAAAAAACTTTGCCATGTAAAATCGTCGAAAAACAACGAATTTTTTTATTTAATAATTATAATTGTATCTGGGTATGTACTGAATCTTATCATTTTGTCATATTAATACTTTTTTGTTAATTTTTACACCGTAATAAAGTGAAAAAGCAATTTATAAAAAGTAATCAGTTCTTTTTATTTGAACCCTGTTATTTTGGAACCGTGTAAAAAAACCATATAAAAAGAGAATCAGGTATCTATAATGTATATATAAAACTCAAACAGTGTATGTATGAATGTATATATGTATGTACATATGTATGTATGTATTCGATAAACTCCTAAACCGATAGACGAATCTTCAATAAATTTGGCAAGAATGTGTTTTGAAATCCGGACAAGCTATGTAAGTATTCAGTTTTTAAATATAATTTCACATTTCAGTTTTTTCTATCGATCACCATACAAATTATTATATAGGTATAATGTGCCGACATCACAATTGATTGTGACAATAATTACAATCAGTACACAATCTATTTTCACAGAATCCCGAGCACGCCGGGTACAAACCGCTAGTACACCTGATCCTCTTTTTACACGGGGGATACGTTCCAGAGACTACCGTGTAAAAAAAATGTATGGTGACCATACAAAAATTGGAGATAGGTTCCATCACTATATTTGGATAGAACTTCCATCCAAATGTTCTTTATAAAAAATGTGCGATGTGAAATATTTTCGCCGTGAAAAATTTTTGTCGTGAAAAATCATCAAAAAACATCGAAATTTTTATTTAAAAACTATAATTACATACATATAATTGTATCAGTATACTGGCTTGCTTGAATCTTACCATTGTGGCATAATAATACATATTTTTATTATTTTTATACCGTGTTAAAGTGGAAAATCTGTGTAAAAAAAGTAATTGGTTCATCTTCCTTGAACCGTGTTATTTCGGAACCGTGTAAAAAAAACCGTGTAAAAAGAGAATTAGGTATACCTCATAAACCCTAAAACTCGCACCTTAAACAAAAACACACAAAAACCCCACAAAACAAAATAATTATTCAAAATTAATACATCACAACCCGCATATATACAGCCTCTCCCTAATTGTCATTTCCCGACCGCTCGAAAGCCTATTAGTTGGTAGGCCTTTTCTCCCGGTTTTGTGTCCGTATGTCGCTCTTCTCCCGTGTCCATTACCGGATTATAAATCGATAGGTCGCCCCCATTGTGGCCCGGGACACGGCCCCATTGTCCGGCCGCTCAATGGGACTGTCGAGGCGCGTGTCCCATTGTTCCCATAACGTCCCGATGATCCCGACGTATCATGCGAATGATTCCGCATCGGACCAGAACCGAGACTTCCGTCGACCGGACGAATCGGCTATTATTCGGTTCGAAGATATTGTGCGATATCGTCGAAAGTGATTGTGATCGCGCGGCTTGTCGGCGCGATGGTGTTTATGGCGTTTGTTTTGGTATGGAGTGGTGAGTTTGAGGCTGAACGCTTTGAGGTGTTTGTTTTGGGGTGAAATGATGTTTTGGTCTTGGAGTTTGGGACTGAACGTTTTGAGAGTTTGGTTTGAGCTTTAAATTATGGTATGTGCTAATACTGTTATAAGTATGAAAGCTTGTGTTATATATATAGGTATATACATATAAAGTGGTATGAACGCCAATTAAAAAAAATAGTTAAGCCTAGATTTAAGTTAACATGGAAGTTCTTTGTGTATTTTAAAAAAGTCAACACAGTATAATATCTTCATGAAATGAACGACTCGTAACAATTTTCATGTTCGTGAAAATGGCATAATCAATTTTCTGTTCCAAAATACTGTTTTATTTGTATTTGATTCAAAGTTTATTTTTTTTTTATTTGACATGTTCAGTTTCTCAATGAAGAAAAATTAGTTCATTAACAGTATTTTTAAATATTGAAAAACGCAAAACCTTAAAAATATCTCGAAACAAAATAAATTGGAGATATAATTACATTATTCTTATTATTATCATATTATGGCTAATATTAAGGCTAATATTATGAAAACATAAATCAATATTAAAAATTTGAATATTCTCATGAAATAAATATCAAAAATAAGTTCAATATCTTAATACTTACAAAGGAAAGAATCGAACAGTGAGCAAAACCTTAAAAAAATCTCGAAACGAAATAAAATGGAGATACACTCCTTTCAAATATAATGGCTAATATTATGAAAACATAAATCGATATTAAAAATTTGAATATTCACATGAAATAAATATCACAGAAAAAATTAATATCTCAGTATTTCCAAAAGAAAGAACCAAAAATAGAAAAATGAACCAACCGCGCAAGTTTTGAAATTTCAAAAGATTTTTCATACAGATAAAATTTTCGATTTTCAATAATTCAACTTTACATAATATCATCAGTGATATCGAATTTTATAAAACGACGTTTAATATGATTTTTATTTAATTAAAAATCGCAAGTAAATTTTCCGCGTCTAGCGAAACAAGACGCCGATGTGGAAAAAAGTTTCTTCGGTCGTCCGTTCCGAATAAAAAAAAATGAAAATATGGAAGGCGCAAAAAAGAAATCTTATCTCCGAGGAGAAAAAAAACGACAAAGAGAGCGGTAATTTATGCTAAAACAATTATCAGCCGATGGAAAAACAATGTTTATGTAATGCGGGGACGACTAATACGCACGACGGGCGAAAACTTTTTGTAACGCTTCGTCTTTGTTATACGTATTTTTATACTTGGAAAAATTGCCAGGTCTAAGAAAAATAAACGAAAAATTAGTCTGGAAATAGTGCAGAGCAAAAATGGAACATTTGAAGTTTGCACGCTGGATTAAATAAATTTTCGAGACGAAAAGCAAGCTGTGGTAAGTACATACCTTAAAAGAAAGATTAAATTTCATTTTTTTTAAACAGAAAAAGGAAAACGTTCTAAATTTAAATTATGTTAATTTTATATTTATAAGAGTATGAAAACTAATAAACTAATAATTTTAATATCAAAATGTTTACAAGAAATGATTCGACAAGCTTATTTATTTTACATTTGAATTTTATTTGCATTACATAAACATATTCCGTAATTTATTAATGTCAAAACAGTTCAAGAATTCTAAACATTTGTTTAGTTGCCAAAATTAAATCAAAATACTTTCAAAAGATCAATCGTGTTTCCTTCCTTAGTATGTCGTGACTTCGTTTGGGTTCCCATTAGCTTAATAGGAATAAACGCCTGAGGGTCCACACGATCCAAGTACTAAAAGAAGATTTCGTTCAATTTATTTAATGCTCACTCACGATCACAACTTTGATTAATTGGTGATTTTGACAAAGTTAGAGTTTGAAATTTCTAATATATAATACTTCAAAGATGGTATTCACCAGGCATACGAAAAAGGCGGACTGCGGGCAAAAATATTATATTAAACATATTATATTATGTACATATAATATAAATATTTTTAATAAAAAAAAATAATACTTGACCGAAATAAAAATATGAAAAAAAGTTAATAAATAATCTAGTGGAGTATGAGAATTAAATGAGGATATCATTATATTTTTGGGAATGAAACAGAAAATAAATGATTTTTCTGAATTGAAACAGACTTTTTGGCAAAACTTTTTTGTTTTCTGATCAATGTTCTGAATTATTTGAATGAGCTAAAATTTAAATTGCAAAGAAAAAAAATACATAATGGTATTTTAAGTATTCAATTTTGCCAGAGCATTTATGGCCAAATTATTACATTTTTTGAAAAACCTTTGAGAAAAAAGTCGATCATTTTCAAACCATACAAAAATGTTACAAAAATTTCAATACGAAAGCTTTCTAAAATTATAGTTTACATATTTTGGAACTACGGGCAGATTTCAAAGAAATTGAAAATGATTTATTATTTTTTTACTATATAAATATTTCAATGTCACCCGCCATCTGAAACAATTGCCCACCGCTGGTATACATGATCATTTTCAAGTATTTATTATAGTATGAAAACATTATCTTTGAACATGATAAAAACGGTTTATTATGAATATTGGAACATTGAAATATTAAAAAAAATTATTAAAATCCTGAGCATTTTAATATTTTGAAAAAATATAGCATAAACAATTAGGAAATGCAATATCACAAATCAGGAAACGTAGCAGTTTTACAGTGTTTAAAATTTACAGTGCACACCCGTCCGAATTAATTTAGCGTAGAAAGCTTATACTCGACGTCTGTGCAAAATGACTCAGTAGAAAAAAAAATGTATGAAAGTGCGCCAAAAATAAAATTAAAAAAAAAGTCGAGTAGTAAAATTTTTCAAGCGATACCAGAAGCGTACCGCAAAGCTTTCAACGCAGCGGCATTAACTTGTAAAATGCTTCGTTACTTAATCCGATTAAGAGTCGTTCTTTTTTATTATTCGTGCCGATTTTCTTCAGGCTTTCAGCTACGATTTTACTACTCTCTCAGAGTGAATATCGAAAATTGGAAGTCGAGAATTGAAAATAGGTCACAGTTTCAAAACGCAGAATGTGATAGCTCTAATAAATTCGATTTTTCAAATGAACAACTCGACCGACTTTTCCCACTCACTTGCTCTATTCGAATATACGTTTATGAACTATTTTATATCCAAAATTTTTAACTAAACAATACAAAAAGTATCGTTCAATTTAACGATATGAAAAAAGACATATACAATATAGTTAAAACTGCATATAAATTATTAATTTCATCCATTTAGGCTAGGCGCAAACTACAGACTTTTTGTATGGAGATGTATGCGAGTGCGCAAATTATAACAACTCCTTATAATTTGCGCACTCGCATACATCTCCATACTGATTATGAACCAAACCAAACTATCGGCCAACAAAAGTCTGTAGTTTTCACCTAGCCTTAACAATTAACGATTCGTTATAATTTGACTCATTAGCGCCTAGCCTCAAAAAATATCCCAATTCCGTCATTTTTAACTCCAAACATTATGGCATCCCCAAATTGGGCGTGTCTCCCATTCGATAGTAAATCGTGCAAACTGCACGTGAATTAGACGTTAGACGGCGTTAACTGCTGGAATAATACGACCATTAGGCGGGGCCCTTAACGACCGGCCTTCGAAGCCTCCGTCGAGGACTATGCAATTATCGGAGAGTGGTGCAACACTCGAAACAATCAAGTGAGACCTTAACAATGATGGGCCGTTCGTGTCATCGTCGTTGGCCACCGCTTATTCGAGTATCGGTAAGAAATTTGATTTAAACAATGTGGTAGGTACAGAAAATAATTCGAAATTCAATCAATCTTATATATTACTAACGGGTAGTACCTGGGGTTTATCGGGACTCAGTGGAAATAAATTTTGTACCTATTGTAATTATTGTCACAATCAATCGTGACGCTGGCACATTATATTATAATTTGTATGGCGATCGATAAAAAAAAAACTGAATGCTTAAACACATTCTTGCCAAATTTAGTGAAGGTGCGTTTATTGGTTTAGGATTTTATTACACACATACATACACCGTTTGAGTTTTATAAATATAGATATAAAAAAATAGAATCATCCCTCAAAAAAAAAATTGTCGGAATTAAATCGTTAAAAATTGCTGCGCTGTAACAAAATCCGCGGATTAACCGCGACTTAGCTCGCAAAAATAAGAGGCTTTTCTGCGTTAATGGATTGAAATAAAGCTTAATCAAAAATTTATCATAAAAAAACCGCACGTCCGTATATTTCTCGGTTCGGATTTGTTTCGAAATTAAATTCGTCTGGGCGAAATTGCGTTTTAACGACGGCTCTTATCCTTAGAAAGCCGCACACATAACGTGACTCGAACTATTCGAACGTTTCCACTTCTCTCGGAGTCGGCATAGTTTATTGATAGTTGAAACGCCTCTTCTTGCGTATATTGGCGAAGGATATCGCAAAACTTGTACGTAATAGACCGACATTGTTAGCCGATAATTGTCGGGAGGTATTTCGCACATCATTTCACACGGTTTATCCCCGGCAAATTTGTGTGTGAAATCCGATAAACGATACTGTTTCTACGAAGATACTCTTAAACATATTTTATAGCATCAAGAAACTATTAGGGTGGTTATTGAAAGAAGGCTTTTAAAAGAAATTTTTTTTTTATTTTTTTACAGGTTGTAGAGAAATATAATACTTAGCGATTAAAATGGATAGTATATCAATATAAAAGATTCAAATTTTATAGTGTAAACTATAAGACTGGAGGGTTTAAAATTGAAGTCTTAACTTGTATATTTTCTTTTTTTACAGGTTATAGAGAAACCCTTTTGAGATTGAAATGAATGTGTATTGTCCAGCAATGAGTAAAACTTAACTGGTTTTTGTATTCTAGTGAAAAATCAATCATTGAAACTCGGAGAAAATATATGCAATATTTTAATGCAACATTAATTGATAACGAGTGTTGAGGCATATTTTCATTTAAATGTGTACATTAAAAAAAATTTTGATTTTGAGGTATTAAAGATGCTAAGGAAATCAGCATCAATTGTGTCACCGAAGGTATACTATCTTATGCGAAGTTTTCTATGACTTTCAATAATTAATCTTTCACTGAAATAGAAAATTCTAATGAGTATTGATAATTCCTGAGCATCATATATATCTATATCCATTTTAATCTTAAAAAGATGCTCTATAATCTATTAAAAAATAAATGAAAATTAACAAGCAATGATTTTTTCAATGGCCATCCTACAAAATTATAAACTTGTATTATATTTGAGTATCATTTTATACTTAATTATAATTGAATTTACATTCTGCATGAGTGAATCGTATAATATCAACACGTACAAAATGCATTCGCGCACATTTTACACTTTCAGGCCCGAAATTTGACGATGGCTTTCCTCCGCATCCTATCCTGTACGGATGAGCATTCGGCTTCATCATTGAGAATAAATTTAAACGTTGCTTTCCCAACTAACAACACAGTTTGTAGCCGAAATTTGCATTCGGAGCGGAACGTTAACCGTGAAATTATTCGTAAACGTGGAACAACGCGACCGTCTAATTGGAAACACTCCCCTATTGCGCGAGCGACAATTAATCAAATAAATTATAATGTGATATATATAATGTACATTATATATTAAATAATAATAGAATATTATTAATGGTGGTGCTGAAAGACGTGACGATAAATTTTCATCGGGGAAAATAGTCGGAAAATTCCGACTCGCGAGCGCAAAGCTCATTATTGTATGAGGGAAACTTTTGCGCAATTTTCACGGTTCGTTTTCGGAGTTGCGAAATTTCTATAGCGTAGTGATGAGCGTTGCGGAAATTTTCTAAGGCTTTAATTGTCGTCGTTTAGTTGATTCATATGAAAATCTTTATCTGGAACGTATTGTGTTTGAATTATGAAAATGTTTTCGCGTTATTCATTAATATTACATTTTCACAGAATAATTTATTTAAACGATACTCATTTTGTTATAATAAATTATTTATACTTTTTAAGCGTTACAAATACATAATAACAAACCTTTATATATAAAACTAGCGGCTTGTACCCGGCGTTGCTCGAGACTCTGTGAAAATAAATTGTATATCGATTGTAATTACATATTGTCAAAATCGATCGCGACGCCAGCTCATTTTATATTATAATTAGCATGACGATCGATAGAAAAAACTAAAAAAAAACTGAAATGCCAAACGATATTAAAAAAAATTCAATATTTACTTAACTTCTCCGAATTTTAAAGCACATTCTTATCAAATTTAGTGAAGATTCGTCTATCAGTTTAGGAGCTTATTAGATACATACATACATACATATACATTCGTATATACATACATACATACATACTTACACCATTTGACTTTTATATACCACCTAATCCTCTTTTTGAACGGTTCCAAATTAACACGGTTCAAGGAAGATGAACCGATTACTTTTTTTACACGGATTTTCCACTTTAACCCGGTATAAAAATATGCATCATTATGCCACAATTGTAAGATTCAACGCAAGCCAGTACACTGATATAATTATATGTATGTAATTATAGTTTTTAAATAAAAATTTCGATGTTTTTTTATGATTTTTAACGGCAAAAATTTTTCACGGCGAAAATTTTTACATCGCACATTTTTTATAATGAACATTTGGATGGAAGTTCTATCCAAATATAGTGATGGAACCTATCTCCAATTTTTGAATGGTCACCATAAATTTTTTTTACACGGTTTTTTATTTACGTGGTAGTCTCTGGAACGTATCCCCCGTGTAAAAAAATGATCGGGTGTGTATACATAGATAGATATTAAAAATATTCAAACCTTCCCAACATAAAAACACGAAACGAACCACTCTCAAATGAAACAACCCAATTAAAAAACGACAAAAACCAGCCCGATTTTTCATCCCAGCCGCCCATTAATCCAAATTTTTTTCACCTACACCCCACACAAAGGCCTCCCACACATGCCCTTATACGAATCGGCCAGTTAGCATCTGTCCGTAGGTCGGTTAGCCGTCGTAAGCCCTTCGGTGGCACTCAACATCACCTGCCCGCCGACGACCGAAACGGACGACACTCATTACTCTCATTATCGGCGTGATAAATCTGACTTGCGACCGCGTAATCCTCATGTGGTCGTATGGACGGGGGTGTGCTTCCAGGGGATGCTGGGACGGTTTCGGACAAGCTAATTTGAATATGGGTGATTTGTATCGGCGGTGATTTTAGGGAGTTATTGGTGTGGTGAAATTTTAGATGTTGAATAACTTGGAGGGTATCAGTATGTTCGTTTATTGTACGTGCTCATCGTAATTTTGAGGAATTATTATCAGATTCACTTCGAATAATGTTTAATTAAATTTTTGTTTATTTTTATAATTTTGTTGTTATCATTTTAGTACTGAATATTTCCATATACGGTTTTTACACTTTAAATTTAAAAAAAATCAAAATTTGTTAGTAATTAATTAAAAAAGTTGAATTTAAAGTTTAAAAACTGTACCATTCAAATATCTTGCTTCATAACCGATTCACTACCTTTTCATTTTTTGACTGAAATGTGTTTTAAATAAATTTATTTTAAACTTAATTATAACCTTGAATAGCTTCAACATAGAAAATAATAAAGATTGAATTTTAATTTTTGAAAAATAAATATATTTTATCAATAATGTTAAGCGATGTATAACGCGGTCTGTAAATTAATAAAGAGCACACTGTTGATTTTCAGTATTCAAATTATTATATTTATCATTACGAACAGATATACAGGTAGTTCGTAACTTGCAACCATTTGCACTTATGACCGAAAAATAATAATATAAATAATTTTTTTTCAAAAATTACTTACTAAATCTTGAGCTATTGTCACATATGGAAAAAATATGGATTCGATCGAATTATTGTTTAAAAAATGAAAATTTTGATATAAATAAAATTGTTTGACTGATTTTTTATATGGATTCGATTTACGACCGAGGTTCAGGACCGTATTTTCATCGTGAGTCGAGAATTGCTTGTATATGATAATAAAAAACCTGAACTTCTATCGTATTGAAAAAAATCCTGTAATATAAATATGTTTCATATTAATTTTTTTTTCATAATCACAAGAAAATATTAATATAAAATGTTATATCAAGAAGTCAGCTAAATATCCTCTATATACTAAACATAAGATAAAGCTAAGTGCACATAGTAAGGGCGGGTTGTTAGGGCGGGCGATACATCATCGCATTATACGGATTCGATTAGGTCGTGTGTATGGGCGGGTGACACGTGCGTGTTACGCGCTCACTCTAATTTGTCAACCTTAAACATATCCATTTTTTTAACATATATACCAACACACGTACTACCTTAACTCACTAGAATTGTAAAAATGGATATTCGCTATCCGAACATTCGATTCACATCCCTCAAAGCACATTTTCAATAGGAAAATTTCACTCGAAATCCCACCGTCGGAGAGATGCAAAAGCTCATCGAACCGACCGCAATTTTTGTGTCGGATTTCCGGCCAATTCCGAATTTTCAAAAACGACTTCTTTGATGCACATCAAAGGGGTCACGTGTACGAGAACGTGCGTTTCAGTTCCAATCCAGCATACAGAGACAACCGAGTTCGTTCCTCGAACGGTTGTTCACTTTGCAAATTGGCAATTAGCGCTTTCGCAAAGTTCGCAGCCGTATTATTCTTCTGATCTGACAACAAGTTGTCTTTGAAGTTTCCCACGACCGCCTCGCCGTCGTCTGGAAGAAGCCCGTTTTCCACGTATACACAATTATTATACGCCGAAGCTTTCGGCAACTTTCTGTGCGACAACGGAAAGTTCAGTTTAGGCTGATTAATCGGCGTGTTCGCGTTCGATCGAGTTGTAAGTTTGTTACTGGATATACGACTATGATAGTGATGATATAATATCTATTTTTTTATGTGATAGAAAGTTTTAATTAATTTTTTCCAATCGAGAAATTGCGTATTAACATTGAAATTATTACAAGTAAATATTTATGTTATTATTTTCATTTATGTAAATAACAAAAAATTAAATATTTGATGTGTTATTGAAATTCAGTAACGAAGAAATAACGTTGATAGAATATACAAACATTGAAAGATGTTTAAATTTTGTTTATTCAATTCGGTAATATTGTGTAAATAACTTTCATATTGAGAAACGACAAATAAACTCGGTTATTGAATATTCTCATTAAGTATTCGAGAGGCAAATTTAAAAAAAAAAAATAAGTAAACTCATTTAATTACAACCTACAGGGAAAACAAACAATTACTTTTGTGCGTACTCTCCATACTGCTAGATATATTTTGTATTTACAGTCTTTTTTTGTGCGCAAGCATATTTACTCTTTTGTCTCCGAGGAAGAAAATGAAACGAAAAAAATAATAATAAATCGAAAGAGCTCGTTCAAATAAATAAACCCGTTTACGTCCGGCGTTTATTTATTTACGAGCGATTAGAAAATTTTCCGGAGGAAAACAGAAAAGGACGAAAAGGAGAGGCGCCCCTTTCGCTTTGACCTTCCCGGAATTTCCCTTTTATTTTCCCGAGGTGTATTTCATCCGCGTCGACTTATTTAACACGAATTAGCACCGAGATGGCAATCGTGTCACAAAGTGAGGAAAAGCGTACCGAATCTGTTCTTGTGCTCGACGAAATTGTATAGCTTTGATGTTCAAATGGCCAATTCGTTAAACGACGGCAAGATCGCTCTTTACGGTCATTGATGAAAAGAAAATAATAAAAAATTCCCATTGAATTATAAGAAAATATATTCAAAAATTAATATATTATTATATTATATATGTTAGTACGTGCAGAGTGTTCGTTTCACACAAATATGATCGTTCTGTTCGTGAATAGTTTATGTTATCAAACGATGACGTTAATTTTCAACTTGGTGTATTATAATTAACGTTTATCTCCAGTATACGTGTTTGCAAGTATACAGAACCTCGTATGTGCAATTTCATTGCAATAGCTCTCAATATTTAAACTGTTTCAGAAACCCTTGTTTGAACGGAGCGTATTGACTGCAGTGCACTGTGTAGTGTATTTGTAGTGAGTCGGCAAAAGGAGTTTCAGTTTGTAAATAATAAACTCCTATGCTTTCAGTACTACAACATTATTCATAAATGTATAGAATTTAAATGCTTTTATTGTTCTAATTTTATCGAAAAATGGCGAGTACTCGAATATTGAAGTATCAAATACTCAAATGTGAAGATATTTTCAATGCAATCAGATATTTTATGCGTCGTTTTCAAAATTGCTTAGTTTGCAAACGTTGCAAAAATTTATGCGAATAATTTAGTAGTATGGAGTTTTGTTAATGCTTTTTATCAAAATGTATTATTTGACAGTCTTTATTTCCACATTCCTTCCTTTCCACGATCTTGAAAGTGTCAATGGTTAGATAAAATTTGGTTTGATTTTTAACTTTAAGCTCTAATTGTTATCTATAAGGTTAAAATTTCATTGGAAGAAAAGAAAGGCAATGAAAAAGTTCGAATTTCGGATAATGAAAGTGTTTTGTTCTGAAAAAAAATCAACAATCCTACTACATTTTTCTCATACGATCCAAAATTCTTTTGCGTCGTATGAAAATTGAGCAATTTCGCAAACGACGCATAGCAAATACAATACGAAAGTTTTTCATAATAATAATAATAACAACATGAACCCGAAAAAACTAAAAATCAAAACAATTCATTAAAAAAAATCTCAATCGATCAACTAACTGAGCGAATCGATGAATTAAACTTAAACAAAAAAATACAACAACCCATCAAAAAAGCAAACCATTTCTAAAACCAAATCGATGCATCCCTATTACGTTACTCCGAGTTACCCGCCATTCGTTACCCACACATTTGAACTCCGCGTTAACCCTTCGCCCGCCCACACGGTTAACCGGTTAGTCGCTGAGTTCTCGCCGGGGATGGTGTGCGGTGCTCAAGTTTCGCGATAATGGCGTTTTAATGTTAATCCACCGCTTTCGGCAATAAAAGGCCAGACGAGTGTTGCGTTGCCGCGGGACGACTCCAACTTGGTCTCGGCTCGTGTTCTCAGAGTTGGTATTCGGATATGAGATCTTCAGGATGAGATTTCTGTGGGTTAATTGGGATTTTTGTGGATGGTAGTTGTATATTTTTTATAAAATATAATATTATTTAAAAGAATTACATATTAAACCGATATTATACTGTGGGGAAAATCGTTGTAGGAGAAACTTGGATAAATCAGTGGTACGGATAATTTCGTGAATAAAGTCGATTTTTTTAATAAACTAAATCTATAATTACTAAAATCTTGGTAGTAAATACATATAATATACAAATTTATGCTTATATAATTTAATGATAATCGCTCATGTGTGATTTTAGTATAGACGAGTAAAGTATATCATATACGAGTTTAGTAACATATATTGAGATGAGTATTATAAAATAAATAAACTTTTCATTTGCATAAGAAAATATATTTTTGCTGTCAATAGATATAATAAGGCTTTATATAAAATTTTAAAACATTTTCATACTCAAAGTATTTACAGAAATAATGATGACAGCCTTAAGAAGTTGAATTGAATTGAAACGAAATTAGATGTGCCGAATTCGATAATTTTAGATTTCATACAAAAAATTTTTATGATGTATAACATCTAAATAATAGTTCGGTAAAAAAGTATTGTATGTAAGTACTTTATGATAGTAATTTTTTCTATTATTTTATACTAGAATGCAAAATAGTGACAACGAATACTATTAATATTACGGAATTAGCCCAAGTATCCCCATAAATAATATTTTGTTTTACATTTTGTAAAATAAATAAAGGTTTTTAAGTAAATTAACATTATATGATTGTGTATATTTACGATATTATTCATTTAAACTGAAATTTAGTATTTACACCCACATAGATTCAATTGAAATTATTGTAATTTGATATTGTGTAATTAATTTATCTTTCATTCTACATAAGTGATGGCTTTCCTTAAGAAAGATTATTCTAAAATAAATAATTGGATTTGATAATAAATGAATTATCTTAAATGAGTATTCACAGATTTAATTTAAGCTACTGAGTCTGTACTTCATGTTATTGATTTTATATAATTCATTCTATGTTGAAATAATATATGAAAAATATGATTTATGATACATAAAAATAAATGCAAATACAAATATTGAGTAAAATTTTATATTTATTTACATGAAAAATCAATGTTATAAATTCAAAGAAAAAAAACTTCAACAAAACTTTTCAACGAAATACCGTTTATTGAATAAAAAAATCACAATACGGCTCATCCGAAAATTCGGAGCGATTTCTCGAATTTCCCCAATATTTAAAAAACGATCGAAAAAAACCGTAATAAGAAAAACGCATTTCTTGGCGAATAAAGTTCACCGTCACGTCGAAAAGCTCGTTACGCCGGCAACACTCGCGGTCGAACTTTTTAAACGTATTAATTGAAAAAGTCGAGTTCAACAGCCGCGTTTTTCCCGCCGCGGACGAAAACGCAATTTTCCCTTTCGAGTTTTCGTGAACGATGTCAAATAATGACATTGCACATTCGAAAGGCCCCGGGAAAAACGGGGTCGGCGGAAAACTCTCGGGTGGGTAAGAAAATTCCATCTGTTATTAAAAAATAACGAAAGAAAATAATTGAAATTTCCTCGTGGATGTGTGTGAGGGACGTTTTGTGAATTCGCGTTTTTTTCGGTTATTGAATCGTTCACGGAATATCGAAATTTCAGTATGTAAATATTATGTGTCGGTATGTATTTAGTCTATGAAACTTAATATGTAGATGCGATGTAATTTATTTTAATTCGATTTGGTGTTTCATCAATAAAGCGAACTTTACAAGCTGATCAAATTTCTATCTTTAAATAAATAACATCGATATAATTTAATCAAATTTCATCGTGGAGCTCTATTGATGTTTTTCAATATCAAATTCAATATTGAAATATTTTTCATGTGTAACGAAATAAAATTTAACCATTTTACCGATTTGTTGAAACATGAAATAAAATTCGAAAACTTTTTCAGTCGAATTCAATTCAATCCATTTCCAAGTATTTTGTATAAAACTCGAATCAATTCAATATAATTTCTCTGTTGATAAAATTAAGATTTTAATATAAAAATATACCTTTTTATATAAATTTACATATATTTATTAACGATTATACTCGAGTCACATTTCAGTAAAATTATGACAGTTTTTGTTCGAAGAGACCACGTAACTTTGACAGGCTATCAAAAATGAAAATGCATTTACTTCTCAAAGACCAAAAGTGATAACAAAAACAATACGGGACATTTCGAAACTTGGAAAACTTTCAAATGAATGAATTTTCCACGGAAAACTCGCCGACACTTCCCCACCTTGCACTCTGTTTCGGAGACTTTGTCCGCTTCCGAAAAGGGTTTTTATGTGCCGGCAAGAAGAAAACGTACCCTTCGACTGTCGTTCTCGAGACTGGAACAAAACTTTATATTTGTTTAATTAAAATAGTTGAGAGCCCCTGGAAACGCAGTCCTTTGTTGCTTTGCGAGTGCCGTTTTTCAGTATCAATCGAAATGAATGGTTGCGCAATTGAAAATTGCATTTGTCTTGCTGCGCTTTTATTGACACGACATATGGAAAGCTTTTAGGAATATTTTAATTTTATTATAGAGTTTTGTAATGCCTCAAAATATTCATCAAAAATATGTTATTTTAAGCTATGACAACACAATTTCAATTTTATTGCATAAAAAAATTTCGATCAGTATTGCATTGAAAGATTATCCCAAATTCTTTTTCGCTTTTATACGAAAATTTTCATTTATACATTTCCAAAATTATTTTTCAATACATTATCAGAAATTTGAATCAAATATCACATAAATTCATTAAGTTAATAGACAGTTAATTATTTCCACTAAATCGAATACGGTTCAATTACACATCAAATCACCAATGACGGGAATTAGCAAATTATCATTGCACAACAATTCAATAGTTCAACAAAACGTAAAATCCCATTAACACACAACAATATAGTATTATTCAACGTCATCCCTTAATGAAAATTAATACGTTTCGACTCGCATCCTTTCACACACTCGCAAAACGTACAAAACGCTCGCATCCCATACAAAATTATATTTGCTTTAACGCGGAAAACTCGAACAATATGAATTTTTCACTAGCTCGGCGGGCTTTTTCTTTTGGGCACGTGTGCTTTTTTTCATACGGTTCGTTCGAACCACACAATAAAGCGATTCATCAATTGGCGAGTCCATTATGAGCGCATTAACCGCACAATCCATCAAAATCCGCCCGCGGCATCGCCTTTGTTTTGCACGTGAAATTTATATATTATACGTATCCCGGAATAAAAAAAAAATATTATAAAAATACCCGAAACACGTATGACGTACGTGAGTATTTGGCGAACCGTGAAATATTGTATGTGCCGGGCATGCGCATCGTAAACGTGAAAAATATTTCATTTTTCATTAATATCTTAAATTGTGATGAATCGATGGAAGCATTGTTACTTTTTTCATGAATTTGGACCAGGTTCATATACGTTTTTATATTGTTTTTTTTTTAATTAAAATTCAACATCGTAAATTTATTTATTTTTTTATGATTTTACGAAGAAAAAAAATAGGAAATTAAATTTAGGGGTAGTTAAGAGGCAGTTTGGGATAAGTTTAGATTTAAGGCGTTTTTGGGTGTAAAGATAAATTTTAAGTTCACAAAATCATTTTAAAAATTCATCTTATAACTAAAAACGTCCTCAACTTAAAATTATCCCAAACACCTATAAACTATTCCAAAACTACAAAATTTTTTTTCACATATAAAACCATAATTTTTTTTAAATTTCATGACAAATGTATTATATACATATAATACATAATATATGGTGAAATAAATTAAAGGATAGTTTAAGGGTGGTTTGAAGCAGTTGGGGTAAGTTGAGGGAGTTTTTTGGTATGGGGATGAATTCGAAGATGATTTTATGAACTTAAAATTCATCCTCGCACCCAAAAACGCTTTTAATCTAAAACTACCCCAAACCGCCTCTACACTATCCCTAAATTTATTTCTCGGTATATATTTTTCACGAAATTATAAATAAATTTGAAAATGAAGAAAATAAATTAGCAGTTTTGGATTTAAAGTGTTAACATTTTGAATGTAACATATGTACACAGAGTATATAAAAATAACTTAAAATACTACAATGTATATTTTTGATTATCGTTTCATTCAAAATTGATAAAATTTACGATCTGACATAAAAATAGAAGCATTCCCAAAACAAATATAACAACCTAATAAACTAACTAAGGAAATTCACGACGAAACCATCTGATATTATTTTTTTGACATTTCCGACCGTCGTATTGGCGAAATCGGAGCCGTTTCGCGTTTTCGCCCACCGATTGCGATTATTGACGGTAAATTTCGACCGAGCTTCTAGGAAAATAGATTAGGAATGTTTACTCGAACCGACGCAGGGTAAACATCTTTGGTCCCGTAATCTAATATATTTCTGGTCGAGACTGGAGCGGTTCGTCCTTAATGCTGTACGTACGTTTTGCTCGAGGGTCTCAGTTGCTTTGCTCTTAAGAATGTCCTTAAATGAAAATGCTGATATTTAGTTATGAAAATCAATAGATATGCCGTTTGATATCTGCGAAACCTTTGGAGGGCTCAGTTTATTTGTATTCAATTAAATGTTATATCATATTCGGGTTCGGTTGCAGGTGAAATTTGGCTTTGACGTTTCAAATGGAAGAATTTTTTTGAGATTTTATCTATTGAATTAAATCATATTGATTAATGTTATAAAAGATTGATGCATCTTTTATTAATTGCATGTAATAAACGGGATTATGAGTTACTTTTCAATAACATCTTTTATTAATTGCATATTAGTGTTACAATAGAAATTGGTTAACAAACATCTCTTTACTCGCGTCAATACAAATTTGTAGACGAGTTTTCAACTATAAATATGTATCATAATATTTTCTTCTAGTAACTAAATATATCAATTCGAACTAATAGTATATTTTTAAATAATAAAATACATAATATTCCTTATATTTTTGTTTAAATGCAGATCTTTCACGCTACAGATTTTTCGGTTATGAATACTAAATCGATCATCCGCGTTGAAAGAGAACTACAGATAAGAAACATGAAGTAAATACGATCTAAGTAATGAAGAAAGTGGAGAAAGTGAAGAAAGTTAACTACTACTACGTACTACTACTACGTCACTTTAACTACTATAATTAAACTAATTTAATTGACATTGTCCATAGAATGAATATGACAAAATCGCCTCAAACGGCGAAACTAGACTTTGAGACTTCGCCCCTTTGGGGACTGCGCCCCCTTCGAGATAATTTTATAATCAAAAGGTCTAAGTTACCTGCTAAATATTTATACCGGTCGGACGAACGAACGCGCATTTTAATTTTTTACGCGGCCATTATGCGAAGGCGGACTAATTTTCGTCGTCATTAGCCGGCGCGAAATTTGAAATTTTTACATTTTCCCGGGCCGCTTTTATTTTAATTTTATGACGCGTGTGATTTTTGACGATTTTTTTTTCGTGTTGTTCCGTAATTAAGTTTTGCCTTTATTACGTGTGTACTTTAATAAGTGTGATTACCGCGTGTATGATATTTTCGTGGTACAGTTTGATATTTTAATTACATTAAATTCGTATAATTAAATAAAAAAAAAGTCAAGTCGAATCGAAAATTCATATTTTTCTCTTATTTGAGTCATTACAATATAATTTTTCTATTAACATTCGCACTTTCGTTCAACTGTTCGACCGAATCCTAATACGGGTCACCCCGAGTTCCGCAACTAAATTCAATAAAGCCTCCCCAGAATAAAAACTCGAAGTGAATTGAAAAAAATCATAAAAAAATCAAATTATACAAATTTAAACTTTGTCACATTGAACTGAACTTTCAATCCGAGCAAAAACAGATCTCGCGAAAAACAACACTCGGAAATACGGAAAAGTGATCCCGTACCGAAAGTTTCCCTCACATAATCCGTCTCACTTGGAAATTTCTCTTAAAATTCTATTTCGACGTATCAAATTGGACATTGCAGAGTTTTTAAATCACAATATGCCAATATCTTACATGAACGTTTTTAAAATTATGTTTCATCAAATATTTGATGCAAAAATTTACAATTTCTAGCTAAAAAATTGACACAATTTATTAACCGCTACAATTTCGCACACCTGAAAAACACAAAACTAATCCAAACGAATGCGAGTTTTGATCGGCGAATCGGTGGTGTGAATGTGTTCGCATAAATCTCGAGTGTGACGAAAATTTATAACGTTTCCGTGTTTCGGCGAGTTTCCCCCGGCGTCGTTTTCCCGAGTTTCCCGAATGACGTGGTACGTTGTCAACGCTGTAATTAATCATTGGGACATTTTCCGGAATCTCGACTATGCGTTTGTATTGTACTTGTATAGCCTTCTAGCGATCTATATCTTGGGTTTTGTGTAACGCGGATTCTTCGTACGCGGAAAATTGTATGAATTACGTCTTTGTAAAATATTTAAAAAAAATACAGGTGTAACATAAGTTGTTGAAAAATATTGATTAATCGTAATAATTTTGGAAGTATAATGAACGATTTATTACGTATTTGATCAATTTGAATGGGAAAGGAGCTTCAATCATGATATACGAAGCAAAAAAAAGATACCATTACAAGATTCATCGAGACTGAATTCTTAATAATACAATACTTTTTTACAGAAAATTGTCTATAAAACATTATCTTATTTAGAGTTTTATGAGATCTTAACGAACTTCACAACTAACTTAACACTTTCTTTCACGACTATTTTCTTATTCAACGTTAAAGCCTCTTTTAAAATTGAATATTCAAATCGAAAGAATAACTTTATTCATAAAGACTTAAATCCCTTTTTTTGTTAAATTTACAACTTTAATGATCATTAAATGTTTTGTTACGTTCCGCACGATCTATTTTCTATTCAAACATTCATTTTTTTTATTATTAAACCTAACGAAATATTAATATTAATACTATTTTATTTCAAATAAACAATCTTATATTATGAAACTCGTACTAAACATAAAATCGAGAACTAAAATCTTTTTGCATCGGTCCATTGCATCCGATCACTATCATGACATCTTAATCCAGAAGACACAACAAAAAGAAAAAAGTCGAAACGTCTTCGAAGCAATCGAACACACGTCACCATCTACAAAACTCAGTATGTATCATACATGTATATATACAAGTGTGTCCCTTTGACAAACTACTCGGCACCTTAGTTGTTTGACATCAAACCAAGTGGAAAATGGCACATGTCTCGTATTCCGATACGTCGCACTGGAAACAAACGCGTTTTCTTCCTACCCATCTGAATTCGTATTTACATCAGATGCTTGTGTCTAACTTCGATAAAATAAAACGGGAAATTTGTCTGTTTTTCGATACATCGTTTATATAAAAATATCGCATTTCGACCTCATACAAATTAGGGTACTTTCGACTTACTTTTGCACAACGTGGCCACACATACAAATCGCATATCCAGTGTGAAGCGCGATTTATACTATTTTAAAATTTTATAACGTTTATTTTCACTTTTTTAGAAAAAAACTCAACGTAGAGTTGAGCAATTGCCGCATATCTCAGTCAGAAACATTAAATATATTTATTATTAAACGTTCGTTTAGGTCGGGTTAGGTTAGTTATTTTTAAATTTTATAACGTTACTAACGATAATTATTGAATTTTGATATGGTGTAGATGCACTTTACAATTTCATTGTCATAGTAGATTTCAGTGGTTGTGTCAGCTTTCGATTTGTATGAGCGTGAGTGAATTGAGTTTTGCCTGTATATGTCAAAAGTACCCAAAATATATCCAATCTTCTTTTTACACGGTTTCATAATAACACGGTTCAAAGAAGAACCGATTACTTTTTACGCTGTGTTTTCACTTTTTGCCACAATTTTAAAATTCGGTGCAGGCCAGTGTACAATTATACTTATTAAATTTTAAAAAATGATGTATTTTGACGATTTCATATGGCGAAATTTTTCCCTCATTACAATTTTTTTATAAAGTATATTTAAATAGATGTTTCATCTAAATATACTAATAGAACCTACTCCAATTTTTATATGGTGGTCACTATACATTTTTTTACACTGCAGTCTCTGGAGCGTATCCCCCGCATAAAAAGAGGATCGGGTGTAGATATTATAAAATTTTCCGATCGCAAACACTTTTATTCTAGTGAAAACTACAAAATTGGCACGGTGCGACTTTTACAACCTTTCAGGCCAATCTGCGGCCGCATAAAACGCCAATAAAACGTTTCTAGTGTGGAAATGTGTTTTGAGATTTTTACGAGGCACCGTGTCGTCTGCGGTGCACATTGTCCACGGTTTGTTCCAACTCGTGTTTTACATCGGCAAACAACACCTGAGGGTCCATAAAATTGCATAATGCACGCGATAAATTGCACGTTTTGCGGCTCGGCCGTGGAAAATGCAACAGAGGTTTTCGCGCTCACGGACTTCATGCGGGGTGGTTTTTTTCGGCGCCGCAAAGCCTCGGGTTATAAATTTGTCCGGTTTTCGAATTTATGTGTTTTCGCTTTTTAATATGTTATTTGGTAATGTGTATAGAAATAGTATTTTTTGGGAATTTTTAGAATCTGTTAAAATTAAGGTGTCGTTAGAAAACTATTTAACATGTATGGAATGAGCAATTTGTATTATTATTATTGACAAGTTCAAAATACATTCAAATTTATTTTTATATGGGGTATAAATTCCAGAAACTGTTGTGTAAAATATGTATGGTGGATATAATATTACATAAAATGTAGATAGGTTCCATCAATATATTTGGATTGAACTTCCATCCGTACTTCAAAAAAAGTGTAATATGGCAAAATTTCGCCATTTGAAATCGTCGAAAATATCATAAATTTTAATTTAAAAACTATAGTTATATACTAGCCTGGCCTATATTTTTCGATTGTTACATAATAACACATTTTTTAAATTTTTTTTAGATTTCAAATCATATTAAAGTAAAAAAAAAATAGTAAAAAAAATAATCAGCTATTTTTCTTAAAGAGCGTTATTTCAAAACTGTGTAAAAAGAGTAATTTAGGATGAATTTTATTAAAAAAAAATTAAAACTAAACCATTTTTTTTAATTATTATATTATACATATTCTATTATTTAATAACAAAACAAATATAACTTTTGATTAAATTTGAATACATTGTTTCAAATTGACACTACACACTTTCATTTATCAGTCAAATAACTGGATACTTAATCCAACATTTAATACCTTCAACAAAACTTAACTCTTTATCACAAATCACTTATTAAATTATACAATACAAACTTCTCGAATTAGGCCGGTGTATCCAACTAAGCCTATTCTTGCAAGACGACCTGGAAAATTTGTTCTTCGCGATTAATTCCCTCGGTCAAGCGTCGTCATCAGTTTAGGACCATCCGGAGCTCGGGTTAATTCAAATACAATGGCACGTGTATATGTTATATTATATATATAATAGTTGCAGTTATCGTCCGAGAACATAGTTGGCCACAAATCCTCTCCAGAGCTTCTCACCGTCTCGTAGCTTCTGTCTAATAGGCGCTAACTATAATCTCTGCTTCATAAACTGAGCACACCTTATGAAGAACAGCTTCACTACGGCAAACAATCCAGTTTGAGTACATTTTGACGGGCAATTTCGAAACCATAAGCACTGAAGCGTGCGAAGAATGTGCTCTAGTTTTCAAAGATTTGAATTTTAATAACGAAAATTTTCGTAATAAATATACAAGTATATGTGCCAATTATTATGATAATGGTCTAAATCATGTTGTTTTTTTTTTTTTTTTTTGAGATTATTATTTTTATTCAAAGGTTTACATTTGAAGTGATTAAAATATTTTTTTTATTACACACATAATGTTTCATAATAAATTTAGTCTATTAATTAATAATTTAATATAAATTTGGCATTTGGTTTTATAAGAAAATATTATCGGTCTTTTAACACGTATTACATATTCTCTCGATCATTTGATATTTAAGGACTGCTATACACTACAAAAAAATTTCTCACCATGTTTGAAAATGAAAACTTTTTTCATCAAACAAAAAAATTGCAAAGTTATTTATTACATATGTAAATATCTTCAAAAAATAATGCAAGAACTTCAACTAAAAACCTCACTTAACCTTTTTTTATTTATAAGACATTTATTATGTAAAGAATACCATTGACTGACTCAGACCAATATCAAAATAAACCCTAGTAGTATATCGTTAAATATCGCATTTTACACTGAATATAATTTTTTTATTTTTTAAAATTTTTATCATATTATACTTGTTTGAAATTATGTGTCGCGAAATACTTGATAAATTCATTTTTTTTTTCAATTTATTAACTTAAACCACTTTCATAATTATGAGAACATAGTAAAATAATTTCAGTACATAATACAGTTTTATTTAAGAAATTTAATTACGAATTGAATGTCTTAAAGGCTTTTTTAATCATCTGAATACACAAGGGGAAATTTAATATATGACGCTTGTAAAGGGCGACGGTACACCGCACAAAGGTAATGAAACTCTCCGACCCACTAGGTACCATTGGATTGTGCTCTTATATTTGTGTGCAAGATGAAAGGGTCCCGTGGGACTCTTCGGTGACCTCGCAAATATTATAGCGCGAAAATATGAATATTCAAAATAAAAAAAGAAAGTCGTATTCGCGGAACCGTCTCGCCGAAATTTGGACTTTGATCCGCGCGTCCCTTCTGCGAAATCGTAAAATTATTCGTTTTAATGCTGTTTTTAATTTTTTTTCGTGTCTTTTTCTGAAAAGCGCAAACTTAGCTGAGAATTTTGTTTCTTTTTTTATGTAATATCTATACGCTTTTGAGTTAAATGCTTATTTACAATGAGAGTATTTTTCTTCCGTTCGTTAAACGTATTTACTTTCTACTTAAATATTTTGAATTGTCGTTTTCAGAAAAATAATCGAATGAAACGTTCAAACTTGAAAATGAACGAAAATAGTCCGTTCCAATTAAGAATATTTGTTGAATCAAAGAATAAGTTGACGTAAACTACGTCTGAACTTTTAATACGAAGAACGTTAAAGTATTTTTTTTTATATAATATTTAACGAGATTTTCATTCTCATTATGTGAGCCTTGTAAAGTACCTATCTACTCTTTGAAGACGATCATTATTCTGTAAAAGTATGATTATTTTCAACGGAAGAAAATGTTGTTTAATTTAATGTTCACTTTACGACTTTCATTATTCTACGAGCAATTCAATATTACATTTCAAGTATAAATGTATTTACGTTTCACATCGATTTATTTTCAATGAAAAACGTCGATTAATCCACATGAAAGAACACAATTCTTATTGCAACCATCATATAATATTTCGAAAGACATTCATAATAATTGGTACGAATCGAAAAAATACAATATCCATTGTCTTCTCCGGTCCAATAGCAATTTCCCCGATACCTTTGGCGAGAGATAGAAAAATGAATCGTTCAAGCTTCACCATTTTTCATACACAAAAGCGTCCAAACCGCGATAGTTATAGTTGCATTGTGGATGCAACGAGTCTTCCCAGCAGACCATTAGTCTTCGTAATGCATCCGCACCGAGTTGCATACACGCCGTTGTTTCTCATATTATATAAAAATCCAGAACCGTTACGATGAATTTTGCCCTCAGTTTGATTTATTCGATACGTTATATTCAATGTAAACTGTGGTTTTACATAACAAGTATATTAATATGAATTTCAATTTTTTTTATCGAGAAAAGTTTCGGTAATAAGAGTGTCTCAATAAAATGTATACGCATTTTGAATGATTCTAACATTGATATTTATTGAGATATGATTAATTTTAATACTATAATTTAAAGGAGAGAGATGTAGAATTTGTATAGTTATTATAATTATTTAAATTGATAAGCGTTCTGGTTAGAAACTGTTAGAAGGTGAAGCGATGAAAATTAAAATAACGCAAATTACATAATACTAGTAGTTAAAAATTCAGAAACATTATCTTTTAATTTTTGCTTTCAACTCGTTAACTATTGCAATTTTGGGATATGAACTATGTATATTTTCGATGAATTTTCATTCAAAAAAATCTATTATTACAAAGTTTAGGAAATTCTGGAGTTTTATATGATATCTCTAACCTAGGTCCAAATTGTTACCATAATGGAAATAAAAATCGATTTTTCTAAAATAATGGAAGTACAAAAGTTTACAGTTTTGTCTATAATTAAAAAAAAAATCTTTGTTGTAGTCTAATATTTGTGCTTAAAATGCAATTGGATGCTCAATTATAGAATTTTTACGTCACAAATCGTTCAGTGAATAAATGTCTGAAACTATACGTCGGTTCATGGAGTACATATTGCTTCTTTTCCTTGGCTTGTAAAAATTAACAGTCTTTTGCTGTGTTATTTAAAAACTATTTTAAAAACAACTATTTGTTTTAAAATTATTTCACATTTGAAGTACAAGTTTTATATGTGTACTTGTTAGAAAATTAATTTAAAATTTTTTTGCACCTAAATGAAGTTTACATAGTTTTAAAAACATTTTATTATAATTTTTAATTTAAATCTAACTTAAACCTTGATTTCAAGTTAGTTTTAGGAAAAAATAATAAAACTATTAATTTTCAAAGTGTGGATACATTTTTTTAGGACACCTACATAATGTGCCTATACATACCCGAAATTTCCAATTTTTCTCCATATTTCCCGCCAAATCCACTCGGAAATTTACTGCAATCCAAGTCAAGTTTCAAATTAATCGGAATTTATTACCGGCACGGAATGCCATGGTTAGACTTTTGCACGCAGCGCAAATTATATACTTAGCGTTGCGGAGTACATGCGAGTGATCCGTTCTAATGAACGCCAAATTAGTTCTGGAGCTTCCGCTCGCTAAATGGAACGTTCGCTGAGGTGTCAAATTTGAGAGGCTTTATCGGAAAGAGGATTGACACAAAGTAGATAATGCAATATGGTTCGCCCGATGGGGAAAACGACTCGCGTTTGCTATTATGGATGGAATATTACGTGCGTTGTTGTGTATGCGTATGATAGGGAGGTCAGATTTACAGTAATTTTCATTTAACGATAATTCGTTTTTTTTTTCACTAATTATTCGTATACCTGTTGATTATTTGTTAATTATATTTAGAGTAAAAACCGAGAAAAACCGAAAAACGGAAAAATACTTTCCAAAAAAAGCAACAATATTTTTTAAAACAAACAATACCTTTACGAGTTCCGGGCAGGCTGCCGTTGCGTACGCATTGCTTGCGTGACGCTCCTTGCCATTCGGGGCTTTTTCATTACATACTCGTTTTTTGCATCCGATTTTTAGTAGTGCCCCTGTAGTTGCTTACTTTTAATTTAGTGTTTAAAAAAAATTCCTTGTCTAACCAGTGTTCCGATCGAAAATCGCGTTTTTAAATTTCAAATCTATATAAAATCAGTGCTCTCCCTCTCGTGTTTCTACCTAAACCCGAGAAAATACCGTTGGTTGCTGCAGTTTTTTTGTCTAGGCGAGAAACCCATGTAACACACGTGTGCGAGCTAAGCTGCATCTTCGAGCCAAACACGCATCAACCGACCAATAAGTAGACGTGAATTTAACTAACCTACTAATTCACTAATCATTATTATTATTGTTATTATTATTGTCATTATTATTATTGTTATTGTTATTATTATTCGAAAAATCCCGCGCGAAGTCGTCTTTCCGGACGTCAACATCTGCTATCGATTGGCACATTCCTGAATCGTTTGACGAGGCCCTTTGTGCTTATTTTTTCCACAGTTTCCCTAACTTTTCATCCCCTTCAAAATATTTCTCAAAATCTTTAACATTCACATGTGACCTACGGCCCGCAAAATTTAATATTCCAATTAAAAGCGAATTCGCGCGCCGCGATAAATAAAATTAAATTAAAAAAATTAATTTTAAATTAAAAAAAAAAAGTGCACGTGCTCCTGCTACGCAAGTTTAAAAAAGTACACCTCGCAAAAATGGAATCACCTCACCTCAAAGACGGTAACTTTTAATTTTTAATCCACATTTTCGTCATAATTAGAAATCAACAAAACACTAAAATCAACATATAAAATTGGATACATTTTTTAGATTATTATTTCAAAATCTTTTTATATCATTTCATAGTTATAGAAATAATGTATATAGTCATAGGGAGTTATAGAAAAATATTAAACGCAAAAGGGGGCTATGGTTAAAAAAAAGATTGAAAAGCACTGTTTTACACAACCCATATTTTTTTCAAAAATATTCAAAAATTAAATTACCCAACTTTTATTAGAGTAATTTACCGATTTACCGGTAATGGCCTCCCTGTATGATGCGTAGTTGAATCGACGAAATAATCAGTTTAAATAACGTGAATTATTTCCTGTTCGAAAAGCTCGTACAATTTTCATATGTCGCCGACATAAAAGGGGTAGTAAAACGAAAGGCTTTTTTGCATCATCACCGCAATAACGATCCGTTTTACAGGCTCGACGATTTTTGACGTCGTGCTGTTGATTGCCACAAAGGTCGATTGTTGTTATTCGTAACAGTCACGAAGGGCAGTAAAGCCTGCGGTATATAAAGAGGTAATAAACCGATAGTAAAACGGGTCTTCCGGCAGAGGTATACTTCCCAAGATGGAGGCAACGACTTTTACACACTCAAGGGTAGTTCACATGCATTATTATATTTATTGCATAATTTTAGGTGAATGCGTAAGTTTCGTCGTATTTTTTATGATTGTTAAATATTTTTAACATTTCTAAGAACTAATGCGTTACATCGGTAATCAAAATATTCTATTATAGATATTATGTGGAGGATATTTCCTTTTCTGTATGTGTAAATTTTTTGATTAGTCGTGAAAAATAAAAAGCTCGTAAAAATTTTTGAAATGTATAATAATTAATGCATTTTTGGAATTTTTAATCGTACATCCGATCCTCTTTTTTCACGGGGAATACGTCCCAGAGACTACCGTGTAAATAAAAAACCATGTATAAAAATGTATGGTGACCATACAAAAATTGGAGATAGGTTCCATCATTATACTAGTATTTGTATAGAACTTCCATCCAAATGTACTTTATGAAAAATGTGTAATATGAAAAATTTGAAAAATCATCGAGAAACATCGAATTTTTTTATTTAAAAAGTATAATTACATACATATAATTATATCAGTATACTGACCTACATTGAATCTTACCATTGTGGCATAATAATACATATTTTAATTGTTTTTATACTGTGTTAAAGTGAAAAATCCATGTAAAAAAGTAATCATTTCATCTCCCTTGAACCGTGTTAATTCGGAACCGTGTAAAAAGAGGATTGTGTATACATTTTTTAAAAATAATAGCGCAATTGCGGCGATCTAATATAACATACTACTACTCTATCTATTCTACGATCTATTTTAATATACTTTTAATTTTTTAACAGTAGAGATGCAGCTTACATTAAAATCACTCAGTTCATTGACTGATTGATATAACATGATAACATAATAAATGTTGATCCACGTCAAAATATCATATGAGTAAAAGTGTTATCGTGAAGTGAGATCGTGCAATAAAAGTGCGAAATCTGCATCGGTTTAATTTCAAAATACAACATTTGACAAAAAAAAATTACGACAAAACTTATGCATCAACCCAATATAATACATTTAATAAAAAAATTAGATACGTCTCGATAAATCGGAAGAACAAAAAGACGGGCTTGAAAAAGGATTTCGTCGACAGAACGAGCGGTGGCAAGTTGCCACACGGCCCGGCCGTCACTCGCTTATATTAAATTCTCGGGACGGGAATTCCCGGGACTTTTTACCGGTGCGCGAGCGGCACCCAATACGAAATTCCGGAACCGCAATCTCGCGCGTTTTTGACGTTCGAGCGGCTCGTCGCGGTTGACGTTTTCGAAATGCGATCGGTTCAAATTTTGGCGAATCGTGTCACGTGGTATTCCGCGCACGTGTGGAGATTAGAGGTTGGAATGGATGGTTTCGGCTTTGGTGGGATTGTTGTAATATTTCGTTTTTTTGTGTGAGAGAGTTGTGTTAAATGGTCGAAAATCGTTATTGTTATCTATTGAATTTTATTTTTTTTATTCGTTTAGAGTGAGATTTGATTTATTATATATCGTATCAAGTTGTTTTTTTTAAATTCTTATTGTTTAAAATATTGGTTTTTATATTTAATTGTCAACAACGTTATTAGAGCTCGGAAATATATAAATATTTGATATTATAGTTTGAAAAATTTAAATTTAATTTGATTTGACGTGAATTTTTTCATTGTTTTATAATCATCATCTTATAAAAAAATATCTTTACTATATCTTAACATAATATTATGCAGGGTGGTCTAAACATCTGTGAAAAACCTTAAAGAGGTGATAGATCATGTTGTTTGGAACATTTAAAATCAAATATACCTTAAAATTAATCCAAAGTATCGTAGTATTCGAGTTATTATTATTTTTTTTCATTTCTGAGAAAAAAATCCAAAATCTTGAACTTACATACTAATAATTCTCAAATGAAAGATAATATGCAGAGAATTTTTTTTTTGTTTGTTTATTATATATTTAATCCTTAATTTGGAACACAAAAATCTATATCAGCTAAAAATAAAAAAACTATTAAAAACACATGATTAGTTATCAAAAAAAATACTGAAGTGAATGGAGACTGAAGTTTTTTAATATTTCTTGTTTATAAAATAAACAAAGCCCAAAATTTTCAAATCCATTTACAAACATCTCTGTTTAAAGCACTTTCGATTGATGTATCGAACATGTAGTCATCTGACCGATTTTCAAAATTAGGGTACAAAAACGCCCTGTATTGTACTTAAGTTCTTTTAAATATGATTAAAAATAAACTATTTTATTAATTCAAATATGTCTAACAATTGGCAGTCAGATAAATATCTTCTTAAGAAGTTTAAGTATTATACTCCAGTCTTGTACGTAATAAACAGGATTTAAAACAATCCTTAAAAAAGTATTATACTTAAAATCACATTTTGCCAAAATGTCTCAATAAACTATACACAAGTACGTCTTTTTAGTAACCGTATTAAATTTTTCATAACTTTAATAATAAAAAAATGATACTCTCAAATTTTCAGAATTTAAAGAGTTCAGTTTTGATTATCAACAGACATAAATTATTTAGGTACTTCACCATCACTACGTCAAAGATAATCCTCAAATTCAACTGTATAAAGATTATTCCCAAATTTAAACGCCCGATATCAAATTTACTCCAAACGCCCACGTCGACGAACCGATTAAAAACAACGACCCCTAAAATTATTTAGACCCATTTAAAACTGCGCACATAACAATAAAAACGAACAACCTTACGTGTAAAATGCAACGATTCAAAATAATCCGAACGCACGTCGGCCGCTCCTGAAAACGGTCGTAAAACGAAAAATACAATCTTCTCTTTCGGCAAAATTAGCCGAAACTTTACGACGCAAGCGCGTCAAACTTCGCGTGCCTAACAATAACAACAAACGCCGTGTATAATATGGAAAAGCGCGCCACTTTCGAAATTTAAAGATACGCGCTTTTACGCGCGACAATAAACGCGCCGCGGCTCATCGTCTCGATACATAATGCGGGCACGTATAAAGGGCGGGGTCGTAAAAGCCGTTACGACAACGCCCGACCGCGATAACAATAAAAAGTAAATATAAAAATGTAAAAAGAAAAAGTGGTGCCGCGGGCGGCTTGAGTTGACGCTGTTAATGCGAGAGTGGCGAGTCTAGGAAAGTGGTTGTGAAACTTTTTTTAATCGAAAATTTACGAATATTTTTTTACTGAATATGAGACGTGTCAAAGTGATTTTAATGATAAAAAAATATATATGTTACAGCCAATGCATCAATCCAGTTAATACGTACATTCTCTCGCAAATGAATACATTGTCTAACAAGGAGAAGGGACGACGACGGGATTTAGTTTCGATACGGGATATTTTTTTTTCGATAGATCACCTCTATTGATTTGATATGGCAAAGTATAAGCTCGCACCACCGAGCCAATTTAATTATAAACAACACTAAGTTTCGATAAATCAGTATATGCAATTGGACGCGATCTCGATATGTGGCGTAAAGTACTATAAACTCCTCCCATTGTAGGCGTGACCACAGATGCTTACGTGCCAGTGATTCGGCGATTTAGACCTTACGCCACATATCGAGACGGCGCTAAACGCTAAACGGCGCTATACACATTTTTTCGAAACTTTAAAGTCGTTTATAATTAAATTGGCTCGGTGGTGCGCGCTTATACTTTGCCATATCTAATCAATAGAGGTGATCTATCGAAAAAAAAATATCCCGTATCGAAACTAAATCCCGTCGTCGTTCCTTCTCCTTGTAAAACGAACAGAGAAAACATACACGGGAGTAAAAATGAACACGTTAACTAGAGAATGTATGCGTCATCTATTGCGACGTAGATAACGTGTTAACAAAATAAATAAATCGCAATTAGGGAATTATAGTAGGGTTGTTTTATTTTAGGAAACATGCGAAAAAAATATCGAACGTGTACTGGTCTCGTATGTTTTGCCAACTGTTAACAACAAAACTAGCTCGTCTGTCAAATCGCTCGATTTTGTTCAATTTACGGTTTGTCTGATCGATGTCAGTGGTTCGATTCATTATCTCGTTAATATATACTATGTCTAGAGATTGTGTAATCGAGTATCGTGCGCTTTCTCTAAAACGTGAAGTCCGCGTATACTTTCTCTAGACAATGTTTGTATTAACGATGATGAACGCTCTAACTGTAACAATACATATTTTATTGTTTGTATACCGTGTTAAAGTGAAAAATCTGTGTAAAAAAAGTAATTGGTTCATCTTCCTTGAACCGTGTTATAATATTTCGGAACCGTGTAAAAAGATGATAGGTGTATATAAAAAAATTATCGATTAAACGATACGTTTGATTTTTCTTCATAGCTTTGTTCAAAATCAACATCACAATCATCGTTTTATTACTTCCTTACAAACTTTGATATAATTTAAGTGACTATTTTTTATATTAGAGAAAAGCCTAATTTCATCAATACGATCAAATAGATAGATTTAGATTTGCTATTCCTGGTTTAGGATAGCGTTTATTTTTTATTCAAAATGGGACATTTACTAATTTTAGGTAATAGCTTGTATGTATATATGTATATTAAAAAAACATATGTTTTTTTCATAAAAAGAACAGGAATGAGACCTAAAAATTCCCATTCTGCCACTTTTGCATTTTAATGTACATAGTTAAAAATATGTAAATATTTATGAAATACTTCAATATTGGTTGATAAATCCCTTTCCAATCAATATATTAATTATACTTTGAATATTTGTTTGTGGCTTGCTCTTTTTCTCAAAACGGGATATTTTCTCACTCCGAAGATATATAATACTTAGGACTAGACTACCTAAAAACGAGATAGTCCCATTCAAAACGGGACGCACAGTCACATTAGACTCTAGAAGAGCTCTCCGTGCGGAGTTTTCCCGAAAATTTTCCTCGGAAAAGCGCGTGAGGATACAGAATAGAGGCTGGTGTGTTTATGTTTTTATGTTCGTATGAATTGGCCAAGGTTTCGGCGGCCCGAAGCTATCGTTTAGATTGCCCGTCGTTTCGCATTGTATATTCAATTGATACGGAAAAGGTTCGCCGACCTAGATTTGCATTAGATAAATATAATTGAAGATGTTTTTTTATCCGCTAGTGGCGAATATGAAAATGTTTTTTTAGGTAGTAATGCTTTTTTTGGCATATGTTGATGTCTATCGGTGGAAAAAAATGTAATCGTTTATTTATTCGAGTGGAAAGTATTTTTTGTGTTGGGAGTGTTATTGTGAGTGTTGGAAGTGTGGTTGATTTTAGGTTTCGTTGGAAATTTATTACGTTTATCGTGGGTGATAAAAGTCTTTAAAAAGCTTGTGAACGTTTCTATATCCAGCTTTTATCAAAGCGTTTCGGCAATTGATAAAATCTACCCACACTAATTGGTTAAAGTCCGTTTTATTTGAATGAAATTGTGCTTTTTTAATGTAGGTGTGTATTTTTTTCAATTATCAATCATTCTTTGCGCATAAAAGTTCAAATATATTCAAACAATCATTTATTTCGCACAATTTTGTGAAATTCAATTTTTATTTCGTTTATTTTTATATTGAGTTCAAATTCATAATAATCATTATTTCTTATAAATAAGTTTATAATTTTTTTAAGCTCATGACAAATGTATTATACTTAACAGCTATTTTCAGATTTTCTAACTCATTTAATATTTTCAGTAAACCAATTTTCGATCTTGCACAGTAAAAAACATATCTATCCCAAATATTTAACATTACTTCCTTATCTTTTACAAAATGAAAATCTTAAATTCAAAAGACAAATTCATACAACACACTCTTAAAAAAATTACAACCATTTACCAAACTTAACAGTAACCCGACGCACACGTAAAAGCTCAAACACTCCGACGACCGTGAAGGTCGAAAATGGAAACACACATCCGAAAATTTCACATGCAAATATAAAAGCTCGGTTTCTCGTCTCGCTTACAAATAAACACACAAACACACACTGTGCGAAATTTTACACGAGACGTGTATGCAAATTATGCGCTCATTTCTCACGTCACATTTCTCGTTTTCCGGTTGTCGTCGGAAACGCGCCCGTTTACTTAGTTTTATATCATACACGTGTGTTGTATATAATATAATTTCGTGTGGGTGTTGCTGTGCATAAACGCGAATATTATTCGCGGAATATAATAATACATACGTAATATTTTCCAGGTAAACATCGTGCACAACAATGAGACGAAAGTTACATTAACCGTGCAAAGAAAGTTTTCGATGTAATTTTCTTTTGATGTGCGTTCGCGTGTTTAACTTTTGTGCGCGATCCAATTTCGCTTGTTCGCATGAATATTTTGTAATATATTGTAAGATAGTTCAGTTCGGTGGCTTTTATATGTTTGATTCGAGGATGTGTGAGATCTTTGCCGAATTTGAAGGTTTTTCTTATTGTGATGTGTCAGGGACCAAGGTTTTATTATATAGAAGTTGCTATGTTTCGTTACTTTATTAAATTTTTGGTGAAGTTCAATACAGCCGAAACTCTTTATATATTATTTTGAAATTATATGGTTTATGAAAAATTCTTTTTTTTTCACTTTAACACGGTGTATAAATTAAAAAAAAAGTATTGTTATGCTACAATGGTAAGATCCAGACCAGGCCAGTATACAATTGTAGTTATACCTATATATAATTAAAATTCATGATTTCTTTGATGACTACACAATTCAAAATTTCTCTATATCACTCATTTTTAAAAAGTATATTTGGATGAAAGTTCCATCCAATTATACTGATGGAACGATGGAACGTAACTCCAATTTTTATTTGATCACCATAATTTTTTTACACGGTAGTCTCTGAAATGAATCCCCCGTGTAAAAAGAAACTTAGGTGCATTTTATTTACTAAAAAATATCAAACAATTTGAATTTCGGAGGACGTTTTTGTTTCCACATTTATTTATTTTATTCATATTTCCATTTCAATTCGTTTCGTTCGTTTGCATTTATTAAAAATTATTCTCAAAAGCTTTTAGTTTCATGAAGCAAACATATTTCATTTTTTTAATATGATATATAATACAACAAATATATATTTTTTAATATTGCATACTATTCAATTCAATAACTCTGTGCACACATACAACGGTTACCTTTGAAACGAATATGTTTTAAATTTAAAGACCAAGTCTATTATTAATATTTTTTTAAATATTCAAACGAATTTCGAACCGAAGAGTATACGCCTGGAAAAATTGCATAAGGAAATCGCTACTATGGAACGATCGGCGAGTTTTCCACGTGCGCTTTTCCGCACGAACGGACATTGCAGAACGGTCGCTGGGAGTTTTTCACGGTAAAAAAAAACCTTTTTTTCCCGCCACCCGGAAAAGTAATAGAAACGGAAGAATGGCCACAGCAAAATTGTTCAATATTATTTACGGCCCCCCGAATAAAAACGGCTCGCGGAGAGGGACTAGGAAAAGTGGTAAAAAAAAGGAAATTTCCCGACCCAGTTTTGACCCGTTCTTTACATAATATATTATATACGATATTAAAAAATATGGTCGTCGCAGTTTTATTCGTGAAATTATTTTCGTTTTTCCGCAGGCCGAGTTGTTATCTTCCTTTGGCTGGATATGTCGATATTTGTCGAAATTTTTGAGATTTCATTTTTTTTTCAGAGGTTTTTTTTCCGTACCGTCTGCTCGTCGACGTTTTCGAGAACAATTCAAACACTCGAGGGAATAATTCTCCCTGCGCATCAATCACGATAAATTGATGGGCACTTAAATGTATATCGAGAAAAATTCCCATCGACATTCATGGAAATTATTTTCTGGAAATTTTCCTCATAATGAACTCGGAACGGCCGAAAAATGCGAGAATCCTACACCCATAAATATAATAAAACACATATTTTTTTCTCATAAAACGAATAAATTATAGAATGAATATATTTTGATACTTCATTAACTTTTTCGAATATCCATATGCATTGTTATCGAAAGGTCGAAATATTTCTGTAACCACAAATCATTTTTAATATCCGATCGATACATGTATTCTATAATCACCTCTCCCAAATCCTTGCATCCCTTACATACAAAATTCAAGGGTCAAAAAGGGCGATATCCCCTTCTGAATGATTTATTCGCGACACTATCACCGCGGAAGCGGTCAATAAAACTCTGCAGAGTCGCGCACGCACCGAGAAAAGTGTCGGTCGCCAGATAGCAAAATTAATTTCCCGAACTGGGCCCAACTGGGCCTAAACTGGGGACCTGGAATTATTCAAAAGACAAGGACCCACGCGATAAGGCACGCCCGAATTAAACGGTCTGCACACACACCTGCGGCCGAGATAAAGCGCGAAAGGGTTCAAAAAGACTAGACTAATTGCCGCATCGAACTTTTTTTGGTTTCGGACTTTTATTTTGGGGGGAGGTTGTTAATTGTGGGAGGTTTTCGTGTTTTGTTTTTGTACGGCGTATTGTGTGTGGGATGAATTTTTAAAAGATTTTTTTGGTTGACTTTTAATCGATGTTGTTTGCAATAGATTCAAATTGTATAGAGTGGTTAATGAAAGACTGAAGGGTTTAGAAAAGTAATAATTTGTTCATTTTCAATATTTTTTATTTCCTTATTTTACAGGTTATAGAGAAATACTTGGAAATAAAAGTAGTTATGTATGATGTCCGACAACGAGTTAAACTCATAAGATTTTCTATATTAATGAAAAACCAATTATTGAAACTTATTGTCAGAGTAATTACTGGCAATATTTTAATGCAGTACTATCTGATAATAAATAACTAGGCCCTTTTTTATTAAAATAAGTATATCAAAAAACAAAACTGTTGATTTTAGAGTAATGAAAATACCAAGGAAAAAATCAGCGTCAATTGTAACCCCAAAAATATACTATTTAGTTCGATGTATAATATTTTATGACTTTCAATAATTGATCTTTCACTGGATTAGAAAAGTCCAACAAGTTTTGTTCAATACTGGTCATCATATGTACCCATTTTAGTCTCCAAAAGATGCTCTATATATAAACTGTAAAAAATAACACATTTTTCTTTCAAGCCCTTCAGACTTTTAATAGCCACCCTAAATAATTATTATTATTCAAGCGAGAGTTTCATTTTATTTTATTTTGAATTTGAATATTATGTACATGAAAATGAATTACATTTGTTTTTCGCTATAAAAAATATAACACAATAAATTTTGGTTGAATTATGAGTCATTCGTTTTGAAAATTATGGCGGCTTAAATTAAATCGAGCGGCGGCAGAATGTATTATAATTTTCAACGGTTCAAAAAATTTTAAATGTTGCCATTTACTATCGGGACATATGAATAACTAATGCACGGAATGATCAATAATTCATTTTTAATAAATTCACGTTTCGCCGAACGGTATTTACATCCGAAATAATTCCCGATATGTAAATTCGCTCGTACGAGCAAATGTTGTTATATCCAAATACGTTTCCGCGTTTATTTTCCAGAAACGTTTCGGGAAATACACTTCGCGAAAGTATAAAGGCTCTTTTTTTCAAAGATTTATAGACGCTTATACTATTAATCTATTCCGTTCACGGCATATTTGCTCACAATATAAAATACGTCCGCAGAAAACCCCTTCATTTGCAACAATATGATTGATAGCGTCTCCACCGAGGAAACTTTGCGTCGAATACTTTCATACTTTCTCCACATATTATAATATATTTGTTTTTTATCCTCCCTTTGCGCTTTTCGAGATCTAGCCTTGATCTATGGCCCGGAGTCGTCGCGGTGTAAACGAACCCGGCAAATAGACAAAGTTCGAAGGAAAATGTAAAACAAAAGGAAAATTCGCGTTCGGCTTAATTGGCAATTCCGACTGGTGAGACCAAGTATTTTTCTTTTCAGTGAGCGAAAAATAAATTCTATTTTTTTTTTTTTGAAATTTTAGTTTGTATCATAAAAGAGAAACATCTGCTCTCGTGTCATTTGCCGCTCGACGGCGAAACTTAGATTCTACTTCAGTTTTATCTGCGATTTCTGCTCCGTGTTCGTCTTTTTTCGAGTTCTTTATATAGGATTTTTTCAGTTCGACCTCACCCTTTTTCCTCGTCCACATTGTCTGAGGTAACGACCCAAGTTTTATATACACCCGCTTTACGACCGACTCGAAAACTCTTTTGCTCCGTATCAAATGTATTGTAACACGGTCGTAAATTTGGCGCCGATTTTACGTTTGAAAATTTTCAATCACGTACGTATGCGAGCTTTTTTGCTTTCTCGCGATTTCCGTGTTACATTTTAACTGCAAATATTAGGTGTATCGTTCGGACGCTTTCCGAATACTAAGTAGTTTTATGTACGTAGGTTTTTTCTACGTTTTTTTGCAATTTTCGTTCTATATGTACATGTCACGTTTTTGTAATTACTTCGTCCATGGATGAAGCAAAAAATCTTGTTTTGTCTATAAAATTTAACAATATCTAGTAGTATATAGGCGGCATCTAAAATAGGCGCATCATTTAACGTTTTCTGTCAAATATGACAGTTGATGTATCTCACGACAGTGATGGTGAACCTCTTTACATTCACGCGCCAAAATTTGCAAATAATTTTTACTGAGTATCAGGCGTGCCAAGAAAATTTGAATGCTTTCCATAAGTATGTCGTAAGACTCGTCAAGTGTCATATTTGACAGGAGATATTAAATTATGAGTCTATGATGCATCTAAACTAGATGGCGCCTATATAAAACCAGATGTTAAATTTCATAGACAAAGCAAGATTATTTGCTCCATTCAGGGACGAATCGATTACACAATCGTAGCGTAACGTAACGTAGCGTAATACATATTTTCAATTTGATGTCTTTTATATTTTTGAAATTAATAATTTTAATTACGAGACTAATAAAATAATTAAATTAAATTAATTTATTGTATTTGAATGTCGCGACATCGAATCATCATTTTGTTTAGCACCTCTCGTCGTTTTATATTATAAATATTATGTTTCCTTTTTTTTTCAGATTTATTTCAGTGAAAACCTCACGTTATTCTCTACATTAAATTAAACTGAAAATATGACGAAAAGCTCGGAAAATACGTTGCTTTTCTTAAAGCAAGCCCTCAAGGGATAATACGACGGTTTGTTTACCAGCCGTCGGCGCGGCCAACGGCGAATTTTATTAAAGTCGAAATTAATTGAATTATTAATCGAAGCCATTGCGAAGTGAATTATAGACATCAGGGGGGCCACCGGTCTCGTAATTACCTAAATGACTCGCGTTTTTCGCGAAAATAAACCTAGCGGCGGGAAAACAAATCGATACGTACGTTCGACGGCGGCTAACTCGATTTTGCGTTTTCCGCTTTCCCGCGGGAAAGCCGGTGAATATTAATCGGGAAAAATTTTACCGAAGCTCGTACATAGTAGCCTTTTTTTCGAATTTGCGTTGACCGTTCGTTGATGGAAGACTATTGTTTTTTTTACGAATGGTAAAGGTTGAAAATTTTTATAGATCGTTTTGTGGTTTTTTTTTTTAATTTTATATTTTTTCTTCAATATTATTATTTGTAGTGAAAATAAAATTTTCATTATTTCGTAGAATTGTTTATTCTTTATATGAAATTCAATTTCGACTATTAATACTTATACAAAAGTTAATTTAGTCTGTAACCATGTTTCAGAGAATACGCAAATAAAATATATTTGAACACATTATTTTCTAGAAACAGTAATAACATTTTCCAAAGTGCTTTATATGATTTGTATCTGTGATAATAAACAGATTCTATTCGATAAGATTTATTGATTCCGAAGGCGATTTAGTTATGACGCACTTCAGGCTTATAGACTTAAACGCTAACAAAAATATTTGTACAGTTCCGATCTACCTTAAAGTTAAGACAAACTTCGTTCAGATATTATAATCTTATCTCGATAACGCATAGGCGCAAAATCGAGTTATTATTATATCGCGATATTATTACTTTAGTGCTTCGAATTTTGCGAAAAAGTTCACATAATATCGCGATACTGTATTTTTTTGCGAGAATTCGAACGCAAACGAGCACGTTCGAGTGAGAGAGCGTGTATTTGAATTTTATGCGTGATATAGTTATAAAGTTTTCTTTTGATCGTAAAGATTTTCTTCTTCTCTTTCACGGTAGTTATTTGTGTCGACCTTTTCCGGGCGTCGTCGTAAACCTTTTTCATGGGTGGATCTCGTACTAAAACGAAAAAGAACTCGGATAAATGTCGAGTAAAGGGATTTCGCATTAACTTGTCGTTTGCATACCCGTTAAAAGTTTTTTTTATCAGTCCCCTTTTTTTCACTATGACCATATTTTCCGAACGTGCATACACATGTGCCGTATTTTTTACGACGAGTGTCCAAAAAAAGACGCGAGCTTTCGAAAGAGACGTGAAACGCGTAATATTTTCGTGAAAGATTTATTTTTAATAGGCGTCTGATGATTTAATAATAGTACGGGATTCAAAAATATATTAGATGAAAGTTTTTTTATAGAATTAATTAGTTGAATATTCAAATTTGGATCTTACGTGATTGTATATAAATATATGATCCATCGAAAATACTGGATTTAATTTTAAAAAGAAACACATTGAATTATTCTTTAATTGGGAAATTTTTATTGATTTATAAAGTAGATATAATATATTGAGATTTGTTGTGAAATATGATGCTTGTCAAATTATCCCTGTGACTGTATTTGTATATCATAATTCTTTTGATAATATTTTCGAAGACTTTTTTAGTCAGTTGGTTCAATTTCAGCAGTAAAGGGTTGGATTTCTGTTTTCAGTTCAGGAATTGGTTGTGATTTGTTAGTATAGACTTTGGACTTTACAAAGCTCCCAAAATAAATGTCACATGACGTTAAAGTCACAAAATTTATGCGAACCATTAACATTAGCATTTCTGGAAATTTCATTTCATGAAAACGTTGTCTTAAAAATCGATGATTTCTCTTGCTCTATAACACGTGGCACCATCCTATTGAAACCACATTTTTTCGAGGTCTATATCGTTTAATTAATCACAAAAAAATTTCGATATCATATCCTATTTTGACCTAATTTACACGATGAGCCACCAATACTTAAATTATTTCATTTTGACGATTTTAACAATTATTTAAATAATTTTCAATATTAAAAAAATCATATCAATATATGAAATTATTTCAATATCCTTTTGAAAATGTTTTGTAAGTCGCTGAAAACTCACTTTTCTACTTTAGTTGAGAGCACCTCTCATCCGTAAGAATAACAACGCGGAAAACTCGATTTTTTTCCTGCGAATATTTGCACCTCATTTGAATCTTTGTGCACTTTTCTACTCCCGATACTTAAAATCAACACTTCACTATCGGATACCGTGAAAGGGTGAAGTTTCTCTTGAATTCACGTGGAGGGTGCATCTAAAACTCGCATGCACATCCATTAGTAAAAGTTTTGAATTATTAACGTGCATCGGAGATTTCGCAGGTGGAAATGGTTGATGCGAAATATTTTCTATCGAACACGCTCTCGGAGCTTACAATTTATAGTTTGTAAACTTTTGCATGTTCGGTGTTTATTTTTTGTGTCGTAAAATTTATAAATAACGTGTGTATAACTTACAGCTACCGATAAACTTTCGTTGCGACATAAAAGTTTATGTTGCGCGGGAATTTCGTATTTGCATTTGAAACAGAGACTAAAACCGCGAAGATAACTTTAACTATGACGACCTATGTAGTTTCTATTTATGGCATATTTTTGCATTTCCAAAGCATGAATTCACTCAAAAATAATCCGAGGTTGAAATTGCATAAAATTCAATGCTTGGTTTGTTGAAATATCTGAAATAGCTTCATTCAAAAATTATCTGTTTAAAATATTAAAATTTTTCATTGCCATATGTTTAAAATTTTTAGATTTGTTATAATTTTAAAGAAAATATAATCATTATTACTTTTCGTATCACAGATTTAATTTTCTTTAATGTCCATGTTGTTAATGATATGTTCGTATCTACATGCAATACAAACATTCAAAATATTGTACGTTGTACGAATATTGGGTATAAATTGAAATTTCAACCCGCCAGAGCAAAGTGTATAATGAAGAGATCGGCGGCAAGAGATAACGTGTTTGAAACGAATTAACCGAGAGAGCAAAAGGTTAAATACGGTGTTGTTATTACGGTTTCGTTTTATTATTGTGTATAAAGTCGACACGGAGCACAAAATGTTACATTGTAGTTGTGATATACGAGATAATTAAAGTGGTTCACTTTTCGCGGCTCAGAAAAGCTACAAACTTTGCTAATTCATCATATGGATACGAGCTTTCATATCGTATTAGTAATTTTCTTGCGACAATTCCAAAAGCTTAATGAGACGTTTTAAATGGTTAACTTTTGTATACCACGTTTATAATAAGATTTTCTTAAACAAGGTCACGAATTTATCATCGAATATATATTTTCCGAAAATAGCATGGACTTATTAATAATACAATAATATTATTGAGCGTACAAATCTGAAGTGTGGTGCATTAAGCAAGTCTCGTGTATCGGACTGACGATGATTTATGTCTAGAACGAATCCGATTTTATTCAGCGCGCGAATTTTCCTCATTTTCCCATTCATCAGACGGCGACCGACAACAAGAAGGATTAATAACAGTTTCCCCGAGTTTTTCCGAGAGAATATTACGCTGGGCGGGGGAAAGCGCGTAATTTTTCCACACGAAAGTGTACGCACACACACACGACAACCGGAGGAGCGCAATTTATGAAAGACTTACCGTGCAAACGAGCTTACGCTTAAAAGAAAAATTGTTTTCTATTTCGGCGCTAAGGATAAGGAAGTGCGGAGAAGGAAAAACTCGGCTTTGTTCGCGGCACGCGCGTGAAAAATTTTCCGACCTTACGCGACGTTATTGTCAACGCAGGTATAAAGAGAGTTCGCTTTTCCGGGACGTTTTCCGTGCTTTTTTTTATTTTTTAACGTAACGTGTTGGTGTTGGATGCAGGTCGGGTCAATTAGAGGGTTTTTTTAACGAGTATGTGGGTTTTTTTTTTTTTTTTTTGTGGAAAAGTTGGTTTTCGAAAAATTTTATCGATGAAATGTAACTGTGTCGTTATCTGAATGTTCAGTGCGAAACGAGTTTTGAAAGTTTCGAAGTTCTACATTTGTAAAGTTTATTTGACATTTAATTAAAGATTTGAAATAAGTTTCAATATTTTTTATTTGAAAAAGTTTTTAAATACTTTTATTTTTAATTTTAACATTAATAAAATTTATTTCAAAATTTAATTATACATTTTGTAATCTTTACGAAACGATTTCCACGAATTTTAACAAAACATTACACTGTTTATTTTAATACAAGCTTAATTGTAACATCTCATCATCACATATTTATACACAGCATTGTTTATCTTAATTATGTTAATTTTCAATATCCAAAACGAAGAATATTCCAAACTGAACCGACCAACAGAAACACGAAAACTCTCCGAATCACAACAAACATCCGATAGACACAACCCTAACGTATAAATATTCAATCTAAACAAGAACTTATTACGTTTTCAATTATCAAAACGTAACAGACCGAGCCTTTTGGCCGCAAATCGACAATCCATGTCCATCTCTTACACGAATCCGCCATTGTCCGGCCGCAGTAAAGTTCGCGCATAATAATAACACTCCATTTATGGGCGTCGAAACGCCAATTTGTATGGGGGAGCTTTCACATCGACGGTTCTAATGAATAGAGCCTCAGTTTTCTGCGAAAGGACGAAAAGGACTGTTTTGCAACATCAAAACTTTCGCAGAATAATTAAATTGGTTTTCAGCGGTGGCTTTTGTGCGAAGCTTTCGAGAGTTCGGCACCTGTTCCACTATTAATCAAAACAACAAATAAATATGTCGTTTTTGTTGAGTTGATTCTATCACAAAATATATAAATTTATCATAGAACTTCTGTGATAAATTCATATTTTTTTATTAGATTTTGATATGGATATTTTTTTGATTGATTAGTGCAACGTCATAATCATTAATTTTTATAAACTTTTCCTTATAATCTCATATTTTACGTATCAAAGTTTTTATATTTCGAGTTCAAAATGTTTTGTATCGGTTCTTCTATATATTTTAACATAATAAACGAATGCTTAGTAGAAATAAATTAGTTTCCTGTCATCGAATACTCAACAAGTTTTACTTTACAGTTTCATACAAAGTCAAGGGTTCAAACTAAATTAAATATTATCAAAAAATCACAGTTTCCTTTTTAGGTATATATTCGAAAATGGTCAGTTTGGCGCGAAAGTTTCGCGTAATATTATGCGGGTTGAAATTAGACGGATTCAGCTCGCACAATAGCGACAGTACACAAAATGCGTGATGTATGGTTCAATATACGGAACGTTCGTGTATAAGATTTGAATAAGCTCCGCGTTTTCGTTTGTTTTCCCTTTTCGCGGTCGTGACTTGGAAAAATGATACGTTTTCCGAGCGTGGAAAGTGTACCGGAAAAGCTCGCGCCTGAAACAACGCGAATTCAAAGATATATTGTGGGCACGTGCGTTTTTTTTCGTTAATTTAAAAAAAAACCACATAATATATCTCAACAAAGGTGTATAATTTCATTTGAAGGATTTCCTTTTTATATCAAAATTAATTTTATTATATAATATAATATATAATTATTTTTTATCGGTAATTTTATTGTGAATTTTTTCGGTTGCAAAGAGGGACTGAATAAATTCGTTTGTGTTATTTAGTTCCTAATATTGCGTATAATTTTCCACTCAATACAAAGACGCTCACTTTTGCATGGAATTCGATCGTGAAAACGTACCCAGCTGAAACTTCAATAACTGATAATAAAACGGTTGAAACTTGAGAGTTCAGCCAAAAGTTGTGGCATGTGCGAATCCGTTACCGAGTTATATATTTCGTTTTATCTTACCTCGTACTACGAATCCAAAAGTTTTGCAAGATTCGCGAAAACGTATCGAGGATATACGGTAAAAATTAATATTCTTTACTAAATTGTTATTGTATGCAGTAGTTATTACCGAAGCTTGTTTGAGCTTTTGACATCGTAAACGTATATCTTCAAAGTTGCAAGATGAATTTTTCATAAAGACGAAGTATATTAAAAATATATATGGAACGAAATATAATTATTAAGTATATCAATCATATACTTAGTCATGGTTGACTGAAAGGTCACTCGGGTATATTCAATTATTTCGAGAAATGTGCGAGTGCCGAGTGTGTTATTCAACAACAAAAGTCTTCCAGATTGCCGCTTGTCAAAAGCAGAATGGAAACGGCGTTTTGCGAAGCAAAAAGCTCGCCTAATTACGCAAAAACAATGAGAGAATAAAATAACACGTTAACGAGTGGATGTTTCGTAATATGGAAACAATTCCGCCCATTAGTTGGCCTTTTTTCAGTCCCGTCTTAATGTATACACCGTCGAGATTTCGTTTCGTATTACGTGCTTTAATATGTAATATTCCCTTGTTAGTGAACGGTGATACTTCAAAAGGAAGTGAACGTTGTGTTTTCGCGTGTAATAAATTATTATGCAGGGATTGAAAGTTTCTATTAAATTCCAAGTTAATACGATCCGAAAATACTCATGATTTGCTTTTGCGATGGGTTTATTAATGTTTTATAAATATTCATGATATTATTTCGAAGGGCTAAATTTGTTCCGATTAATATATACCGTTTTCTAAAACGGGAAATTTAATTATCTATTTAATAATAAATTACCAAAAGTTATCTCGCTTATACACAACATTTTTCGAACGTTCGGCAAAGAGTAAATGGTCAACGACAACTTGCTGAAACTCTATTTTTTGCTATCAAAAGGAAAATTCCCAAAGGGTTCGACTTGTGGGCAACACTGTTATAACTGACACTGAATTTTTTCCTCTTTTTGGTTTACTTCATTGAACAAGAGTTTTTGTTCGATAAATCACAAAGAAGAATTCTTATTTTAAAAATAATAAAAAAAATGCATCCGCATATTAAAAAAATTGTAGTAAATATTTATATTGAAGATTTGTTTATAATTTTAATGGAATCGTAACTCTTAAAGTTTGTCAATAGACCCTCAGATGATTTATTTGATCGGATCGCAGCCGGATTGCGAAACGGTCATCCCTTTTGATTTATTGTATTATCTAAACTACTGAGAATATAATCGAATAAAATGCAAGCTTCTATCGAAAAATATCTTATAACAAAAGTAGAGATTTCTATCTTATTCGATTAGCACATTATTTTCAGATATTTTATCGGGAATTTATTTTCCGCGGTTCTTTAGATTTTTTTTATTTGCGAGCCCGTATTTTGAATGCTATCGAAAATTTATAATATGATTTGGTAGATCGCTCTTTGTACAATTAGAGGGATTTTGGGACCAAAAACGCTGACAGGGATTGTCCAATTTTGTGCGATATCCTTGTCACGTTGGAAAATGCCAAGCGTTAATTTCGTTCGGGACAAATTGGCATCGAGCTCGATCTATTTACGGGAAAAGCGAGTAAAAACCATCACCAATTTTCATTTAACTTTCCCTTGATTAATCCGAAAACAAAAAAAAACCATATTACGTATGCGTAAATTAAAAAAAAACCGTTGAACATAATATGAATAATATAATTTAAAACGAAATTGTATCGGATAAGCGCGTATTTTTATTCGAGAACGGCTTGAACGGTATTGTATATGAAAAAATAAAATAAAAAACGTACAAAGGATACATTGTACATGAATATTGTGATATCAATCATGTCAAGTTGCAATAATTTCTATGTGATGCAGCATTTCATACAATGCAACCATATGATGCCTCATAGTACGACGTTCTCGTTTATAACCATTTATAAGGTTCAACGGTCCGTCTTTTGAATTATTCATGCGGCGCTACGTAGAGGGATGTTTTGTTGAATTTTTTATTTTCGTTTTTTCTATGTGTGTGTGTTGTCTTTTTTTCATCATTCCGTTTGAGAATTCGTAAAGTAAACGCTATACTCGTCGGGTGTCGTATTTGTTCGCGGCCGGTTGGTTTTCCCTTTGAACGTTCGATGAAAATGCGACGGAAAATTGATCCGGGTCGGCTTCTGTTTTTTTTTTCGACGATTTTTCCATTTTGTGTTTTGAAAACGTTACACGCAGTAAAGCGGTGCCCTTTTGCATTTATCGCAATAATATTCAAATCAAAATTTATAAAAATCTGATAAAATAATTCAATGTATACATTGAAAGTTTTTCCACATAAATATACTAATTTAAGTAATAAGAAACTACTCTTTAATTTAAAAAAATAATATCTTCAGAATTAATTGTATTATATAATACGAAAAAATGCACTAAGTCATCCGTAGTGAAATAAGTGCGCAGTCGAGCGTTTTCACTTTATAAAGTAAACGACTAAATTACATTTCGTTTCGAATCCACTGTTGAAAGAGAGGAATTTTCTCGTGAATTTCAATCTCGCCCATAAGCGACGCATAGTTGAGAATTTAATATCGCGACAGGCAAAACAACAACACGACAGATTTCCCATTTCACTTTAATAACGTACTAGACGTGTTTTGTCGAGGAAACGCAGATGAACGCCATAGAACCGCATTCGATATAAAATTATGCTTTTAGTATATCGAGAATTGAATGAAAATATATCTAGTGACATCTATGTGTGAATAAGGAAATTTAATTATTTAATTTTTATTATGTATTATTGTAATAAATTATTTAAATGTTTAAGATTCTTAATATCTTGCATTAATCATTCAAAATTTAAAAATATGTTTTTATATGAAGTTATTAATTAATTTTTATTGAAGAATATATATTTTTCGGTATTATAAATTCCATCATACATTTCATATCCCTTATATTACGAGGAAACGTATAATTATGCTTTCACGAAGCTTTCGCAACATTATGCAGTACGCCAGCTAATGAGCAGAGTGAGCTCCGACGTCAAAATATTAATTTCACTCATATTGCAGTAGTACACTTCACGCATTTTAAGCACTTTCGAATTTTACGGCGGCGTAAAGCGCGAACTTTAATCGAAAAAAAATCTTCGTCGATATGAATTTTCGTCGTCGTAAAGTTTTTACGACGGCAACGCTCTTTTCGCGAAAGCAACGACTCGATTCACTTCGCGGAAATTCCATATAGTATAAATACCCTTTGCTCTCTCGCTCGTTTGCTTAGAGTCTATGTAAACGAAATGCCTAAGTTAAATTATCTCATCGCAGACAAACTTATCAAATTACGTTTGATGGACGTTTAATGCTTTTTGTCGACGCGCATTTCCAACGAATATGTACTACTATATTGCGCTAAGAATCTTCAAATGTTACAAAACATGATTTGTTATTCAAATTTGAACTCAAATCATTTCTATATTCAAACAAAATCATAAATTGATATAATTATATAGATTTATAATTCAATTTTTTTTTCTATCGATTCTTCTTACTCGATATCTCGTCCGGTACTAAAATCAAGTCCTTCGAAAAACAGACCCCTAAATTTGGAACCCTCACATCTGCGGGCCCCATACAAAGCACAGGGCGTTACGAAACGACCTTTTTTCTTTATTCTCTTAATCGTCGGTGCCCTTTTTTTGCGGACGTCCGCTCATAAAACTAGTGTCTGTAATGCCGGTCATCGAATCTATTATGGCAACCCACACACCGAGCTTTTGGGACGGGGCTTTGCGCGGGAATTGTAAGCTTTCGAAGCTGCATCTGCTTTTCGTTATTTTCCTTTTTCTCTCGTATTTTTTTTCTTTATTCGTCGGCGAAAAAGAAACGTACGGGACGATGCGAAATTAGCTAAATTGCTCGCGTGTTTTGTGCGCGCCCCTTACCCGTGACGTGTTATGAAGGATTGTTTGAATCTCTCCCTTTTTTCTTATATGTGAGAGTTATGTCTCAATATCTGTGAATTCATGTTTTGTTTTCATCTGTAAAACGTTTCAATTTTTAAATATATATTTTTTAATAATAATAAATTGAAAATTTGATCGATTAAAACTACATACAAACTCAAACTCGTTCACTAATTTTAAATGTAAAATTTCAACTTTTTGTAATCACAAATATAAATTAACGTTTTAAAATATTCGAATACTACAATAAACTTTAATAAACGTGTAAAAAATGCACTTTTTCATCACAATTACGCCAACTATCCGACCTTTTGCACCGTTATTAAAGTTTCGCCGAGTTTTGCACGTATCCGAATGCAAAACACGATTCGCAGAATTCAAAATATCGCAGAGCGAGGGCGACGACACATTTCCAGCTGAAAATTGTTTCGGCAATATTTCATGTGCATGTACGTAGATAGCGAGAGTTGCTTGCAGTTCGCATATTTTCGTTCAAATTACCATGTAACAGGATATTTCCAATAGTCGAGACGAAAAGCGTTGTTTGAAGTTTTCACATTGTTTACATTGTGGGAAAATGCATATGGTATGTTTGGTATGAATAAAAATCGATTTTTGAATAATAGAACAATTTTCGATCCATTTTTTTTTAAGTAAAAGTATAAATTTCTAATGATATTTGTTTAAGAAGTAATGTATTCAATAATGCTTTAAAACTTATGTATGTAGATTTTTAATCAAAATGTGTTTAATTTATTTTGAATAGTCCGAACTTTCTTTATGTACAAAATGAACAGAAATATATATAAACATAACAAGAAGAAAAATAGAGTGAAGACGCGTGTGTTCATACTGGCGCGTGTCCTTTTCTCAAAAGGGAAAGCCGGAAAAAACTTTCCAAACGCGAAACAAAGAAAATTTTAAACAAACTCTTCGTTCCGAGTAAAGAACGAATAAAAAAAATAAGGAACAAGTTACGCTTTTCCGCTTGTTATGCAATGTAAACTCAGCGACGGATGAATATACCTTTATGCGACAGAAAAGCTCAACATTTTCGAATCTATAAAAGATTATCGTTTATTGGAAAATCAAATATTAATATTCAAATATATTTTTCAATATTTATTCTTCATATTACATTCAAAAAAAAAATATGAATCTATTGAGATAATATTTAACCCTAAATGGTATAAAATCAGAAAATTTTCTTATTAAATTAATTTTTGTGTTAATTGTTATTTTAATGATAAATTTCCGCATTTTTTCCATTACACAATCGAAACAACTCTACTCGGCTCCATTGTGATTTCCTTTCGAGAATTAAACGATTCAAACGCTGATTAAATTCCCGCTTAATTTTTCGACCCGGAAAATTTTCGAATGTTTCCCTTTTGTAATGAAATGAAATAAAAAAACAACAATCGCACACAACTCGAAAATTAAAAGGGAAAAGTTCGACTCTATAACGACGCACGTAAAAACAATCTTTTTTGCGTTCTTTCCGCGTTTTATTTCTCGCATTTCGTATAATATTTGCGGAATTTAATTTAATCTCTCTTTTGTCCGTTGCAACCTACAAAACTGGAGTCTTTCATTTTAGACGATGCGGAACGCAAAATAAAAGTTTCCCTATTAATGGACACAATGCGATATTGTTACGGCGAGATTATCGTTGCTGAAATTAGATATCGTTATATTGTATTTTTTTGTATTATGTAACATAATACGCGTCTCAGATAAAATTGAATCAAATTTTGATAATAATAAAATAATCTTTGTGACTTCTTATACGTAATATTTATTAAAATAATATAAAATATCGACCATATAAGATAAAATAGTTTTAAACGTTGGCATTAAGTTCGTTATCCGTGCAAGTGCAGCGCGTACGTAAAATACGAACGTCAACCGGAAAAGCGAACGATTTCCCGCGGGAAATCACCACGCGAAGAAAAGCGCGCATTTTCCGGACGTTTAAATATTAACGGCACACACACCGACCGATAAATAATGGCTATCTGTTGGTCATTGCATTGAACACCGTTTTATTATATCGCGCAGTAGCATCATTGTCATTATCTATGATTTTGCATCGTTTTTCATTTGGAAAATTGGAATTTTCCGAAAAATGTAGGTATATGTTTATCTAGTTTTATATTTTATCGCGATCGAGATAATTTTTATATTGAATCAGATTGTATATATTAGTGTTTTTTTATATTAATGGCTGATCATCGATATGATATCACTTATTGATTCAATTGATTTGTTTTCGATAAAAAAAAACATTTAAATACTATAATTATCAAATTATTATTATAACGAGATCGTTATTTCAAAATATTATCGATGAAAATTATCAAAAATTGTTCAATTCTATAATCCGATTCTATGTATATAAATTTCAAAATGATCAAACCATACTCTGATTCAAATAATACGTTTAATATTCAAAAATAATTATTTTAATCATGAGAGCTTTCATTTGATGATCAATTCTAATGATAATCCGGCCAACAAAATCAAAAACTTTATATATTATTGATGATAACTATCGAAAACCATTGAATTTTATATCAAACATTTACCAAGTCAAAATTGATCAAACCATACTCTGATTCAAATAATACGCTTAATATTCAAAAACAATTATTTTAATATTGAAAATTTCCATTCGACGACCAATCCCAATGACATTTCGGCGAACAAAACCCAAATTAATACCATTGCAACGTCAATACCCTAACATCGACTCTGTCCATACTTGGTTATTATAATATAATATTAGCCGGCTCGTCCCATTCTGTGTACCCGCCCCACTAATCCGATATCTTGTCTCGTACACAAAACAAGGATTAAGTCCTTCGAATGTGGGTCAGGAGGTTGGAGGATCTTCTGCGATACATTAGACGATGTCGACAATGATTATGCTGTGATTATGCGTCGTATGTACACAAGTACTCCAGGTTTACTCAGGTCACTCGATCGTATCGGGCGTTGTTATTGTTGAACCTTGACTATGGGCAAAGGTTTTCAAAGGATGTTATCTTCGAATGTCCGATGCACATATTTAGATCGTCTGTATGTCGATTTTGATAGTGGTTTTGTTGTGGGGTTGTGCGTCGTTAATTAGCGATTGTCCGTGCGAGATTGCGATCGTTCGGATGGGTTATTGCTATGCAGGTTGTGGTAAATGGTCGATAAATGTATTACAGGTTGTACGTTTGAAAGTCAATGGTCTGGACTTCAAATTCAACGTTTTATATTTCAAATTGGAGGTATAATACTTCGAATTTAACGTCGTATGTTATGTGTATTCTCTTCATTTTCATATTATTTATGATTTCGTGAAGAAATAAATTAGGGAGAAATAAATTTAGGGGTAGTTTAGGAATAGATTGGGACAGTTTTAGATTGAAGGCGTTTTTGGGTGTGAGTATGAATTTAAAGGTGTAGTTATGGGTGAAAATTAATTTAGAATGAGTAAAAATTTGTCTTCCATATTTTTTCTTAATTTTTAAAATTATACGTGATTTTGACTTTGATTTAAGGATTTAATTTAATATCCAACTCTAATGCTATCTTTCTTCACTTCAAAACTACTTTCAAACTCACCCTCATCGGCAAAGTCATCCTCAAATTCATCTCCACGTCCAAAAACGCCTTCAATCTATAGTTACCTTAAACCATTCCTAAACTACCCCTAAATTTATTTCTCCATGTGTTATATTTTTCATGAAATCAAAATAAATAAATAAGTTTAAAATACGACGACGTTGAATTCGAAGTATAAAACGTCTAATTAAAATACTAAAACGTCCAATTTGAAGTTAAACTGCTTAAATTCCCAGCTTATTTGAAAATAAATCCATCAAAGGTCCAAGCATTTGGTAAGCGTAAAAATCGTGTACATGGCGTGTGCACCGGTGCTCTTGTGGCCCTAGTGCAAACCAACCGCTGTGAGCACGGGTACTATTAAGGCACTAAAGTGGTTAACGTTGAATTTAAATTTATTTTGTATGCATCCACATAAAATATTCGATCTTAAACTACGTTCGGTCTTACGTAATCGGTATATTCCTCACACACCGTCGATTCCAGAACATTCCCTAACATTAAATAACACAACCGCCCAAGTTATTTCGTTCGACGCAAAACTTTGCACACATCGCACGCATTATCAAAAATAAACTCGGCTCGGTTATCCGCTATCTTGAACACCGATTAATGAATCATACGAACGGCCGCGAAATTAACTCGCAAATAATTCGCGGAACGGTTTTTCATACCGCGTCGTCACCGGCAGAGAGTTTCCGCATCGCGTGAACGGGAAATTAATTCCGCGTTTGTTTTCGCCGAAATCATAATTTAATAATTCATAATATTACGAAGGTTTTATGTGGGTGTGTGAGTGTGTGTGTGTTAAGCGTGTCCGGTCGAAAGGATGGCCGAACGTGAGCGAGTAATATGTTACCTGCGTCCGACGTTTTAATTGCTCGCCGGGTGGCTTTTAAAAAGCTCTAGTTTCGCCCGTGGGAATGAAAACTATCTTCGTGTATGTGTGTGTGAAGGTTCTTGTGTGCTTTTGAACGTCGGTGAGTTTAGGTTTGTGGAAAAATGGGGGGATGTGTCTTGGTGCGCAGTCGAGATTGACTTGAAACCTCGCTCTGAACCCTTTTCAAGCGTTGATTTTATGCGGAAATTATAATAGAATCATTTTCATATTGCAATTATCATAATGCGTTTTTGAAAACTGGAGAAAATATTATGTGAGGAATATAAAAAAGTGGGTGAATAAAAGATGTAAGTAGGGCAAGCCACGCACGCTTTTACTAGGTTTTTCATATATTTTCCGCAAGAAAAATTGACAAAGCTACCCGCCTCAGTTCGGGATCGGAATCGGGATTACATTTCCTATAGGATCCATTCAAGGAGAGGCTTGTTAGGGGATTTTTATCCGCTAACAAGCCTATAGTGTGCATCACCATTCGAATTATAGGGTTACATGACTCTTGCACCCCAACCAACTAGAATTTTACGCCAATTAGAATTGCATGCCAGTTAGAATATCACTTTGTCAAAAGAAAATAATATAGATGTCACCACATTGAGAAAAATATATACAAATAACACCTATTTATTTGGGGAAGTATGGATGTCTTTCCAGAGTAGTTCTTAATTCTTTAAAAAAAAAAAAAAACAAGTGCTTCGGGTTTGGTTGTGGGTTTGTGAATGAACAAAATTTATCAAAGAATTAACCACAATCGCCAAGAGTTTTGTAAACTGCTTATCAAATTAATAGCGAAAATTACATACTCACTATAATTATGTGTTCAAAAGTACATTGATATGTTTCAGGTATCATTAGCATGTTAGAAATTATATACCGGTTTCCCGAAATTCATTAAACCTTTGAATGTAATCGTCCAAATAAAAAAAACCATAATTTTTATATATTCATCTCTTTTTTTCGAATAATTAACATAACATAAATAATTTCAAATAATTAATACATAACATAACATAACATAAATTAGATTTTTAAAATCTTCCCATATAAAAAAATGAAAGTAATCTATTACCAATATCAATTTCATTGAAATCTGAAATTATCAAGTCATGTCTTCCCTTTATTAAACGAAAAAAAAATATTTTGATTTATTTACTTCGTGATAATTTTCGGCATGTAATTTATAAAATATTATATGCAGAAGGTGTGACATCTAAAATAATTCAAAAGAAATCTACTGCAAAAGAATCGATTTTTTTTGTTGAAGGTATCAGTTTGTGTTTAGAAAAATCTTTTACATTTACCGATTAACGAAAAATATGACAGAAATTAACAGTAATCTGTTGCAACGAGGGATTATTTGATCTTTGCAACAACATCTTTCATCGTTATCTGTAAAATATCACTTACTAAACAAAAGAGAATTCGAGAAAATTTGTTGAAAATATCAGTTAGTGTTTTGATTTCGTTTTTTCATAAAAATTAGAAATAGGTTATCTGATTTGTTCTTAAATACTCTAATATTTTCAAAATTTCTTTCATTTTCAAAATTGTGGTTAAGTTTTTTTGATGAGAAAATTAGTTCATGGACCTGCAATTGAATTCGAAGCATTTTTCTTTTTTTTTAAGCATTTTGTGCTGAAGGAATATCTATATTTTTTTGAATAGATAGGTGTAATAATAAATATACATTTTAATATAATGACATCTATAATTTTCCTTCAAACTTTTGTAGCGATCCTGTAGTGGACAAAGTTGTTGGAATCCAGTTGGATGCTGCGTGCAATTCTGATTGGGGTGCAACGATCCGATCACCGAATTATAGACCTCAATAAAATTCCCACTTTCTTTCAAATATTTCTTTGACAACCACACTTTATATCTACGAGTATGTATAGAACGTTTGTTAAAAAATTAAACATTTTATTGTTAAGAAATTATTTTGATTCTCATAAATTTAATTTATACGCAAATTCAAATTGTAAGGGCGGTATCTGATAGAAGTGCAATTTCTAAAAGTTCGAGTTACATAGCCTCAAATCACGTACTCCGAAGTAGTTCGTATTCTGTCAAAGGAATTTACTTACAAAGTGAAGCTCGTCTTTTATTATATTATTCATTACGAATTCATACATAGTGAGTTTGTGATAATTTGAATATTTAATATTTTAAGAAAACTTTGTAAAAATTTTAAAGGAAATATTTTATGTGTAAATTTAAACTTGAATGCTATTTTAAAACAGTGGTTTTACGCTTTAATATTTTATTTTATGCTTAAAATTTTTTATTTAATAAAATTTGTTTTTTACAAATTAATTTTCAATTATTAGAACAAAAAAAATCAATTTAACTTTGCTTTTGCTATAAAATCGATAGAATTTCGTTAAAATGATCGCGAACGTTTGTTCAGAAAATTTTCAATTTAATAACGAAGATAAAAAATTCTTCCCATAATTTAAAAATATCTAGATTTAGAAAAAGCGCATATTCTTAATTCACAAAAAAACAAGCGGTACGCCGTTAAACCGTTACAACACCAAAGACTACGAATTTAGCGAGCAACGTTGCAGCTTTTTTCGAGCGCCCGAGAAACGAAAACAAAAATCTCGCTTCGAATGCAAATTTCTGAAAAAGGACCGTAAAAGCGCATAGGTAATGTGCACTTGCATAATAGCGCCCACTGCTCGAAAGCCTTCCCATAACCCAAGCGCCAATTATCTTCGCGAAATCCCGATAAATCTCAACGTTAGTATTAAAAAATTGAACGAAAGTTCATTTTTATAAATACTTAACTTTACATTATAAAATATATTTTAGGCGTCGTTTGAAAAATTGCTTAGTTCACGTACGACGCAAAATAGTTTTGCGTCATATGCGAACGATATAATGAGATGGTGCTTTGTTGATGTTTTTGGGCATCTTCGTTTCTACATCCTTTCTTTTTTTTGGTCTTTAAAGTGTCAATGTTTAGGTGAGGTTAAGTTTGTTTTTTTTTTATTAGTTTTAAGCTTTTACTGTTATTTATAAGGCTAAAGTTTTGTAAAGTGAAAAGTAAGGAAATGAAAAAGAAGTTCGAATTTCGAATAATGAAGGCATTTAGTTTTGAAAAACATCAACAAACCATCACGCTATATTGTTTTCATTAGGGAGGCCAAATTTACTGTAATTTTTATTTAATGTTAACCGGTATTTTTTTATTAATTACCAGGTTACTGGTAAATTAAATTTTGTATAAAAACCGGGGAAAATCGCAAAAAATAACGAAAACCCGTAAACATACAAAGCCCGACATTTTTTCAAAAATATTTTTCAACAAAAACAACATTCTTCAAAGATATTCGCAACACAATTTTTTTTCATTAACCGGTAAAAAATTAAAATTTACCAATAAATTACTATAATATTAATTGAGTCTATAATTTGAACCACAACTATAATTTGAACCATTTACCGGTAACGGCCTCCCTAGTTCTCAACCGACGCAAAACAGTTTTGCATCATACGCGAACTACGCAATTTCGCATAACACCCACAACTCAAAAGCTCCCATCCAATATAAATCGTCAACCATAAGCCAACACAATCTGCTGAGGATCCGATCGGAATCCACCACCACTCAGATTTCTTCTTCGCGTGCATTCCGAAGATAAGTCCAACCCTTGCGACAACAGGGGCGGGCTGCCCCTTGTTGCGTATTTTTAGGCCCCCTACGTGCTCCGGCGAAATCCGGTCACATTTTTGCCAATTACCGGAGTCTCGTCTTCGTACGTTTCTATCTTTTCAGCGCGCCTTCTATTTTCAACACCCTCGTGTGTTTCGTCCCATAAGAGTGGGGTTATGTGTATGTGCCAGGGGGTAGATTTATGGGGTCGCGACCCGCGTCCGAGCGAAGATTTACTCTGCGCGCTGTTTTTCGGTTTAATGTAACTACGCCGAAACAAAAACGAAAGACGGTCGCTTTCATTATTTTTGATGGGGAAAAAATTATATAAATAGAACGTATGGGGCTTTATTGGATTTTTTGCGGGTTTCGTGCGGTCGGAGATAGACGCAATGTGTTCACGTTAAATTTGCAATATGGTTTGTGATATTTGTTGTTTTGTGTATTTATGAATTCGAATCAATGTCAAAATAACACGATATTGGTTTTAATAATTTTATAAAGAATAATTTTTATATTCAATTTTATGTAAATCAACATGTAGTATTTTGATGATCTTATATTTTGATATTTAAAAAGTATTCGAAATAGAAAAATCATTATTTTTTAATCTATAACAAATTTATTGAGTCAGTCTAGTTAGTTACAAAAAATATACATATAATTGTTTTTTTACATGGTTCTGGAATAATATGGTTCATAGAAGAAGAATTAATTATTTTTTCACACTTTTTTCACTATAACACAGTATGAAAATAAAAAAAATAAGTATTAATATGCCATAATGACAAATTTGGTACAGGCCAATATTCAATTACAGTTATTAAATTTTTAAAAATCAATCTTTTTCTGGTGATTTCATATGGTGAAATTTCTCCACATTACACATTTTTATGGATAGAACTTTCATCCAAATATACTAATAGAACCTATCTGTAATTTCTATATGATCACCATACTTTTTTACACAGTCTCTAGAACGTGTAATAAGAAGATTGAGTATATTTTTCTCCTATTTCTAGAATCGAAAGCACAAAAAATACATCTCATTTGACTGCCACCGATATTGAATACAAATCCGTTTTTGCAGCCTCTCCAAACCTAATCGAATCAGTTTTAAGCGATACAAACAACTGTAAAAGCAGCAATGTCGCACAGTGATTGAGACGTACCCGATCTCACGAAAAATCCCATTTTCGCGATGCAATAGAGCCTCTTTTATTTTCGAAACGGTGCAAAAGAGTGCCTCTAACAAACTCGCCGATTCGCCTCACGTACTTTCCACACAGGGCGTGAACTCGCACCAAATGAAATATAAGCCATTGGTCTTTCGAGTTCTACTGCCTTTTTATTTTCTTATTCTACCGCCGTTGTTTGTTTCCGTTGTTTTTATTTTCGTTTTCTTGCATTCGAGACGTTTGTACGGCGGCGCCAATTAACGGCCGAATAATATATGCGCTTTTCGGGATTCCAATTTCGGCGCGGAATTTGAATTATGAATTTTTTTTGAATTACGGATATGCATGGTGTTCGTTTCGCCGTGAATGCGCTGCGCTTTTAATATGCGGGGTTTGTATGTGCTTTTCTTTTTAACGGGAATACAAAATCAGCGTATAAATTGTTTGTGAACGCTCGCTTATGTTGCGGATGTGTTGGAAGTATAAAGAGAGGATTTTTAGAAATGTGGCTTTGAAATTAGTTGCAGCTCGTTTAACTCATGCAACGATAGATGCAGCATACTATGAATTATAATATATACTTTATATTTGAAACAATAATTTTTACAAAAACAAACGTATTTAAATTTACATTCAAGACTCAATTTTCTATTTATTTTAGAATATGAAATTTCTAAATAAACAAAGCAGAATAATGTATTGAGTTTTCAATCCAATGAATATAAAAATATTATATTTCACTTCATTTAGCAACGACATGAGATAACGCTTGACTATTTTCTTACGCAAACTATATACATTCTGCATGAAAATATGTGCGTTTTTTTTTGCACATAGACTACGTTGAATGAGTAAAAAAGCTCCATTAATCTCGTTTTAAGGGGTTCGAAGAAAAACGTGCTTCACGTTATTGCCACTCGTTTGTCGTTTATCATTCGATAAAGGCGAAAAAAATATATAAAATATCGAAAGAAGGCACATTCTGCATTATCTATCACTCTCTTCAAATATGAATATGAAAACATTTTCAAATACAAATTCAGTATAGTTATAAATGTTCAAATAGTTCGGTTTTGACATTGGAACTTCATAAATCGTTTCGAATATTATAAATTCAACATCTGTTTTATTTAAATGACAAAATTATTTTAATTTAAAACATCGTAAACATTCACATTCATTATGAAAATACAATTCACCATAAACCACAAATCATAACAAGTATTTAAACAATCAAAACAGTATCATAGCACAAACGAAACCATTTTCAAACCGCTTCAACGACAATTACACAACCATCAATACATCAAACCATCCCAAATTTTAAACGAGTCTAAATACAATTCGGTTTTGACATTCGCCGCAAAAGGGCCGTAGAGATACGAGCTCATTACGATATTAATTATGAAGGGCGGCCGTAAACGTGCGCACCTTTTGATTTATCGCCGCGATCAAATCGTGCAGTAAATTAGAGAGAAACTCTCCTTTATGGGCGAAGATAGAGGAGACGGTCGCGATAAAGGGACAAAACGACCGCGGACCGCCTCCATTAATTTCGCAAATTCAAATTTGAATAAAAAACGTATAATTTTCGCGCGCGAAAGTGGAAGGGACGCCGCGTTTCGGATGTGTGCGTTTCCGGAGACGCCGAGTTTGTTGGTTTTTGTTAATTTTTTTATGGTGTTTGATTGGTTTTTGTATTCAGCTTGAGGTTGTATGTTGATTTGTTTGAGTTGTGTGAGTAATGGGTAATTTTTTTAGGTGTTTTTGGTAAAGTTTTTGGGTGCAAAAGATAGTTTCAATATCTACGTTACTTTTTTTATCATCACGTAGTAGACAAACGTGATAAGGAAAAACTTCCAATTTTCCGATTTTATCAAAAAGGCCTTGAACAATACAGAATGTTATATCGACAATGTATTATATAGTTTAAGAACATTTTTTATACCCCATGAAAATCTGTCGTTGTCTTATGATGTTGACATAAAGTATAGTGCATATTCATGCTCAGATTTATACGCTTTCTCTTTTAATATAATTTGAAACAAATTGATATAATAAATTTAATTCTTGAGAACTCTTTTAATACTGAAATTATATAGGGGAGACTTGTCTAATTCCGTGATATTAAACGTTTGTTTTTCATTATCTTGTATTCTATTGCAAAATAATTTAAAAAAAGTTTATTGTCATAAAGTATCAACCTTTTTTTTCATCAAACAATTATTTAGATGTCGTATTTATTACAAATTTTGTGTGACCTCCTCAAATAATCGAATCTGTGATGTCTAATTCCGTGATACTGTGGCTGTTTCCGTGAATCGAATGTTGTGGAACTCCGTGATAGTATACTCAATTTTGAGAAAAGCTTCGTAATATTATTTTTTTCAATAATAAATAAATTAACATTGAAATGTTATAGAAGATTTATTATTAACAATAATTTTCAACATAACTGGTGATTTTTTTTAAATTCTTTTCGCAGTTTCAACAGAAGTAAAAAGTCTCCCAAGTCTACACATCGCAAATGACATTTTTTCATGAATAAACATATCAAAATTGAATATTTATCATACAACTCATACAAAACGCATATTTCAAGCCACACAAAAAATATGGATACGACCTCCAAATAAATCTGCATAACAAAATTGCAAAATCCACACAACGCCCATCCATACAAGATCATACTCACGGACCGGCTCGCCTCCTGACAATTTACTGCCATTGAACGGCATTCAATCCCGGCGATTTATATTCGCAATGCGCTTTATATCCACAGTCCACTGTATTTATAACGCATTTTCTTTTTCTGTCGGCCGGCGGCGTCGTTTGCGAGCGTGAGCCTCGGGACGGTTTTATGGTTAATGTATGGGAAAAGTACGGGGGTCTGGGGGTCCGTTCATAAATTCAGTGTTAGGCGAGTCATAACATGAAATTTAGTAGGCAATATATCGTATAAGGGTTCCCGAAAGCTATGAAATCGTACTTCTTATATTTTCGGTCGCGTGGGCCGCGAACAACGGCGAGCCGGGCGCGAAACGCTAAATTATTTAATTCCGCACTATTTTATGTCGCACATGCTGATCGTTTTGTGCGTTTTAGAAATAGGTTGTATTACAAATTTATATTCGTTTTCGATTCGTGTTCATAATTTTGCGGTAACGCGTCAAATGGAATATTTATAGTGGGCCGTTCGCACGTGTTTGTTTTCAATGCGTTCGGGTATTTGCTCGATGAAATTATGTCGTTTATGTTTCATGTAATTGATATTTGTACTATTCAGATTGAAACGACTATTTTTTTATTGTTCAATCCATTTGGGAAAAAATCTTTCAAAAAAACCTCGAAATTCTGTTTCAATTTCGAAAATCGTTTCTATCAGTTATACAAAGTGATTGATTATCTTCTAGTGGCTATTCTAATTAGGACATCTACCCCCCCCCAGATACGAACCTCCGTAAAAACTCTATACAATAACCCCCCGTAAAAAAGTCCCCTTAACAATTAACCTCCTACCATGTATAAAAATAAGTATTTTATTAATAGTCAAGGTATTTATGTCCAGGGGGTATACGTCCTGACTCCTGATACCATTCTAATTATTATGGAAATGAACCTTTTACTATTGATTGAACTAATAATAATAAAAATTATTATTATTAAACATTGTATAAGCTTTAAAACTTTCTATCAAAAGAAAATTGAGAGATCAAACGATCCGGAAACTCGAACGAAATCAATTCGTAAAACATCGACCTCAACCAAAGTCTAACAACACCAGGAAGGGAAGCCTCAAAAGTTTCCACACACGCACGAGGCCACAGGCAAATCCCGAATCCCTCGGGCGAAATCCCGGTCTTTCGTTCGTCAAACGGCAATAGGAGTTTTCTCAGGCCCGAGCAGGCACTAAGAAGCAATCGTGTACTTTCGGGGACGCCGAATTTATTGTCTCGCGTCGAACTTTTCGAACGGGAAGGCACCGGGTACCGGGTACTAGGCACTAGGCCCCGGGGCCCGGCCCTGCGAACTTTGGGCCGTTTCGTGTCGCTTAAGTGGGTCCTTGTAAGGATCTTGTCGACGACCGCCGACTGCGATCCCGCAAGAAGAAACTTCGTCCCGAATCCCGCGATCTGGAACGGAAAACGGGAAGCAAGTGTCGTCGATGAGACGTCAGACGTGTGTGGGCAATCCTCGGGGACGTGACGGGGATTTGTGTCAAGTTTCGCTGAATTTTATCAAACATTTTGAATTTCAATATAACGATATGCTAAATTTCTTTAAAAGCTCGAAAAAACAGACATATTATATAAATTAACAGTCATATTATATATGTATATGTTACAGCCAAAGCAGATAAGTACAAGTGTCGGTTTTGACAATGAAACATCATAAGTCGTTTCGAATATTATAAATTCGACATCTGATTTTTTTAATATGACGAGATCATTCATAATTATTTTACTTTCAAATATCATAAATCATTTATAGACATTAAAATTTATTATGTAAATACAATAAACCACAAATCATAACAAGCATCAAATCACCAATTGTGACAGATAAGTATCGCTGCGGGAACAGAAAACGATTGGCAACATGTAGAGACCCATACACGCTTTGTATTATAGAATGCAGTTCTCATATGTTACTTTCACAATATGTAACGAAATTAAAAAGTGATTTTTATTGTTAAGTTATTTAGATACAGAAAATTGAGTATAATAAATGATGAAAATAATAATAATATTAACACAATAAGTATTTCTTCATAGATATGACAGCTATATTATAAAATATCGAACGTTTTAAAGACGTCAGTTTGCGTCTTACGTGTTGCCAACTGTCAATAACGACACTAACTCATCTGTCAAATCACTCATTATACGATTTGTCTAATCGATGTCAGCGATTCGATGCATTCTCTCGTTAATATATGCTATCTCTAGAGATAGCGTATGCGGAATCTCGTATCGTGGCTTTCTCTAAAACTTAAAGCGCGCGTATACAATCTCTAGATAATGTATGTATTAACGACGATGAACGCTCTGACTGTAACATATATACGTAGACGGGAAAATGACAATTTGGAACGTTTCTCTAATTTGTTGACGTTATTAATGACAATAGTTCGCATTACGGAAGTTCCTTTCATCCTAATTATCACCTTCGTTTCGCCGGGCGTTTCCTTTCATTAATTGAGGCTTCCACCGAAGGGTGATTGCTGCTTTGTCCTATATAAGTATAATACTCCGTCTTGTTGAAGGTGACTGAAGACGGGAAAAAGGGGTCTTATTGTGCAGTTTCGCTATTGATGGAAAACAATGACGTTTCTATGATATTTATATTAATGGGTGAAATTGAATTGAGGTATCTCATTTACTAATTAAACTATGATCTATAGAGTTTTATTAAATTAATTGTTTCGTTAAAAATATTAAACGGAAACCTTTTTAATTTGTTTGAAATTTGACAGTGTTGAAGTGACGTTAAATAATGCACGAGGCATTATTTATTAATTTAGTGAAGCAGAGCCAAGTTTAATCTATGGAAACTCTCTAGAGGACGCTTTAACAACACGAATAGTTTACAAAAGCCCATGTTGGTGCATTCTATTATATTATACATTGTCGCTTGCCACAAAATTAAACTAATCTCATATTATATACGATAACTTAATGCACGCTGAAATTTGATACATCACCATTTAAACTTCAATTTAACCCATTTCAGTATTACTTAAATTAAACTAAAATCGATCTCGCGGATCCGACTTGCGGTTTATCGCGTCCCGATCCGAGATTTTCCCGGGAAATTAATTAAATTTAAATTAAAACACGGAAACGGAAAATGCACGTTGGGCACGTGATTTCCGACAGCTGGACGCCCCGCAACACGTAGCCGTAGTCCTTTACGTGAGTAATACCCGAATGTGTAATTTCGTCCTCGGAAAATCCTCACGTACGTATACGTTATACGTTATTATAAAAGCGTATATAATTTCTTTCCATGCATAATAAAATGGGAACAATATACAGTGGAACTTCATTCATCCGTTCTAAACCGAATAGCGAAAAATTCAGATAATTGAGACCAGAAAAAACATTGAATGAAAATTATGAATTAATCATAAATTAAATTATTTTTCATAGAAATTTTTGGTGTGCATAATTATGCACATAATCTTTAAGTATTTTTTAAGCGTATTTACAGTCTATATTTTTTTACTATTTTTCATTATTTGATACTAGCAAAATTTGTGAACATAATATTAAATCGCCATGGTTTTTTTATTCATCGATCTCCAAGATAATAATTAAAGAAGTCATAATTTTTAACGCCATCTGTGAGAAATTTTTTTTCAACTCCAAATTTTTTGAACAGAAATTGTCATATTTTGCATAAAACAAATGTTTTTGAAAATAAATTATGTTACTATCACTTTGTGAGCTATAAAGATGATTATTAAAATAAAATTCCTATCAGGCTATAACTTAATTACTCTCATAGTTAAGTCTTTCATGAGTTAATATAATTTTGTTACATACTCATAAACTTTTGAACACGCATTATGTTAAAAAAAACGTAAAATCTGCTATTTAAAAATATATATACATTATTTTGATCAATCCAAATAACTGACCATCTGGATAATCCGGATAATAGAGGTTCCACTGTATATATAATATACGGATTCAACGCGAACGAATTGCGGCATAAATCGTAAGAATGTTTCGCATTAGCATTCATGGTAGATTTCAATATGAATTTTGTGTAGTTTTGTATTCTTCGGTGGAAAATAAGCTCGCGTGGGTGGCTGATTGGGAAAAGTTTAGTGTTTGGTGTAATGTGATGAAATTCATAAACGCTTTTGCTTGATGATGCGTGAATGCGTTTAAATATTCAATATATTTATTTTTTTGGGCGTATTTAATCTCGGTCGTTTTCAATTGAAATGTGCTCGTGACAGTTCGCGGTTAAAGTTTAATTTATGTGGGAACTTTTTTATTTCGGTCACCATATATGCATTTGATTTATACTTTTGATAAATACGCAAAGTGGAAATGCGGAAATTCGGTGTGGAGAGTTTATGTTTGCCTTATATTTTCTAATTGAGCTTTGAAATAATTGACAATTTATTCAAATTGACCAAAACACTTTCAAATGATTAAAGTTAACGATTGTATATGTATTTATTTTAAAGCTATCTATTATATTTCATTGATAGACGCAATATTTCTAAATAAAGTTTCTTGTAATATATATTTGTTTTGATAATTGATTTAAAATTATTTTACCAAAAAAACCTTTGTTTGCCACATATATGTATAATATAATTTTCAATTCTAAACCAGACTTTTTCAATATTGTTTAAATTTTATATTATTGTTTATTAATACACAAACATATCCATCTATTCTCCGCACCATATACTAGGGAGGTCAAATTTACCATAATTTTCGTTTACCGGAAATCCAGTCATCTTTTTTTACTAATTATCGACTTATCGGTAATTACTAGTAAATTAAATTTTGAATAAAAACCAAGAAAAACCGGAAAAAATAACGAAAAACTAAAAAAAACGTAAAATCAAAAATACTTTCCAAAAAAACAACAACATTTTTCAAAATTACCGAACTGTTATTTGGGTCATTTAAAGGTAAACTGATTTACCGGAAATGACCTTCTTACTCATATACTACTTAAATTTGATGAATAAAAACATTCTGAAGCTAAGCGATATCAAAGAATACTACAAATCAACACTAACACTTGCATACTAAATTTACTTTAACTTTCCACATATATTATACAACAACGAATTTCTTCGAATAAAATAACTTCAGGCCTAACTGGCGAAACGAACACGTACCGATATTATAAAATATAACAATCGACCTACTGCTATTTTTCACCCGAACTTTTTCAAACATTTCGAAAAAGCTCATAGAACGACAGTCACGTCTACCTGAGCGCTTTCCGTCCTTTATGACACATCCGAAAATGGCGCATGCACGCGAAACTTTTTTTGCCGACAATTAGATAAATTCGAGCGCGTCCATGCGAGATTCGTATGCGAAAAGTGTGCGGGCTATTTCGACCCGTAAGTTGTATCGCGTTTTGAATACGAATTTCCGCGGGAAAATCAGCGCGCGAAAAACCTATTTATAAGGAGCGTGTTCGTGTCGTTACGAGAATTATTCACGGGGAAATGTATTCATACATCAACCGTATATGGAAGTGCACGGTACGGATTGGGTGTGTGTATGTGGGATGGATGTGTAAAATGCATAATAGGGGAGGCTTATCTAGTATGGGAGTAGGGTAATTTTGGATTTGAGATAAATTTGTTGTTGTGAAATTGTCAATTGAGTTGTTAGCTGTTTGGTTGTTTTGGATCTACGATGAAAGAAATTTGAGTGCATGGTATGAATTGGATGTGTGTATGTATCGATGAATGTTCGTAATGCTTAATAGGGGAGGTTTATCTAGTATTAGAATAGGGTAATTTGGATATGGGAATTTTTTTTAATATAAAATTGTTAATTGAATTGTTAACTGTTTGATTGATTTATGATGAAATATTATAATTTCTTTTATCTTTACTTATAGATAAATATAAAAGATATAAATAATAACAGATATAAATTTTCATTTTTTATCTATTCAATTGTATTGATATCAAGATGAGGCTTACGATTAGTGAAAACGTGTGATCGTTTTTGATAAATAATTGATGAATTGATGAATCAAATTGATAATAATGATTCATTAAATATTACCAAAATCACAATTTATGATATAGCACATTGTATAATTTAATTTACCTCAATCCGATTTTCAATTTAATCGTTATACATATACCGGGGATCAAAAGTATTTGCCCGCCCTTAATTTTTGAAAATCACATATTTTTCAATAAATTTTATTACTCAAACCATTTTAAAATTATAGAAAATATAATTTTCAATATATCTAAATAAATTAAATTTATTGGAAGTGGCGAAAATTTTTCTAATAAGAACAGAATTATGCAAAAAAGTAATTTGTTTTTTTTTTTTGTTTAAAGTGACCGAAATGACCGAATTGTTTTATTTTTTCGCTTATTATTACATTTTATTCAACAATATTATATGTGTATCATTTTCCTCAAGAAAAAACACCAAAATTAGAATACAATGAATATTTTATGACAAATACCGCGAAATTAGCAGATTCCCTTCTACATCGCAGAGTGCGAAATGCGACCGGCGCACGTTTCCTTTTATTCCCGAGAACAATTTATTATGCAGTCGGTTTGCTTTGCACATTTTAATCTATTCGAAAGTGCATACATTTCGCACATAAAACGCATATATAATTTCGTACTTTTGTCCACTCTGTGCAGCCTCGGTGTGTCTGCGAGTCCTCATGCTAAAACGATAGTGCATTTCGTGTCCTTTATGGCGCCGCGTATATCAAATTTTCAATCTTTTATGCGAGCAGTTTATAAAATTTTCTCTTTAGCGTTCCGTTCTCGTGCTTAAAAATAATTCAATAGAACGGTTGTCGTGTTGTATGTAGGTTTTGTCGTTTAAACGGCTGCTGCATTTTAGATGGGCGTTTTCTATATTAAATTTCGTGTCGTGCGCATTGAATATTTTATATATTGCGAAGTTTCTAGACAATGTGGCTGTGATGGGACGTTGTTGAAATATTCGATTATTAGATGGTCGTTCGAATATTGAAGTTGAGTTCGATAGTTTCTGCGTTGAATGCGGTGCAATTTGTGATGTTCTCTTGAATGATTTAATTGGATTGAAAATTTCGAAGATGGTTTGTATAATATTATGATTGATTGTGATTGTGAGCTATACAATTATATAAATAAAATATAATCCGATTACAAACGAATGCGGTTAAGCCCAGTTTTTATGTTTTCAGAATATTAGAGGATTTATTAGTTTCTTCGTTTTTTTATGTCTAGAAAGAACTTTTTTGGTTTCGGAAAATATTTTATAGTAATTTCAGAAGCCATTATGTTAATTTTATCAGTTTCCGTTCAATATGAAGTCCCATGTTAAGCGTTGGCGTGTGTGTGCATATGAAAACATGTATTCTCATAATGAAACCTTACTCTATCGCATTGGCTTCTGAACAGATATTATTATACATAATAATGTATACATAATAATGTATAAGTTAAGTATCATAAATAACAAATTGTATTTTGGTTCAATTAGAAGCATAAACATCATATAAAACTGATTTTAATACAAAAATATCAACTAAGCTTCATCCCACTATATTGTTCGCATATGACACAAAACTGTTTTGCATCGTGCGTGAACTTAACAATTTCGTTAGCTACATGTAACATTATATTTAAGGGTTAAATTATAATGTCATCATTTATATTAATAACTTTGAATTAGGCGAAGACCTTTTTAGCTCAATTTAATTTTGAGCAACTATCATTCAATGAACATCGCAATTACATCAGCTTTGTATTTTTTTTGATTTGTGATAAAAAATATTTCGCTCGTCTATTTTTGTATTAAAATCAGTTTTATATTATGTTTTTGTTCCTAATTAAACTAAAATACAGTTTGTTATTTATGATACTTAACTTATAAATATAATATATTAAAAAAAAAATAAAAAAAACTCTTTGGTAATGGTAAAGACCAATGACGTGTGTTTTACCGAGGTCCAAGCCACGTAGGGTCAACGGTCTCGCCTCGGCTGTTAAACTGGTAGTCATTGCGGTCGCAAAAGTGGTCAGCGAGGGCGCAGTCTGCTCAGTCTTTACCTCGTCTGCCCCGCGGGTGATCATTGCGATTTGCTTAGTGGAGAGTCAGCAACCACAAAGTCTAGCTCAAAGGCTTGCGTACCGTTGGCCTGAGAGCCTCCTCCGTTGACATGGGCGGATTGGATCATATGGTAAATGTCCCTTATCGTTACGAGGTTGGCTCTCGGATAAGGTATATAGCCTAGACCTCCAATATTTGATGGGGAGACCTTGTCCTGCAATGGGCACTAAACCGGTCGATAATGATGATGATCAGTTCAGAATCCAATGCGATTGACGATTGATCCTCAGTGGCGGCAAGTGGAACAGTACCCCACACACATTTCTCGTTATGAAAATGTTATAATAAATATTTTTTAAAAAGAAAAAAAATGTTTCAATACACAAACCGCTCCTAATTATATTAAAAAAACCCATAGACAAAAAAAATACATTTTTTCCCATACATTAGAATCTGACGATTCGAACGCACTTAGCACCAATCCGACTCCTTCCGACCCATCAACGGCATCAACCGCTCGTCTTTTACGGAAGACTGATCGTATACCGGGGTGCGATTTGTAAACAAAATCGACGACGCCCGTCAAAGCCTCCCCCACAAACCCACCCACAATCCCACCCCCCGACACGCATCTGAGCGTAACGAATGCGGTCTAACTCGCAGCGATTGTTGGCGAACACATTTCACCGTGCAGGCGAAAATCCGTCATTGTCAACGAGGGACATTAAATATTCGCCGTATCGACCGGAAGGGGGTGGTGGGTGGAAGGCGACGGCTGCTTAGTAAGTGTTGAGGCTCTGAGGCTTGGGGGGTTGATGGTTGTCTGTCGGTGATGTATCGCGATCGAGTCTGTTGTGTCTTTTAAAGTGTCGTTTTGTTATGTGAGGTTGTTCTGTTGAGGGATTTGAGTTGGTTTGATGGTTGTGTGTTATTTTTTTGCGAGTTGGAGGTGTGATATGGTAGTACTTTGGGGTATTTGTATTTTTTATGTATTGATGACTGGTGTATGTCTATTTGTGGTTATTCTCAAATCAAACTGTTGGGATGAAAATCAATATGATAAAAACAAAAATTAGCTCTTCATTACATTTTTTTTTTTGAAGAAAGAAAATATATGGTAAAAATTATTCTGAATAATGGAAAAATTATAAATTTATTAATAAAAAAAAATTTTCTGTTACGAATTTGGAACATCTTATAAATTAGGCAAAAAAGTCACTTTACAACACATTTTAGTGATAATAATATCAATTTACAAACTTTGCAACGTGAATATATCTTTTCTTTTTCTATTGTAAACACACTTTAAAAACTTGAAACGACCCTCCTCAAGAGACTCATTAATTGAAGATTTCAAATTATTATTTTTTTTAATATGTTATTATACGTTCCATGGTACGTTTTTGAATTATTTTAATAAAGGCAGTATGTCCCAAATTTATAACATACTAAAAATTATGAATTTCAGCAAGCATGTAGAAATAATATCACATTTTTGAGTATGGTGAAAATTTAGAACACCCTAAAATGAACTATTTATTTTGGGTTCTGTTTGAAATTTTAGATGATTTACGATGGTTCGACTTTCTTGTTATAAATAATTGTCTTGATCAAGTTCGATTACAAAAGGGGAGTATGCAAAAAATATAATATAAATATACTTTTTAAATATGATTTAAGTACATTTGAATTATTCATGCAGTTATGTCTATTTTAGAAAATTTATTGGAACCGGAAAGTAATATGAATTCGATTAAAACTAAACGAATGGAATTATATCTGGGACGTGATACAGATAAAATTTAAAATTTATATCAAAACTCTATATATTTTAAATCCTTCTTTATATCAAAGTGTCGATGTTGTTAGTGAAAAGCTAGTATTTTTCCTTTTTTTTTCGAAAGAGACCTACCATAATAAATGTACTGGAAACGTGAGGCTATTACTCACAACGTTTACGTGTTTCATTCTCCCTGAAAACAAATGTTTTATGAAACATTTGATAGCTAACATTTAACCCAATGCCGGGAAAACTTTGATCATACGTGAACCGAACATATCGCAAATCGTCTGTGACGATTCGTCACAACTTCTAGTCTGAAGTCTTGTTTACGTTCGAAAGTTACTAAAGCATTTATCATTCAAAGTATATATATCTTTAATGCATAAATTTCCGTTTATATTCAAAATTAAAAAAACGTCAAATTGAATCAGAAATAGTCGCATTAAAATACAAATAGTCTGCGTCAAACGTGAATAATTCACGCCCGGGATCGAATTGAATTAACCATGTTTTATAACGAGCATCGGTCCGAAGCGAAAAACGAGCATGTTCCTGAAACCTGAAACATTTGCAATTTAAATCTAGTTTTGGCCGCAAAAGATTAAATATAAATTATGCGTCTCATTTCGGGACGTGCACGCAACAGGAACCGGGACCGGCCGAATTTTAATGGCCCGCTTTCGGATATGCGGAATATTGTGTGGGAATTTCAACTTTTTCGGAACATATCCGGATTCCGCTTTGTCGAATGTGTTTATTTCGCGAAATTTCATAAATCGGTATATGGAAAATTTTGATGCGATGCGCAGATTATCGACGTTTATGAGTGTTAGTGAGTTTCGAATGGAGTTATAGTATAATATGTTTGTTGTGTTTGAATCGTGTGTTGTTGAAGGCTTGTTTGTGATTTACTTTTGATTAAATCGAACCTGATAATTAATTTTGCGTAATCATTGAAAATTTCGTTCATATACAAAATTCTGTTTAATTCTATCGTTATTGCTGCATAATTTCAAGTATGATTAAGTTGATTTCCATATTAACCGCATATGAAAATATCAGGTCAATGCGGGAGTTTCGTCGCATTTTTTTTATCAAACATTGCATTTAAAACCAAACCGATGCAATACAGATACCGCACTTGTTCACCGGTTGATTCCTATCTTTAACGCAATCTCTCTGATATTTTTACGTAGATTAGCAATAATTATTCCATCATTATGTTTATCATTTAATTAAAAATCCCCAGATCTGAATATTAAAAATTATGAATAAATGATTCTAACGTTAACTGCATCTTTACTATAATATAATATATACATTACAAGTATTCTGAGTGTCAAGGCCGCGTTATTATTTTTACAAAATTTGTGCAGTGGAAAATGTCATAAATGCACTTAATTATTAGACACTTCAAAAATTTCTACGAGCTATTTATTTTTTCAAGTTTTTATTAATTACTGGTTAATCCGAAACTTAATAAATACTGAAATGGAAGTATCCTCCACATAATAGAATAATTTGAATGTAGACATTATTCAATATTTCAAGAAGAAAAATATTTTAACATAAAAAAAATACGATGAAACTTATACATTGACCTGATACATTTAAAATTTCAATACAGTGTGTTATTATATATGTATGTGCTGCATAAGATAATTTAATTTTTTTTTATTGATAACTTAAAACAGTTTGGCGAATCACAAAATTTCTCATATTAATGGCTACATTATTAAACCGTTTTGAATGTTCGAAAAGGAGAGTGCTGAAACGAAATAATTGCGCGTTGAAACACAATACCCTCCTAATCTGAAGCTAATTAAAACAATTGTTATAATGCATTGAAAGTGGATGTGTAATTGCAAACTGTGCTTGCAAATCTTGCATTACGGCAAAAGCGTTAAATGAAAATGCATTATGAAAAATGCCATAAATGTACTTTATTATTAATGCACAAAAGTTTTTACGGGCTGATTATTATTGAAAATATAACTAATACTGTAAAAGAAGTATATTTCATATAATAGAAAAGTCTGAATAGAGATTTTATTCATTAGTACAAGGAGAAAAATATTTGAACATCGAAAAAAATACGATGAAACTTATGCATTGACCGAATAGTATGGATTTAAATAATTAATATAAATTTGAATATGTATAGCGAAATATTAAACATTATCGTTTATAGTTCAAAATACAATTGAAAAGGAAGTATCTTCCATATATTAGAAAAGTTTGAATACAGATGTTATTCATAAGTTCAAGGAGGAAAATATTTGACCATCGAAAAAATACGATGAAACTTATGCATCGACCTAATAGTATGGATTTAAATAATTAATATAAATTTGAATGTGTATAGCGAAATATGAAACATTATCGTTTATATAATAGTTCAAAATACAATTGAAAAGGAAGTATCTTCCATATATTAGAAAAATTTGAATACAGATATTATTCATTAGTTCAAGGAGGAAAATATTTGGCCATCGAAAAAATACGATGAAACTTATGCATCGACCTAATAGTATGGATTTAAACAATTAATATAAATTTGAATGTGTATAGCGAAATATGAAACATTATCTAGTTTGAAACTGTTCATAGTCCTCGAATAGTTTTTATCGGGTCGGGAAAATTGGCGCGCTCGAATCGCCGAGAAGTTTTCCCTTTTGGCCGCAGACCGGCGGAAAGCTCGGCTCGGAAAACGCTTCATCTGCTTTTGAAGGATATAATAAGACCGAAGTGCCAAACACAGAGCTCATTTACGCAGATTAATGGTGCGCAGACCGAAAAATGTACATTCAAACTTCTCCATTGTTGATTCCGGCAGCCGTCGGGCAGGCGGACCGCTGGAGCCAAATTTAATAATGTGAAAACGAGCGTTTTCCGACAAAAAATAAAATCCGGCGATGGGGAAAAATCGCGTACGGAGATTGCGAATTGAATGCCGCCGGAGCGTTTTAAATGTTCGCTTTTGCATATGTGCGAATTTTCCACGGCGCATAGAAATCTCGTCGCGAGAGGCGCGCTGGTGAATTTTCCGACGAAGATTTTCCGAGTCGTTCGTTTTTTTTTCTATTTAACCGTGGAAAAATCTCTATGCATATCGTCACTTAGCTCCGTCGCTGCGAATGTAAATTTTAAAGTCTTTTCAAGTTGAAATTCTCTCTGCGAATGGACTAAGATCGGTATTCTCAGTGGGATTCGCAAAAATTCAATATGCTTACAATAAAAGTTTCAGGCACTTCGTATTATCATATTAATTTCAAACGTAATGATATAAGTTTTCAAAAACGTCTTTAAAATATTTGATTATTATACTTGCAATTCAAACTTGTAATCATTTCATAAAAATATATTAACGTAACAATATAAGTTTTCGAAGATGTCTATAAAATATTTTATTGCTTGCAATTCAATTAAAACTTATAATTACTTCATAAAAAATTATCATTTCTCCAATGCAATTATTTTTATAAAAAATATATAGAACGATGCACATTTTCAAATTTCGCAATAATACAATTGCCTTTTTGTTATTCAAAAAAACACTTAATACAAAGCTGCTTACATTCAACGTTTTAATACAATTTTAAATTCTCGCTTCCGAAGATTTAATCAGCTTAGTTAGCTTCCCTTTCACATAAAAACATCCTCGTTTATTATTTTTCGGGATCGTATCATAAGTTTAAAAATACTCTATAGAATTGTAAAAATATAAAAAATTGAATGAACTATTTGTTTCGCGCTTTTTACTACAATTCATTATGTTATATACGTAAAATGTTTATTCCAGTTCAATCATGAATAATCGAACAAATTATTTAATCATTCATGTGCAGATAAAGTGCAATTTATTGTAGCAATGCACTTTGATTAAAAATTTAAATTATCAACACAAATTAGTATTTTAAACACGTAGGTACATTTTATAATTAACAACATTATCAAGTGCGATGTTTATCTTTTACAGAAGCACATACGCAAATAAAAGGGCATCTGAGCGTAAACGTTCTGAAAATTAAATTAAATCGAAATAATTTCTCGATTACGACACATCTGCAAAATAATTAGCTCTCTAGAGAGCATTTCGCATTTCACAGCCTCCGCAAACACAAACACACACACGAGCTTAAGGAAAAGCGGAAAATCGCAGAAATTTATCAGACGTGACATCGCGAGTTAATTGCTTCCTTTATACGAGGATTCGTTTTGTTTCGAATGCGAACTGCAAAAGTGATTTTCGTCTTCATTTTCGAAAGTGCGAACTACCACCCGGACAGAAGAATGATCACGTTCGAAATTTAATTTCGCTCGCCTCTTCCTGGCATCGGAAAATTCCCGGGGACGCTTTCCTCGCTTTTCCGAGATATCAACAACCCGGCGCAAATCGCGGATAATTCGGTTTTGGCTGGAAGCCGCTGAAAGTTCGGTTGTAGATGGTGTGTGTATGTATTTTCGTCGGTATTTCGGTGGGTTAAGTTTGGATTTTGGAGGAAATTATTGCGGTGTGCTGATTGTGTCGAAGAAATTTCTCTTTGTATACTGTATTTGAAATTGAACTAAATTTTTGTGTCGATTTGAAAAATATTGATTATTTCATATTCTATACACGGTAAACTATACCTTGGGCCTCGAATAACACGGTTATGTAGTTCCACAAAAATATTGTGTAATACAAATCGGTGTTATACGAGGTCTGAAGTTCATACAAAATCAAGGTTTTTTGTTTCAAAAAAATATTGATGTTTGATGATACCTTTGTTTTTTTTTCCAACAAAATATACATTTACCTAATTAAAACCTTTAATAATATTATATTATATCATTCATATTCGTCATCACAATTAATAAAAATTTTATATATTCGACTCTTTTTCATATGATTCAAATGTATGATATATGTATTATATATGTGATGGAGCGATCCATAAGTGTACTAATTATACATGCTAATTAATGGTAATTTTTTACTTTAGGTGCGTAAATTATTTATCAACGAATTTATATTTTAACGGATAAAAGTGCATTATAGGTGCTGAAATCAAATTTCACGCGTAATTTATGTATTATAAAGCCCGGAAATTAGGTTTTATTAACGAATTTCACGCGTAGTTTGTACGATTGCGTGTTGTAAAGAGGTTATGTTTGACAGTTTTTACAAATAATTTTCCTTTAGATAGTCTAAATTTGCACGTGCAAAAAGTTTAGATGACAGAAGAAGCTACTGAACGACATGTAAATCCGAAACTCGTTAAGATATGTTTAATATCGCGAAATTTAATAAGAATCTTAATTAAAGCATATTTTGTTCATGTTGTAATGCAAATTTGTCGATAAATATTTTATGCACCTAAATAAAGTATTACTTAATTAATTTTTTTTCCAAAACCGTGTTAAATAAAACGTGTTGTAGAAAAATAAGTCACAATTCATTAACCGTATTATATCAAAATCATGTTATATAAAACCGTATTATACGAAGCCGAGTGTATTGATTATTTCATATTCGAAATAGATATTTTACATTAAAAACTAATAGACGATATTGAAGATATGACTTTAAATAAAATTCAATATTTTTCATGATAGCGAATATCTAGTATAACGAATCACGGCACATCGTAAAACTATTTCATAACGAACGAACCATCTGCGCCGCTTCGGGTCAAACGGCCTCAAATATTTCGTTCAAAGCACACAGTAAAACTAGAGAATTAATCTCGAAAGCACTTAAAAACGTTTTTACATCGAAACTAAGTCACAAATGAGCTGAAAGTGCCCATGGGACGGCGTCAAATTGGAATCAATCGCGACGCGTGCTTCCAACCGACTACATTGCGAGGCCGCTTTTACGGCCCATCGGGCAGTGTTTAAGTCGCACTGAATCCCGCAATTAAACCGGGACGTTTCGGGAATAAAGGATCCGACTTAACCTTTATGCCGCTTCGGAAACCCTACCCCTTAACCGAAAGCTCGAACGCTCGCCCTTCGGCCCGGAAAAGCTCCCGAACCAAACGAGGGCAGTAAAAATTTAACGCCGCGGCCTTATTAAGTCCGAAAGCTGGTGTTTATTGTCTGCATGTGCTTCCGCGTTTTGTGTGTGTGTATGTGTGTCGGTCGATTTCAATCTCGTCAAATTAAAAGGCTTCGCAGATTGGATCCGGAGGTGGTGCTTGCGTCAATTTGCGGCGGTGCGGGCTTAAGGGATGTCGAGGGACGTTCGTCGAATTAGGTTTGTTTGGGGAATTTGTGTTGTTTAGTTTTTGGGGGTGTCGTTTTGTTCGGTAGAGTTCTATTTTGAGATGTTTATTCAGGGTTTATTTATAGAATAGTGTTTTTTATTGATTCGCTTTGTTCTTTGTGTATTTGATTGAAGTTGTATGTGGGATGGATATATGTATATAAAATGGCCACTGAGAGACTGAAGGGTTTAAAAAAGTCATAATTTTTTACATATTATAGAGGGTTGGCTATTTTAATCTCTGTCCCTTATCAATACAATTTGGGCTAGCACGATAAGATATAGTGTAATCTGTCATATTAGTTGATAAGACCTTATCCTGCAGTGGATAACTAACAAGTTGCTAATGGTGATGATGATGATTATGACATCATAAAACATATTTTCGAGATTGAAATGGCTACATATTATGTTCAACAACAATTAAAACACATTGGGTTTTTCCATTCCAGTGAAAGATCAATAATTGAAAGTTTAAGAAAACGCCACACCAAATAGTATATTTGTGGGGATGCAATTGATGCTGATGGTTTCCATGGGACTTTCAGTATCTTAAAATCATCAGTTTTGTTTTTTGATGTACTTCCGTAAAAAATAATTATCCTCATCACTCATTATGAATTAATTTTGCATTAAAATATTCCCGATATTTTCCCTGAGTTTCAATAATTGATCTTTTACTAGAATAACTACTTTTACTGTTCACTGTTTTTAATAGAAAAATCCAATAAGTTTTACTAATTAATGGACATCATACGAAACCTTCTAATTTCTAATAGTTGCTTTATAATCTTAAAAAAATGAAAATGATTAAAAATGAACGAGTTATGACTTTTTAAAACCCTTCAGTTCTTCAGTGACCACTTAATACTTATAATAATCGATTTTGTTATATGAGTTTGAAAATTATGAAGAATATAAAATACTTTCAAAATTTTATTTAGTTATCCGAACATACTTTATTGTTGACACGATGATTTATTCACTAGTGATATGAAAGAGGAGCTTTCTTCGCGATAACCGACGAGCGGAAAACTTGGTCCACTCGCTCGAGCGAACTTTTCGCATAGAGAGCTTCCGGATCGGGAGCTCGAGCGCCGTTTTTCCGTTTTAAAACCTTCAACTTTTCACTATCGTATATTAAAAAGGCTCTCTTACGACGCGATAAACAAAGCTTCCGACTGCGCGAGCTTTAATATGAAACGTCCTCGCGGCGGACGCAGACGTCCCACATGCTAGATTCGTTCCGCTCGTTTAATTCGCTAGTTTTACGACGACAAATTCGTAATTTACGACACGATGTAATATTACGTCTTCCGTCGCGGCGAAAACTCGTAAAGATTACGGCCGTGTGATAAAGGCTTTTGCGCAATTTTCTTCTAAATGTTTGCCGGAGTGGCGTGTGATGCAACTCGCGCTGAAACAATGTCTTCGTCGATGCATTTCTTCATATTATGTAATAGTATATGATATGGATTTATTTTGTATGAAGATATGACGCAATTTTGTTATATTATACGTTAGATTTGCGTAGGGAGATATGCAATTTAAAATGGAGACAATACAATTTTGTAATCTTCCGTTATGCGACGTTTCAAAATGAAAAGTTTTTCGAATGATATTGTGTTTCAATTGTAATTTGTGATGGAATGTACAGTAAGATATTTCATTTTCAATTTGCTATATTAAAAATTCAAATATAAACGTCACATTTTCAAAACCTTTATTAAGGAATTTTCAACGAATGTAAAAAGATTTTTATTAGTTTAATGTTAAGTATACGTATGAGAGTTTTATTTGAAAATATAAATGGGAATAGATTGAAATTCTCGACAGCGAAATGCTAGATATGCAACGTCGTAAATAGAAGAGTAGTTCGTTATTTACTGTTTTCTTCGCAGAATTGCACAAAATAATTCGAACGCTTTGTTAGTGTTACAAAGCAAAGCGAAACAAACGGCGATCGAAAAACGAAAAGCTAGCAACGAACTATCGACTCTTCGAAACTAAAATGCCTTTTCCGAATGAAGGCTGCATCGTTAATACAATTTTAACGATGCATCTGACCCTCGACTCGCTCATCGACATAACTTTTTCCACAATTCCCAAACGGAATACGAACTACCTAAAGTTTCCATGAATTTGAATCGATAATTTCATTTTCCTCCACATTTATTTCAACTTTTACAATTCGTATTGATTTAAAAACCGATATTTTCCAATCTCACGTCGAAAACAACCGTCCAAAAGCCCCGAATCCTCACATAATCGTTAACGATTCGGTTTCTTAAGCCAAACATCTGCTGCCCCTTGGCGCGAGCTCTCCAGGATTAATCCTTCGGGATCGTGTCCGGCGAATTATCGACTATATCGCGACCATCGACACACACACACACACATATATAATATATCGAACGATATGATTCGAGGCAGAGTAAACATTTGCCGATTGCCGGGATTATTCCCGGTATTAGTATGGTAATACGCGCGAGACGCAATCGCGTCGGTGCCGAATACGATTAAAACTTTGGGCAGACCCTTCGAATGTATGAGGGGTTCAGGATCAATAGTCGTTATTATAATTGTTGGTGAAAGTTTTTCGGATGGCGTATTCAAATTATTGTTTATTGAGGGATTTTAATTGAGTTATTTCGGCGTTGGGCTCCTTGAAATGGTCGTATGTATTATATTCATATTGTTTTTGTTGAAGGTTTAATCGTATTGTTTAAACATGTAAAACTCGTCGATAAAAAATCTCTGGATATTAACCCCTAGTGTAAAAAACTCCCAAGACAATTAACTCCCGCTATAGATTAAAATAACTTTAAAAGAGTACCAAATCGTAACGATGTGAGGAACGAAATAAGTTGCCAAATTTGTATTTTACACACATATTCGTATCCATTGTTTGACATTTCTATTGGATCAAGTATGAAGTTTATTGTAAGTCGTTTGGTTAACTTTTTCTTCTGATAAGCTTCTTCTTTCACATAGGTATTATATATTAATATTATTTTGCTTTTGTTGAAAAGCTGCTAAATATATTTCCTATTTCTAAATCATTTTGCACTTTTAAAAATGATTTTTCTGAATTGTATGTGATATAATAAATTATTTCAACAAATGATGGTTTCAATATTCATGTTATTAACTTACTTATTAAATTACTAATTTGCTTATTAACTTTATCTGGGTATCTCGTGACAATGAAGAATTTTCGCACCTAATAGTATTGAAAAGATTTCTGGGAGAGAATGTTATGTAAATAGGTTTTAGCTGCGTATTACGATGATGATGATAATAGAAAGTGAAATATGTGTCAAATCAAATATAAATCTGATTATATTATGTTAATATAATAGACGGGTCTATGGCGTAATTTTCGATACTTACAGTTTAACGTTGAATTCTTCGAAAACTATTATATTGTATCTTCTTCTTACACATAACATGAAAAATTACTCAGCAACGATTCAAAAAATATTCTCAACATCTTAATACAATTGAATCATTTAATCTTTAAAACTCGAGCGTTCGTTTACAAACTCTACATTCCGATTTCTTCACCCCGAACAAACAATTGTGATTGCGTCTTTCGTTTCTGCAACCCTTATTGTGTTATAGTGCATTGTTGTTTCAATTCGACACGTTCATATATGCGGAGGTTTAGGCGTTATTACGCACATATCAATTTATAATCAACCGAGTGTGGTTGATACTGTTTGCGCGTTTGTCGCCCGCCCGTTTTGATTAATTCCGCTGAAATTCGTTTAAATATTCAACGGTCGTTTGTTGTTGTCGTGTGATTTTGTTAACCGGTTTACTTATACCTGTTGAAAATAGATTGTGATTGAATTAGTGGCGTTTGGGCGTTTCCCATTAAACACATCAATCTGTGATATCTGAAAAATTTTATTTTATGTTCGAAAGATTTGATCATTTGAAACCTTATCTATTTCATCAAATTAAATGAATATGTTGTTTACATTAAACGAATCATTTACATTATTTTTGTATTATTCGATCTCGAAATCACGCATCCTACCAAATCGAACTTGTATACAGGTGTCAAAAAAAAATGTATACACATTTTGAATTATAACTTTGATATTTATTGAGCTATGTTTATTGTTAAAACTCTAAAATAAAGAAGAAAGATATATAATTTGTATAGTTAATAAAAAAAATTAAATTGATATACATACGTTTTGGATCTGAAATTGGTTAGAAGGTGGAGCGATGTAAATAAAAACAACGTAAATTGTGTTGTTAAAAATTCAGGTGAATTTTCTTTTAAATTTTTTATTTAAACTCGTTAACTACTGATATTTTTGGACTATTAAATTTATTTTCGATTAATTTTCATGAAAAAAAATCTCTTAGCATAATACTTAGGGAATCCTGTAATTTTTATGATACCTCTTATATTGTAGGTCCAAATTTTCATCATAAAATTTTTTCATCAGAAAGGTTTTCTATTTTGTCCATAATTAAATTATATTATGTTTTACAGTCCATTATGTAAACTTAAATGCCATTGGCTACTCAATTATAGAATTTTTAAGTCACAAACTGTTCACTGAATAAATTTCTATGAAATTACGTGTCGATTAATTGAGCATTGCTTCTTTTCCTTGGCTTGTAGAATTTACTGTGTAGACTATCTGTCTTTGTCTTTTGTTTACAAACTATCTCAAAAACAATGTTTTTATTTTAAAATTGTCTTACATTTTTATAACAAATTTCATATATAATATAATTTTTATATAATATTTTTTATAGTTTTCATATAATTTTAAATATGTATTGATTTTTTTTTAACTTAGTTAGTTTTGTTTAAAAATTAATAAAAATTGTAATAGTTATGCACTTTCAAAGTATGTATACATTTTATTTGGACACCCTACATATTAAAACACACAAGCACGTCCTCGTATTACAATTAGACAAGTTCAAAGATCGGGAATCGAATATCCCTATATCCAGTGCGTCTATCCTTACATCCCCACAGGAGGCTTCCACGGTTTATACACATAACGTTAGATAGGCACGAATGTTAAACCGATGGGATACGGAAACCGCACGGGGATACCGTCCTGTTAAGAAGCAGTTAATCTACTTCAATGGAGACTCGAAATTGCCGGCATTAAAGACACGAGATCGATCCCTTACGTGTCGGCATAATATAATGTAACGGTATATACCAGGGTGCATTTCGATTAGTTTCAAAGTTCGCTCAAAAGGCGATATGGTTGGCTGAAGGCAAGCGTTTTCATCAATTTTCCATCGTTTGATGGTTTGGTGATTTTTAGTAATGACGCTTTGTTGTTGAGTGATTTTGAAGTTTTGGTGCATTGATTTTTTTTGGTTTAATTTTTAAAGGAGAGGATTATGTTTCAATATAATTTTTTTTTTATTGTATAATAGAATCATCTAAAAATATCGTGTAATAAGAATATGAGGTGATTTTTGATAAGTCAATTCATAATTATTGTTAACATATACATACTACCAATTATCATGTTTCTTAAAAAAAACTAGAGTATTCTAGAAACATTTGAAAATCGATTGAAACCATTTGTGAAGTTGATGGATGTAAAAAATATACAATTGGTGCTATAGCTGTCTAAGTATAAAAATAAAATGCTAAAAACACTTCAAATAATTTATTTTATAATCATATCAAGAAATATTAGAATTTATAAAATATGTTGAAACGTATTTGTATTCATGTAAGATTACTTTGGAACTTCTCTCGATAATGTGGCCTTAGCCAGTCGCCATAGAATTTCGACCGCATTCAAATGCCAACGAGGTTTGTTTAAAGATGGTATAGACATCCATTTATCTTTTCATCGTCATAAATTTCCATTATGAACACGTAGTTTGTATTTGAGATACCACCTGAAAATTATAACAATAATTTAATATTTCGATTTATTTTTAAAGCAAAAGATTAAATTAAAATAATTACGATTACGTGAATAAAACTAAATACAATACTAATTTACGATCACAAACTTTCCAAAAAGATTTGCCGATCCCATCAAGTCTTTAGTATCATTCAAGAAATGGATCATTTTCCATTAATCGATTTTGAGGTCGTATCTTTCAGCAGTTTTTGTATCGCCAAAAAAGTTGATTCTCACCCCACAGCATATAAATATCCACCGACAACAGCCATCTCAAACAGAATTTCAAGTGAAATAAGAATTATAAAATAGTTAAATTTCACAATATCATTCAAGACTGGTAAAAAATGTTGTAATGAATCATATTATAGATTAGTAAAGAGATGTTTTTAGCTTTTCTGGTTCTAAATATTTTTTTTCACCCACTGATGTCTGACAGATGCCACGCGAGTAACGTTGGGTTAAAAACTGATTCATTCGACAAATCTTATCTATTTACAAACCATTAAATTCACTTACAAAGATTCGATATTAAAACCACTTATGTGCCATAAGAGCATCCGTGCTCTCAACGCCATCGCACTAGAACCGCAAGAGCACCGGTGCACACACCATGTACACAATTTTCAAAAATGTATTTAAAAATAAACTTATTAATTAAGCGATTAACCAATCAGATCATGCATTGTAGTAATAATACACCAATATCCCCCGATTTCATTTCCTCTTCCTGAAACGCGATCGAAACTCATGCTGTACACACACAAAACCCATTTCTCCCACACAAATCCACCCCACACACGTTTATATGATACAATTTACGTGTGCAGCGAACTCGATTTATCACACGTTGACATGTCCAATTGCGGCCGGTATCCACTGGCACATTTAACCTCGGTGGCCAGACATCGTATGGAAACCACGTCCACCTTCCATCCTCGTCCACGTCCTGGCCACGACCAGAACTTGGATACCGGTGTATGTGGTACTCGGACGATTGCGGTACATTACCGATGTTACCGAAAAGGTGCAACTTGGTGTGAACGCGGAATTGCATATGACGGTTGCGGTTTTGTGATTTTGATGAATGGTGACTTTGCGGGTTTTGGTGTGCGATTTTGTATTTGGTATAGAGTTTTGTGAAATAATTTTTTATAATGTTAAAAGGTAGTTCGTTGAAAGGATTTAGTTTTCAATTTAAAATAAGTTTCATCGGTAGAAAGATGATGGTTATAATTCCATAGAATCTAAACATTATTCTTCTTCTTTAGTGCTCGTTACTGTTTCCTAGTAATTCAAAATATAATTAAGCCGTTTACTGCACAAATCGATTTACTCCACTTTTTGAAAAATCTTAAATTTAAGTGTCAAAGGATTTGGTATACAAATAACTTTTTATATTTATAATAACTTTCCTGGATAATAAAGAATAACACTATTAAACGGTAAAGGTTTTTTGTCATTGAATAATAAATAATTTATTTTCGAGGGCGTTTTGATTAATTCCATACTCTAATGTTAATCGTTGCAATAATGCAACTCAAATGCACTATATCTGTATTTATGAGGAAATTTAAAAACAATGTGCATTGTTTCAACGCACTTCTCAACTTTTTTTTATGGAATTAATCGATTTGTGCAATGAACGGCTCAACTATCAAATATACAATAGTACTTCCTTTACGTAACAATCATGGCTCAAAACTATACAAAAAAAAACACATCCCTAAAATTTATTTTATTTTATCAATTATCATCTTTTTCAAAAATAAATAATGAAATTAAAAAAAATATTAGGTTAATAACCTTTATTAATCTCATATTTTTCATACACAAACATTAATTAAAATGAAAGTCGGAACCGTGTACTTGACAATACATTTGTTTGACAAGCTTTGTTGAATACTTAAACCGTATTTTATACAAAGAGAAATTAAATTTTTGTTTTATAACACAATTCACTTCCCGTCTGGATTTGAACCAAAAAAAATACGTATCCAAACTTCCACGTAAACGATTCAATCAAGCATGATCCCCATAAATTATATATATGCGAACAAAACACACACCCGAAACCATATAGAATTTCAATCTTACCTCAATCGCGGTTAGTTTCGAGCAGTTAGTATTCACGGAATAGCACAAGGGCTAAACCGATCGGTATTTGTATGCGCGAAAGCCTATCGCGGATGTGTCGCAAATGGCACACACCTGCCGCAAGTACGAAACCTGAAATTTGCATTCGGAAAACCTTTCGATTTGCTTTTATTATTTATTTTTTTTACTATTGCTGCACTGTTGCATTCGGTGAATTTGTATGCATGCGAATCGTTTGTTTAAAATGTTTCTCACTTTTGTTACGGTAGACGTTTTGTGTGTGCCGATCTGTATAATGAAGTTAAGCGGTGTGAATGCATTTTTTAATTTTGATTAGAAATTATTTTGTATTAATAATTTTAAATTTTTATATAATGAGCATTATTGTCTATATCGTTTCGAAAATATCAAAGGAAAGTTGTAACTGTGAATTTATTTGTAAGTAAAATCGAATACTGTGTTTGATTTTTCAAAAAAATAATAAACAAGGGAAGCTTATTGTTAGATAATTCCATGATATCAATCGCTTCTTTTCATTATTTTGTATTCTAACATAAAACAATTAAAAAAAGTTTACTTAGCATGTGCATCAAATGTTGTGCACATTGAAAAATTCTGTAAAATTTTACATATACTCCTATTGATAATAAAAATGTTTTAATTATATAAATCAAAAGTCTTGTTTTAATCATCTTAATTATGCATGTGCTCCGTACTACAAAAAAATAAAAAAACCATCACAAACATTTCTATACTATTATAGTATCACAAGTGGACATTTTTCACTAAATTATGTCAAAATGAATTCATATATCTACTGGTAAGCTTTTAATAAATATAGTTTTCGGAAATTCTTTGATATTATTCGAAAAAAAATTTACATTAACACATTACACAGTGCACATTACTCCACTATACTAGACTAGACTTAACTTCAACAATACTGCAAAGTTAAAGCGAGCTCCTGCAACCGTCTTTAAGCAGCATCGTTTATCACAGAATTACCAAAGCTTCCCCTTTGACAATTTTTCGCGGCCGCAATGAAAAATTAAAAATATACATATATACATATAATTTAAGAGTTCTATAATAAAAAAAAGTATACATTTATTTAAAATATATCCTTTTTTATAGTATGATAAAAAATAAAAATTAAATAAACATTTAGAATAAATAGTCGACGCCAGCGGTTAATAACTTTCCGGGCTTTGAAGAGCTGCGGATTGTGCATCATTGCTATAAACAAAGTAAAATATTCACAATATTCAATCATATCACAATTTTCACACAACCAAAACCCATCCATTCAAAATGCCATTCACAGAAATAAAAATTCAATCGAACCGAAAGGATACAGCCTCACAAAGAAGTACATTTCCAAATCTCGCACGGTTCAAACATCGCTCCGAGCCATTCGCACAAGTCAAATCGAAAATTCACCGACACACGCAAACATTTGCACGTGCAAAACCGACACACGGCACACGGAATGCATACGAATGCACACACGACTTCACCACAATGCAGTCGGGATCAACTGCGGTGCACCGCCGCTAATGATACACTGACTGCGCTTCGGCTGACTGATGTGCACTTCGCGATGTGCGTTTCTATGATCGAGTGAGTTCGCTATTATTAACGAATTGTTGGTGATTAATGATGTGGGTGGGAGGTGATTGGGTGGGTGGATGTGGAGGGTGGTGATGGTTGAGATGGTTGGATGTTGGTTAGTTTTTGTGTTGTGTTTATTGTGAGTGTTGTTGAAATGATTTGATTGTGTTGTAAAGTGTTGGTGGTTAGACGTCTTCACCATCTTCATATTTGGATATTATCAACATCCTAATGGTTAGATATCTTCAAAATCTTGGACGTCTTTACCATCTCAATGGTTGGATATCTGCATCGTCTCAATGATTGGATATTTTCACCATCTTAATCATTTATGTAATATATCTTCACCACCTTAATGGTTGGATATCTGCACTATCTTCTTAGACATTTTTGTTATCCTAATTATTTGACATCTTCAAAATTCTATGATTGGACATTTTCATTATTTTAATAATTGAACATCTTCACTATCTTAACACTATTCCTACCAACCCGGTCATTTGACCGGTTCGGAAATTTCAATCTCTAATAACTTTTCTAATTTTAACATGTTTTCAAAACCGACTTCATGTATTTTCCTAAAATATATATGCAATCATATCTACGTTTTAAATTTTTTTTACCACCCCCCCCCCCCCCCTACCGAAATATTAATATATTATAGTATACATACATATTCCTACCACATCCGGTCATTTGACCGGTCGAACATTTCATACGTTTTTATAACATTTTTTATTCTAAAATTATTTAATATATAAATTCAAATATGGTAAATATAATTATAGTAATTTTAGATATTTCATAAAATAAATTTAAATATTCTCTGATATTATTTCACTCCAAAAACGTATGTCGAAAAAGACACGTAAGGAATTTCTAAACGTTCAAAATTTCTATATTTTTTGGGAATAAGATCAAATTTTTTTAATAAAAATCATTACATTAATTACTGTCAGAGTTTAAATAAGTTTAAATAGAAATAAATTTTTTTTTTATTGTAATAATTTTTAATATTACGCATGAAAAACCAAAAATATCGCAACAAAACGGTTATTGATGGAACTATGTGGAAAAAAAATACAAAAATATTTTTTTTTCGAAAGATTATTAATTTTAAAAATATACCAGATATAATAAATATGCGAAAAAAAATATTACGGCAGGTAAAAAAGCGCACTAATTGCCGTACTATGGAGCGCGCCAAACAGAATGTACGTTGAGTTCTAGGAAATAAATAGAGTCAATATCAGGTAAAATTCGGTGCACTAATCGCAATTTCTTATTTTTAAGATAAATACCAATATAAAAAACAATTAGCAATACTTATGACAAAAAAATAAAATTTAATACCAACAAATTCTCCAAAAAACTTCTCTCCGAACGAAAAAAACGTTTGAATTTTGAAAATTTCGATCTAACATTCTCAAAAGTAGCGACCACACGTTTTCGGTTCAAGATCGGATCTTTTCCAAATATTTGCGCTCGTCGTATAAGCGCAGAGGCTTCGTTTTCACTTTTCGGCATGCGTGCGAACGGAAAAGCGGCGAAAAATGTGATTTTTGCCAGCACTCGATATTCTTAGACACGTTGCGAATTTTAGACGTGTCGCGGGTGAACAAAGAGAACCTTCCGTGTTTGTATGCAAAAATTGAATGCGGAAACGTGTGCTCTGTGCCCTGTGTGTGACCCCACGCGATATTCCCGAAATAAATTATCAGGATTTTACCGGGAAATGTGTGCTGAATTTGGCTCGATATATATTTTTTTTTGTGGATCATATACATATGTGTGATTTTTGGGGCGGAATTCGTTGAAATTAAATTCTCAAATTCTCATTTCGAATTTAAAAATAGAATTCAAAGTATTGATGATTTGCTTTTACAGTACCGAGGGTTTTTATAGAGATATAAATCGATTATTATTATATAAAAATTTAATTTTTATCATAACTAATTGGACAATTATATATTTTTCAAGTTTTAAAAGCCTTTGAAACTAATTGATCATCTTAAATTGTTTTTTTTCTTTCAATATTTTTTTTAACGTGATTATCGTTCATTAATGAAATATTTCTAATAAAAAATATATCAATTATACTTCATTTTTAATTTTTAGATAGTTTAACATACAAAATTTATTAAAAATGTCTTTTATATTCAATTTTATTTAAAAAAGCAACTAAACTCACATCGCGTCATTCAAAATAGTACATTTGTATACGAACGAGTCGGTGGCCATCGAAACGTAAACAATTCGAATTCGCAACTTTTTTTTACATAGTTGAACAAATTTTTCAATCGCCACAAGCTATTTCGGAGTTGTTTGAATAAATTTTGTCGATTTTTTCGCGCCGATAAGCGGCTTTCGAAAACTGCACGCTCGTTTTGAATATTCGCGCGCTCACAATGTGCATATTTTCAAAGGAGTTCTGCCGTCGATGGAAATTTAATAATGCGATCACCGTTAATTGAATATTACAAAAGGGATTTGTGTCTACGTTTCGCGAGCAAGTTAAAATGTGCTTTAGTGTAGTATTAATATTATACAAAGGCTTCTTTTTAAGGTTGCAGAATTTACTTAATAATATTTCGGTCAATTATTTATGAATTTGTAATATCAACATGTAATGCGAAAAGTTTTTCGAACTAATTATTCAATATTGAAATTGAATTATTTATATTTGCTTAAAAATTCAATGAAGTATGGGTACAAGCTGAAATATAAATTATGTTGATTTTTCCATGGAAATCGCATTAATTTTGAATCAGAGATCAATCAATCATCCTTAAAATTTCGAATATACATAATCAAATAATAATTTCGCAAATCGTGCGATTTTAATGTATTTTGAATACGTTTTTCCGGTTCGCTGAAATAGCATCTGCTTCCGATGAATATCGCATTTTAATTCCATTTTAAATCCATCCGATTCTGCGTTTGGAATTTTTTAATCGCTATAATCTTCCATGTAACAAAATAAATATTTATGTAGTCATTCATGAATAATACGAATGAAACGCAATTACACGTGAATTATAATCCTAAAAGCTTTATTTTAATATTTGAATCTAACTGAAATATTTTTTAACTAAAAACGAAATTTTTCGAATTAACTTTTATGTAATTAAAATCATAAAAATTTATTCGAGAGGTAAATCAAACTTTCGACTGTGAAATTCTTTGAAAAACAGTGAACTTTCAATATTTTCCGGAAGCCATTTTCTTATTCGTCTTATTAAAAATATTTTTTGTGTGCTAGAAATACCATTCGAATATAAAATATTTGTCGAATGCGGAAAATTGAGGAAAAGCACGTCATCAATGGTCGGGGAAGTTCGGTTTGAAACCGCTCGATGGAATTTGCATATTTAAAAGCTCGAAACCATTTTTCACTATTCGAGCTCTTTGTTCACTCACTGCCAAATATATAATGGTTATTTCTACACATATATTTGTTTCAATAAAAATATCCTTTTTAGTGAATACATTTTATAATACGTTTGTTTATTTTGTTTATATAAAAAAATTGCATTATTTGTTTTAATGATATCTGGAACTTGATTTTAATTTTTGATAATTTGCAAAGTTAATTTATTTTGTTGATAATAAAATTTTGATCTAAAAAGAAATAAAATTAATAAATTCTATGATTAAAGTAAGTAAATATATAAGGTACACGAAAGCGCACAGAAGACATACCAAAGTTCATTAAAATTCCACGAATAGCTTCCGCCTTAAAAACTTGTTCCTTCTGGCTTTTTTGTTTTATTTTTTATTCGGATGAAATTGACGTAAATCGTTAAAGTATACACACACAAAGTACAAAACCAATTTTGCAACAAAACTAAAAAACAACACAATCGAAAATTTTTATACAATCGTCAATTGAGTTAAAAAATAAAAATTCAAAATTTCAAATTGGCATAAAATCACAAATAGATATTTCACAGTACAGATAATAATACCTCATAAACTAGGTTTTAAAAGGATTATAATCGCATTAATTATTTTTTAATAAGTTATACTGTTTACGAATCAAAAAAATCTTACAATTAGAATTTTTTGAGCTCTCAACGAACATACCGCCGAGTGCTGCATACAAAATAGTAGCAATATGTTAATCAAATTATATCCAAAACAGTTACTCTTATAAATAAATATTATGACATTTTTTTGTTGGAAATTTTATAAGCTACAAATTTATTTTTTAATAATATTTTTTTAAAGTGATAGTTAACGAGATATTCTCGAAAAACCGTTTTCGATAACCTTTAACCCTCCGCAAAATCTTATACGGATCTTATGTTGATCTCGTGAATCAACATGGAATTTTTCCATTTAGTTAAAAACCACAATATCAAGCTCAGTAACAAAATTCAGTCTTACTCCAATTTCCACAAAGCGATATATCTTTATTCCCCAGATTAACAATATGAACATCATTATCAAGATCATCCTCACCTTTCATCGTGCGATGAAACAAACACACACGAAAACTTCACACAAATCCCACGGCGACGAAACGACAACTCCATGTTTTATTACGGTCCGATAAATCAGTTTTATACACCACCTTCGAAAGCTCCCAAACCTCTCCATATCTCCGAACAATAACAGCCCGTACTTATTTATCTACAGATTTTACTTAGGGGCCTCGTCCGCGGAGTTCACCTATCCACGTGCCGGATGAAAGATGAGATTTTTTGACTGATCGCCGGTCCGTATCTGTGACTTTTATGTTTTTGTTTGTCAAAAACACCGTGACGAGGAGGACCTTATTTTCGCGTTGATGGATCGGCGCGAAGGAGTTATTGATGGCGCGTCTCGTAAAATATTGCGTCGCCGTAAAAGTTCGCTTCGCTCTGATATATTTTTTTCCGTAAGCCCTTTCCTTCGGTTGGGTTGTCGTTAGGGTTTTTCCTGTTTTTATCTATCGTTGGGAAAAATTATAGTGATTTGATTCCGGTTTTACGGGCCAATTTTTGAATGCAAAGTCGATCGGTTTGATTTGACGCTCTATCAGTTTTATTAATCGCAATGAATGATTTTTAATACTAACGTTTATTTTTTAAAATATAATAAACTACTATTGCAATTTATTATATATTTTAAACGTCGTTTGCCAGATTGTTTAATTTGCGTATTATGTAAAAAAAAAGTTTTAAGTCGTGTGCGAAAAATGTGAGATGGCGCTTTGCTGATGTTTTTCACTATTTGGACTTATTTTTTTCACTTATTTCCACAACCTTTTCATGATCTTGGAAGTGTTAATGGTTAGGTTAGGATGGGTTTGGTATTTTTCAGTTTTAATCTTTGATTGTTTTGAACAAGGTTGAAGTTTCATTATAATACATGGAAAAAAGGTTAATGATAAAAAAATAAATATTTCAAATAATGAAGGCGTTTAATTAAAAAAAATCATCAACGAAACGTCTTCTCACTATTTCGTTTGCATACGACGCAATTTTTTTTTGCATTGTACGCTAACTAACTAATTTTACAAATGTACAGACCCGTAACATATACATACATATGTATGTATATTTGTTATGCGTTGTTTGCGATATTGCTTAATTCGAGTACGACACAAAAAAAATTCCGTCGTATGTGAACAATATGATAATTTTGTGTTTTTTAGATGTTTTTTACTAAAATTTGGACTTCTTTCTTTTAATTATCTTCGTTTCCATACCCTTTTCAATATATTGGAAGTGTTAATTTTTTTATTTGATTGTTATCTTATAATACAAGACTGTTTCAATAAACAGAAAAAAGTCAATAATGTAAAAGTGAACATTTCAAATAATGAAGACGTTTATTTAAAAAAAAAATCACAAAAATGTCTTCTGATTATTTTGTTCGCATATAACGCAAAACTTTTTTGAATCATGTGCAGACTAAGCAATTTCACAAACGACATATAACATAAACACAGATCTATCAATATTACATGGTTTTCATTTCAATTTTTTTTTCATTGTATCCATATTTTTATTCGATATAAAATTCCGAATCACACATAAATAAGAAATAACGCATCAGAGCACAAATTTTCTTTTAAAAAAATATCACATTTTCGTCTTCACGCAGGAAATGAAATTCGAACGGTCCGAGCGCGAAAATTGAAAAAGGGTGTGACGCCTTCCTCAGTAGACGATGGTCCAGTACCTGAAAATCGTCGAAGCCTTAATCTCACACGGCTCCAGATTGTGCAAAGGAGCCGAGTGGGATGAGAAGGATATTGGTGGCCGAAGGTTGTGGATATTGCCTTAATTTCCTCAGAGGTTGCCCATAAATCGATGGCCGAAGACGTTTTGATGCGGTTTACCGTTTATCATGGGAAAACACCTCGGAGCCTCGTTTGAGATTTGTAGCCCACTCCGATTTCGTAGAATCGAATTATTTTCCATGAAAAAAAATCTTGAATTATTTTAAAATATCATATTAATTTTTCGTGAATGTATGATGCATTTTTCCAGGTTATAAGTAATAGTAGAAAATTCGCTTCAATCACGTGCCTCGCATAAAACCCATTATAAAATGAACTTTTTTTTTAGGTTTACGTACGCCGCTCGTAACCCGTTGGGTGCCGAGGGCGCGTAAAATTCAAGCGTATAAATCATCTGCATTTTTACGGCTCGTGTCGTAAATTTTGACTAACAAGAAAGGCCCATCATCAAAGGTTTCGTGACGCACTCGTTTCGTGTAGGCACCGTAGTGCCAAACAATGTTGTAAATGTTCTGCAGGGAAAGGTTTCTGTGATAAAAATACTGAACGTTTGTTCTATATGAAAAAAAATTATAATATCTTGAATAGCTGACTGAAATCTTTTTAATAAATTTGACTTTTTTATAAGTTCCAAAAAATTTTAGTTTAAATCAAAAATATCCATCAATGATTATTCAAAAAAATTATTAATAACATATAAGTAGTATAAATTTTTGTGCAATCACTTCGTCCATAGACGAAGCAAAGAATTTTGCACTGAAGTTTAATAACGTCTAATAATGTATTGGCGGGTGTCACGACGGAAGACGCCCGAACATATGGCGCAACCATAAAAGGGGACCGACAAAAGACGCCCTGGACATAACGCGCCCTAGACAAAACGCGCCCTAGACAAAACGCGCCCTGGACAAAACGTGCAATGGACAAAACGTGCAATGGACAAAACGCGCAATGGACAAAACGCCACCTGGACAAAACGCCACCTGGACTAAACGCTACCGGACATAATACTAACAAATTAAAATTATGCGTTTTTCGAAATAATTAGTAAACATGTAGAATATACAATAAAATTAATATGTTAAAATAATTTTTCCAATATAATTGGGATTGTAAACATTAGAAATAACTAATGTTTAATTAAATATTCGATATTCGATATCTAGCCAGGTGCTTTCAACTGAAATCGAAGCATATACATTTTTTTATAGTCAGGTGTTGTCAACTATAATCGAATCACTTTCCGAATACGAAAAATCAGGTGTTACCAACTAAAATCGAAACATATAAATTGTTTTCCGAATACGAAAAATTGTGCCGTTTCAACGAATGCTCGTCGGAATGGACATCCATCGAAATGGACTCCGAATCAAGTGTTTTCATTACCGACATTACCGGCATTCCAATATATGTATATATTATTCGAATCGTAAAAATTAGAAGTATGAAAAATGAGTATTGACTGTACAATGTTGTCCACTTCGAGGCTTATTTCTAACAATAAGTTGAAATTTCCAGATTTGAATTTTTGAATCAGCGTTGACATTTTCTGACATCTAAAACATCATCATAAATGTCGCAAATATTTATTGCAGCAACAGTCGCGTTTTCATTAGAGTGAAACTGGAAGAGTATGCAATTTCGTAATGTTTTTCTAAAGGAAATATTCGGCCGTTACAACTGTACATATTTAGAGAAAAAAAATTATTTGCCGTAAAATGAATGGGCAAATGTGTAAGTAATCTTGACGCCCTTGCCTAACACACATACTATACTCGTGCTTATTCATTCACCAAAAATGCTGTCACACACAACGTCTTATATCCCGAAAAAATTAATATTATGAACCTGATAATTGTGTTTCTTTCTTACGACATTGTCACCATTAACTCACTGTTTTCAAAATTACACCACTTTCATGTGTAACGGCTCATATTTTGAAAATATAGCATGTTCAGTCATTTAATTTTGAGATCTTAAAATATTCATTACGATTCTTAAAGAAACAACAATTTTTTTTCATATATAATAGACTACAATTTATAATATTATTAGTTCATACTTCATACATACACAATTTGAAAATAGAATTTTTTTTCGTAAAAACAAACGCATCCCGCATCATTGAAAGCAGTGCGGAAAAAAATAAGCAGACCTTGAGAGGGCGAGGCGATATACATATGATGCACGGACACCCTTACAAGGCATAGTTAAAAAAAATGTACGACACCGAGGAAGCACATGGTTAAACAATACACACATGTACACGTGGACGCAGGTATAAAACTGTATCCGAGCTTCACTTACATCACTGAACAATTGTTTCAAATATAATTACAATTCCGTACGAAAATACGAATTAAAATTCGTTCAAAATAACCCAAGAATTTTAATAATATTCAATACGTAACAATTTTTTTTACCGGAAATTTACAAATTTGTATTAAAAGTAAGTACTCTTTATGTTTAAATTTTATATAAAAGAAATAAAATAGGTCACTTTATGGCGTTCTCTTGACTAAGGCACCTGTAATTGTTAATTCCATAGCAGAAATTCGTCAAGATGAAATGTCAGAAATTGAAGATGAGATTTTGAATGTTCAAAATGACATCGTATTAAAATCGTATGGACTAAATGAAAATATTTAGAATCTAGCTGACCATAAAAAGTGCCCTCTTTTGAAAAAAGGAGCTTACAAAATTAAATCCTGTTTTGGTTCCACATATTTGTGCAAATCTTTATTTTCTATCATGAACACCTGATTTTTCGTATTTAGAAAGTAATTCGATTATAGCTGACGACACCTGACTAGATATCGAATATTTAATTAAACGTTTTTAATTCGTATTTTTTGTATTTCTAATTTTTACGGTTCGATTTATATTGGAACGGAAATTGACAACACCTGACTTTTCGTATTCGTAAAATAATTCATATGCTTCGATTTCAGTTGACAGTACCTGAATTTTCGTATTTGGATAGTAATTCGATTGTAGTTGACAACACCTGTCTAGATATCGTATATTTAATTCGACGTTTTTAATTCGTATTTTTCATACTTCTAATTTTTACGGTTCGATTTATATTGAAATGGAGATTGACAACACCTGATTTTCGTATTTGGAAAATAATGTATAATACTTATATGCTTCGATTTCAGTTGAAAGCACCTGGCTAGATATCGAATATCGAATATTTAATTAAACATTAGTTATTTCTAATGTTTACAATCCCAATTATATTGGAAAAATTATTTTAACATATTAATTTTATTGTATATTCTACATGTTTACTAATTACTTCGAAAAATGCATAATTTTAATTTGTTAGTATTATGTCCGGTAGCGTTTAGTCCAGGTGGCGTTTTGTCCAGGTGGCGTTTTGTCCATTGCGCGTTTTGTCCATTGCGCGTTTTGTCCATTGCGCGTTTTGTCCAGGGCGCGTTTTGTCTAGGGCGCGTTTTGTCTAGGGCGCGTTTTGTCTAGGGCGCGTTATGTCCAGGGCGTCTTTTGTCGGTCCCCTTTTATGGTTGCGCCATATGTTCGGGCGTCTTCCGTCGCGGAACCGTATTGGCGCCATCTGTAAGCGCATCATACGAACATGTGATTTAACGTCTTTTTTCAAATGACAGTTGACATGCGTTACAACAGTGATGGCAAATCTTTTTCCGTTCACATACCGAAATTCTCAAATATTTTTTATTGAATATCAAACGTGCCAAGGAAATTTGAATGCCTTCCATAAGTATGTCGTTAGACACATTAACCATCATTTTGATAGAAGAAGTTAAATTATGTACTTACAATAGATGGCGCCTATACTCCTATACATCACTAGATGTTTTTGAATTTTATGGACAAAGCAAGATTCTCAGGATGAAACGATCACACAATCCTAGCGTGACATACATTTTTTTTTCAATTAATAAATAGTATTGCTATTTAGTTATAAGAATATTTTTTTATTCAAATTTAATAATTCCTTATACTAGGTATATGGAACTATGAAATTTTAGAATATTCCTATAAGGCTTATAGGAATATTCTAAAATTTCACCAAATATGTCATTGTCTAATAAAATATCCTATTTTTATCATCCAAATTTAATAATCCATCCTCTTTAAAATTTTCCAAATAGTACCCCCATCCAAACCACTCTCAAAACATCAACCATCCACCACTATCTCCAAAAAAAACCACGCCTTCAAAAAAATCCAAACCCACACTCGGACATACACTAAGAGCACCCTCGTTTGCATATTTTAAATTTGCACACATTCATAAAAGTGTAAACGAGCTAAAAACCGCCGCGTCGCCCGCCCATACATTATTCCGGTCACGAACGTGCTCGTGCGGCACTCGCACACACATTCGCGTGCCCACATTCAATGCCCGAATGCATCGGTGCATCGTTGCAGCACTGACAATGAGTGCTACAATTTGCACGGCGGACTTAATTGGTGCACCGGAGACGATTCCCATAACGGCTGCTTTATTGCATTACGCGTTCGGTTCCTAGAAGTGCTCCGTTTGAGGTATTGTATGTAGGTTTGGGGAAGTCGATTGTGAGGGGATCGGGTTGAGGTTGGTTTGAATGGTATTTAATTGAGTAATGTGTTACGTTGGGATTTGGGTGTGAGTCGCGGACATGTGTAGGTGAGAATTCTGGGTAGTTTATAATTGAAATTTTGATGGTGCACCCAATCCTCTTTTTACATAGGGATACGTTTTAGAGACTGCCGTGTAAAGAAAATGTATGGTAACCGTATAAAAATTGGAGATAGGTTCCATCAGTATGTTTGGATGAAACTTCCATCCAAATATATTTTATAAAAATCGATCGGAGGTGTAGTATTTGAGATCGAGATCGATCTTTTTTTTTTAGAATAACAAACTAACAAACCTATGCCTCAGAGCAAGCTAATAAAAAGCTTGAAAAAAAATGTGTAAAATGGAAAAATTTCGCTATGTGAAATCATCAAAAAGTATCGAATTTTTTTATTTAATAACTATAATTGAATTCTGGTTTGCACCGAATCTTAATATTGTGCTTAAACATATTTTTTTATACTGTGTTAAAATGAATAAACAATAAGTTCCTTTTTATTGAACACTGTATTTTCGGAATCTTGTAAAAGATAATTGGGTTTATATTGAATTTCAAATTTTTGAATGTTTTATTGTAAGTGTAAAATTAAAATTTTTCATTAAATTTATCAAGCATCAGTTGTAGGATATGTCATATTACATATATTTAAGTATCATAAGGTGTGTTATATTGGGATTTGAGTGTAAATTGGAGTTGTTTTCAAGTGGGTATTGAATTGTTGAAGTGCTTTGTTGTGAGAAAAATCCTTTTTTTTTTTTAATTTCATGAATGTTTGCTGGAAGATATCATTTTTAAGTATCATAAATGAACTATGAGTTCCATTGTTATTTAAGTACATATATAATATTATAGATTGGAATCGTTTGTATGTTAGTGTTAAATGTTGGCGGATTTCATTCTTGAGAGTATAAAATTGAAATTTTTCTTCGAATTGTATTATGATTGAATTCAATCATACAATATTAATTGAGCATTTTTAAATACCGTAAGAATAATGTGATTCTGAGTCATTTTATTGGTGAAATTGTCTCAGATGTTACGCGAGGTTCCGCGACGGAAGACGCCCGAACATATGGCGCAACCATAAAAGGGGACCGACAAAAGACGCCCTGGACATAACGCGCCCTAGACAAAACGCGCCCTAGACAAAACGCGCCCTGGACAAAACGCGCAATGGACAAAACGCGCAATGGACAAAACGCGCAATGGACAAAACGCGCGATGGACAAAACACCACCTGGTCAAAACGCCACCTGGACTAAACGCTACCGGACATAATACTAACAAATAAAAATTATGCGTTTTTCGAAATAATTAGTAAACATGTAGAATATACAATAAAATTAATATGTTAAAATAATTTTTCCAATATAATTGGAATTGTAAACATTAGAGATATTCGATATCTAAAAAGGTGCTTTCAACTGAAATCGAAGCATGTACATTATTTTCCAAATACGAATAACCAGGTGTTGTCAATCTCCATTCCAATATAAATCGAACTGTAAAAATTAGAAGTATGAAAAATACGAATTAAAAACGTTTAATTAAATATTCGATATCTATTCAGGTGTTATCAACTATGATCGAATCACTTTCCAAATACAAAAAATCAGGTGTCGTCAACTGAAATCGAAGCATATAAATTATTTTCCAAATACGAATAACCAGGTGTTGTCAATCTCCATTCCAATATAAATCGAACCGTAAAAATTAGAAGTATGAAAAATACGAATTAATAACGTTTAATTAAATGCCAACATCTGTTAACAACTTCACAAATAAATGTTAAAATATGAAACTCCCATATGTTTTTTTTTCTAAAAGAAGCATCGAAAGATACATGTGTTCCGAATTCTATACGGTCCAATGTTTTTTTTTCTTTTAGATTCCATCTACGTTTTTTTTTTAAGATGTTTTAAAACCGAATTCGAATTCAGTTTCGTGGGAATATTAATTTTTAAAGCTATATGGAAAAAATCACATTTTCAAGGATGTTGCAAATTTGCAACACACGAAACGAAAGGTTAAAAATATATTGAAAATTCATCATACATAATTTCGAAATTAAAAAAAAACCTTCAACATCCACAACACTTCACTTAATACGTTAAAATTCAAAACCTCCCCAAGATTAACAATTCTCGAAAATATTTCCACAAACAACTCCCAAACAAGCTTATCACACACAAACACACTTCAATTCCGAAACATACCAATTAATTTAATTTAACATTACAGCGCAACGAAACCACCCGCCCAACCCCACATTCCACAAAACTCCACACACGACTGGAACAACCCAATTTCATAACCCAACTTCCAACTTCCAAGAACACCCCCGATCGCATCGACCACTGCATTGCAATCGAACACCATCCTCGAGTTTTAAGACTTCAATTTCTCGGCGGAAACCCGCTAATTCCGGTACACCATTCGGACCCGACACGCCCAGTGGATGTGTATGGGACCGCAAACAAACGGGTCGCTCTTCTTGTTCCGGTTTATTGTGGGACGTCAAATTTAAGATTGGGGCCGTATAAGGGAGTGATGGCCAGGGCATGGCCAGGGGCGGGTCGTAAACGATGAGGTTGGGTCGGAGATGTCTCGTTGAGTTCGCCGGTGTGATTAGTGTTGCCGCCTTTTGATTGTGGGAGGCTTATTGTGTTATGTTTGGGATGGTTTTGTATTGTGTTAGTTTTAGTACAGTAGAACTTCTGTTGTCTGGATTGATCAAAAATTTAATGGCAGATTTTACGATTTTTTTTGCATAACATGTGTCCAAAAGTTTACAAGTATATAACATTGGCAACTAATTATTTGGCTGGTTAATAATAACTAAAATGATCAGTAAAAAAATGTTAAATGATCAGTTAGGTTAGGTTAGGTTAGCTTACTACTACTACGTGTGACTACATTGAGACTTGATCCAATAAGTTCAAACAGGTTTCTACGTGCACAGAACCGAATAACAACCATATACTTTGTTTTTACTGATCAAAATAGTATTTTTTTACTGATCAATTAAATACAGGCCTGTAACATTATACTGACCCAACTAAATATAAGAGTGATCAAACTAAAATGTGATAGGTATTTTATTTTTTAAATAGTATTTACAGCTTATAAAGTGATAGTAACATAATTTATTTTTGAAAAAAATTGTTTTATACAAATTTAAAAAAATTGAAATTAAAAAAGTTTCTCACAGATGGCGTTAAAAATTATGACTTCATAAATTATCTTGAGGATCGATGAATACACTACCATGGCGATTTTATATTATGTTCACAAATTTTACCAGTATCGAATAACTAAAAATTATAAAAATAAATACTGTTGATACGTTTAAAAAATATTTAAAGGTTGTGTGCATAATTATGCATACCAAAAATTTCTATAAACAATTTAATTTAATGTCTAACAAATTCATAAATTTCATTCAATTTTTTTTCTCGATTATCCAGATTTTTCCCTATCTGGACCATCTCAATCTCCGTTTAGACCGGATAATCGAGGTTCTATTGTAGTTTGTTTCGGAAAATTAGGTGAATACGATTTTAGTTTTGTTCAATGTCGTATGAGGTCAAGCGGATGTGCGCAGCGTGATAGATTTTGGGTGTAATTTGGAATTCAAATTTTTTGCTTTTGTAATGTGAATTTTTTTATTTTTATGGTGAATCTATCATTATTTAATCGATATTGTCATTCATTTTCAGTACAATGTTTTTACAAAACTATTTAATGTTAGTACATTACGGAAAGATAGCTCCTAATTAAATTTTATACCAAAATATATTTCTTTGCGAAGTTTTTTCAAATTAAATATTATATAATATTATACGTAATCATATTCGTTTAGATTTTATGACCGTGACAATTTTTTTTTTCGTGTCCGGTTTTTGCCCGGTGTTTGGTGATATTGGCAGATGTTTTTTCGACAATCATGGGGCACCTTGAGGAGGTTACCACTATCAGTGGCGGCTCGTGACTTAAAATTGTGGGGGTGCTGTATACGACTAAGTAGTGTCAAAAAAATTAAAAATAATATGAATTATTGTATAAAAAAAAATATTAAAAGGTATTACAGATCATAATTTTCATTTAAATATGAAGCCCGTTCTTCAATTTTTGGCTTGAAAAAATATTTCAATTATTTTTTCATAAAAATTATTAATTTCTGAAATTAAGTTTGATTCAATAGAAATCATCGAGAAAGCTGTTAACCGCTCTTGTTTCATATTTTTCCTTAAAAATGTTTTTATTCTTTTTAATGTTAAAAAAGATCTTTCAGGTTTTGCTATGGTCATGGAAATTGTGACTAATATTTTTATTAGTTTGATTGTTTTAGAAAATATGTTCGACTAATTTTCTTCAATTATTAAATTTAATAATACACATAATCCGTTAAAATTGTATAACTCTTTTCGGGAATAAAATAATCGTAATTCTGTTTCTAATTTATTTGGAACTAAATCTGAATATACATAATATCACATCATTCTCTTATTTCAGAAATTGGCATTTTTTTACGGTAATTTGGAAAATATTATATTATTTTGGCAGCTATTAAATACATTGTGAAAGCAAATCTTTATTTTTTTCTTTACAAATACGGTCACATACTTCTTGACTAAATAATGGTACATGTGCTAATAGATTAATTAAAATTTGAATTACGAATATTTAAAAGTATTTTACAAAATTTGTATGTGTGTGGACAGGCCAATTTTACGCTACTTCAACAAGAAAGTAGAATTATTTGTTGTAAAACAAATAATTTGACTGTTTACTTGTAATAAAAATAAAGTAGTTGAAGAAATAGTATGAAATCCTTGCAGAAATGAAGGAAAAATAAGCAGAACGGCTGCCCTATGTAGTCCGGGGAATAAAGACAAAATATAGCCGTAACTTTGCAAAAATTAGCGGAAATCTGAATTTTTGTATTAAATTTTATATTGCATTTCTTAATACAATGTTGAAATTCCCCATCCTCCCCTTTTAAGATAAAATTTTTATGGGAGGTCATAGGTGACTGAAAACGATTTTTCGTAAATATCTCATTAACTGTCACTTTTACAGAAAAATTATTTAATATCAAATTTATAGTTTAAAACATTTCCTACAAAAAATATATCTTAATTTTTATTCGATTTATAAAGTAACTATTTCATGAAAGATTCTTTTACCATTTATAAAGTTATAATGCCATTATTTAGGATATTAGTTCATGAAACGGGATGTTTCTATTGATGATTTTCCATACCATCGTTAAAAAGGTAAAGATTATTTTTTAACTCAAAAAATAATTAATGCCATTATAAATCATAGGATATCTAGTTTATGTGTTATTATTTTTATTACCGGGATGTTTCTATTGATGATTTTATATCAATTTTAAAATTCTTCGGTATTCACGCGAAATGCTTAAAAAATTCAAAGATTATTTTTTAACTCATAAACAAAAATTCTAATCGAAAAATAATTAACGCCATTATAAATCATAGGATATCTAGTTTATGTGTTATTATTTTTATTACCGGGATGTTTCTATTGATGATTTTATATCAATTTTAAAATTCTTCGGTATTCACGCGAAACGCTTAAAAAATTCAAAGATTATTTTTTAACTCATAAACAAAAATTCTAATCGAAAAATAATTAACGCCATTATAAATCTTAGAATATCTAGTTTATGTGCTATTATTTTTATTTCCGGGATGTTTCTATTGATGATTTTATATCAATTTTAAAATTCTTCGGTATTCACGCGAAACGCTTAAAAAATTCAAAGATTATTTTTTAACTCATAAACAAAAATTCTAATCGAAAAATAATTAACGCCATTATAAATCATAGGATATCTAGTTTATGTGCTATTATTTTTATTTCCGGGATGTTTCTATTGATGATTTTATATCAATTTTAAAATTCTTCGGTATTAAAAAATTCAAAGATTTTTTTTTTATTGATAAATGAATATTTTCATTAAAAAATAATTAACTTTATTATAAACTTTTTAACACCTAGTTTATGTGGAATTATTTTCAGTGCTGCAAAATATCTACACATGATATTATATCGATTTGAAAATTCAATAGTATACACATGTAAGCAAAAAAAAATTCAAAATTTTTTTTTTAATTCATTAACAAAATAATTTATCAAAAAATATTTAACACCATTATAAATCAATTAATACTTAGTTTATATGGTATTATTTTTAATTCCAGGAGGTACCTACTAATGATTTTATAACTATTTTAAATTTTGAATAGAACTTAGAATTCAGAATTGTTGAATTTTAAAATTGTTATAAAATCTTACGTAAATATTTCAAAGCACTGATAAATATACCACATAAACTAAGTATTAAAAGGTTTATAGCTGTACTAATTATTTTTTAATAATTTTTTCTGTTTATCAATTAAAAATATTTTCTTATAATATTTTTAGTTCTCTACCTACATGCCGCTAATTTTTCAAATTGATATAAAATCATAATTAGATATCTCCCAGCACTGATAATTATACCACATGATTTAACAATAAAAAGGTTTATAATCGTTTTTTTTTTTTTTAAATAAGTTGTTCTGTTTATGAATTACAAACATTTTCTTAGAAGTTTTTGAGCTCTCTACGTACGTACATGCATATGAAATAATACCAATTCTTTTAATCGAATTATCTCCAAAACTATTACTTGTACAAATAAATATTATTATATCTTTTTTATAGTAAATTTTCTAAGCTATAAGTTTGAGATACATTATATTTCTGTAAAAGTGACATTTAGCGAGATATTTACGAAGAACCGTTTTCATTCCCCTTTGACCCCCCATAAAAATTTTATCTTAAAAGGGGAGGATGGGGAATTTCAACATTGTATTAAGAACCGCAATATTAAACTTAATACAAAAATTCAGATTTCCGCTAATTTTTGCGAAGTGATTTGTCTTTATTACCCGGACTATATGGGGCAGCGCTATGAGAAGCCATTCGGCGCAACGATCAAGTGACCGAAACCGAGGGATGCGCATGCGCACCTCGTTGCGAACTCGCGCTGCCTAAACATGCAGTGTATATGGAGATCGTATTCACCAAATATCATTTCAATATCTCAACCGCCCCTTAACTACGGTTCGATTTATATAATTACTATGTTTAATATCTAATTATTTTCATGTTTATCATAATCGCTCGTCATAAATTCTATGTTTTCGGATATAAATTTAAATGCAAATTTTTCGAAATTTTTCTGGGGGTTCTACAGCTCCGCAGCGTCTATGAACGAGCCGCCACTGACCACTATGCTCATAGAACAACTGAAGCCGAAACAACAACTACTAAAGTGAGAGGATGTATAATACATGGGAAGGGGAGAGAGGAAGGAGGGCCGATCAAACACATGTACAGCACATACTGGTGTACCGACCGTCGACGACCAATTGCAATTATTGTCACAATCACTCGCAATGCCGGCACATTATATTATAATTTGTATGGCGATCAATAGATAGGGCTTTATAATCGGAACCATTTTTTTGGAATCGTTTCGTTAACGAGAGAATTATCTCTCATTTTTTAGTCAAATGGTTAAATACCAAATTTGAGACGATCGAGTAGATGTTAAAAACGGAATCATACTATCTAGCCTCACTCGTAGCTTGAACTATCATCAATACAATCGATAATCCCTGCTACATACCGTTTCATCATGGGCTGGCTGTGACAATTATTACCAAGCATTGACAATTGGTAGAAAAAACAGATTTAACAAAACTAAATCGTTAATTTAAAAATAAAAATGTGAAAGCGAATCGTTGGGTTTTTTTATAAAAACTATGGAAAAATAAAACTCATTTGTATAAATTCAAGTCGATAGTGTATAAATAGCGCTTTTCTCTTTTTTTTTCTTTTGTAAATTATTCCTCAGTTTTCGTAAAAGCATAGAGTAGCGATTTCATCTTCGGTCTTATGAATGCTCTCAAACGTTGCCAAAGCCTTTTATAGAAATGTAGTCAGATTTCAAAAAAATATATTAGATAGAATATTCGCTATGCCAAAGAATTGAAATTCAATGAAAAGTACTTAATACACGAATACTATTTGACTAATGTAAAACCGAATGAATTAATGACAGGCCCCGTATTTGAAAGCTTATCAAATATCTCAAGTCCATAAATCTCTTTCACCTTCCAGCATATAAGATTCTAAAGCAACGATATTTATCATCCGTTGGAAATCAATGGGTGGATTTTAAATTATTCAGCAGCGACACTATACGCTGAAAGTCGATAACTTTTCAGCCGTTGCACGTGACTTACACGAAGAGTCGTAAATCTGTATAGTCGATAGTCTCCGATTTACGAGCCACCGAGTAACTTTCCGAGATTCATACGCAAATACGAGTACGTGTAAAACACGTATCGTAAGTCACACACGCTCGTTTTAAATTCACAAAATACAAACGTATCCCGGACTCCATTTTCCGTATTCTCAAAAATCTATCACGTACGAATAAATAGCGAGAAAAAATAATAAGCGACCCGACATATTTCGTCGGGTTCGTAATACGCGGTGTTGTATCGCAGTAAAGTTGTTTGCTGAAGCTATTATGTGATAGCATCTGTTCGTGCACTTCTTAAGCCTACCCCATAACTTTACAAAACGTGTTCTAACACAACAAAGAAAACTTTTATGGGGCCGTAGATTTGTTGCCGCGAAAGATTATGGCCGAATGTACTTCGACGCGTGCGGCTGCCTATACCGAAAATACGTGACTCTGTATCGACGTTCTGAGAAATTATTGACGTCGAAGTCAAAGAATGTGCTGTGAACGGAATAAGGATAAGTACAGGAAATTCTAAAGATTTACGTCAGTTGCGGCTAGTTCATAGAAGCTGCGAAGCTGCAGCACCCCCAGAAAAATTTCGGAAAAATTGCACTTAAATTTATGTCCGAAAACATAGAATTTATGACGAGCGATAATGATAAACATAAACATGATTAAATATTAAACATAGTAATTATATAAATCGAACCGTGGTTAAGGGGCGGTTGAGATATTGAGATATTTGGTGAATACGATCTCCATATACAACTACATATTTAGGCAGCGCGAGTGCGCAACGAGGTGCGCATGCGCATCCCTCGGTTTCGGTCAATTCATCGTTGCGCCGAATGGCTTCTCATAGCGCTGCCCCATAGGACAAAATGGATATGTAACATTTTTTTTTAATTATTGAGTATATGAAAACTTAATGGTAACTCTTGTGAAAAAAAAATTTTTTTTTGCAAAAATTTGACTCAAATCGATTACAACTCTATATTTAAAAATATATTTAAAAATTATATTTAAAAATATTAAAGTAATCAAATTACTAATAAAATATTTATTTTTAGGTTGAAAATATGCGGTGAACGGATACAGGTGGACGTGGTTACAAAAACGTGCTTCAGTGAATTGGTTAGTAACAAAAATTATCTGAAGAAATGGTTGTGAACGCCCAATCGTGAAGTTGGAATTCAGTACTGTGCTGACATGGCAGCCGAGTCCTCGTCTCTTGCACGTGCGGCATTTGTCCATTTCAAACCACCGAAAACCTTTTAGAATTAAGTAAGTAGTCAAACTGCAAACTTCTCGAATTATCGCCAATTTAAAAATATTTTTTATTGGAAATATGATATAACCTAAAAAAAAAGCTTGAAATGACCTGGAATGACTAAAAATAACCGCGCCTATATACATCTGTGACGTCAATCACGAAAGAATGGTGAAATGACTCGATCATTTTGGATTTTAATTTTGGGCTGTTTTCAATAATATTGCAAACTAGTGAGTTGTCCGTAATCGTTTCGATGATGATTTATTATATAAAATCAATTATTAATAATCGATCAATAATTTAATGCGGGCCACGAATAACGTGGTATCTGACGAAATTGTATTTTACAGTATTCAAGAAAAACTTTTTTTTTCAGTATCAATGTTTTAAATTTTTTTTTTTTTTTCAATAGAATATCTTCAAACGTGCATTTTATTTAAAATTCAAAAATTGCAAGAATATATGCTTCCACAAAAAAATGTTTTGAAAAATTGTTAGAAACCACGTTATTCATCGCCCGCATTCAATCATTGGATTAACTATAATACTATTTATATTGGGGTTGGTAAACTACGATTTACGGGCCGTGATGTTAATGTAATTTTTTTTAATTCGGCATGCGGGTAAATATTGCTTTTTATTTTAAAACAAATTGTATGCCGGAATTGTAAATCATAGTCTATAGTCTTTGGTGAGCTACTAGGTGCTTGCGTAACCTCAATCTATTATACAAAAAATTGGGCGTTATTGTGGGTAGTTGTGATCTCATTGTCAGATCTACTTATTCTACTATACAATATTTTAATTTTCACTTTGATATCTATGAATATATCGTTCAAAATTTTCGAAATTGATATTTCTTTTATAAATATACGTAGTATTTTCGACCGAGAGATCGCATAACATACGCATCTGGAACGCATCGTGTAGAAACGATCTTTTTCAAGCTTTTTATTATTTCATCATACATTAGGCATGTCATTACCGGTAAAACAGTTCGTTAATTTACTGTTAATTTTTTAATATTTTACCAATAAATTAAAACGGACTTTTTTTGCATTTTGAATATTTTTGAAACGTGTTATTTTTCGGAATATTTGGAAAAGTCGGTTCTTGCAAGTGTAAGGTTTTTTTAATTTTGTTGTTTTTTGTAGGAAAGTATTTTCGGTTTTACGGTATTTTTTTCGATTTTTTCCGTTTTTTTTTAAATTAATTTACTGGTGAATCGGTAATTAGAATTTATTAGCGGGTTAGAGGTAAATGAAATTTTCGGTAAATCTGACATCCCTATCATAACTATCAAGTACACATATGTAGAACTTTATAATAAAAACGTGGTTTAGATTGTCTACGTCGGGCTTCAACGCTTTAACCTTGGATCGCAAATTAAATAATAAAACTCAAACCGGTTGGGTCGAGTGGAAAAAATGGTCTAGCGCAGTGTTTCTTAACCATATTGAAAGAATCGCCCCCTTTACCACAGTAAAATTATCCAGCGCCCCCCCCCCCCCACAAAAAATTACTCTCTTTTCTATGTGTGTATTTCATGCAATGATTTTCTTTACAAATAAAAAAATATAAGAAAAACAAATAAAAAAAAACATGATTATTTTTATAAACTTTTTATTACTTTAATTTTTATTATTTTATTACTTTAAAAAGTAAATAATTCAATGGAAATTTGATTTTTTTATTGAAAAAAAAATAATGAGATCCTTGAGCCTCATGTCGCTGCGCTATTTTCGTAATATTAGGATCAAGTTTAGTTAAACACAGTTTCAAATCTCCCCTTTGGCTTATCTGTAATCGATTTCGGGATTTTTTTAATATATGCGTTACTGCGCTAAAACACTTTTCTACTAAATATGATGAAGAAAATGCTATTATACGATGGGTAATTTTACCTCTTTCCACAGAAGAGGGTATTGATGACGAAAACGAACCCAAAAAACATCATAATCTCATTGATTGAATACTATTTTAGCTCAATGCTCGATGGGACTAAAGAAAGAATCTCTTGCTGATTTTGCCCAATTATATTATTAATGAATACACGTGTAGCTGGTAGCATTAATTTTTTTCCATATATATGTCGTGCACCACATTTTACAATAATTTGTGCTATTTCATAAGATATCATTAGTCCTTTATCGTTCCGACTTGAAATCTTCTTAAAAACATTACTGATATTGAGAGTATTACGGCTTTCAAATGTTTTCTTAAGTTCTTGTAAGTACAATATGTCTTTATTATTCTTGTCGGGATGTTTCTTTAAAAAAATGTTCATTTAACCGCGATGGCTTCATGTACGACACAACTAGGGTTTCTGAAAACCCGGGTTTTCAAAACCCGTCGGGTCCGGGTCCAATATTTTAGATACCCGACGAGTCCGGGTCGGGTTCGGGTCCAAAATAAAATGTTTTAAAATTTGAAAAATAAAAATATATACTGCAGACGGAAGATCGAAACTGTGAACCTTCCGTGAAACGAAAGCACTTAGGCAGGTATTTCTCAAATTGAAATACATGACGATTCGAAAATGCATTGTATTTCGGAAGACGGACGTTCATTCATATATGCCCCATTGAATTTTATTATCCTTAGCGGTATTCTGAGAAGAAATTATTTGCGTACGAAAATAAAGTTTTACATATGTATGTACTTTAAAAGGCAAGAAAATTTAAACTTCAAATATTTCGAATTGCTTGTTCCATTTTTGTTTTTCGCCTATATTTTGTTAAAAAATTAAATTTTATAACACATTTTGATTTTAAAAAACATTTTTAATTAAAAAAAATTATTTCTTGCTACCCGGACCCGATGGTTTTTAGTCCCGGGTCTCGGGTCCGGGTTTTAGGTCCATTACCCGACGGGTTCGGGTCCGGGTCGGCTCGAGTCCAGAAACCCTAGACACAACTCAACGCCCACTTGAACTCGTGCAGCGTCCCCCAAATGCTAAAAATTTAAAAACGCCCCGCCAGACCATAAAACGCCCACAAGGGGGCGCTGACGCCCCGGTTAAGAACCACTGGTTTAGCGGCTAGACTCTAGCCAAACGCAGGTGTACTGCCCATAGGACGTAACTTGAAACCCGATATTTATTTTTTGCTATGTCCCACTGCACAAACATGAAGTCTATGAAAATTTCCGCGATTTTGTAAATTATTAAGTTTTTAATATTAACGAGGAGGCACTACGACATCATACTCTCAGATTTTGATAAAATTTGGCATGATGATAGTTTACCTTCACAGTATCAAGATATTAAAATATTAGAGCGCAATAGTAAGTGGTTTTTGAATAAAAATCATTTAAACTTTACATAAACTTTATACCTTTAATCTGAGATTACTGAGTCACAGAATCTCCTCGTTAGAGAATTTTTTATATTACAATGTGTAAACCGAATAAAAAACACTGATGAAATCAAACCAAAAAGTTTGATTCGAAATATCAAAGATTTACTCATTTTTCTGCATGAAAGCGAAACCGGATATTTCGAAAATTATATCTGCTTTCGACATACAGCGACCGCAAACGTAAACGCAATGTGTTAACAAAAATAATCAAATGAAAAGGTTGAATATACCTAAATTCTAAATGCGTCGAGGTCAGACTGTGCGTACGCGCACCCGCGCTGTCGTCTGTTACTCGTTTAGTATAATATTTGTTCATTCCAAATCATCAAAAACCTTTTGGAATTGAGTAAGTTAACTACAAACGTCACAAATCTCTGACTAATTCTCTTACTAAAATCGGGTATTTACGTCTTTGAAATTTGTAGTAACTTTCGAATAACTCCACGTGGTATGACTGGAATATTCCACGCCATGTAAACTGACGTCAAGTATTATTGTATATGTATATATGTATATAAATGATTTCACCACTTCGGATTATATGTATTATTATTTCGGGCCGTTTCCGATGACGTTTGAATTCTCGAGGTCATTAGCGATACAAAATTTTTATCACTAATTATTAGGCAAACTATACTGTAATATGTACTACTTATATCGAGGTCGGCAAATCACAATCAGCGGGCTGTAATTTTATTGTTTTATAATTTTTCTTTAATTCAGCACGCTGATATTTTGTTATTTTACATTGAAATAAATGTATCAAGTTGTGAAGTATTTCCGTACGTGGGTGCTGCTGGCAGGGCCGGCCCGTGGATTATTGCGCCTATGTGCGAGACGCTTTCGGCGCCTCAAAAAACCAAAACTCAAGAAGCAAATAATTTTTATTTATTCAAATACAAACAATATAAGATAATACAATGCAAAACAAAATAATAGTTGATACGAAAAGGTGGATCATCCACCAATCTGCGCCCCACTGATAATTCTTATTGTTAGGCCGGCGCCTGTGTGCGTCGCACATTATGCACACACTTAGGCCGGCCCTGGTTGCTGTAATCATATTCCGTCGTCTCCGTTGACGTGAACAGCCGTTGTTCATTACAGCGGTGCTTAACCATTTTGACGGTCGAGCAATTTTTTCATTTCCAAATTATTCCCGCAATGAAAAATAAAAAAAATATTATTAGAGAATTCTATGTTGGACGAAAGCGCTGTATTTCATTTTTTATATAGTATCATTGTGAATTTGAATGATTATCTCAGGAAGTTAAGTTAAATCAAACTTTACATTCAATACCCAAAATTTGTTCTCTTAATTTTTTAACATATTTATGATTCCATGAAAAATATATGTGGAGAAATAAATTTAGAGGTAGTTTAAGGATGGCTTGGGATAATTTTAGATTGAAAGCGTTTTTGGGTGTTGGGATGAATTTGAAGTTCTCAAAATCATCTTCAAAATTCATCGTAACATTCCAAAATACCCTCAACCTAAAATCACCCTTGAACCGTTCCAAAACTACCCCTAAATTTTATTTTCACATCTAAAATCCTCTTCAAATTCATTTCCACACCCAAAAACACTTTCATCCTAAAACTATCCCTAAACACCCCTAAACTACCCTTAAATTTATTTCCCCATATATATTTTAACGAAATCGCAAATAAATTGAAAAATGAAGTTTAAAAAGTTGAATTTGAAGTGTAAAAACTATAACCCCCAAAAAAAATTCTAAGCGACTCTTTTATAGATACTGAATTTAACGTATTAAAAAGATTACACAAACACATTAGAAAACTTCAAAATCGATTCACGAAACTCCTTCTTTTTCCTTTATTCTTATAATTTGTTATGTTAATTTCAGTTGGAGAACATACAAGATGGACGACGACGAAAATGGCGAACCATCAAAAAAGAGCACAGATGCCCGGTTATCAAGGGAACATATATCAAACAAAATTGTTGATGTTGTATCTGCAAAGAGGGTTGAAAAAAAATCAAAATTTCGAGCTGGGCACGGAGATCGGAGAAGCCCACAAGTTTGATGACCTCGTCTTCAAATATACGAAAGTCGTCGACGGACGGGACAAAGATCATTTTATCATTCTTCAGTCAAAACATAAAACCACATTGGATGCAAAAATTACGTATAAAGATATTTTCACGGACGTAAACACCAATTTTGGATTAGTGAAATACTACAACTCATTCAAAAAAGCCAAAAATGAAAAATTATTCAAAGATGGCGTAATAGAGCATGCGATCATTTATACTAACACAAACTTCGATTTGTTCGAAAAAATTCCAGAGAAAGACGTTAATTGGGGAAAATTAAAAAATATTTCCAATATAACTAATAGAATTAAAGTAGACCAAGATGACAGTTTGTCATTATGTAAAATCGAAGGTTGCAAATACTACCGATTCAAAACTGATCTTGTCTTACCAGTATTAAAATCGTTGCTCTCAATTTACCATATTATTGCTCAGAAATTAATAAAAGTTTTGACCAATGATAAAAACAGCTTATCCGGTGATGACGAAATTTTGAAACATTACGACTGTCTCTTAGAAACAGAGGTGATAGATATAAATAAAAAAACTTTTCGGAAAGAATTCATAGAAGAAGTTGGAAATAATACAGGCCGTCAAAAGTTAAGAAATGCCTTGAACGATGTTGCAAAAGATGAAAATTTATCTTTGGACGATATTATCAACAATAAATTGAATATAACGAGAACTTTCGGGAAAAGAAAAGTTCAGCAAAACTGGCCGGAAAATTTAATCAACACAGCAGATATTGTAGAATTTTTGAAAACGTTTGTTTTCGCTACAGGACAGCCAGATGAAGACGAACTTGGAAACATCATTTTATCCGAATTAGGCGATCTATATTCCACATATGATGCTGATTTGATATACAGCTATTTAGCTATTGAAATCCAAGATTGGATGATACGTGGAAATTTCGGCTATAATACAACTAAAAATTCTTCTGAAAGTAGATTTATTTCATCCCAAGATGCAACAGAGTTTTTCAAAAAAACGAAAAGGAAATTTAACAAATTTTTGCTAAAAGGACCGACTACTCAATACAATAGTTATTTCGAAAGATATATCATCGAATTTGATGATACAAACTTTAAAAATTACATAAAAACTTTTTTAACATCCAACATACGTATTTTGAGCATCATCAGTGAACATATCATTATTAGTTCAATCAAACTGTACAAAGAATTGACAAATACTATCGAACTGAACGAATTCATTTATGTGAGATTAAGCTCTTTAAATGATAACGTAATTGATGCTTTTGAATCTAAATTGACTGACCATTTACTAGTAATAGAGTTAGATTTAGATAAAACAAAATGTGACAATTGGATGGAAAAGATCAGTGAAACAATCGACGCAATTCAAAACAGCAATGAAAAGAAACTAATAATTATATCAAATAAAAAAAAAATTCTAGAAAATATCTTACCGGCAGATATAAAATTCGATGAAATAAATGATGATGCAAATACGCTCAAAAATCTTACACAAGATTCGCAAAAATGTTTTTTGGATACTGATATAAAATTTCAAGGTTGCGATGTTAAATTAAGTAATTTAATTGCTAACGATAGTTTAAAGCATATAATAAATGGAGAGATATTATTAAAAATATTAAATAATGAAAATATCGAGATTGGCAAGGAAGTTGATGGGTTAAAAGATGAAAGAACATACTACATTAAAAGGAAATTTACGTGTGTAATAAAAAATGGTGGAAATTTATATTTGCTAAGCGAAATGAACGAAAAGGATCTTTGTTTAGAAACCCAAAATTTAGAAGTGATTGAAAAACCTGAATTGATAACCAAAAATGAGTCTGACGTATTCGAACGCGCAAGTAAAGAAAACGATTTAATCAATGTATATATATTAAGGAAAACATATGATACATTTATTTTATTAAAAAAATCGAAAGACTCGTTTGAAATAACAAATTTTAAAAATATTATAAACTGTCAACGCGATAAATGTGAACTGAATTTGATATCTGCCATAGCGGGAATGGGTAAATCAACTTTGTTCACCTATTTATCTGAAAAAATCAAAGAATACAATCCCACATCGTGGGTAATTAAAATTTATTTGAATGCCGTATCGTCGAAGTTGAAAACAATGAACGATCAAGATATGCAATTTGAGGATGTCATCGATTTTTTACATTACTGTGGAAATCAACATACTAAATTGGAAAAAAGTATTTTCAAACACTTTTTACAAATGGGGAACGTTATTTTGTATCTTGATGCGTTTGATGAGATATGCCCTTATTATAAGAAAGTTGTCTTAAAAATAATTGAAAAATTAAAGGAAAATGCCAAAATCAAGAGAATCTGGATAAGTACAAGACCACATGATTCGATAATAAGGGACTTAAAAGTTTCAATAAACGGTATTCCATTAAAGCACTACAGTATTAATCCTTTTACTAGAGATGATCAAAGAAAATATCTTAAGAACTATTGGAAACAGTCCATTGAACTTAATGAAGATCGTTTTGAAGTCTTTGTCGATGAGTTATTTGAATTTTTAAAAACACAAATTGATGATCGGCGATTTGAATTTTTAGGAGTAGCTCTCCACACGAATATGGTTGGCGTGACTTTAAAGAAATCTTTTGATGAATTTCAAAAGTCCGATTTGTCAGAAACTAATAAAAACCTACAAAAAATCATGAAAACGCTTCAATTGTCCGAACTATATGAAAAATTTATCAAGAATAAATCAGAAATTCATTGGCTACATAAAAATCGTGGAAATCTCGATACAGTTGCATCGAGAAATTCAGCTGAAGATATGTATAAAAATTTTTTAAAACAAACCAAAATTTTAGCCCTAGATTATTTATTTGAAAAAGAGCAATTAATAATATTTTTAACTCAAGAAGATATGGAGAATCTAGAAAAATATAAAATTAAAATGAAAAATAATGGAGATGAACTTGGCATTGTAGACCAAATCATAGATAATAAACCTAAATTTATTCATCGCACATTTGCCGAGTATTTTACTGCAGCTTTTCTTCTAGACATTTTGGGGAAAGAAGACAAAAAATCATTAGAAATTATTGATTTTTTTTTTAAATGCATATTAAACAACGAAAATAATGTAATTTGCCGATTTATGAACAGTATGATGAAAAGTAAAGATTTAAAACAAAATAGCAATTATGAATACATAATAAAAGAATTAGATGGGAAGATACTGTACTTTATTATAAAAAACAATTGGCAAAATATTGCAATATGGCTTCTCAAAAATGGAAATAGTGTTGATTACAAAATACAAAATACGAATGTATTGCATTTAGCATGTGCACTTCAAAACTCGGAAATGAAAAATGAACTGATTAAAACAATATTAGAAAAACTTAAAACTGAAAAAACATTGATGCCATTTATAAAAGAAAAAAACCACAGCAATGGAAATATTCCTTTAAATATTGCGGTAGAAAATGGTAGATTTGATAATATAATTTGTATGTTAAACACATATAAAGAAGAGAAAATACTAGACAGTGCTTTTACAGACAAAAACAGAAGTGGTAAAAACATATTTCATCTTGCAGCAAACCAAACATGTGACGACGATACTTTCATTTACCTGTTGAAATTCGCGAGCAGCGACCCTCCAAAATTAAAACCCTGTTTTTTAAAAACGGACAATAGTGGCGATACCCCTTTGTTCGTGGCAGCATATTATGGTCAATTAAACAAACTGAAGGCCACATTAGAATTTTTCGACGATCGAGAAATTGTAGACAGTCTGTTCGCCAACGTAAATCGACATGGTCGAAACGTACTTCACCAAGTGGCAACTAGCGTTTGCGACTTCGCCACGTTCAATTACGTGATGAAATTCGTAAGCAGTGACTCGTTGAAAAACTATTTGCTAAAACCAGACAATGATGGTGATACTCCTTTGATCTTGGCGGTATATTGCGCACAATTCAATAAATTGGATGCCGTATTAGATTCAAATGCCGATTCCGAAATTGTAGACAGTATTTTCGTCAATGCGAATAGGATTGGTCAAAACGTATTGCATCGAGCAGCAAACAGAACATGTGATTCCAATACATTCGTTTATTTGTTGAAATTAGCGAGCAGTGACCCCGTGAAATTGAGAAACTATTTATCAAAAACAGAAATCAGCGGCAAAACTCCTTTGATCGTGGCAGTTGCTTACGGACAATTAAAAAAACTGAAGGCCGTATTAGATTCAAATATTGATTCAGAAATAACAAAAAGTGTCTTCAACAGTATAAATCAGAATGGCGAAAACATATTTCATCTAGCAGCTACAAGAGATTGTGACTACGATACGTTCAATTACCTGTTAAGATTCGTGATCTGTGACCCAGTGAAATTGAAAAACTATTTTTTGAAAAAAGACAATAGTGGCGATACTCCTTTAACCTCAGCAGCATACAACGGACAATTACGCAAATTAAAAGCCTTATTAGATCCAAACGTTAATTCAGAAATTTCCAACAGTGTTTTCGTCAATTTGAATCGATATGGTCAAAACGTATTCCATTTAGCAGCGACCAGCAATTGTGACTACGACACGTTCGATTACCTGCTGAAATTCGCGATAAACGACCCAGTGATGCTGAAAAGTTCTTTTTTAAAAACAGACAATAACGGACATACTCCTTTAGTAATAGCAGCTTATAACGGTGAATTAAAAAAACTGAAATCTGTGTTAGATTCGAACGATGATCCTGAAATCGTAAGTAGTGTCTTCGACAATGTGAATCAGAATGGCGAGAACGTGTTTCATCAAGCATTGAGTAAGTTTGGTGATTACGATACGTTAATTTATCTGTTGAAATTAGCGAGCAGTGATCCAGTGAAGTTGATGAAATTTTTTTCAAAAACAGACAATTGGGGCTATACCCCTTTGGCCGTGGCAGAAAAAAAAATAAAATTAAGTGAGTTGAAGGCCGTATTGTCTTCGAACTTTGATTCAGAAATTCTGGACATTATCTTTCAGGATTTATAAAAAAATTATTTTTGTCGCGGGCGTAGCCAGGAACCCGGTCCCTTTCTGAATTTTGAAAATAATTACAAATTTAACTTTATTTCTTTCTAGATATATCATATGAATGAATTCTTTGAATCTATTTAAAATACACGTATTATGCTTTTTTTCATTTTAAAACCGCATATTTTTATCATATATACTTTAAAAAGTATACGAGTATATGATAAATATTTTTATATTTTATCATATATACTTTTTTTTTAAGTTGTTTTCTCCCTTCCAAAAAAAACTGGCTACGACCGTAATTTTTGTTATATTTTAAGTTTTTATTGTAATTCTACTTTTGTATGTTTAATTAATTTTTTTTAAATGTATTATTAATAGAATTAATGCTTCGTTTGAATCGATTTGAAATTGATATAATATTTATCTTATATGATTTCGAAATTTGTGATGGCTATGAGTTATGTCATCTAATAATTTATTGTATTTAACATACACATTATATTATCTTATCTTCCAATTGAATATCTCGTGATCCCCATTATAAGACTCCATATTGCAATATTTTGCCAGTTGTTTTATGTAAAAAAAATACCGTATTTCCCTTCCCGGTTATTTTATCAAGTTTTTGTAATTTTTTTTTTATTTTAATTTCCACTATTCAACATACTGTTGATAAATTGGCAGATAACAGTATTATTTTGGTTTATCGTTCATTAAAAAAAATTTCGATGATTTTCAAAAACTTTCCTTTTTCTTTCTTTAAAATATCTTGAAGATTTTTCTTCTAGACAGTAGTAAAATACTCGGCAAATGTGTGGCAAATAAATTTTTTTTTATTGACGATAATTCAGTTTACAATGGCAATTTTTTCTTAGTTTTCTCTCAGTTTTTTCTTTTTTTTTTTCAATATTTTTTGCATCTTTTTGAGTTAAAAATTAAAGTTTCTCTTTATCAAATAAAGAATCCAGTGCTAAAATTTTACTCTGATTTAAAAATTTATTATGCTTATCTTTAGCCGAATTTTTCGATGCAACTGTAACAAAATTTCCCCGATTTTTGTTTAACCAACAAATTTCTGACGTATTCTAACCAAATATTTCATGTAATTCTGACAGTTGATGCATTTTCATGAGTTTTTGTAGTCTTTCATTACTTTCGGGTAAATTGAATGATTGAAATTCAACAATATAATTCTTAAAAGTGACGCCAATCATCTTTGTATGGAGAGCTACTCCTAAAACCTCATATCGCTGATCATCCATTCTTTTTTTTAACAATTAAAATAGTTTCTTAATAAAGAATCCAAATACATTTTCATTGAATTCGGTGGCCTGTTCCCAAGAGTTTTCAAGATATTATTTTTGATCATTTTCAGTAAAAGGTTTAATATTGAAGTGTTTTAATGGTATATCGTTCATTGAAACTTTCAAGTCCCTTAGTATCGAATCGTATGGTCTTGTACTTATCCAAATTTTCTTGATTTTGGTATTTTTCCTTAATTTTTCGATTATTTTTAAGAAGATATCTTTAATTTAAGTACATATCTCATCAAACGCATCAAGATACAACTTAACGTTCCCTATTAGTAAACAGTGTTTGAAAATACTTTTTACCAATTTAGACTGGTGATTTGCACCGTGATGTAAAAAATCGTCGACATCCTCAAATAATATATCTTGATCGTTCATTAATCTCAACTTTGACGACACTGCATTCAAATAAATCCCGATTATCTACGATGGAGCGTTGTTTTATTTTTATTTTTTTGGATAAATATGTGAACAATGTTGATTTACCCATTCCAGCTATTGCAGATATCAAATTCACTTCACATTTATCTCGTTCACATTTTATAGCATTTTTAAATTTTGATATTTCAAGCGAGGCTTTTGATATTCTTAAAATAATGTTTACATCACATGTTATTCTTAATATATATATGTTCATTAAACTATTTTCTTTAACTGCGCAACCAAATACATTTGATTCGTTTTTAATCGTCGATTTAGGATTTCAATCACTCCTAAATTTTTGGTTTCTAAACGAAGATCATTTTCATTTATTCCGCTTAGAAAATACACTTTTCCGTCACTTTTTATTGCACACGTGAATCTTCTATTAGTATAGTTTTTTTTTCATCTTTTAACCCTTCAATTTCCTTGTCAATCTCGTTATTTTCGTTTTTAAGTATTATTAATAATATTTTTATGTGTAGTATATTTTATAAATTATCATTAACATTTAGATTAATTAATTTAACATCGTAACCTTGAAATCTTATTTCCGTATCCAAAAAACATGCTGAAAAATCTCATTAAAGATTTTCATGTGTTTAAAAAGATACGGATATTTTTGATTATTTTGTAAGTTTTTTTTGTATATTTTACTATTATAATTAGTATAGTGTTTATTTTCATCTTTTAATCCTTCAATTTCCTTGCCAATCTCGATATTTTAATTTTTAAGTATTAGTAATATTTCTATGTGTAGTATATTTTTTAAGTTATCTTTAGCATTTAGATTAAATAATTTAACATCGCAACCTTGAAATCTTATTTCCGTGTCCAAAAAACATGCTGAAAAATCTCATTGAAGATTTTCGTGTGTTAAAAAAGATACGGATATTTTTGTTTATTTTGTAAGTTTTTTTTGTATATCTTTACTATTATAATATGAAATAAAATATAATAAATATATATACATATTGAATAATGTTTCGTATTATTTTCAATTCAGTTTTTTTTGTTTGAGTGTTTATTTATTTATGTGAAACAAATACAAATTCTACCACCACCGCATGACAGGTTGTCCCAATGCACCTAAGAAGCTAACAAATACAAAAGAATTGGAAATAAAGAAAAAAATGAATTATTATTTTTTATTTTATTGAATTCAATAGGATCAATACGAAGTATTTTCGTTGAATTATTTTCGAATTTCTTTCCTAAGAACTTCGAAACATTCACATTTCGATCTACTGAACAATTTCGAATGAATCAACAGAAACCACCAATTTATAAAAGAAAAACATTTCCAATCGACAATTGCAATACAGTCATAATCCTAGAATACAATCAACTCAAACATTATGCAAAAACCCAATCCATAACCCTCCATCATAAGGGCAAATCCGTCTCGCAACAAAACCTCCCTCACTCGCACACCACCGGACGAGCTTTCAAGCTTTTATTTACGGCCGAGAGCGAGCAAAAAGCTCATGCACTGAGAGCTTTATGCAAATGACTCGCACTGGGTACGTGTGGCCGACAGGATCCAGGATCCAGGATCCAGGAGCTCGGTCACGGCTCTGGATCAAAAGGTGACTCGTTGGTGATTGCGGCTTGAATAAATGCGATGAATTATTCATATGACGGGACCACTAATGCATACACCCTCCCCCTCGATTTTCCCGACCCCCCTCTTCTGTTGACCCTCCCCTCGCCTTGTTAAAGTGCATCACGAACTTTAAAGTTGTGCCGATCTGTGCATCTTGGTAGGCGAGGCTTAATTTGCGATCATGTCTTAACTATGGTCCAGTGAAGTAATTGAGTTTCTAGAGTTATTGACTTGAATTATGCATTAATTACTTTGAAAATACAGAGTCGGTAATTTGATTGTCCTATTGATTCGAACGGTATGTAATATGAGTGTTGTATTGAATAGGCAACGACAGTGTTGTTACCTATTGACCGTTTTTCAACGTAGAAATTAATGCTTTAAAGATGATATTTTTTTGAAAATGGTGCGATAAATAAATTTCTTATTAAAACATTAAGTTTATTACCTTTAATTTACCCTTAATTTTTACTTTTTTCTAAGAGATTGTCAACTGCAGATATGGTCCACCACTGGTATCGTTACCCTATGTAATCTATCTTTTAAAGAAAAAACATTTAGTTTTATATTTTTTGTGTTTGAGTTTATTATATTGTATTAATTTTATTATATAATATTATGTGCTATAGTGATAACACTATACTATGATATATATGTAGTATGTTTTTAATTATTTTTATTTTTATTTTTATTTTTAGCCACCACGGCAATGTGGAGTGACCTGTTATGCCATGGTGGCATGTTTGTATTGAAATTACATTATTGTATATGTATGAAGTAAATGAATAAATAAATAAATAAATATGAATTTTTTTATATTTTTAAAGTGATAGTTCTAAAAATATAAAACAAATACTATAATTTTTTCGGTATATAAAAAAATATGGATCAATAATGTCTACGAAAAATAACGACTCATTTAATGTGGAAGGATCATTTTGAGGTTAAGAATTTTTATTTAATCAATAGATTTTTTCATCGAAATCATAACTGATGATTGTATAGGTATATTCAAAAGTCTGTTTTTTTATTTCTGCTTAATAATTTTTAGTCTATATTTTTCTATTGCACTTATATTATACATCAAACTCACCGATATCTTCCAAAATAGATCAATTTCCATTTCAAATCATCACACAATTTAAAAAGCAATATAAATCATTACCCTTTGACATCAAACAAAGTTTAAAAGCCTTTCAAAACCAACCACAGCGTTATACTCATCGCTTTCCGGAAGACAATCGCGAAGCTCCGATATTGTTTAGCCCGTGACACAATTTGAGACGTTTTAACTCGCTTTTCTGTCATCCTCAGTTGCAATTTCCATTTTACAACGTCATTATAATTCGGTGCATCGCCGGATTACGTGTCAGTTGCATCTGAGCTCAACCCACGCTACTACGTGACCCAACTATCGGGCTCGGAGGCATTCAATTAGCGATTTATCGAACAAGCGAACTTTGGTTAATCCCTTTAAGCTGTATAAGATGGTAATCATGTATGAAATGTCGTCGAAGCGGAATATGTTAATGAAATATGAAGATATTGGGTGTTTTGCTATCGTTTGTTGATTGAAATTTATTTTTAATCATGTTAAAAAGGACTTAAGAGCCAAAAAATACAAAATCAGTTTAATACCAGAAATACGTTCTATATATAATATTATACCGACGTCCATACTTTAAAATATGGTCGAAAATAGTATATTTCAACGACAAACTTGTATTGATTGTATGTGCCGATATGAAATATGTTCAAAATCTGAAAAATAGCACTTACACCCGTTTACTTATTTCCGGTATTCATATATAGAATCGAATGATCGTTTCGAAAGTTTGTAAAGAAGTGTGTTCCTCCGCAAGCGATACAACGAAATTAAATGAAGTTTTCGTGCGTAAGAATACCGAAAGTTTTTCCACTCACTTGAGTGAACCTTTATTCATTATTGATATAAAATGTTTTAAGTTCGCCGTTCGAGTTTGTGAAATTTAACGAAGCAAAATCCGAGCTAATTTCTTTATTATTCTAGAAATCTGTATAAACTTTTCCACTCGTTACAAGAAAGTTATTAAATTCTGTCGAATAATATTGTTCGCTTTTGTAGCGACGCGATTTGATTTATTAATTACATATGCTCGGGAGAGAAAGTTTTTTGATATCGTATGACTTTCTTTTAATTGTACGTAATACATTTATTTTTATACAAAAAATGAAATATTCAAAATGTAAATCGGGACGCTAGAACAAATAGGCACACCACCCCCCAGAACACGCATCGAACAAACTGCAGATATAAGAATATTTTTTCCCTCTAGTGGACAATTCGAATAAATTACACAGGTCGTCGCAGTTTACAGCCGGAAAATTTATATTCCCGCAAAATTATAGTAGTCTCTTACGTACGCTCTAGACGGCGATGAAAAGGGGCGGCCCACCGACGCATTTTTCTTTCGCGCCGTCCCTGGGCGCTCGTAAAAACGACGTGGATTTTCCGCGAATTTCCACGGGTTTTCCACGGGAATTTCCTTCGATCATAGCGCGCGGACGTAAACTGCGCCACTCGGGCGACTTGGACCACTTTGTGTGGACACAGCGGTCGTATTTCGAATGTCCGATCGAAGTTTTTCCTTCGATGTACCAGTAAATGGTGGTCGTTTGATTCGGTTCTAGGACATTTACCCCCCGAACCCCCCGTAAAAATCCTTTGGACATTACACCCCATGCGAAAAATGTGCTTAATAATTAACCCCCCGCCATGGATACGAGTTACTTAAAATGGTAATATATTAATAATAATTAATCTATACGATAATACGATTGTGCAGTCGTAAAAAATGTGAAATTTTGAGCCATCTTATAATAATAGAAAAATAAATATTAAATCAATGAAGTAATGATTTTATGATGGAAATTTATCTTAATATATGAACCTTGTATCAATTTATCGTAATACTTTTGAATAGAGCACAATTATTATAAATTTTCTCAAAATAAAAAACCAATTTCGAAATTTCAAAATGGATGCAATTCGTACATAAAGCGATCAATCATTGGCATCATAGATTTAGATTTTTTATGATTATGAATCATTTTTTTATTATTATTATTATTTAACTAAAATATATTAGTATTGATATTGATTATTTTATTTAAAAAATGATTTTTTTTTATATTATAAATATTCACAATTTATATAAAATACTTATTTTTATCCATATTAACCCACGGTGTTAATTTTTACAACGGTTTTTGCACTGGGGGCTAATTTTCAGGGGTTTTTTCCATAGAGGGTTAATTTTTAGAGGGTTTTTTTCGATGGGTTTATATCCAGGGGGTATGTCTTGATACCATTTGATTCAATGCTTTTTCATTTTGAAATAATACGTGTACGATAAATAGCATTCGAGAACCTTAATCTTACTCTTACACGTATTAATTCACACATAAGATGAAACTAAAGCAACGAAAGCTGAGCAGTTAAGCCAGATTGTGTACATACACACGCGAAGAACGCAAACAACGAACCCGCCCTGAATTATGTCAGCTTTTATACGTCGACGTGGAGGAAAATAAAAGCGCGCTTTTAACGTCTCTCGAGTCCGAAAACGGGCCATTTTTTCGGATTTGGACCCCCCCGATGAAGGTTATGGTCCTGGAATTAATTGAAATGTACGGTTGTCGGCGAAATCTCGGCTTTCTGACGCATAAACAAAGGTTTGTTACCTCTGGCTTAGTGCTTTGATCGGTATTGCTCAAGTTGGGGTTTACGTAAATGTTCGATGGAAAAAGGGTTAGGTCACTTTTGATTGTTTTGTGTGAGATGCTTCGGAGATAGTTTTAATTGAATTATTTTAAAGTTTTACATTTATTAGATTTACAGTAGAACCTTTATTATCTGGTCCTCGATTATCCGAGATGATCCAAAAAATATATAATTTTTAATGTTACAAAGTTATACCATAATAACTCATAATAGACAACTATAGGGGTGATCAAACTAACAATAAAACATGACAAGAATTTTGTTTTTAAAATAATCTTTACAGCTTTTAAGTGATATTACCATTATTTGTTTTCAGAAAGAAGTGTTTTATACAAAATAAAACATTTTCTATGTTTATAAAATTAAGAGTTAAAAATCTTCTCACAAATGACGTTGAAAATTGTGACTTCATTAATTATTATCTTGGAAACCGATGAATACACTACCATGGCGATTTTGTGAGATTTTTGCGAATGTCAAATATCAAATAACCTGTAAAATAGTAAAAATAAATAAACTGTAAATACGTTTAAATAATGCTTAAAGGTTATGTACCAAATTTTGCACACCAAAAATTTGTATAAATAAATTAAAATTCATTTTTTTTCCTTTTCTCGATTATCCAGATTTTTACTATCTGTACCATTTCAATCTTCGTTTAGTCCGGATAATCGAGATTCTACATTCTACATTATTTTCCGTAAAAATCTCTGTTAAATCGCACACATAAAAACGTAACGATTCGAAAACAAATCGTTGAAAGCGATAATTTTTCTTTGAACTCCCAACCAAGGACAAGGTCCGAAAAAAACGACACGATACTTTTCCTAAACAAAAACGATAATTTCCGGACCTTTCATACACTACTTAGGCACCTACAAAGAAACGAGTAGCGCACAAGAGACCTCAACGAACGGCCCGTTCTTTTTTCAAAGCGAAAACACTTTGAGGCCTCATTTCTTCGCCATTAGCCGCTTTTCGCATCCACCGAGAAATGTCCTGATTAATGTCGGCATTTATCTCCGGGCGTCTGTCCCTTTTGTTTATCAAAAGGGCCGAAGGAAAAATAAACGCGGATAGGTGGGTCCCGGTCAGGTCCCGGATATCTGCGCGGTTCATTTGGATTTATTGCAGTTTGTCCCGGAAACGGGAGAGGCGCGCCAGAATAAAAAAATATGGGACACGCTTGTTTGGAGGGCTTTGTGGAACGAGCGGGATCCGTCAAAAATGACGTGAAGGGGTCGAATTATGAATTGGTTGTGATTTGTTCATGAAGATTTTCGCGGCGGTGTAAATATTGATGGAATATGCGATGATATTTCATTTCATATATACAGCCTTTTAAGTAATGATAAAACTGAAATGAATTTCAAAAAAATTTATATTCTAACAATTATTTCACAAAACGGTTAAAGGCGTAGTGTACTAGAATTTATCTTATCTGACATTTCATTTCATATTTACTCGTACAATCTTTTAAGTAATTATGAAACTGAATTCAATTTCAAAAAAAATTATATTCTCATAACTATTTCATAAAACGGTAAAAATCGTAGTGTATTAGAATTTATCTTATCTGATATTTCATTTCATATATACAGTCTTCTAAGTAATGATAAAACTATTTAAAATGAATTTCAAAAATATTTCACAAAACGGTAAAAAGCGTAATGTATAATACTAGCGTTTATCTTATCTTCACCGTCTAACTTTGATAAACTACTTAACTAATCAACAAAACTAAACCATGTAATGGTTCTTCATTTTTTCGAAATCACGGAGCACTTTTGATTATGAAAAAATTTAGTGGAAAATCGTAGTCAGAAATCAAACAAAAATATGCAAATATTATATTTTATAAGTTTTGTTAAAAATTTGACTAAAGGTAATTTATTTGCAATCAATTCAAATTTCTTATCTACAATCAATTTGTAAAACAAAAAATCGTTCATAAAGTTTATCGAGAACTATAATATTTTTTCAATATCATCCGATATACATATGTTATATATTTTTTTTATTATATCGTCTGAACGAGGAGTTTTCATAATTTATTTTTTTACTTCAATTTTTACTATTTCACAACATGCACATAAAATTAGAGTCTCTGTCATAGTATGTGGTTTTATTTGTACAGAAATCAATTCAGCAACGTTATATGACGCCAGTTGTGCCTTATCAGAAATTCTAACAGTTTTTTTCAAAACGTTAATCTTGTTTACATTTTTCAAGGTGACTGTTAGAGTCACAAATCGAAATAATCAAAAAACAATTTTTGTCTTTCGTGATTTCGTAATAATTCTCAATTGTTCAACATTTATTTCACTCAGAGTTTTTTTTATAAAATTCACATTTTTAAATGTGAAATTTTCTAACGCGTTTCATATAAAAATTCGAAGCGTCATATGCTTTGACGCCACCAGGAAGACGTTTTTGTTTCACCGCCTCGCTTTGAGGCCACAACCCACAAACGGCCGAGCATACAGTGCGGAAATGCAAAAGCACTTGTGTCGAGGTTGAAAAGTGCATATTTCGTTTTCAGCGCAAATTTATAACGCTTACGAAAAATGCATTCGCAGATTCTCGCGCGCGCACACTTCCTTTTGTGCGCACGGTCAAAGAAAACGTTGGCTACAACGCTTCCATGAAATATTTATAAGCGATATATCTCTTGCAGTTTTGATGTTCAAATATACAGAGAACTTATTGTAAAACACGTATTCATTACCATTTATGTGCATTGGACCGTTTTTTTTATTCTGATACAGTTTTTACACCTCAAATTCAAATTCAACTTTTTGAATTTTAAATTTAGTATCGCAATTTATTTTCTTCATTTTTCAATTTCTTTATGATTTCATAAAAAATGTACATCAAGAAATAAGTTTAGGAATGATTTGGGGTACTTTTTGGTTTTAGGTGTTTTTGGGTGTGAGAATAAATTTGAAGATGATGTTATGGGTGAAAATAAATTATGGCGTAATTTTGGGATAGTTCAGAGATGGTTTGGACGTAGGGAGTCCATTATATTTGCCGGTTAACCGGAAAATAATCCAAATAATAGTTTGGTAATTTACAGTTAAATTATTTAATTTTTACCGGTAAATTAAAAAAAAAAATTTATTTCAATTTTTTCTAAAAACGTCTAATTTTTAAAGAAAATCTTTTTGAAAATATTTTCAGATATAACTTCATGGTTTTTTTTTCTTTATTTATTCCGTTATTATACAAAATTTAATTTACCGGTGGGCTAATAATTAGTAAAAACAATACCGAATTACCATTTAATGAAAATTATGGTAAATTTGGCTTCCCTAGTTTGGGATAGTTTTAGGTTGAGGGAACGAATTTGAAGATAATTTTAGGAACTTCAAATTCGTCCCAACATCCAAAAACGCCTTCAACATAAAATTACCCCAAATCATTTCTAAACTATGTACCTCTAAATTTATTTCTTTATATACATTTTTTCATGAAATCATAAAAAAAATTGAAAAATGAAGATAATAAAATTTCGATATTGAATTTGAAGTAAAAAAGTTAAATTTAAGTATAAACCGTTTAATTTTAAATGTGGAAACTGAATCAGTTATGCAACACAATATAACTGATTTATAAAAGCTCACACAAATCCTCCTATACACAAAGTAATCCGATAGCAATACTTTCTATTAAAAAGCGAGCTTGCATCCTCGTATTCAACACAAAGTCTACCTGTCTAGCCACAGAAGAACAACGATCCAGGAAAGCTTGGTTCCCGGAAGGCTGTTGTAAGACTTCATTTGCGTTCGGGTGCATCCTCACGTGACCCGATCTCACAGAGCTTTCTGGCCCTCATGGGATCGCTAAATAACCGGGTAAAAACGATCGAGGGAAATTCGAGTTTGCTGGTCGGAAAAGCGTCTCATTATAGAGGGAAAATTGCGAGTTTCTCAGAGTGTTCGGTGCATTTTGATGGTTTGTTTTTAGTGTGCGAAGTTTGTTTTGATGAGCAGATATTGACGAGTTTGATGCATAAATGAAAATTGCTTGAAAGATAGTACTGCTGCCTAAAATCAACTAAACTTTTGTTTAAAATTAAATTATGTTATATTAATTTGTATGGTTTTAATTAAAAACTGAGTAAACATTGAAAAGTTCAATTTTGCAAAATAACGTTTGTTTTGAACGTCGATTCATCCGTTTAAAAAAATTTACATGTGTATATTGAATTTCGAATGGAATTGCATCGTGTCACACATGTTTGACTTATTGCAATATACGAAAATCAAACGGGATGCAATTCATATACGAGATTAATTTCGAGCGCGGCTCTGCTCCTATTTATTCAAATTGGAATCGATATTTCACACGAATTTGACTTTTTTGAAATGATTTCGTGATATTTTTATTGAAAGTTTACTTTCAGGATTGTATTTTTTATATATTACAAGCATGGTTATTGAATGTGAAATCGATCACGTTAAATTTTATTTAACGACATGTGATGGTATATAGGCGCATCATTTAATGTCTTCTGTCAAATATAATATAACAGTTGACACGTCTTACGACATACTTATTCAAATTCAAATTTCATCGGCACGCTTGATACTCAGTAAAAAATATATAGAAATTTTAACATGTGAATGAAAAACGGTTCACCACCGTTGCCATAAGGTACATCGATTGTTATATTTAATACTCCATCTAATATTGTTAAATTTCACAGACAAAACAAGATTATACAAACATAACGTAACACATACATGATATTCTCAGTTAATATTTATAAATTGCGTGTTTGGTAAAAACAATTTTTAAAATTGGAAACTCTAGAACTTGTTCTCTTTTATTTCCGCTGAAATAACAAAATTGTACTAAAAATTTAAAACATCTAGCTAGAGTGCAATTCTCTCAGCAAACAATCGGTGCGTCCTATCTACACACCGCGCTAAAATTTTCAAAAAATTCCCAACACACAACAAGCATAAACAAGTTTTCTTTTAGGCGTTTTATTTTTTTTATTCAATACAAACTTTCGGCTTTTTTATCGCAAAAAACGCGTACACGCGACGCGATAAAACTGTTCGAAACTGCCGGTATCTGCGAAAGACACTTTTCCCCGTACGGGAAGGAAACCGTACGTTTTTCGCGCTTTTCCGCCGAAACTTTTCCTTTCCATCGCAGAGTGCGTACGCCGTTTCTTTTCCTTACACCCACACGTATACGTCGAGAAGTATTTTTACATATAAGTGTATATTTTCCGACGAGAAACGAACAAAAAAAGAATCATCACATTATGACGGCACGTATTCACGTGAGAATTCCGGCCGACGGAGAAAGTGAGGAATCTTGTTATCTCCCCGAAGTGGCGACGTATTGAAAGTTGCTACATATTTTTATTTTTCGCGTGCGAATTTCTTTTTTTCGCCGGCGAGCCTTAAGAGAGGCGTAAAAGCATGTCACAGTTTGTTCGGAGGGATTTTTCCGAGAACCGACGATGAAAATTTCGGGGAAATGCGGAAATACGCTCTTTGTGAATCTGAGATGCTACTATGATTGTTTTATGAAGATTCTTATATTATACATATATGCAAATTATATCAGAATATTTTTGTTCAATATCAAATCATTTTAAAGATCATTCTGAATTTTAATATTCATCAATAAGATCCCAATTGATAAAAAATTGTTATTTTTTTTCAAGTTTATTCGTATTCAATGGCTCAATAAATCACTTAAATTGAAAGCATTTCATGTATTCAGTTGTTTATCAACAAAATATGACAAATATAACGACGTTTGTCAGAAAAGAACCGTTTGACAATGATTGATTCGGGTACACTAGATTTTATGGCTTTTGAAAATATGATAAACTTTCATACAACTTTTTATTGCATCAAATTGATTCGAGCACTTTGAAATATCGATATTTAAAAAGCTTTTTTATAAAATACGTTCATAAATACTTATTGCTGAAATTTTCCGCTTAGCAATTTGCAATTTGCTACCGAAAAGGTACAGATTGAACCGAATCAAGACCAATTTGAACATTGAGATCTATCAAGAGCGAGCACATCGGAAAATTTGGCATATCCCTTTTGCGCGAAGCAAAAGCCTTAGGTGGCGTTTTTGGCATCGCCGCTAAAAGCAGAAGCCAGTTTTTCGACGACACAACAAAACGCCGAGACCAAAGCTTATTTAGTAGCTTTTGAGCAATGCTCAGAAGAAGACGAAAAAGCACACTGTACGAGCAAACTATTATATTATATATAGGTACATATATGTAGAAAGTATCTTTACTTCGGAAAAGCTTGCGCAAACAAAGGACGATCCAGTTTCCACAATACAGTGCAACAATGCGCTCTCGGTCAACGCAATTTGTACTGAAAAAGGATGCTCGACACAAAAAAGGCTTCCACGGCATACTGTTTGCCCTCTTCGAATTCTGGTTTCTCTGGTACCACTCTTTATTGTCCACTGTTATTATTATCGTCGTCTTTGAATTTTAGGAGAAAAATGGTTTGAGCACCTTTGGAATTTCAATTACTCGAAAGCTACTATTTCCATCTAGGAGATATTCAAATATTTAAACGAATCGTTCGGAGAGTTTATTTACTTTTAATAGTAGAGAAGTTAATTTGAAAATATTCATTCTTGTAAGATGTAATGTAATATGTCTTTTTAAATCATATTATATACAATTCGAAATATTTTTGATTAAAAATTGAAATTTTTTTGTTTGATCATAAATAGAATTAACTTTCATATGTTGAAAGTTGAACATAAAAAAAAATCTTCTACGTCAAGTATAATACTATAAATTTGATATAATACTTATAATACATTATAGAACAAATCATTTTTAATATTTTCAAACAAAAAACGATTCAGCAGGAATCGATTTTTTTCCCCGACAACAGACAAAGGTCCCCTAATCGTCAGCCATCGATTTTTCTTTCCGTTTTATACATAAAATATAATATTTTTCAAACGGGCGGATCGTTCCCGCTTAATCAACGGCTTAAACGGACACCATACCACCGACAAACGGAAACATTTTCAATTTATCAAGTGCGCGAAAAAGTTGGCCATTGTCAGAGTGATGTATTTTTGAGACTTGTCAAAGTTGGCGAACAGCTGCCCTTAACCCGCCGTTTGCCCGCCGCACAATTTCGATCGCTTCATCAAATTGTACGGAGACCGGCCTCATTTTTCATCATTTTTTTATTTTATACGATTTTTTTGTAGATGGTAAATTCCCATTTTTCATCGGATATGAAGGATGAGATTTAATTAAATTAGTACAACGAGAAAAATACGCGATAATTTAATTATTCCATATTAGTATGATTTTTATGATATTGAATTATTCAATTTTTATTTAAAATATGATTATTTTTATTCAAATAAAATGTATGATTCAAAATTTCCAAAAAATTTTGTTACATACGAAAAGAAGCGTCGCCCGTCAGCTCGCTCTATTCACACGCTAGTCTTCATAAAATTGGATTTATCTCGAGATTTTGATATTTCACATCTGAAAAACATCGCCGAAAAATAAGAGCTTTCATACGTGAAAAATTGCGATATGAAGAAAAATCCACGGCGCTGAAATGAACCCGGTTTTCAATAAATCGAGTTATACGAGCAATATGTCTTTCCTTTCAGCTCGTACATTGCTAGGTGATGAGCTTGCAATTTCTTCTCGTGTTAATATCGAACAAAATGATAGGAACGAGATGAAAATTTATCCTACGTACACGATCTGAAAAACACATCTCGACGCGAAGGTTTTCAAAGTGTGCTACTCGAGAATTTCGAACACATTATTTTTTTTGAACATTTTCTAAGTCAATTTTTAATGTTATTTTTGAAATTGAATATTTTTCATGAAATTTTATACGATAATAAATTATAATACAAGTAATTTTCAACTTATAACGGTTTGACTTACGATGGTTCGCACTTACGACCGAAAAAAAATAATATATTTTTTTTATTTAATTTTTTTTTAAATTACTTACTAAATCACGAGCTGTTGTTATCTATGGTCAATACATTCCGCAAAAAAATTTACTCATTTGAATTATTTTATTAACTCGATATCTGCTAGAAATTTTTTCGAAATGTATTCGAAACCGCATTTTTTCAATTCACGATTTACTTCAAAATTTTCTCTTTTATCGCTTATTACTTCAAATCAACAAAACAAACATAGATTATTTTTTATCCTAATTATACTTTAGTGTTTTGTAAACATCAATAAGTTATAATTTGTAAAATTTCACCAAATATAACTAATTGTAGAGCATAAAAAGACGCTGTTCCCAATTGGAGACCGTAGCAGGATATGAGTAAAAATTTTATACAAATAAAATTGATTGATTTTTTTAATGATTTCGACTTACGTATCTCTGTTATAAGCCAAGAACTACCTGTATATAAAGTTTAACAATCTCTGTAATATAAAGTAATACAAAATGTGTATAGAAAGCGATATGAGAAAAACGTTCACGGCTTTTGAACTCGGAACTGTTCGGACGGCTCTAAAGGAAACACCTTTTACGCGAAAAATCACTATGGATTCATAAATATTACAGGCGATCGTCGCTTTTATTTTTCTTCGACTCCCGCATAAAAATGTCAACGCGTTTTCACTCCATTAAACGGCTCCTTTCAAAACCCTTCCAAAAGGGGAACAAAATACGGCAAGACTTACAAAAAAAGGTACCAGATGCACCGAATGGATGAAACGAAATTTACTGCCCCTCGAAGCCTACTGCATACGTATTTCGTATTAAAATTGTTCAAGTGAGTCACTCTTTTCCCTTTTCCGTCACAGCGAGGAAATAATTCAATTCTCTAATGTTATGATGATGGATTTCTGTTCGCGATGTTGCTGGAGTATGATTTATCGACTACTTAGCGCCTCGTGTCGCAGTATTTTTCGCTGAAGAGATGGGTCCATCCAAATGAAAATTCCGTCGGAAAAACACGGGTTTTGTGGGCTTTCACGAGTATGTCGCATTACTCTGGTATGTATTCGAGGGAAAATATATATATTTTTATTATTACACTAAAGAATAACGAATAACCGCTGGTAAACACGCGTAATTATTAACATTGTGTTTATGCGGTGGTGATTTCGTGGAAAATTGTAGCTTTTATTTGATCGTAAATCATTAATATTTGAGTAAAAATTGAATTTATCACAAACATGTTTCGATTTATTAATAAATATTGAAATGTTATCTTCTCTAATAACGTGCAGCTATCCAATTAATTTCATATCTGATTTTCAGAAATTGTAATATTTTATTACCATTGAATTCTGTTAGTGAAACGCTACATTTAGTCAATACAATCAGTAAATTAAACAAAACTTCGCTTCCAATTATTAATTTGAACATAACGATAATTTCACGAGAATCCATTCCATTATTTTGTGTAAATTCATATTTTTGATTCATTGGTGATTTTTCGGCAATATTATAATAGTTTTATTTGTATTTTTATAATATTTTTTATATAAAAAAAATCTTGAAACTTAAATCTTTTGAGCTTTGGCTTGCTAATACAAATGCATATGAGGGTAAGCTTGCCCTGTTTGATTTTTTCATATAGTTTTTACACTTCAAATTAAATGTTCTACACTTTAAGTTCAACTATAGGAAGGTGTTATTTATTAACCGCTGTCATATTAATTAATTAAATTAATTAATTTACTTTGAATTCTTTTCGATTCGTTGAATTTGAAGTATAAAAACTGTATGAAAAAATCAAGCAGGGCAATTTTACCATTACATGCTTTTATATTCACACTTTACTACAGACACTCATCTGAAACATAACTTTTGACACGTTATAATATAACCTTTTATTATTTCAACCATTTAAATTTAAACCGAAGCATACAAAATAAATTTCCTATAACAAAAAAAAACTCATCAAACATCTCTCGATATAAAAACAGCAATAGTTAAACCTTAAACCCATCAAAGAGTTCTCAGAATTCAACTGCAGTACTCAGAAATCTAATAAAACGATAATTAATACCCCACCCAAATGAACAACCGACCTAATTTCATATCGATCCTGCCATAAGGACATCAAAGGAAGAAATCTCCCTGCTTGAGGCTGGCGCATTCGTTAACCGAATGCAATTACTTGCGTCAGTTGCAGCCAGTGCAATCTTGCATTCGCAGTCTGTTGCAGACAAACCGTTGGTATACTGTCAAGTCGTTTGACGTGCATTTGCTTCTATTTAAGCTTTCGTTGGCCCTGCAAAATGCATCCGTACGAATGTTATTGACAGTTAACTCGAGCGTGTTATGGACGCTCATATTCATCTGTAAATTAGCTTGGAGTTCTTGTGTCTTGTTTGTAATTTAGATGTACTTGTGAGATTGGATTTGTCGGAGTGTGTGATGGGTTAATTTGGATGATATTTGTAATTGGATGGTTGAATGATCCTAGATTTGAAATCGTTTTGTACGTTTTTGAAATGACGCGGTTTAAGAAAAATAATTGATTATTTATTTACATTATTTTTTCACTCTAACAAAGTTTGAAAATTTAAAAAAACAAATATTATTATACCACAATGGTAAAGTCCGGAGGAAGCTAGTACTATACGTTATTCAATTAAAATTTACGATGTTTTTTAATGATTTCACATGGCGAAATTTGTCACGTTACAGATTTTTTATGAAACAAATTTGGATAGAAGTACCATCCAAATATATTGATAAAACTTATCCTAAATTGTAATCGGGTTTCTCTGAAAATACAACCTACTTCAAAAGTAAGCCTTATCATAATTTTAGAAGATTTTTTGTATACAATACAAGTCTTATTCTGAAAATAAGACCTAGCGAAAAATGTACATTTCACAAGCAAATGTTGCTTAACTTGAAAGTTTGGGGTTAGTGATTGTAAAATTTCGTGATTGAGAAATCTTTTTTAGTAATTTCTACAATTATTAGGACATCTCCCTAAAATAAACCCTAGTATGGTTTTTGATTATAAAATTAATAAAATACAGAGTCTTATATTCGTAGAAACACCGTATAAGTATTCACCATACATTTTTTAACAAGATGGTCTCTAGAACGTATCCTCCGTGTAAAAAAAAGAATTTTTAATATTTTATTAAATAAGATATAATTGAGTTAGTGTTAGTAACAAAAAGTAATATAAACTGTTAAACGTTTGTTCAATATAAAATTTCATTACAACTATAACATTTGTACAGGCATTAAACTCGCACTAAAATTTTACACCCCGAGGCAACGTTTTAATTGAAACACACCGCTGAAAATGCGATTTCAACACGAACCTAAATCACCACTTTTAAACATTTCATAAAATAATAAAAAAGCGCAAAAATTTCATAAAACCGGCACGATTTAAGCGAAGCATCCCTACGTATAAGTCGCCAGCCGAACTTCGGCATTATCCTGCGAAATTTCGGCAAAAGCTTACGTACACTTTTTCTCGTACACATTTTCGCCAAAGTGGCCGATTAAAAACAGGTGTCGGCTTTCGAAAGCTTTGAGGAGCTTCGGCGTGCACAAAAGCCTTCGCAGGATTAATTTTCGCTTAAAATTCATCAAACGAACCTCCGACGTATGTACACCGCTCGATGTATTATATAACACTTGCGGGTACGTGCAGAAAAGGCTTTCGTCGATTCGGTCCCAATTTGGGAATAAATTTTATTGGAACATTGCTAAAATGCGATGAAAGAAATTTTAATGACGCGGTTGCGGCGCTGAATTTTCATTGATGTATTTTAATAATTCGGATTCTTTGTTGATGAGGAAATTCGCTGAAAATGTATAATGTATTAAACGAATTTAAATATACTTGGATTTCATATAATAGGTTATATGGTTCAACAAAAACGTCATGTAATATATAAATCCGTGTTATACGAGGTTTCAAATTCATACTAAATTAAGGTTGTCGTTCGAAGTTCGTTAACATTCTTTGTTTTTTCAAATAAACAATACAGAAAATATATATGTACGTGTTCGCAAAGTGCGAGTGCAGTTTAAAAGCATTTACTCACTAAAGTGCACTCACTCTTCCGAACATCTACATAATATATTTGTATATTTATTAAAAAACAATTTATAATATATAATAGATCATTCATTTATTACAATTCTATATATCTGACTCTTTTTCATATGTTTAGTAAGTGTGTATAATATACTTGTGATGGCGCAATCCTTAAGTATACGAATCTAACATGTTAATTAATGGTAATCCTTTACTTTAAATGATAAATTATTTATCAACAAGTTTGTATTTTAATGAATAAAAACGTATTATAGGTGCTTTAATTAAATTTATTAATTTGTTCTATGTGTAATTTATGTATTATATTATAAATCTGAAAATCAGGTTTCTTAACAAATTTTGCGCATAATTTGTATGTGTGTTTTAGGGAGGTTAAGTTTGACAGTTTTTATAAATCATTTTCCCTTAAATTGTCTAAATTTACACCCACTAAAGGTTTGGATGGTAAAAGGTGCTAATGGACTACACCTAAACCCAAAACTTGTTAAGATGTGATTAAAAATTGATAAATATTATATAACTTCCAAAATAGTATATATTACACGCGAAATTCGTTAAAAAAATAATTTACGCATTTAATAAATACATGAATTGAGCATAAAATTCATTAAGAATCTCAATTTAAGCACTTATAATGCATTTTTATCCATGATAAAATTCCAATTTGTCAATAAACAATTAACACGCCTAAAGTAAAAGATTACCTTATTAATTTTAAATAGTTTTTTTTTAACCCGTGTTATACGAAAATAAGTTACAATTCATCAACCATGTTATACGAAGCCAAAGTGTATTTTAATTTATAAAAAAATCAATTTGCAGTATAAAAGAGTGTTAGTGGCGCGAAAGTAATCTTGACACCATCGGCCGTTAAATAATTAGTTAACGCTAATACCCTTAACGGATAAGCCCGTTAAAATTACAGAACCCACCGGGCAAAAGGCTGGCAGCCTCCCCATGGGATGCCAACGAGTTTTATTTACTTTAGTGCCGTGTGAACGTTTACGTACTTTAAACATATTGGATGTGCTCGAACGAGTATGGTGTGTCCTGAAAAAACTTAAAATAGAAATTCTGTGTAGGTTTCAATCCAATTTCATGACTAATTTGGTACAAATTTATGTTTAATTATTGTTATTTGTGGGGTCATATTAAACTGTTATATCTCGCTTAATTTAGACATGGATTTGAATGGGTAATAAGTTTGGAACTTCATGTTTATGAGATATATGTATATAAATTTGGGACAATTTTACTACTAATATTTGAAAAGGTTAAATTTTGTGCGCATTTCCCAGAAGGAAATCGTCGAAAACTATTACAACACCTTCGAGATTAAATTTTGATGTTTCTAGAATCAATTTCGGAAGGTTTATTTGAGATTCGAATTTGTGTTCGTGAAAATTCAAAAACAAAATTTTGCTTATTAGATTTAGTAGCTTTATTTTATCAATACAAATATTCTTTTGATACATTTTATCACAGTAATTGCAAAATTAATTATTTATAACCTTTTCCGTCCACCAATATCAATTTTGCATAGTTACGAATTACGAATACGAACTCGACCACAATTCGCATACATGAGCGGAAAACTGGTGGAAAAAAAGCTTTTATCGACGAAAAGAGGAAAGGTGCTTAACGCTTTTCTATCGCGACGCTTGAACGAAAACCGTCTGCTTGTTTTTCCATGGAAAATATCTAGGCGAGAAAACTGCACGTTTTTCGCGCCAAGTTCAATTTAAAAGTTCGCTTTTCTAGTTTTTATGCGCAAGCACGAGACCTATTGACTAAATAAATTCACGAGCCGAGATGCGACATTAACGCCCACGGCGGCAAAATTAACGACGCGTCGTTCGTTAAAGCGCGTCTCGTTAACTATGAACTCTGGAATTTTTATCAGCTCAACACTTTCATACAAGCATCTTTTAATTAAAGCGTTTTTTTAATGATCTTATTATTTTTTTTTCGATCAAATCAGTTGACCGCCATTTAATAGCTTTCCTTTGATATATGTATATACCCAATCCTCTTTTTTGTTTTTCAAGCTTTTTATTGGTTAGGTTGTAGAGACTACCGTGTTAAAAAATCGTATGAAAATATAGTGACTATATAAAAATTGGAGATAGGTTCCATCAATATATTTAGATGGAACTTCTATCCATACATACACCCAATCCTCTTTTTACAGTTTTGAAATAATTATGGTTCGAAGAAGAATCGAATATTTTTTTTCACTATTTTTTCACTTAAATATGGTATATAAAAATGAAATAAAAAGTATTATTTTACCATAACAGTAAAATTCGGTGTAGGCCAGTATACAATCAAAGTTATCAAATAAAAAAATGACGATGTTTATAGTCGATTTTCCATGACGAAATTTTTCCACGTTACACATTTTTTATGAAATATATTTAAATAGAATTTCCATATTAATATATTAATGGAACCAATCTCCAATTTTTATATAGTCATCATACATCTTTTTACATGGTAGTTTTTGATAATCCCCCATGTGAAAAGTGGATTGGGTTCTTTATAAAAAATGTGTAATATGGAAAAATTTCCCCATGTAAAATCATTAAAAAATATCGATTTTTTTTATTTAATAACTATAATTACATACTAACCTGCTCCAGATCTTACCATTGTGGCATCGTAATACATTTTTTTATATTTTTATACCGCGTTAAAGTGTAAAAAAAAATCGGTTCCTTTTCTTTGAACCATATAAAAAGAGTTTTTGGTATACACCTTCAAAATCGATCCCAAAATAACAGGCATATCCCAAATTCCAAAACAGCCTCAAAAAACAACCGAAACCCACCAAAGACACCAACATCGGCAAACACGTCCGATTCGCCCTAAACACCGATCCTCGAGGTGCACAATCCTTTGGACGGTCGCACAAAAGGGGTCTTTCGTCTTCCCGAAAGCTGGAACGATCCAGAGTGAGGAGGAGGCTTTATTGAAAGCTTCTGACGGTCCATTGACGACGAGCTTCACTTGTCGCAGTGAATAAAGTATGAGGAGGTGGAAGCACTTCGATTGGTCCCCCAAGAAGCATTGGCGCGAGTCCAGTACTGCGGATTTATACTGGAATTATATAGCCAGTGAATGTATGGATTGGATTGTGACACAATTCAATCCATACATTCTATATCCAATAAATAATCATATCCAATGATATGATTATTGAACGATGTTGATGAAATTTTCGCTAGTTTTCTTTTTATATTGAATAGTTCTTTACCTTATCAGTCCTGACTTTTTTTATGAAAAAAATATTTTTTATTAATTTCGTGTTTATAGCATTGAAGAAGCATGAAAAGATTATTTTAATGACTTTACATAATAATAACTAATTATTTGAAAATAACAAATTCTGCTAAACTGAGAAAAACTACCTTTCATTGTACATTTATGTTTGATGTCAAATTATGATATGATACATTACAACATACAATGAAATTTCGGTTTCAATCGTTAAAAGCAGATTTTCTTTGTGAGATTGTATCATAATAATGGTATGTGAGTTAATTTTTAATAAAAAAATATTGAAAATAAAACGTGACTTATCACGATGTCGTTAAGATGTCAAACAAAAATTTCGCGCCCTATATGGCAAGACAGACGAAATTAAACGAAATAATATAGTTTACACTATAATTTACAAAAATTTCTGATGAAAATAAATCTAAAATAGCATTAAAAAAATTGAAAAAAATCTACGTACATTGTAATGTACATTGGGACTGAGAAGGTTAATGATATTTTGATTTGTTGAAAATATTATCAATATTTTTTTTAATTACTTAAATGAATCTAGTCTCGAAATTTTGATACGCTACACTGTTTGACATACGACACTTGTCGACGTTCGTTAAAGCCGAACTACACTGTACATACTCGAAAATAATTGCAATTCGAACCTTCATCGTCCGCAGCGGAATAGCGTTATATAATATTTTACGAGTCGTCCTGTGACTGGAATCGTGAAAATCATCCAATATCGGTTTTCAGCCTCTTCACATATAACATTACAATGTTTTCACCGACTTCGCATTTTAATGCGATAACGTAAAATATGACCGTGTCCTCTTCGGTTCATTTTTATGGATCTAATATATCGTCTGTGTTGTGCTAGACTCGCATTACAATGTATTAAATTATTTATGCACATTTTTGCATTATATGCGCTTTCGATAATACATTTTTATGTTTGTTTCGGACATATTGAACGTTCGAGCCAATTTTGTTTGAATACTGACGTTTTATCTATAGACTCATATTTTCGATTATGTTATCAATTGATTTTTTATAATAATATGACAAAAAAATCATATTATTTCGTAAGTTTGATATATTTAAATTCAATATTTTCATTATTTATATTATAATTTCTTCGAATTTAATGAATATTCATCTCATATATATTCTTATCATTCATCCGAATGTTACTTATAGTGCCATCTATCAATATGAAAACGAACCTTCGAATTCAACAAATAACTCGAAAAGTCTTCGCTTTTTGTATCCGAAAATAAATTTGTTTAAAATTTACATACGAAAATGTATTCTAAATTTCAAAAATGCGAACTGTCGATCCCAAAGCAGTACTAGAAGTACGCATTTCGAATACGTTGTATGCAGAATGTGCTCGACGATGCAATTGGAATTGTTTGCATTGCAGCACCACAGGACATACCATTCCAGGCTTATTGCACACTTAAACCGTGCAAATTTGCTATGATGTTGCACAAAACTCGATTTTGTATGCACTTCTGCAATTGCAAATAGAAATCAATTACAACCACTTTTTCAAACGAGACTCGTCATTTTTTATGTTTTAATTAGCATTTCGTAAACATTGACTATCCATTTGAAATATATTTTTTATCTTATATACTTACCTTTGCGTTCTTTCTCGAATTGAACATTAAGGAATCAATGAAAAGCTATTTTTTTAATATAAAAATCATTTATTGATATATAAACAGTTCTTATTATATGATTCGCATATATAAATAACATGTTAATTCAACATAAAATCGTGAAATAATACAGTAACAAATTTTCGATAGTCTATATGTGAATATAATTCGTACGTACGTTATACAAAAAGATGGGTATCTATTTAATGAAATGGAATGATGTTTTTTATTTTATTTATATAATACAAAATATAATATAATATATCTAAAATCACACTGATATCTCTTGAATTTGCACCCTTTTCTTCGGTGGACGAAGCGTTCCATCATTCGACTGTAAAAAAGGAAAAATTAGGATTTTTTGCATATTATGAAGGAATAAAATATCGATCATTATTTAAATATTTTTCGATTCAGTTATCTGTATAAATAATAGTAATTTTAGTTAATCTAACTTTAGCCAGTTAAATTAAATGCGGGAAATAGGTTTGTGGATATTAATTAAAAATTTAAGCATGTGTATACATATATTATATAATATTAATAAACGAACTTATATATTTGTGAAATTGAACGTTTTGTCTGAATCACATTTAGCAAAGTCTAAAAAGCTTGCTTCATCAAAATATTGTGGCAAACTCGCGATAATGCAAAAAGTCATTGTCTGTCTGTACTGTCAAAAATATTAACGATGAATACTGACCGTTTAGTATAAATACGGACCATTCAATATAAATAGTCAGTATTAATGTTTAAATAATAACCACGAATGAATAATAACGGACCGAAAAACTAAAGCCATATCATGAAAATTCATATTATTATTTGATTTGTTTGCACAATTTTTTAGAATTATAAATCTCATAATAATTTTAAAGATCATCATTTGATTGATTTCATTCTCTCAAATTACAACTTTAAAAGAAAAATATCGTTCTCCATCTCTGAAATCCTCTTACATTGAATATTACAACAATGAACTCCGTTGCAGACATAATACAGCACGTCAGCCATCCACTTGTGTATAAAATCAGGTGTTGTGTGCACCACCACGAAGATTAATACACCATTATTTCATAATATACACCGGGAAATGTTAAGTTTGAACCGAAGTTGTCCTTAACGAGAGGTATATACCTCCAGTGTAGTGGCGAAGCAAGAAGCGTAACAACTGTTGTGGCAGAGGTTTACAATCGGTATAGTATTTCATTTATAATACGTATTAAATTTATTAAAATTTATGAAACTAATATTTTTGGAAAGAAAACTTTTTGATGACGTTGGAAGGTTAAGAATTGAAATTTTTCTTTATCACGTTGTAATAACTTTTAATGGTTTGAATACTATTATAAAAGCTGTTTCTTAACCTAATACAAATAAATGTCTTTCGTTTAAAACGGTAGATAGATTCCGCTGGATTACCGTGTGAAACGAAATCGTGCTAAACAAGTCATACAAATATATGGAGAAAAAGAAAAATATTTTTTGTTAAGAAAGTGAAGAAATATATACATATGTTAATTTTTGCGAAAATCGTTGAAATTGTATTGAAGCTTTCATTATAATTTTTGGTTTCTCTTAGGATTGAAAATTAGTTGAAAAAGAGTAATTTACAAAGAAGAGCTCAATAAACTAAATGTTTACAAAGTATACGTATTGTTTTTCTTCAGGTGCCTTTTTTTAATAAACAAAAAGAGCATAGATTTATTATAAATGTAATTCTGAGTAATTTTGATCACGTGGCTTGGTAAAACAGAATTTCATCAAAAAACAATTTTTTTAAAGAAATAAATACTACGTTAAAGCAAAATCGTTTTAAATTAGTATAATGTTAAACAAGGGACACTTGCTGTTTTAAATCAATGGCAAACAATTACATCTGTTTAATGATCATATCACATATTTCTTAACTTTGATAATTGACAGGAATCGACACATTCAACAAGACTTTATCATATGTATATTACTTCATATTACCATATCGAATTAGAAATTTCTTACAAATTTTAAACTATTGAATCTTTAAAAAACTTAAAAAATCGAAACCAACCATTATAAATATCAATCACCTAATAATACGAAACGTTGACGACCCCTGGCGCGAACAAGAACATAATACGTAATTTACGACGACGGCCAAACTTAGTTAATACACACCGGACGGGTTTCCCGCGCAACTTCGAATTCGAAACTTTCGCGGCTATGGCCGCCTTTCGATCCGTCGTCGATCGGGGTGTCGCTTTTGAATTTGGCGCGAATTCGAAAACGCTTCCGTCGCGCCAAACGAACCGTGCCGATAAAATGGCCGACCGTTTTAACTGGCACGGTTAAATTTAACGCGAGTTCCGAAATACGAGGGGGCTGCAGGTTCGAAAAGCGCAACCTTTTATTTTGCTTCGCATATCGTGTTAAGATATTTTAATTATTTAAAAAATCAATGATTTAATTTGAATTTTATGTTTAGTTGTATTTGTAATGTCTTTAGATTCATTAGTGTTCCATGGATATCTTTAGTTAAAGGCAAAAGATTTATACGTTTTGAAGTGAAATCAGAGTGTATTTGTAATAGTGATTTGTTTTTATAAGACGTTTTATTAATTGGTTGAAATACGAATTGGTTGTTTGGAATTTGATTGTTTTTGAAAAGTGTCGAACCAGATGTTTCTGAAAGTTATACAGTTGTTGAGAATTAAACGTTCGATAATGGAAATGGCATTGTTACGACTTTGATTTTTGGTTATAAATAATAACGAATAGTTCAATTCGATTTTATCGTTATGGGAATTTCAAACAAAATAATAATGTGAATTTATTAATTTACAAATAATGTCGTAAACTGACGGGAGCTTAATCGAAATTTGCGATAAATTGCATTGGAATACAATCAATGCTTGACAATCGTATTTTCATATACGTAGTGAAATCAAACAATTGAATTATGCACTTGTATAACACAAATTAATAGCATTCCATTCAAATACAAAACCGCACCAAACATCGATAAATTTCCATCATGAACCATTGAATTTATGACCTAATTTTCGATATGGAGTCGTTTTAATTGAACCACCACAAACACAAAAAACCATTTGGTAAATAACATAAAATTCATATGCTCGATGATTTCGAGATTAATAGAGTGAAATCATCATTATTTTTATACATACCTGATTTTGATTTTGATTCGGTTGCACTTTCGGTCTGTACAAAGGCGGCGGTTCAACTAAAGAAGGTTCAGTCGGTAAATGTGCACTTTCTAAACTCGCATTCCTCATTTGTATGCTAGCTAAATTGATTTTTTTAAATAAAATATGTTTTTTATTGTATATTTATATATATAAAAAAAATTACTATTCGGGCTAGATTGAACTGAAGACTCTCTTCTGTTGGCCTCTCTCGCCGCTCTCCTTCTTCCTCTCTGATAATAAATTCCGGCAAAAATCAACATGTTCAGCACCAATAAGAAACAGCCTATTCCGACGGTAACTCCTAAAGCAGCCGTGTAACTGTGGGGAAATCAACGAAAGAAAAAACGGTTCAATAAAAACAACCGAAAAAGAACAATATTCGAGAGTTTCGAGTTCGACGCACCGCGCGTTCAACTCTTTGAATATTTACTTTTACGTTATGAGCTTTTCCGCGGGAAAAACGTTTTTCCCGCGCCGTAATTAATACCCTCGTGTGGGATTTCAGCCGGAAATATTTTTCGCTTATTTTCCCAGGACTCGTATGTAATATGTGAGTGTTTTTTTTTTTTACCCGCGGTACGTTCGCTCACGCAAAATAATATTGTTTGCGAAATATGAAACGCGATGTGCGTCTCTGAATAAAATATCCCTAAGATTGTGTGAGCGTTTTGCCTCTTTTTTCCCGTTTATGTGTGCGGGGGTATTTTTACGCAATTAATTACGCTGTCCAGGCCGGGTATTGTTTTGATTATGATAAATATTTTTATAATAATATTGTGGCTGAAAGGAAAGTGGTAATATTATAATGTTTTTTTCGCGTCATAATATCAAGTTGCACAAAGAACCTAATTATGTATATTCTACTGAGAAAGTGCTTGTTTATTTTTTCACCGTTTTCGATACTAAAACTTTCTTTTGTTATTCGTGAAATATACATAAAAACGATATTGATGCTTCGTTTAATTAATTAGAGGTATTACGTCGTACTACATTTTTCGAACAAGTAATTTGGTATTTCATCTATTATAATTATAGATAGAAAGTATATAAAAATTTATGAGTTATTTTTTTATGTTTATTGTTATCTATTGGACACCAGTACATATACATATGTATAATAGTTTCAGTGATAAATTTGTAAAAAAATATTATTATCAAATAATTTTAAGAGATATGATATGGATTTATGGATATATTTCTGAAACTAAACATTGCAAAAGTCTTACATAGATGCTATTTTGATTTTTAATTTAAAACAAAATTTGGTGTTTTGCGTGTCGTTCATCTTTGTAATCGTGTAGGCAAAAATATGCATCGAAAAAGTAGATTATAAAAATAGAAACGAATGCATTCTATTGTACACAAAAGTTTCATGCAAAATAAATCATGAAGATTGATTTAGTAGAAAACTGAAAAAAAAATTATCACTTATACTTATAAAACTGTCCGTTTTTAGTTTGAACAAATTTTTATGTTACTGTAAATTTCACAAACATAATTTAATTATTATAATGAATCATTGATTAATAATAAAAAGGTATGTTAAAAGAGAAACTTCTAGCTTTTCTGGTTCTAAAAATATTTTTGTTTTTTAACCCACTAGTATTATATGATAGACACTATGCGAATAACGAAAAGTTGAACTATATGAATAAAATATATGTTATCATTAAAAATATTTTTAAGCGATTAAAATATAAACTCTTAAACATTGTAAAAATTTCCCATCCTTAAAAATTTAAATTTAAACATAAAAACATTTCGCAAACCCAAAATAAAAAATCAACAATAATCAACCGCACGAATTACAATTAGAACGCAATCGCGAAATTACATCCTAGATTGCCTCCAGCCCGCAACAGTCCAAAGCACAAAATCGTTACCACCCCCCACCACCCCCACACATTGCACACACACCGTAATAAAACATATATGTCCTGGTCGTGTCCTTAATAAACTTGTCCTTGTCCTGTGGGGCGTTCCACTCGTAATTGGCCCTCGCATTGTGTTGGTCTGTGGCCGCAACGCCCCTTACCACTAAATGTTAATACGAATCCGTTGTACACGCATACAAAAATGGTCGCAAAGGGCATTTTCGGATTCAAATTTGACGATTTTGCATATCGAATGTGCTTAGGGCTGTTGGTTCGGTCGCAATAAGCGAGCGAAAGGTTGTTACGTTTACGTTTCGTTTGATTTTCATATGAAAAATTGTCTTACCTGTAATAATGTTTGCTAGCCAATTTTCGTAAAAGGTCGGCTTCTTTTTCCGATGGTAAAATCGATTCGACTTCTAAGGTTTCGTCATCGTCATCATTTTGTTCTTCTAAACTTTCTTTAGTCGGTTGACATTCTGTTGGTGTTGGTCCTCTGTTTGTGACAACTTCGTTTCTGCCATATATTAAAGTGAACGATTCTGGTCTTACCGGGCCTATAAATATTAATCGATTTATTTTTTTATCAATTTTAGAATTAATTTTAAAAAAATACCTGTATAAAAATGAGGATCGCGTTCTCTGAAATGATGATGTCTCATTGAAACGTCAGAATTTCCGGGCTGATGAAGTTGAGGAATTAGATTAAGCCAAAGCGCCATTTTGTGACCTCTATAGTGACTCTTCATCTTAGGTTTCAGACCTGTGTTTTAAAATAGATTCAATATAAAGTTTCATACTTTATGTGTGGGAGAAACAAGAAACCCTACAGGGTAATAAACGCTGAAGCAATTCGCCGGACAAATTTAATACATTTCCATAAATCATACTTTCATACGTACCGACGAAATTGAATTGAAAATTCACGACGAACATTCAAAAGTGCAACGCTCCCATATTATATTAAATTTTAAAACGAAGCCACGTTAGAAATTAATGCACTCAACTCTCATCAGCTTAATCCGATTGTTCGCCGGGGCGCTAACGACCTTTTTCCGCTGAAGCCCGTCCGCTTTCGCATACAAAATCTGGACTCATCATCAACAAACGTAAAATCCAAAACGTAATAAATGCACTCTGATTATGTCCGTTCGAGCAAATCCCATCTCGACTTCCCGAGGGAAGCAAATTTGCGCTTTTTAACGAATTAGCTTTATCTATTCGGACATAAATTAGAAGAGTTCGAGCATCCTTGAATTTTTGCCAAATAGAAATGTCGCAAAATAAATCGGAACAGTAAAAGAAAAAGTGGACTCATGTATAAGCAAATCCATTGCCAATTCGTCCATTCAATTTGCATTATCATTAAATATTACATATAAAACGATAATGGTTTACATAAAACGCGAACCTCAGATGCGTTCCACTTACCCCACTACCCACAACCACTCAAGAAACCCGAAATTGAGTATCAATAAACAACACAACATTATCTCGGAGCACCCACAGATAATAATACCATAAACACCGTTCCTGTACAGCCTCAGAGGAGCACATCATAGAACCACCCCCTAGGGATCTATGGCAGGATCGGGATCTATTATTACCTGGATAAGTCAAAGCGATCGAACGTCAGGAGCTTCGGCAGTGGATCTCGTTTATGATATTCTCGTATTTACCGACAAACGAACGACATGAATAATTCATGGCCTGTGCGGTGTACCGCTAATGGTCGGTCTCGCCGGACAATCCTCGGAAGGGAAAGGCTTTAACGAAGCCTGGGATCCTGCGAATCCCGGGCCACTATCTTTGTATGGAAAAGTGGAGTTTTTATAAGCTGGTTTTATTTTTTTTAATTCGATTTTTCTGAGGAAAGTAGTAGAAATTCAATTTCTTTGAACGTCGATGTTCTTTGTGAGTCACAACTTCAATATTTTCTTCATCCATATTAATATTAAATATATTTTTTTCCAAAATGATAAATTCTGTATTTGATAAAACATTATTCTCTTTTTATAAAGCGAATCTCTTTTTTTATAATATATTGGCTTATTTCATTTGGAGATTCAATATGCTCGTAATTAAAATGTCTCCTTCGGGATTAGAGATATATTAATGCGAATTTGATTTTTTTTATTTGAGCAAAGTAATAAATTTCAATAAAATGAGGTTAAGATTAAAATTACGATAAAATTAATTAAATAAGGCTTTACGATATCTGAAAACTTAAAAAAAAACGTTTAAACAATTATTAATTCGAAATATAATATTAAAAATAAATTTTAAATCAATGATTTAGTTATTTCGGGCTCATCAGTTCCATTGATCACCAAAGTTAAGCGTTATATGGTACGGTTAATGAACGGATTTATTAATTTGAAATTGTTTGGTGGAAAATTGTTCCAGTGTTTATTTAAATATTGACATAATTAGTCATAATATTGAAAAAAATATATTTTAAAATAGACTATGTATATTGAAAACTATTAAATCTTTACAAACAAAAAAATATTATTATTATTATTATTATTATATATTTTAGTTTGTATAGCAATGAATGATAATGATGTTATCATATTAGATTCAGAGGTTTAACAGCGACGTTAATTAATCTGAAATTGTTTGGTGAAAAATTGTTCCAGTGTTTATTTGAAAATTGACACAATTATTCATAAATCTTTGATAATATTGAAAAATTCTTATATACAAGATATTAAAAATATTGTTAAATATTTATAAATAAAAAATTATATTATTTTTATATATATTTCAGTTTGTATAGCAATGAAAGATAATGATGTAATCATATTACATTCAGAAGTTCAACATCAACGATAATGCGAATACTTATCACCAATTTATGTAGTATTAGTCGAAAACTTTATACATTCTTTATAACACTTGCGCTAATAGCGTCGTCGAAGGGCTCAAATCGTCGAAACTTTATATGCGAAATTAATTAAGAGACATTCGCATTGTTCGATGATAGCGACCCGCTCGCGAAAACGCTTTCATTAAAATTTTAATATTGTTAACGACGCGTGGCAAACGCGAAATAGATACGAAAGCGAATTATTATACGAGACACACTAAACACATACACACTATATATTTCTTCCAGGCTAGAGACTGCCTCCGACCCAGTAATTATGCGAGAGGATAAAGAGATTTAAGTATTTCATTAAGCGAAATTGAATCTGGGCTCACGAAGGGCGGCATAATTTCATCACACGCGCGCACAACGGGAGGAGGAGATTATAACTTATTAAAATAGTCTGAAGTGTAAAATGTATTAAGCGGACGACTCATTAAAAGGTTCACGCATACACGGATGGTGTTTTGTGTTGGAATTGTTATAAATAGGATTTCACTTACCGAAAGATAGGTATTTTTGCGTTCCAGGTTCGTAAGGGGGCCATTCGACGCCCTTAAACTGTGTCCTTTCCCTTCCGTAATCTGCGTATTGCGGGGGTGCGGGATCACCGGGTCTTCCATTAGGATCGCCTACTTTGGCGAAAGTTACTATTAAAGTTAAAAGAGCTTCGGCCACTGTCGCGTCCTGTCTTGAATAATTTGCAGGAAAAAAGGGTAATCCTCCGACTAGGGGTAGACCGAAAGCGTAGCTGACTTGTTCGCCGTGGACGCTACCCAGCCTCTATACAACAAAAAAAACTTTTTAAATACAAATTTTACTCTAAATTTTAGGTCAATGCAAAAATTTCATCGTATTTTTTTATCGGTTGACTCCTATCTTCAACACGATCTTTTTGATATTTTAGCGTCGATCAACATTAATCATGTTATCATCGTGGTTATCAGTTAATGGAAAATCTTCTGATTTAAGTTTTAAAAATCAAAACTGAATGATTCTAACATTAGCTGCGTCTTCACTGTACACATAACAAGTATTTTTATTTTATAATTTTTACAAAACGTGCGTTATTATTTTTACAAAATTTGTGATGTGAAATAATATGCCATAAATAAACTTCATTATTAGACATTTTAAAATTTTCTACCGACTGTTTATTGTTCACTAGTTAGGCCAAAAATTAACCCTCTGTTACTCGCATAGCGTCTGTCAGATGCCACTAACAATAAGTGAAAAAACAAAAATATCTTTATAACAGAAATCTCTCTTTTTGTATACCATTTTGTTACTAATTGTTACTAATGATTCGTTGGAAACTTTTTTTATCAATATTGAATGACATTTGTGGAATTCACAGCAGCATAAAAATTGATCAAACTTAAAACGGACAGACTTTTTTTCCTAAGATAACCGGTATTAAAAATTATTTTTTTTCATTGTTTCTAGTAAGTCCATCTTCATAATTCAGTTTGCAAAAAATGTTTGTGCAAAATATATTTGTTTCAATTTTATAACCAATTTTTTGTACGCGTATTTTTGACTTCTACGATTGTGAAAGTAAACGACGTGCGAACACCAAATATTGTTTGTAATTAAAAAAAAAACTTCTACAATGTTTAGTTTTAGAATTATATTCATATTAATCTAAATGTCATCACTTAGGATTATTTAATAAAAACATTTTTTTTTACGAACTCAAAAATATATGCACTGGTGCACAGTAATGGTGTCTCAAAATAACACGAATGTAACTGAGGGTTAACAGATACTGAAAAATAAGTATCCTCTACTTAATAGAACAGTTTGGATACATACGTTATTCATTAGTTTTAAAAAAATAATCATAAAAAAAAATACGTAAAAACTTATGCATCGACCTAATAAAATCAAATAATTACCTGCGGATAATCTCCCTCTTTGCTTTGATACGCGAAATGGTAGAAATACGTCAAAGCACCCCTCCTAGCGTGCAAATGAGCCACTCTCAACAAAGGGGCAGCGGTATGGCCGTCGCTCAAAGCCTCCATGGTCGAATCCCTGATGTTTATCGGGTGCTGAATGGGCTTATCCCAGTCCGTGTACTCGTTCCTGACTGCCGCGTAAATCTCGTTCAGGTGGTACACGTAACTGTTGCGTATGAACGTCCTCAGGACCCTGTTCCTGTAGTCCTCCTCGAATCCGTACTGTATCTCCGAAGCGCTAAAGTCATAATAACTCTCTGTCGTAGCCACGCCCAACATCAGATTCGAAGTTATGAAACTGTTACTGGCCACTTCCATCGCGTGAACGGGATCTGTGGAGTTCTGCTCTATGGGATGGTGAGGTCCCCATCTCGATGTGAACTTTGCTTCGTCTATTCGGACGTCGAGCAAAGCTTCCAACGGTTTGTTCTGAAGGCACGGTGTTATGTCGTCGTCTTCTATCGATAGTCCTTTCGCTTCGAATTCGATATTGCAGCCCAATTGTTCGGCTACGGTGCTTCGTATCGTATCCGGATCGTGTACTAGCGCCCATGGGCTTAAAGCACTACCGCTCAATAATACGAGCCTGTGTATCAATCCTGGAAAATACAATAATAGTTTTCGTGTGATCTCAAATATTATATTATGTTTTAATCTCACCTTTTTGCTTCAGTGGTAAGCAAAAGCAAATTGGCTAAGGCAGCTCCTACACCGTGTCCCAAAAGAGTCACCCTCGTCGGGTCACCGCCGAAGGATTGGAGATTGTTTCTTGCCCATCGTAGGGCACAGGCCAAGTCCCTCAGGGCTAAATTGCCTCCGGTGTTACTAGCACGGTTACCAGATCGTGTTTTTAAAAAACCTTCACATAATAATAATAATAATAATAATAATAATAAAAGACATTTTCAAGAATGGTTTCTTCGTGTTTAAAAAAATTAATATTACCTAATAGACCTAATCTGAAATTAATCGTAAGAACTATAACGTGTCCATGTGCGGCTAACACGGATCCATCGTAGGGATTTCCAGAACCCCATTCATAAGATTCCCCATGGATCCAAGCTAAAATTGCGTAAGGTGCTTCTATACCACGACTTCCTATAAAGAAAAATTATATTTTATAAAAAATATATTAAAAGAAATATATTTCAGAATCCGTACCGCTTGAAGGAACGTAAATATTAAGATATAAACAGTCTTCGCTCTGATTAGTCAGTAAAGGAATCATTTTTTTCAATTGTTGATATCGACCTTTAGGCATTCTCATAAGTGCTGCAGTTCTATGAAAAATTTAATCCAGTTTGAATTTTTAAGCTTCTTTGAAGTATTATATATGGATCCTTACCTGTTTGAAAGGTCTGGATATTTTTGTGGGCAAACAGGACCGAATGAATCCGCAAGACGTGTGCCTTGCCAAGGAGTGGGTGGTTGTGGAGGATGTAGTCGTTCAGCATAACCATATGGAACCCCTAAAAAGGCTTCGACGGGCTCCAAATGTCTTGAATTTGGTTCTAGAATAATTCCCCTAATAGCACCTGAAACATAATAAAAAAAACAACATTTAGATGGCTTGATATAAAATCCATTCTGAGTGCTTTTCATAGAAGTCTTGAAAATACATAAAAAATCTAAATTATTCATTATGATTGAAATCGGATTTATGTCAAAATATGAAATGAAAATTTGAAGACACAAAGTTTAAGGACCTCGTTTGGTATGCGTTGATTATTGATTCGCGTATTTGAAAAGCACAAAATGTAGGAATGTTTCAAGCGAATTTATCCTCATCCCTCTCGCGAAACCCTCGAGCTCTGTTGACTCAAAAGCATTACAGATTTATGAGCCAACAGAAAAGCTTAATTCGAAAGTCCAACTTTCGCCCTATCCATATTTCATCCGTCATTTTTCCCAAGAACCCCGATAAAGCGAAATTTTTCCGCGCAATCGGAATTACACGAATATGCAAATGCCGGCCGTGAAATCGTCACGGAATTCTCTTCCGGCGAAATGTCCATTGTTTTGCGTGTTTGCTTAATTTTTCTGAAATTTTCCAAACGTCGAATTCCCGCCGAAAACAATGGGAAACGGTGTAAATATACGCAGCCGAAACGCAAATACCGAACGCGCCCGAAACGCAAACACCCCGCGTAAAATTTGCATAATAACATTATTGCCCGTTCGCGGTGTAGAAAAAAAACGCGAAACAAAAAAACAAAACCGGGGAGATTCGGGCCGACGACCGAAATTAAAAGAAATACATTTTTTTATACACACAATATGAAAATATCGGGCGGGAAAAATCGCGAAAAACGCCATTTTTAAAATGTTTTTCGAGCGACTCGACGCTAATTCCAATTACGCCGCCGCGTCTACGACAGACGCCGCAAAACGACGTCCTATTTACCTAAGCCTGATTCAATTTAGTTTTTTTTTTGCGACGTCGGTTCACTCGATGTCTATTTATTTATTTATTTTTTATTTTCTGTATTTTTTTTCTCGTTTGGTTCGAAATAAATGATGATTTTTTGACGCGTGGTGCGCGAGCGAAAAACGCGATTTGATTTTTTCCCGTGAGCACGGACTTTATTAAATTGTTCACAAATAGAAATGAGTTTCGTATTTTAATATATTTTTTGAAATGTATATATTCATTGCAATATTAAATATTATAATAATTTGATCTACATTAATTTTTATCGTATATACATATACTCAGGATAAGATTCAGGGCAGGCCAATATACAATAAATAAAAAATTCTAATATTTTTTTATAATTTTACATGGCGAAATGTTTCCACATTACACATTTTTATAAAGTATATTTGGATGGAAGTTCCATCCAAATATACCCATAGAACCTATCTCCAATTTTTGTATGGTCACCATACATTTTTTTACATGGTAGTCTCTAAAACGTATCTCTCGTGCAAAAAGAGGATTGGATATATAAAAAAACAGAACGTACTTAAAAACAAACACCGCGCAACTTTTTATTAAAAAAAATATTAAAATTCAACAGAATTTATGTATTTAATTTTTTAAACGAAATCTTCCCACGCCTCCTATAAAAGCAGCGCGCTCGCTAACGTCAAAACGGTGTGCAATATAATAATAACACGGCACGGAATTGAAAGGACGGATGATTGATGAGAATATTCAAACAAAGTTTCAGTCCTTTGAGGATATACAATTTGATTTGACGTCATCGGAACTGACTCGAGGTCTACACGTTCCCCAGTAAAGGATCGTCCTTTGGTCCTGAGAGGGATTAACGCACAAAAAGCCTTACTTTCGCTCGGGTGAAAAAAATAATACCATCATCCTCCCCATTCACACGGGATATTCCTCTTGTGTTGTGATCGTCGAAGATTATATTCGTTCGAAAGTTTTCAATGGACCCGCCTAAGTGTGCTTTCTCTCGCGAAATTGCGTAATGTGATAAATCTGTTTTTCAGATAGTTTGTTATTTGCATGACGGGAAAGGTTGGCGCTATTGTTGTCGCGTTTATGAATTATTTTATGGAATATTTCACGTTTATAATGAAAATATTCGTGGAATTTTTTTGTGTACTATGAGCGATTTTTACCTGGGGTAATATATGTATGTATATATGTATATATAGAACTCAAACGATGTATGTACTAGTATTCATGAACTAGTATTTATGTATGTATCCAATAAATTCCTAAACCAATAGACGAATCTTCTCTAAATTTGGCAAGAATGTACTTTGAAATCCGAAGAAACTATAGAAGCATTTAGTTTTTTCAGTTTTTTCTATCGATCGCGATACAAATTATAATACAATATGCCCGCGTCGCGATTGATTGTGACAATAATTACAATCGGTACATAATTTAAATAAATGTTATTCAAGAAAAATGGTTCCGCGACGGAAGACGCCCGAACATATGGCGCAACCATAAAAGGGGACCGACAAAAGACGCCCTAGACAAAACGCGCCCTGGACAAAACGCGCAATGGACAAAACGCGCAATGGACAAAACGCCACCTGGTCAAAACGCCACCGGACATAATACTAACAAATAAAAATTATGCGTTTTTTGAAATAATTAGTTATCATGTAGAATATATAATAAAATTAATATGTTAAAATAATTTTTCCAATATAATTGGAATTGTAAACATTAGAGATATTCGATATTCGATATCTAAAAAGGTGCTTTCAACTGAAATCGAAGCATATACATTATTTTCCAAATACGAATAACCAGGTGTTGTAAATCTTCATTCTAAAATAAATCGAACCGTAAAAATTAGAAGTATGAAAAATTCGAATTAAAAACGTTTAATTAAATATTCGAGCGAGACGAGCATTCGTTGAAACGGCACAATTTTTTGTATTCGGAAAATAATTTATGTGTTTCGATTTTAGTTGGTAACACCTGATTTTTCGTATTCGGAAAGTGATTCGATTATAGTTGACAACAACTGACTATAAAATAATTTATATGCTTTGATTTCAGTTGACGACACCTGATTTTTCGTATTTGAAAAGAATTATAATTCGATTATAGTTGATAACCCTTTATTTGGAAAATAATGTATATGCTTCGATTTCAGTTGAAAGCACCTTTTTAGATATCGAATATCGAATATCTCTAATGTTTACAATTCCAATTATATTGGAAAAATTATTTTAACATATTAATTTTATTGTATATTCTACATGTTTACTAATTATTTCAAAAAACGCATAATTTTTATTTGTTAGTATTATGTCCGGTAGCGTTTAGTCCAGGTGGCGTTTTGACCAGGTGGCGTTTTGTCCATTGCGCGTTTTGTCCATTGCGTGTTTTGTCCAGGGCGCGTTTTGTCTAGGGCGCGTTTTGTCTAGGGCGCGTTTTGTCTAGGGCGCGTTATGTCCAGGGCGTCTTTTGTCGGTCCCCTTTTATGGTTGCGCCATATGTTCGGGCGTCTTCCGTCGTGACACCAAGAAAAATATTGTGTATATTGAATTAACTAAATTTAGTTGTTGAGAACTTATTTAATATGAACTATTTAACTTTAATATGAACTTTGAACTTATTTAATATCAAACAATATAAACGATCTCGATATAAAATTTTAACATTGAAGCTTAACAAAAATGATGTAAACTCCTCAAGCGTTATGAAAATAATTTAAACTTTATTATATTATAAAAATAAACATGCTAATTTTAGACATTACATTCTGTTGATACTCTTTCTAAAAATAAACATTATACAACAACAACCTATTCCCATAATAACTCATCAAAATTTATCTCCCCAAGATAAATTTTTCATAAACGATACATTTTCCCTAACAAGATCAACAAAACACGATACTCGCATCCCTTCAGCACAAAATTAGCACATTTCACACCACATTACGAAGTTACAGACCTGAAATGCACCTAATTGAGCAAGTCACATGCGAAAGGCTGCGACGGGTCGCCGTCGTAACACGCAAACGTAATAATTATTAGCCAGACCGTGGTCGTTGAAAGGTATGTTGCTGTAATTACAGTTTCTGCAACAAACTTGGTTGCTTTGATTTCGAAACCGCAAAATATTATATTCACCGCAAATTTATCGTGTATAGTGAGTTGTATGGGGGGAAGTCGGGGTGGGTTTGGTAATTAGGGGATTTATTTATTGGGAAATAATGATGGGGGTTGAATAATAAATTTGAAGGTGTTTTAGGGTTTTAATATTTTTGAATTTTTAGGTGATTTTTTTTTTTTTACTTTTTATGGTTTAATTTTGTTGAATGAATGGATTTTTGTGATTATTTGAAAATTCAAAAATTCAAAATAGATTCAAAATATGTAGATTCAAAATAGATTCAAAATTTCAAATTGAAATAAAATCTTAAGTAGATACTTCACAACACTGATAATAATACCACATAAAGCAGGTTTTAAAAGGTTTATAATTGCATTAATTTTTTTTTAATAAGTTATTCTGTTTACAAATTAAAAACATTTTCTTAGAATTTTTTGAGCCCTCTACGTACATGCCGTTGAGGGCTGCATACAAAATAGTAACAATTCTTTTAATCGAATCATTTTAATCAAAGTTTTAAAGGTTGATTTTAAAGTTCAAAAGATTAAATTTGAAGTTCAAGGTTGAATTTGAAGTATAAAATCTGTAAACATGTAGTAATTGAGTATTAAGCAATAGTTGAACGATCCATCGAATTGACCACCCTAAAAAATCTACCTTTATTAAAAAGGTCGACTTTTAATTAATCGATTTAAAAATTTCCGCCTTCAGAAGGGAAAAATCGCAATTGTTCCCTTGAAAACACTACAGCCTCGATTTATCATTGAAAAAATCGCGGTCGTTACGTCAAAACGACGCCTTATTTATTGCGTCGACAGCTCGGTGTAACTAATCGCACAGAACGACGATAAAAGTGTTGAAAGGCGTGAATAACGGGCGCCGACCTTTGGAAGTCTGCGCACCAGTTATTTCTGAACCGACCCGCTTTTCCGACTTTTAAAAGAAAAAGTTTTCCCGCGTAAAAAATAGCGAAAGCGCCGAGTCGATTTTTCATAGTGCGAACTCTAGAAAACGGCTTGTGCGCGAATTTTTAGTGATTTTTTTCACGTTGAAGTAGTATCGGTTCTTTTATTTAATAGTTATGATATTTTTTAAGGATGTTTTCATTTTTTTATTGAAATTTATTTAAAATATTCATTTCATATAGTTTTTACACTTCAAATTCAACGTTTTTCACTTGAAAATCAACAAGAATTCATAGTAATGAATTTCATTGATTACTGTGACAATGGTCTTAATAATACTTCCTATAGTTGAATTTTATGTGTAAAATAAGGAATATGAAATGAAAATAGTTGTATTTGAAGTGTAAAACGTTGAATTTAAAGTTTTAAAACTGTATAAAATATATATTTTAATTAAATTTGTTACAAAAAAATTAAAATATATTTTAAAAACATCTAAAGCTTTGTATTATCAATATCATGAGTTTCAGAATCATATTATCTTTTTTTAAACTCAATATAAAATTTCGTATTATATCAAACAATAATTTATAATGTTTCAAAAGCCAATCCGTAGCAAATTTATCAAAATAACATTTTGAAAAAATTGTAGTTTTTCAAGCATTTATTAACTTGACTTGTAAGTAGGTTTGTTCAAAAGTCATGTTCGTTTGAGTAAACAATTATTTGGCAAACTTAAGGATATCATTACTTTTAAATAATTAACTGAAACCTTATTAAACGCGTTTTATTTTTATAAAAATAACCCAACACAAACATACCACCTATTCGAATCCACCAAAATAAATAAACATCCACATCTTTCCAATCTTCAATCGAAGCGAGTTCTTCGGAAGATTTCAAACTCGCCCCGATTTATCATACAACATCGTTCATTTTTCAAATTCAATCGTTCCGAAATATCGGCACCATTCAGCGCGGGAACACGACACAGCTATTTGGCCTAAAGCTCTCGCATAATGGCTCAATGCCAAAATTAATTTCGGGTCGCAGACCCCAAGTCGTATAACGCATTCGCCCGAACACTGGGCTAAAGTCAATAGTCGCACAATCAAATACGAACAGAGCGACTCGGAACTACGATTCGAATCGTGCAATTTTTTATAAGGGGAATGTTTTTTTTGTGCTGGTGAAGTTTGTTTTTGGTAGGTAAAATGCATAACGAGTGTTTGGATATGCTAATGTTGGGTAAATCGTGCGATTGGACTCTAATGGGATGAATCGGAATGATGTGATAGAAATTTTAGTTTGAGAATATAAATTTTGTTATTTTGATTGGATGTTGGTAAATTCTAAAAGTATTATAGATAAAAATATAGTCTCTTATATCAAAAAATATTATATAATTCGTAATTTGTCTGAAGGATTTTTTCAAAATTATTCAACCCAAATCTTCATTCATTGTAAGCAGTAGGGAGGTCAGATTTACCATTATTTTAATTTATCGAAAATCTGATATTTTTAACAATATCGGTTTACCGGTAAATTGAATTTTAAATAAAATTGAAAAAAATAATGAGAAGCCGAAAAACACCACAAAACCAAAAGTATAATAGGTACTTTGGAAAATTTTTACTTTATTTACCGGTAAATCGGTTTACCTATAATGGCTTCCCTAGTATGCAGTTTATGTAAAGCCGATTGCATTTTAAGATTTCCTTAATATTACATAACAGTTTGAGCTTTTTTTTTTAATACTAGTAATTAAAAAAAAAACTATTTCCCAAAGAGTTCAAATACTAAAAACAATCCTTTCTGCATAACTTCATACCAAAAATCCATAAATTTACTGACCAACCTGTTAATCGTTTAACTTAAACGATCGTCGAAAATCTGCGCATTTAACAAGTCCAAATCGTTGACATTACTTCTTCACTAACATCAAACAATCAATACTTGAATGAAATTAATTTTTGATCCTCTTCAAGTATACTCTATCACTGCACACAGTTTTTACACTTAAAATTTAACGTATTGCACTTCAAATTCAACTGCAGGAAAGTATTATTCAGACCAATCAGTCTCGACTCTCATACTTTTCCATATACGAACTCGAAATTTAAAAACAGTATATTTAACTTAGCAAACATTTGCTCACCTGATTGAGTATCCACAATCCTGGAGCTATACCTAGGACCAGCTGCTGCACGTGCAAACATCAGCAATATAAGCATAAGCCCACAAGGCAATGACTTGACCGCCATACCTCCATCATCGGCGTTCTGGGACACACCTCACCTTGACGCCTGAAACAAAAAAAAATCATCATCATCATCTCAGTGATCGAATTCGGGTCGCATGATGCGGGCTAACGACGTGTGTGCTTTCACGCCGGATTAAATTGACACGTACATTAATACGGTGTGGTTCGGTTCGATGACATCGGCATACATTATGGGCCATCGTCTGTGCTCGATCAAACATTATCCGGAGCCAATAATAATATTATATCCGATAGTGATAAATGTGTTTATGAACGGGATATTGAGCGCGTTAATCATGCGATGCGTTGAGGATCGTTGAAAGAATCTGGATTGAGTGAGTTGAAAAAATGTTTTTATGCTTGTATTTAATATGACTATCATATGAATTAACTATGCAGTAATTTCACTATCAGGATCGTTGAAAGAATCTGGATTGAGTGAGTTGAAAAAATGTTTTTATGCTTGTATTTAATATGACTATCATATGAATTAACTATGCAGTAATTTCACTATCAAATTTATTACAATACTATATAGAGTGGCTACTGGTTTGGCTTAGTCATAATTTGTTAATTTTTAAACTTTTTATTTATTTTTTTACAGATTATAGAGCATTTATTGGAGATTAAATTGGCTACATATTATGTCCAGAAAAAATTTAAATTCATTAGGTCAATTTTATAGTGAAAAATCAATTATTAAAAGTCAGAGAAAACATCGCAACAAATGGTACATTTTTGAGAATGTGATTATTGTCGATGTGTTTTTCTAGAATTCTCAGTATCTCAAATTCAACTTTTTTTTATATATCCGCTTAAATGAAAATGGATCACACAACTCATTATCGATTAATTTTACTTTAAAATATTGCCGATATTTACTCTGAGTTTCAATAATTGATCATTTATTAAAATAGAAAAACCTAATAAGTTTTACTCGTTACTGGACTTCAAATGTAACCTTTTCAAGCCCTTCAGTTTTTCAGTAACCACTTTTTATAATACCTATCATATTTTACAACGATATTACCTAGAAATATGTTTTTACACCAGCAACGATAAAGACTCATTCTGTTTTTTTATATTCCAGTGAAAGATCAATTATTGAAAGAAAAATACCAGTAATATTTTATGACTTTAAATAATTGATATTTTACTGAAATATAAAACTTAATAAATTTAACTCATTGCTTGGACATCATACATAGTCATTTTAATCTCTTAAGGGTTTCTCTATAACTTAAAAAAAAAATGTTGAAAATGAACAAGTTATGACTTTTCCAGATCCTCCTTGTCTTTCAGTAACAACTTTACATATAATATATAAGAACGAAAACCACCAAGGATCCCGCCTTCCAAGAAATCCAACCACGCCTCGCAAAGTCTTCCGTAATAATTCAAAACTTTTCCCTTAAGCCGCAACCGCGGAAAAAACAACGCCACAGGATACGAAGTCGCCGCCAAAAAACGATCCTCGACCACAATTTCCTCAACACACTGCTCCAGAAAAAACCATCCCGGAAAAATCAAAGCAAACGCGGCGCGGGCGGAAATCGCGCGACCCGGCCGGAAAACCGCGCCGGAAAATTGCCTATTATTTTCCCGGGTGCGCTGCTTTCCCGCCTTCGGGAAAGTGGAAAGTAATTTCGGCGTCAAACGTGACGAATCGAAAACAACATTAAGGCGGCGTCTAATCGAATCAGCGCGTCCAAAGTGGGCGTAATCTGGATTCGGGCCCGATCGCGCCGCGGTCTTAATCAAATTTTCCCCGAATTGGCGGCAAGCCTTCCGCTTTCAGATGAAGAATCAGTGGAAGGCTGCTGAAGTGAGTGCTGAAAGGGGATGTGTCGCGGTCGTGATGGTTCGCCGTGTTTTTGATGTAAATTTTCGGGATTTATGTGGCGTTCGGTGGGTTGCATGTTGATTTCGAATGTATTGTGGTAAAGATGAGGTTGGGCTATATGTTGAATTTAAGTTGGTGCCCTGTATACAATTATCCAGCTGTCAAATCATGTGGATTTGTATCTAGTGTAATTGTAGAGTACAATCTCAATTTAGATGTTATCTCATATTGGATGGCAAACTTATGGCATGCGTATGAAGTGATACGTACAAAAATTTAGTTAATAAGCAAACTTTTTTCAATTTTTAGTTAAATTTAATTATGGATACAAATGTAAATTTTCAGAATTATTAAATGAAGTAAATTTGGGGAATAATAAAATTAATGAATGAATAAAGCAAAGAATCTTGTTTTTTCTATGAAATTTAACATCTGGCGGTGCATAGGCGCCATCTTACGTAAGTGTATTATTCAAATCTTCTGTCAAATATGATATATTTTAAGACATACTTATGAAAAAATTAAAATTTTCTATAAACGCCTTATACTCTATAAAAATATTTGGAAAATTTGACATGTGAGTGTAAAAAGGTGCGCCACGAATCTTATATGCAGCTTATAGAGACAAAACCATTGCCCGAGACGAATCGGAAACTTTTGAGAAACGCTGACACGTACAATCTCCTCCATACGTTAGGCGTTCATTCTTGCGTATTTAAAGTGAAATATGTCGTTTGTTTCAGGCGGCTGACAGCCGAAATCTGGGCACGTTCTTGCGCGTAAAATCGCGACCTCTCCATTTTCGCCGATTGTTCCACGCAAAAAGCACACCCTCCAGAATACCAAAATCAACTTTTGAACCAAAATGAGATACGCGTTTCATTTTCACATTTTTTTTCCGCAAAAATTCTAAACGTGTGACATACAAACCGTAAACACTATCCTGACGGTAATCGAGCGTCCGACACGCTCAACTGAACTAAACATTTCGCATCGATAATACAATTTGGAGCCGTCGAAGCTTGATTAACCAATTTGGAAAATCGGATAAAGTAAACTCTGTTATGTATAACGGATGTAGATTTGCGAATATCGGCGCATTTAGTATGTACTATTTCGGTAAATTTCTAATGATGGAACGTATACGAGAAATATATCCGAAATTGAATCTTAACTCTTTGCACTTGACCGCTGCCATATTCGAGCCAAAACTTATATGATAAAATTATTTTTATAAAATCAAATAATCGTTGTATGATAAAATAAGATATATATTTTTTAAGTTTATACCACACTTTCAATAATATACGAATATCATAACACGCAATTTCGATTACGTAAGTAACGAAAATCTCAAATTTCCGTTGATTTACCGTTTCCACCTATTGTCAAAATACATTGATACAATCGATTGAAATTATAAGTGTCGACATCGAAGATAAAATTTTCAATTAATTCAAGCACTTATAGATCGTCGATTTGTTTTGGGACGCTATTGCAGGCGAACTCGCATCCAGGACGAGGCAATAAATAAGAGGGGTCGATCCTTTTGCCAGGAGGTCAAAGGCAAGCAAAAGGGGTAGGAAATCGATATTCGATTAGAGGCCAACCGACAAGAAATATCTGACCTGGGCATCGGTGCGAAAAACATTCCGCATTGGCATATTGCTCGCCGCTGGAAAACCCATTTCGCAAGTGTCGCACAGGTCAAGTGAAATAACCCGATAATTGCACACTTTTAACTCGGGCAGAAAACACTATGGCGATATTGCTCTAGAGGTGTATAATAAGTGCTTTGTGTATTTTATGTTTATGTTTATGTGACGGAGCTGCTATGGGGGAAAATTTCATTTTGTACAAAATCGAAAATGTTATTTATTGGGTGGGAAATTCTTAATCGTTTGAGGCACTATTGAAATTTTCCTATATTAGAAGTTATTTTGGTATTTAGAAAATATATTATATGACCAATGCATTTTTTTATGGTCATATATTTCTTTTCTTTCTCCGAACTGATGAATAACATTTGTGTTCAAAATATTCTATTATTTAAAAGATACGTTCTTTTTAGTTTAATATACATATGTAATCTAACACATTTTCCGAACTTTTCTTCTACTGATTTCAACTTATTCAGGTTATTACAAAATTTTCTTTCTTGGAAAAAATTTTACATCAATACCGGAATTCAAATATTTTTGTTAAAATGGTATATTTTGCTTTTAGAAATATGGGAGAAAATTATTGACACTATAGGAAACTGTATAGTTGATTGAAATAACAATAATTTATATTGAAAAAAAAAAAAAAAAACAGTATAAGGTATCATTTGTTAAAAAAATACGAAAAAATTTACGCATTGACCTAATAGTATAAATTTTCAAAGTCTTGAATGAAACTTTATTTATTTTAATAAAAAAAGTATTTTAGTATGCTTTGTTTCTTGTCAACGTTGAGTAATCTCGAAGTGACATCTTGGAAGCTTTTGAACTGCGAAGAACTCTCGAACATAAAAAAATACACCGAAAAAGATGAAAAGGCGAAATTTTCGGCCGAAAATATTTTCAAAACGCCAAGTATTTTTCAGCACGTCGAAATGGAAATGCGCTTAAAGCGTTGTCGCGAGAATTTTAGCTGAAAAGTCTCCGCGGCGCTGAACGGTCCGTCTCGAAATCCGTGAAAGCCTTTTAAAAACACTTAACACGTACAATGTCCACACTTTGGGCGTATTCCGTAGGCGCTGAAACGCCATTATTCGTGATCCGAGTACTGAAATCACATCTTCAGAACCGGCACGAGAATTTATATATGCGAGCGCTCGCTCTAGTTTCGCGAATGAATTTAACTTGAATATAAATTACTCTTTAAGAACGAACCTCTCCCCTTCGCGAGATATTACTATGCATAGGTACACGTGTACGTATTATTTTATTATTATATTATATATGTATGTATGTATTTTGCTCCGGAGGATATCTCTGTCTTATAAATATCGCACACATGCAAAGTTTCGGTCGAATCGGTCTCGTTTCAGCCTGCTTTATATTCCGGAGACGCTTTCGGGTAAGTGGGTGTTGTATAAAATGTCAATTTTTTAGACCAAGTTCCTTAAAAAAGGCTTTGGATAAACCGATCGGTCCTTGAAAAGTATAATTTTTTGGATAGGATGGAAAATGTTCGGAAAAATTGCAATTATTGCTCGCTTTATAAATTGATCCGTTTCATTATTTAATATTAACTAACTAATTAATTGTTTTGATATTTAAAAACCGTTCACGTTAAAGGATGAATAATTTAGGTAATATATTAACTTAAAATAATTATGTAAAGATGTTTTTTTAGTATTCATGTTTATTACAAGTAATGATACCTCTTTTTAAAATTAATTTTCGAAATTTTGATGTTTTATCGGAAAGATATTAAATTTAAATAGACGTTATATAATTTTATATATTAAAAATGAAATTAAGTCATTCTAAAATTTAGAAACAGAAAACAAAAACCGTATTTCATCCACATTTCAAGATGTATACTGATACGGAGCACAAAACAAGAGCATCTAAAATTTACAATCGTTTGATGTTATAACGGAAATATTTTATATTGTAATAGACGTTATATTATACATATATTGTATATGAATAAAATGAAATAAGACCATTGTGAAATTTGAAAACTGAAAAAAAAAGGTATTTCTTTCACATTTCAGAATGCACATTGAATCGTAGCACAAAACAAGAGCATCTGAAGTTTTCAATCGCTTGATGTTATATTGGAAAGATCTTAAATTGTAATATATAAAATATAAGTTTTATATACAATAATTAAAATAAAATGAAACCATTATAAAATTTAAAAACTGAAAAAACCGAATTTCATCTACATCTCAGGATAAACAAGACAAGAGCATTTGAAATTTACAATAGTTTGATATTATATCAGAAAGATCTTAAATTATAATACACATTATACAATTTGTGTATACTTAAAACTAAATAAAATCATTATTCAATAAAAATTTAATAAAAAACTATATTTCATCCACATTTCAGGATGCACACTAAATCGCAGCGCAAAACAAGAGCATCTGAAATTTACAATCGTTTCATTGTTCGCTGAAACGGCTCGTTTCCTGTCAAACGTCGTTTTGTACACGGAACAATAACTTCCACAAAACTCGACATACATTCGACAACGAATATATCGCATTATACGTCCACATTGTATGGCCGTCGTTCGAAAAGTCCGCCGTTCAAATATCGAGTGGATATATGGCGGGCATATTTCATACCGTGCGGCCATATTAAAACGGCTAATTATTGTACGCAACGCTCGGCCATTAGGCAAAACAAACCGATAAATTACGCGAATTTATTATGTATTGCGATAATTCGCTTTGTGTAGATTAATTCTAGTGTGATTTTTGATTTAAGCGGTGCAATAATTTCGTTTGGTTCGATTGTCGTTGCTAATGAAACGTTGATTCATTAACCCATTTAGACCGAAGGTTTTTTTTTGCGAGTTTTTTCCTGAAATTCATAAATGTTACATAAAATGGTGTAAAAAAAAATATTTTCAAGTAACTTTTTTTTTTATTGTTTCTAGTTTTTGAGATATAAGGTGTTCCGAAATCGGATCACTAGGCACTAGGCATTTTTATTACATTAGAAGAATATACTGTTTTTTCATAATTATTTGGTGACTACTACTAGATACTATAAAAATTATTATTATTATTATTATTATCATTATTAGCATTTTTATTACTATTATAAAAAACTACTTATGATGATATATGATTGCAAATTTGACATACAAGGCAACATTACATTTTTCACATTTAAATGTTGTGTTTTTATGGCATTTACGGCAACGTGTTTGTTTATTTTGGTTTATTATATTATGATTTAGAGCCAGTGGTGGCCAGATGAAATCACTTGGTGGGCCAAATAAAATAATGCATATCTTTGAAGGGCCACTCATAAATATTTTACAACGTAACAACAATATGATAGTTTTTATATTTAAAATAAAAAAAAACGCTGTCTTGCACATTTCAATGAAATGTGCAAGACAGAAGAAGAACAGAAGAACAGAAGAACAAAGGGCTCGAATACCATTTCTTTCCCCGTATTGAAGCTTGATAATTAGCAATATTTTCATCAGCTCTGGCGGCACCTCCCATATATTGGTTATATAATTTTATCATGTATGGCTGTTGAACCTGTATTTTATTTTTTTCATTTTGAGAATAACGATTTACTAGAGAAATAGGATTAATTCCAGCTCCTGAAGAGGCAACAGTGACAATACTATTGTCATGCCACTTACAGACAATATTTCCCCGATTATCGCTTTTGAAGTCAAATGCTCCTCTTTCTTTTTTCTTCATAATTTCGTCTGAGTGAATCAGAGGCTTGTCAATTCGATCTTTTCTCACGGTCCCTGTCACCCGATGGCCCATTGAAGTGAGTTTATCGAGTAAAGAAATACTTGTAAAAAAATTATCAAATATGAAATAATATTCTCAGGATGCTCTTTTGTGAGTGCCTCAACAAATTGAAGCACCACCGATGCACCGATGCCATATTCTTCATATTGGGTATTTGGATTTTTACCCTGATATGGTTGGAACCAACAGATGTACCCTAATCGTGTTGCTCCACACCAAAACTTGAAACCAAATCGGATAGGTTTGCCTCTAATAAATTGCTTACACCCGTGACGACCAAAGTAGGGAACCATTGACTCGTCAAAACTGAACTTTGTCTCGTTTGGCGTAAATTTTAAGCATCTCTCATTTAGTTCAGTTATAATGGTCGTAATTTGGAAAATTTGTCCGTCTGGTTTAAATTTTCATTATCAGCGACATGTATATTAGTAAAAATTGACGTAAATCGATCACGCCTCATGGCACCATTGACCATTGTATTATGGGTATCAGCCCTTTGCTCCCAGTACATTCGTCGTCTCGGTAGTAGGACGTAGCCACTCAAGAAAATTATTCCTAAAAAGCATTTTAGTTCTGAGTGACTCCAGCCAAGATTTATTCCTTTTCTATTTAGAAGCGTACAAGTTCGTGTACGTCACAATCATTTCAACTAATTTGTCGTCCAAAAAAAGTTCAAAAATTTCTGTGGGATTTTTTTTTGTTATCTGTTGAAGTTGCGTAACTTTTCCTTTTGGAGATCGTGGGTTCAAATCAGTGATTTTCCATCGGCGTGCAACTTTAGTGAGTTTTATTTTCTTTGTTCGAGGAAGTTCTTGCTCAGTAGAAGCAGGGGTAACTTCATTATCCAAGTCGAAATTAGAATCACATCATAGACTAAATGTGCAGGTGCTCGAAGTAAAGAACCTGGTAGATTATTTATCGTTCCACCATCTTCGTCTCCAGAATCTTCATCCGAAATTGGCGCTGTTGCGTTTTCAGGCGGTTCGATGATTATAGTCCTTGCTCTAATATTATTTTCTGTTTCTAGCATTTCCACAATTTAATTTAACGATAAGCCCTTCGACATCTTGGGAAAGGCCTGTTTTAACTAAAATAAATAAAAATATTAGAGCTCTTTGACGTATGAATGTTTTAAATTTAGTAGTTTACTATATTTATTATTTTATTTGTTATTATAACGTATTGCTACGTCGGGTTACCAGATGATAACGAGTTCACTCGCGTCGACGGAAAAGGATGAGGCGTCGATGAGAAGTTGGTCGATTCTCCAGATCGAATGAAATGCGGGGTTTTCACGAGTTATGTGAAATAGGGTTCATTCAGATTCGCAGTTACATGAATTATCAATTACTCAAACAATTATAAATTATAATTGTTAATTATAATAATATATAATAAATATAATAATATATAATAATTATAATAATATATAATATTGTAACTTACAATATTATATATAAATAATAATAATAATAAATAAATAAACATCAATCTGAACTTTCTTCACTACCGTGCTGCATTGCATTGAATAGGTCATCTATGTGCCTAGCGTTTGAAAATCGGAACACCGACTTTACAAGCCCATAATAACGACAATATTAATAATTTCTGTATATTGTGACTAAAATACGGTAGCGTATATAAAGTAGATTAGTAATAGCAAAAATTGTATTTATAGGACCGAAAAAGCAAAAGTAATAATTACCTAAGTTGAAAAAAGCTTTGCTGAAATCGTCCAATATTATACGTCAATGTTTATAAATATATCATGACGTCGTTACAGGTCTATGCACGTTCAAATATTAACCACAAGCAAGCGACACTAACACTATATCCAACTTGATACTTCTAAAACCATTTGTTGTTGATGTTAAGAAGTAAAAAAAAAAAAAACGGCAACGAGTTTAGTGTTCCGAAATCGGATCACTAGGCTTAAATGGGTTAAAAGATTTGTATACTGTTTATGAAAATTATTACATTTTTAGTATGATAGAATATCTATTATTTGGATTGATCGAAAAAATTGTTTATTTATTGTAAATAGAATATTTTATGAATTTTTTACATAACACGCGTCCAGAAATTTACGAGTATATAAAGTTATAACAGGCTCAACTATGAGAGTGATCAACCTAAAACCTGATATAAATTTTGTTTTTAAAATAATTTTTACAGCTCATAAAGTAACAAAATTTATTTTCAAAAACAATTGTTTAATACAAAATAAAACAATTTCTATGTTTAAAAAATTTGGAGTTAAAAAAAAACTTCTCACAGATGATGTTAAAAATTATGACTTCATTAATTATTATATTAAAAACCGATGAATACACATACCATAACGATTTTATGTTATATTCACAAATTTTGCCAGTATCAAATAACTAAAAAAGTAAAAAATAAATAGATTAAATACATTTATAAAATTCTTAAAAATTGTGTACACCAAAAATTTCTATAAATAATTTAATTTAATTTCTAATGAATTTATAATTTTTTTCCTATCAGGACCATTTCAATCCTGGTTTAGTCCGGAATATCAAGGTTCTACTGTATTCGTTGTAAGAGATCGCTTTTTGAGGAATCGTACATTTTTTTTTATTAAGTAGGATTTCGTTGTGATTCCGCGTGAAATATTACCGACTCGCTTCTGTTTCGCCCGCTTTATTTAAATGATACACGTTTTATGGCGATTTTTAAGGTAGAAAAACGTCATTTCGGTGGGGAAAAAAGCGGTACCGAAAAAAATGGTACAAAAACGCAACGTTGAAGATTAAGCTGAAAAATTTTCACACAAGAGCACCTGTCACTGTCATACTTCGCGTCACGCGAACTTATTACCATTTTCGCGAACGAAAGAGATTTATTAGACTTGTTTCGCGCCGCTGTAAATGTTGCTTTCGGTTTTTATTTTTTTATATGTTTTTTTTAATATTCCGCACATTGAATTCTATTTTTTTTCATTCACAGGATCATTAAACATTCGGGTCAATTTTATTTTATCGAAGTTGTTTTGAAATTTTTTGATTTACCGAATCGAGCTGATCGTCAATTAAAAGTTCCACATAAATTCGTTCGCGCAAGCGTTTATGTGGAAATAACACACACATATAACATTCTATCCACTCCCAAACATTTGCCAACTTCCAAATCAAATTATCCTTAACGATCGGATCAAATTTCCAGTTCGTAAACGGGGCCGAACTCCAAAGCTCTGTAGCAACTCGTTCACTAACTGTTTGAATTTATTACCATTTAATTTTCACTATTGTGCGACACTTTAACACAGACGAATTAAATATATAATTTATCGAGTATTGTGATATGGAATTATCAATTCTGAAAAAATCACCAACATCACAATTGATTCTTCGTACACAAAGAAACATCTCAGCGCACAATAGTAGCTCCAAAATAAATAAATCAAATTCGAGCTTCGGCTTCCGAGAACTATACAAACAGAGTGTCGCCAAGGCTTTTGCCGAATTATTTCGGTCGAACGCGTGTCCCGAATTTTCAGCACACTTTCAGCGAACATTGTACCCAGTACTGAAGACGAGTATATATAAAGAGAACAGAATCAAAAAACGCAATATCAATTTCTAATTTTTTAATACAAAAAACCATAATTTGTGTATGTAGAACTAATAATTTATATTTGAAAGCACTTTATTTCAATTATATAATTTAATTCGAAGGTCGTAAAGTTGTAAGAGAACTCGTTTGCGTCTATGCGTATTTCGGGTCTACATTCCTCATATACCCTTTTACAAGAGAGCACATTCGAAGGCTTTCGCAAGCTGAGGCGGTTAAGGGCGATGCTGGAAACTTTCGAGTCTAGTCGCCCTTAAGAAGTCGAAAACCCTTATTAAGTCAACGAGAGTACTGCGCTGCCGACACTGTATTGTTCGCAAATGAGCTCCGACAATGGCGTTGAAGCCTTCGCGATGAATAAATCCCCTTTATGATCCACCTGAGCTTCTCGCGTTGTCGATTCGGGGAACTGGATAGAACTTGCCCTTTATGGGCGCCGAAAAAGTTCGCCTCTTTCTGTGCGTGAAAGAAATTTTATTACGATGTGCCGGGAATTTTGCGCGTGTTCGTTTGATTTTTCGTATTATGATACTTCTGAATATAGATGTCTTTGTTAGATATTTGAATAATATATAAAAGGAGCGAGCGATTTTAGTTTTTTTATATTTGAAATATTTCAAGATCGTTTAATAAATTAAATTCCATCAAATTTAAAATGCCAAATTAATGCAGTAGACGTCGCAAAAATCACCACTCAAACTCTGAAGAATTCTCTAATCTGCAACCCTTCAACAAGAATTTGACTCCATCAACGACAAAGTACCACCCAACCGCCGAAAAAAAGACGCAAATTGCTCCAAAAATTCCAAAAGATAAAACGCCATCTCTGAAACTTCACCGATCCAACCGAGACCCTTCGCGAAGAATTTATTCGCCTACCCTTCCATAGACTCGGGGATGATCCGCACCATAGAATTAATCGAGAACAATTAATTCGGAGACCCACCCACTTTGTCCTCCCACCGCAGCGCCCTTCGAGGGCATGGAAAAGCCCCCGCCCGATTTTCCCGCCCACTTTTCCCGCCCAACGTTGCGAATGATAAAAGCGAGTGATGATTAAGTAAACTCGCGAGCGCGCCTCTTCGAACAAATTGAAATTTATATTGTTGCTATGCGCGAAAGCCTTCTTTTGAACGCAGCCGAAGGACGCCCAAATTGAATGAACGACATTAATTTTGTTTTGTTATGCCAAATTAGCCGTCACCGGCGACGGGATAACTTCATTAGACGAGTATGGTATCGCGTTTTGTGGCCGGGTGAAACTTCTATATGTGTGGATGAACTATTTTTTTATATAAAGAATGGTCTAAAATTCTAGGAAAAGCCTTAAAGAGGTGATATTTAATATTACATGTTAGATTCGTTCGGTTTTGTTTTTGTATCCTAGTTTTGAGAGTGGGTTAATATCTACATTTCTGATACATAAATTGAAAAAGATTTAATCAGATATTTAAAAACATATTTGAGCACTTTGGGTTTTGTTTTTTTTTTTTAATATAGAGTGATCCAAAGATATAGAAAAAGCTAAAAAGAAGTGAAGGGTCTTGTTGCATGTTAGTGAGTTTTTCGGTTTCGTTTTTGTATCCTAGTTTTGAGATTTTTAATAGATATCTACATGTATGATGTTTTGAAAAATATTTAAACACTTTGAACTATGCTTTTTTTATAGAAAAAATTTCAAAAAAAAACGTATCCTTTACTTCAGTAATTTTTTGATGACTAATCACATATTTTTGATAGTTTTTTGCTGTATTCATATTTAAAGATTAAATAAATAATAAACAAACAAACAAAATAAGATTCGTCTACCATATTACCTTTCGTTTGGGAATGATTAGTGTGCAAGTGCGAGATTTTTGATTTTTTTCTTAAAAATAATAACTGAAAAACTATGATACTTCGGACAAAGGTATGTATGTGTGGTTTAAAATGTTCCAAATAACATGACCTATCAGTAAATGGATAAAGGCATACTTAACCGAAATCAAAGACATTAATATACAAGGTCGTCCTTAAGCCTTAAATAGTTGATCCACTTTAAATCTTTTTCTACACCTTTGTACCATTTTATACATCCTACATCTTTGATTCCTATCAAACACACCTTCATTCAATTACCAACCACACAACTTATTATCAACTACCACAAACCGAAGAAACACAATCAAAAGTTCCACAAAACATTACCGCGGCGACAAATCGACTCGGAAGCATTCGCCAACAACACTAAACTTCAATGCTACGATAAAGGGGCACATCCGACGATCTACGGCGTAGATCCAACACTGTTAGAATAAGAACGAAACCCTCGTTCGAACAAAGGATCATAATTAACTCGGGCCCCGGGAAATGTAATCGAAAATTGTACGAGTCCGGTCGGCCGCTGTTTGCAGATCGTAAACGGAATTAGAGTGTATCCGTCTCGGGAAGGTGCACGATAAAATTTAATTAAATCTGAAAGCGTGTTATTATTTGATTTTTTTATGATTTTTGTTCTTATAAAACATACGGGACGCCCTTAATTGGGTAGTATCTTTTTGTTTGCGGGTTGGGAGTTTAAAAGCTCTCGACGCGGAGAGCTTGTTTTTAATAATGCTCTCTAATCTTTGTGTTGTAGTGGGATATTTTTCGGAATTTATGTAAGAAAAAATGTGTTTGTTGTGGTATCTTTGCATCGGGTAATGATGCAAAATAAAATAGTATTATAATATCCGAGTTTATAAATTTTAATAAGAGTATACGTCCCACCTAAAATTTTAAATAATTTAATTAAAAATAATCGGAATTTATATTAAAAGAGGGTACGAAGCTTTTATCTATTATTTGTTTTAACTAAAACAAACGTTTTATCCAAGCAAAGCATCTACATTCAATTAACTGAAATATACAAATATTTGTTTTATTTATGTTAAGTCGAAAATCATCTTTGATCAAAACACATAATTTCGGAGCGAAAAACATAAATCCCTGAGATCTTTGTTTTTAGCAATCCCTCGAACAAAGATAAGCTTTTATATGTTTTCATGCTACACAATCTCGAGACGCACATAAAAATTTTCCGAACGAGTCAAATCGACAAAAATCTTTCTTTATCTTTACAAGTTGTTGCCGACAAAAGTTTTTCTTGTCACAGCACGGCCGAGAAAACTTTTTCGTTTCGAAAAAAAAAGAAAACAGCCCATAATAAAGAAAGGTCTCTGTCAAAGGCCGACTCGATCTTGTCTATATAAAAATTGAAAGACCTTACGTATTGATGGAGAAAAAAATTGTGAAAATAATTAAAACTCAAATCATTAACGCTTGGGAAATCTTTTTTTTCAGGTTTTTTAATTATTTTTAAGCTAACTTTAGCTGTTTTAGGATCGGCACAACCAATTACTGTTTAGGGAAAGCTTAAGTTCTAGTTAAACGAATTAAACGTGGAACCGCTGTTTACCCCTCAGACCGGAAAACTTAGATAGACTATATTTACTTAATCACAAACAAACAACTGTACAACAAATATATGAGGACAATAGTACCAAAACCCACAATTCCAATCTACGTAAATTTATTCAGTCACAAATTTATATTATATCAATTAGGATGAGCTCTTTGGATAAGGTTTTTTTTAAATACAATTTAAATTATCCACAATTCCAATAATAAATACATAATTTTATTCGAAATAGATAAAAAAATATTAGATATAACATATATGCATATGTTATGTTACGTTGTTTTTTCTATGAAATTTAAAAATTAGTTGAGTATAAGAACCATCTAGTGTAGGCAAATCATATGTGTATCATTTAACATCTTGTCAAATAAGACAGCTGACGTGCTTTACGAAAGTGATGGCGAACCTTTTTTTAATTCACGTGCCAAAGTCTTCAAATATTTTTAACTGATAACTAATTGTAAGTAAATTTTAATGCCATCCATAAGTATATGGTAAGACAAGTCAACTGTCATATTTGACAGAAGACTGAAATTATGCAAGAAGGCACCTATACACCACCAAATGTTGTTAAATTTCATAGACAAAGCAAAATTCTTTGCTTCGTCCATGAACGAAACGATAACACAAACACATACAATGAAAAAACTAACTTAGAACATTGAACAAGCATACATATATAGTGCTTCAATTTAGTCGTAGTGATTGAGAGCTTTGGTTCTTTATCCCTTTGTATACACATAGTCATGTATATGAGGACCAAACAAAGCGGATCCGATCTCGAGTTTGGCCACTTGTACGACGTTTCTAAGGGAAACGAGAACGTGTTTGCGTATTTGCATATATCTCTGTCTGTTTGGTATGGGCGCGTGTTCGCACTTCGATTGTAAATATTAAATAGCACCGTCGCCGAGGATTAGCAGTGTCTTAATTTAATTCTCGGTGTGTGCTTTGATAATTAATTCAATCGGAAATTTGTTTGCGATAAGCGACGCGTATCCAACAGCACGCGAAAGCCAAACTTGAAACTCATACACAAAAAAATAATAAAAAAACACCCATCCGATATATAAAATGAGACATCGCCACCATTAAGCGAAACAATGACGGACAAAGTCTCAACTCGCCCAAATGGTCCTTTAGCAAAGTAGATGTCCTAAAAGTGTTCCCGTCCCTACGAACGAACAAGGTTTCGGAGAAAGCAGAAGAAGAGCTCAAAATAAACAGGACAGTCACAATGGGACAGCTACATGCGAGGGAGGCTTTCATGCTTCACACACGTAAAACGCAGACGTATACAAATAAGTGTATTTCCTATTTAAGGGTAAGTGGAAATCCAGCAGATGCTCGACGCATCCCTTATCGAGGACGGTGCACGTTTCGTCCTTTACAAAGGACCTCTTTTCAACATTTTCGATGATTCAATACGCTTTTATCATTTTATTTTGACATTGTTGTATCGCTCGATTGTTCGACGTTTATAAATTCGGTTTAAACGAATCGTGCGTTTAGGGAAAAACGCTTCGCGCGTAAACCGCGCTCGTAAATCATAATTTGAACTTTATCGCGTTTGTGCCGAATTTTTCGATTATAGTGCGCAAAATTGTATACACGTATGTATATTTAATGACACGCATATCACATAAAATCCGGCTTAGAAAACCACTTTTGCGACACTAAAAACTCCCTTTACGACATCGTAAATAAGAAGGCATTTTATATCGTCTCATCGATGTTTGCATATCTGGCACTTCGATAAAGCAATATCTTCGCACGAATGACAAATATACCTATATATTGCGCAATGGGGGAAATTCGGTCAATTCGGATGGATTCCATGAGATTTCTTCATCTTTCAAATACTATGGTTTTGTTTATAATCGATGTTGAAAAAAGTATTATATTACCTATTTAATACGTTAAGATCTTCGAAAGTTATTTATCCTGCAATAAAAATATCTGGGTTTTCAATTGACATGAGAAACGTTTCTTATGATGACGATCAACCAAAGCTTTTATATATCGAAAAGAACGTATGAAATCCCAAAGTTGGCCAAATATCCCCATAGATAGCATATGATTAATCTTCCTACTTTCTTTTATTGGACTCATTACGTATTCAGCGCCATTCTGCTTGTTCGCCAGTCAATATAGATAACGTTCTATGGATATATAGAAAAAGAATCGAAAACTTTTGCCGCTCTCGGCAAAGAGTCAGTATTGATTAAGTTTGAAATTGAATTGGCTTCCGACTCTGTTATCATACAATCTCATTTCGAAAGGTGGAACTTTTTATTTAAATATATATATCCGGAACGGGAATAACATGCGAAATCCCCTTTAAGAGTATCGCGTGCGCTTTTCTTTGTGCGACTTAATGTCATCGCCGTTTTTGATACGGAAAAGAAGTTTATAAAATCAGCTTTAGATGGCTTAAAGTCGAGAGGTTTTTTGTAAATTTGGTTAAAAATGTATAGGGATTTAGTGTGTTTAAAAAATATATATTTTTATTTGCAATAAAAAGTATGATGGATTCAATTTATTTTTATGTTTGAAAATTCAAATTCGAAATTTCAAGGGAAACGTTTTAATCAAAATTACATTTTCGAAGCTCATAAAATAGATTGTAAGCCGGGAAGTAATCCATCATTCGACACAACTGAGTCAATAAATTTTCAATATATACAAATTCTGCGGCTTTCATGAAAAGCGTCAATAAATCAAGAGCGGTGCGCACACAGTACCTGCGTATACGAACTTCGTGGAAAATCGCGCTTTTCTAAATTTTCCAGCTTTTCGCGGCCGGTAATTAACTGCGAAAATTACGCGCCATCATAAGCCACCTTCGCTTATACATTTCATATATATCTATTCGTTCATAATACAATATTATTTCGCTTTTCTCCGACCCGCGTTTGCTTTATTTTTCCTTTTATTTCATTGCGCCGCCGGCGATGTTATTGTTATCCGAAACCGGGGCGAGAAAAAACAAATATTCGCTGAAAAAAAAAATTTTTTTTCAACGAGGATTTTCACGATTTTGTACTGTCGCACAATGGCGACGAAACGCATAAAAAATATTTCATATTTTTGTATAGCTCTGACCGGGTGTAGGGATAGGGATCGTTTTAAGATATTTGCATTTTAATCGAAATTAAAATCGGTTTTATTTGTTTGAATTTTTTTTTGATAAAAAATATGTATAATTATTGTTAATAATTACGTCGAGCACAATAACGACCCATTCGGTATGGAGTTGCAATTTATTTCTATTGTTTATTACTTGGCAGTTAAACGATAACTGCTTTGTGCGTAAAGTCTTAAATTTATACGGTTTTTATACGAATTTCGTTTTAAAAATATAATTCGAATAAAATATGATTTACATACAAAATTGAAGCGAATATCTGTATCTAATTTTAACTTTTTTAATGTACAAATATAAACAGAAAATTTTCCAACAACCAACGGTTACACATACCAGAATTTTTTATGAATAAACAACTCGCTATTATATCGAAACTTTCACATTCACATGAACTTTTACATTTAATATAAACAAACATTCACGACTCTATTGTACGTACACTCATTAGAAACAAAAAGGCTTATTTCAAACAATAAACCGGCGTCCAATTAACGGACATACACACGAGCGCACCCCAGACACTACTGCATATCATAGTACAGGGATGCGAATTAATATTTCGCCAACTTCCATTTTATAAACTGTTATTTTTTATCATAAGATATATTTTTATTATGAAAAAACACGCGTTGAAAGGGCGCATTGTGCATATAACAGCAAAAGACTGCCTAATAAATACGGAAACAGCTGGCGTGGTCATTTTCAGGCTTTGCAAGATAAATCAGCATTATGGCAACACAACATTGCTGGAATGGCACAACAGAAACTGCGGTCCTTCCCATCCGGTGTTCGTCGCAGAAGTGTAGGAATTGCAAAGCCTTTGTGCTTTCGGTGCAGGGTGCATCTGGAGAATGGAAATTCAGTAATGGGTGTGAATTTATTTAATAAAGTTCCGTTCAAAATGAATATGAAGGCGTCCCGTAAAAATGTATGTAAATACACTTTGAATGGTTATAACTTTGATATTTATTGAGATATGATTAGTGTTTATATTCTAAATTAAAGAAGAGAGATGTAGGATCTGTGTATTTACTAAAAAAAATTAAATTGATAATTGTTATGAATCAGAAATTGATCAGGAGATAGAGCGATATAAATTCAAACAACGCAAATTGCATAGTTCGAAATTTGGATGCATTTTGTTTTAATTTTTCCTTTCAACTCGTTAACTATTGCTATTTTTATGATATAAACTTTATTTTTGATGGATTTTCATTTCAAAAAATCTATTAACACGATATTTAGAGAATCTTGGAATTTTATATGATACCTCTAATCTAGGTCCAAATTTTCATCATAAAAATATAATAGAATCGATTTTTCTAACATAATAGAAATAGAAAGGTTTACTATTTTGTCTATAATACACGAATTTTTTTTTTATAGTCTAATATGTGTGCTTAAACACCATCGAATACTCAATTACATCACAATTCACTGAATAAATGTCTATAAAATTACGTGCCGATTACGTGCGAAATTTAATCTATCGATATATTATTTACTATTTTATCTATTCTTAAATTACCTCACATTTTATAGTGTGTATAATTTTGAGACACATATATAATAATAATTAAATTGTATAAGCGCAAAACAGACGTGTTTATACGACTTTTTAAATTGACCAAATATGCTAAGTCGGCTATATAAAAATATAACACCATTGAAATATTCCCATAACGAATGCGAAAAAGTTCGCCAGTAAAGGCGAAGTTCATCCATAAATTAATTCGGCACATTTCCTCCTATGGTTTCCGAAATTATTTATGATAGAGCATAAAGAATCGCAATCAATCCGCACAGTTCGAGGGACGCCTCAATGACCAAACTTTTGAGCCGGGAACTTTCAAACTTTTGATGGAATAACGGATCGTCGTTACGCGGAAGATTTTCCCGTTCCTATAGCGAAAGACACAGAGTATCGCCGTTTAACAGATGTAAAATAAGAAAGCGAGCTTTCGCCGAGAGCGAGACATGAATAAATCATAAAGTCTCTTAATATAAGGAAAATGGTAGGAGGTGAGTTTCGAAGGGCGTCGGAAACTCGAAACTCATAACCAAAACGCGTACCGGAATCGAGTTAGCATAAATTTGTAGCGACTTTTTTTAAATGATCTATTTTTTGTACGAAACTCGGCTTTGGGATGTGTCTTGTATCCCTGGATATGTTCCGGGATATATACCGGGATTAGGGAAGGTTGTGTGTTCCGTGTCCCGATTTAATTCACCCGTTGGGATATAGTTGATTTCTCGGTTTAGCTATATTGTTGCGAGTATTAATTCTAATTTATTTAATAACATTTTGAAGCAGTACATTTTTCAAAGAAATACGCCGTATTGAAGTTCGCCGGTTCAAATTCAGTTTTCTTTTATTCGCGGAGTGCCTAGTAAAAGTTTGCAAGATAAATTCGCCAGATTTCAAAGCTCGAGTTTTTTCGTTGCGCGGAAAGTCGCCATTTCGCAGTGCGCGAAAAGGAGGAAAGTTCTTAAAATTATAAATGACTGCTTTATTACGTTAATTAAGGAATGCGAAACTTTTACGGGCGAAAACACTCGAAAACATTAAGTTTACTTTGTAATCGGACGGAATTATGATTTGTCAGGCGGGCTGTCGCAATTAATTAAAATTCTGCTAAAAGGCAAAAAAAAAATACTCGCCACTTCCATTTTTACTAAACAAATTTGTAGCCCATTCAATTTTTTATTTAATACATACATACATACATACGAACGAAACAAAGAATCTTGCTTTGTCTATGAAATATAACATCTGGTACTTTATAGGCGTCGTCTAACGTACGCGCATCATTTAACGTCTTCTGACAAATATGACAGTTGACGTGTTTTACAACATATTATACTTATGGAAGTCATTTAAATTTCCTTGACACGTCTGATACTCAGTAAAAAATATTTGGAAATTTTGGTACATGAACAAAAAAATTCGCCTCCGCTGTCGTAAAACACGTCAACTGTCATATTTGACAAAAAACATTAAATTATGTACATATACACCATCAGATGTTGCTAAATTTCATAGGCAACAAGATTCTTTGCTTCATTCATGAACAAAGCAAAAAATCTTGCTATTTTTATGAAATTTAGCAACATCTGGTGGTGTACATGCGTTATCTGGTGTAGACGCATCATTTACCGTCTTCTGTCAAATATGACAATCAATTTGCCTTATGATAGTCGTAGTGAACCTTTTTTTGTTCATATGTAAAAATTTCCATATTTTATACCAACTTGGTATTACTAAGTATCAAACGTGTTAAAAAAATGTTAATACCTTCCATAAGAATGTCGTAAGACACCAACTGTCATATTCGACATAGAACGTTAAACGAAGCACCTACACTAAATATCACCTATACACCACCAGATCTTATTAAATTTCACAGAAAAAACAAAATTCTTTGCATCATTCATAGACGAAACGACTACACAAACATAACCCCACACTCAATCAGTTCTAACACGACAAAGACCGAAAATTGCAAAGATCGCGAACTTGTCATCTCAAATAATCCCAACGAACGCACACGATCCAAAGGGAACACATCAAAGGGTCCCCAGGGAAGGCAGCACATGTAAGGGGATACACCCCATGGTACACCATGGCAAAGGCAAATCGGTACGGCCAAGGCGTATCGGAGATTACCCGGCTTTGAGAGGCTCTCCGGCCGGCAGAACCGTGACCGAAAAGTATTTTTCCCGCTCTTTTTGTGTGTTCGTTCCTTTTTTTTGAAATAAAATAAAACGGAATTAGCGTGGCCGTTACGTTCGGGGGTCTTCGTACGTTAACACCGCACGGCGCGAGGCCATTAAGCGTAATTGACCCTCAATTCGAGCGATATTTCACTGTGGAGTTTCGAGATTGGATTAAAGGTCGGCGTCGTATAAATTTCGCCTTTTTTCTGTGTTTTTGCTTTTTGTAATTTAACGAAATAGAATTTTTTTTTTTTGAGGAGTTTCACTCAATTTGTCAGAAATTAAGTCAAACGTTTTATCGAGTATCGATGTTTTTGACTTGTTGAATGTTGAACGTATCAGTTGTATCACATTACACATTTTTTATAAAGTACATTTGGATGGAACTTCCATGCTAATATACTGAACCTTTAATTTTGATATGGTCACTAAATTTTTTTACATAGTAAGTCTCTAGAACGTATCCCCGGTATACTGATTACACCTCATATCGCTAAATTGATAAGTAGAAGAAGTTGATGGAAGTTATTAATTTAGCGATATGAGGTGTAATCAATATACCGGGAATACGTTCTAGAGATTTACTTTGTAGACAAAATGTAGTGACCATATAAAAATTTAAGATAGGTTCAGTATATTAGGATGGAAGTTCTATCCAAATGTACTTATAAGAAATATGTAATGTGGCGCAATTTCACCATGTGAAATCGTCAAAAAACGTCATAAATCTTCATTTAATAACAATAATTGTATAGTGGTCTGATCCGGATCTTACCATTGAGACAATAATATATTATATGTATATTTTTTTACACTGTTAGTGTGAAAAATTATTAGTTTTTTTTCTTGAATCGTGTTATTTCGAAACCTTGTAAAAATAGTTTTGGGTGTATATAGATGTAATTTCATATTTTAATTTAACTATTAAGATTTAAATTTCATAATTTTGCTTCAATTAAAGATTTTATGGTATTGGAAAAGCGTTGCTTGCGATAATATTATTTTACATACAAAAATAACATTAGCTATTTGTAATAACGAAATTGCTTATTTTCTTTATATAAGTAACATCAAAATATTATAAATATTTGATCATTTAAATAAATAAGTAAAATCTTTATAATATTTTCAATATTAAACAACAACAAATATTTAATGAAATACATTATTTATTTATAGAACAAGAATTTTTCGATATGTACAAATTTTTTCAATTTCATCACAACATTGTCATTATTTTCGATATCAAATAATAGCATATTGTATATTCTGTAAAATAAAATAAATAAAAATACGTTTTTCAATACAAACATCATTTTTTCATCTTTGTCACAACATAGCCTTATTGAAATAACGAAATATGCACATAAAATTCAACACAACAAATCAGTTTTTCACATCACAAATTAAAATAAAATAAACCCACACAAAACCATCGCTATCCAAAAATAAAACGTATCAAAATTTCGCTTACCAAAAAATAAAATAAATAACACAACACACAAGGCGAACAAAATGAAGTTTCCTAAATCGTTTTCAGAACACAAACGCGACGCAATTTTTCTCCGACAATGTGTTCGCAGTACCAGCAGTTCACAAACGTCCCACCTTTTCTCCTTTTCAATTAATACGACAAAAACCCGCCCTAACCAAGAAAAATCCCTTTATATACATTATATATTGTGCGGGGGTGCACGATCAAAAGTCGCAATCAACTTCAATAAACCGAAAGGATCATTGACGTGTGTTATCCTTCATTTTTGTAGTAAAAATGAAAGTTATTCCATGTCTATTTTGGAGATATCTGTCATTTATAATACGATTCTATTTATCAAAATAAATTTGATCTTATTTTTATATATAGTAATAATAGATGATTTGATCTGATTGTAGTAATTCTCATCACTGTAGTGATTGAAGCAAATAATGATTCGGATTCTATTTATCGATTCGAATTGAATCACATTTTAATACAACCTGTTGGTATCAATGAATTATATATTAATGAAAATATGAGCCGTTATATTTGAATGTAATGTATATATCTCTATTTTTCTTTGTTTCGATGTATTTAAGTTTTTACGTTTTTCAATTTTTAAAAATTCGTTAATCTGTAATGAATTTGTTATATTTCTATTTTCTGATGTTCTAAATATATTACATCAGATTTAAAAAAAGTTATTAAAATTTTGGATTAAGTATAACTGAAACATTGTTTTCGGAATTTAAAATTAATTATGCCAATTTTATTTATAATAGAATTTATAAAACGTCATATAATATTATGTTTTTTCATAAGAACTCCATTATTTTAAATGCTTTCATTTGAATTCAGCTTGTGTTCAGACACGATGGAATAAACATCTTTGCCAATTTATAAAATAATGAGTTAAGCCTAGATTTATGTTAATGTAATTGTTTTTTTTTGTTGTATTTTTATAATAAACAAAGTATAATATCCCCATGGAATGAACGAAAGACATTGAGAACATTTTTCGCAGATAGCATAAGAAAAGTAACAGTACCATGTATTGATCATACAGAGAAGCTCAACTAAAAATTTTGACGCAGTACAATATAATATTTCCATGAAATATTTTAAGCGAAAGATATCGGGAAAACTTTTCGCAGATAGCATAACAGAAGCGACAGCGCCATCTATCGAACACACATACAAACTAAACTTAAAATTTCTTATTTTTTACAACTTTTATCAATCGAACGTTGCGAGTTTCGATTCTGCACCCTCATGCATTTTTTGCTTCGACCTCAGGTCGATTTATCACCCAGGTCCGTGTTTTATCTCTTACAAGGGCCGGCCCCCTTTCGAGATGATGAATAATGCGGTCGCAATTATGGCCCCCTTCACCAGGGGAGGGGCGTCTTTTATTTCACGTTTTATTCGGGTTTTTTTCGGCGGCGAATGTATATTTTTTCGTTCCTTGTTAAGTGGAGATCGACGGGATTTTTCGACGATGTCGTAATATCGCCGAAAAGGGGTTTCGCGCTGACCGACGTTGACTTTCATAATTGCATTTTTTATTTTGTCCGACTCGCTTTGATGTTTTTCGCAGATGAGTTCTGGAAATGAGATTTTCGTACCGGATAATTTGAATAGCGGATTTTCGGTGATTTTAACTTTTATTACTTTTCGAGCCCATCAATGTTTTTTGTATATTTTATATACAAAAATTTTATTTGATAAAAATATAAATACATTTCATTATAACATCATAATGAAACGAAGGTCTATTCTATAAAATTGTGATAGACCATCACATCATGAAATAAATAGAGCCTTTTCGTATTAGCTTCAATTCGGTTCGAAAGACCGATACAAAGCGGTCAATTGATTCGTATTACTCTCCCGTCTCAGAATTTATTTTTCCGTGTGAATTATCGGCGATCCTCGAAAATCGTTTATTATAAAGAAAATTTTGATACTCGGCAATATTTCAGTCGGTAATACCCCATAAATTTCTCCTAGGCGTAGCAAATTTTCGCGATCCCATTGTATAATGGATGCGGCTAGGCCGGGCCCATCTTTATCGTGTTTATTCACACCGAAAAAGGGAAAGAAAACTTTTTTTTTTCAATTTTCCTTTTTCAAGCCGAAGAAAAGGAACCGCAGTCGCATTTTTCCCTGCTCTGCCCATAAAGCTGGAGGGTGGTCGTAAGAAAATATGGAAGGATTCGTGTCGTATGGTGAACTTTATCAATTCAACTTTGCGCCGTTTTCGTCCTATGCGCAAATATGGAAAGTGTGCAAAGATTCGAAACTTACGAGTCGCATATTACGTCGGTAATATTTTGGAAATATCAAAAGCGGATCGAATATGCGTAACGATAAATATTCGACATGGGGAAAAGCTTTTCGTGTGTGATTTTTTGAAACATATACGTATGTATATTGAAGGTCGGCACGTCATTAGAGCGACTTCAACCCCATTCATCGTAGTTTGGAACAAATAAACAAATTCCAAAACCGATCTCAAACGAATACCCCTTCAACAACATAAAGCCTCACTCATTAAAACGGCAAAAACCGTATCAACTTTCAACGAAACACGGACAGAACCTAACTCGCACCCTTCGGAGGGACGGCATCTTGAGCACCCTTTGTCTCTGTCCAAATACATAACCGACCTTTAAATGAGTAGTACAGGATCAAAATTAACAATTCAAAACCAAAAGAAAAATAATTTTTATATTATTTAATAAATATTTGAGTTTTTTAATGGATTTATTAAAAAATATTTCAATTTTAGAGTGTCAATGAAGTGAATGAAAACCAATTTCCTTTCATTTGGCTATTTCAACCGTTTAGTTTCATTCAATTTTTTTTTCAATCTCATCAATAAATTTCCTTTCAAATGAATGCTGTTTAAAAAAATACATCATCAACTGTTAAAAGAACCATTGAACATAAACGAGAGGGTTTTTATAGTGTCCAAATCGTTTCAATCGATTCGCGCGAGCTTTTCGCACTATTCAAAGCTTCTCAATGCGTTATCAGCTCGATTTGAAAAAAATAACTCATTTTGATTCAACAGTCCTTCGTCATTTACACGCAGACAAACGTCCAAGCCCACAAACACGATTGCAAAACAAAGGCAATCCCGAATAGTGTGTAGGAAGCCGCAAACGGTCTTTTGGTAAGGGCAAAAGAGCGCGTGTCGTTGACGCGACCCAGTTCGTCCTTTTCCCTTTGCGAAAAGCCTGCCGTTGACTGATACCGGAAAATTTCGCCGACTTTCCCTATATTTGCCCGTTTTAATTTGGCGACGAGCTTTCGGGGACACCAACAACGTCTTTCGCGTGTCATCGAGTCGAGATATGTGCGCAATTTTCGAATTCGCAACGAGAAATGTTGTCGATTTTAATACCCCGTTTGTGTATAAACGAACGAGTTGTTTTCCATTTGTTTCTATACGGATGTGATCCATCATTAATCATTCCTGTGTAAAAAGAGATTACCGAAAGACAAAGAAACACAAGAGTGACATTTTGTACAAAAAAAAATGTATAGAAAAATACAAGTTCGGTAAAAAGCCCAACTTGACCCTATGGAATTTAATTTCGCCGTCGCCAAAGGGCCCATGGTTTTAATTAATGCCGCGAAGAAAACAAGAATATCAACAAAATGCGAAAGCGTCATCTTTGAAGGACAACATCGTATTTGTTTTGCTCGGATTTTATTCAAATCAGCGAAGACATTGCTTTTCCGAGCGCGAAAATCAATAGGCGCAATAAAGCTGCGAAAACAAGAAGACTACGAAGATGGAGAATGTGATGTTTGCCTAGTTTCGCTATGATATATATTCGTAGACGTGTTCCCATTTGATATTTTCAATTTTTCGTATCGGTAGTAAAAAGGATATCGCTGGAAATGGATGGAAATATGAATATTGATCCGCCCATTCGGGTTAAATGTAAAGTAAAAGATAATGTGTAGTTTGTAGATTAAATTGAGCGTAATACATAATAGTTTTGTATTAAAATTTATTCTGAAATACAATATTGAATGCTCTTTAATGAAAATGTAATTACAATCCTTTTGTGTTTGTTAATGTTGATTAACGACGCGTCAAAATTAATACACGTGTAAAACATTACGTTAAACCATTGTTCAATTCATTGTCCCAAATTAGAGTCATGCGAATGAGTCAAAGATTAAACGATATAATTTGAGATAACGTATCCATTTCATAAAACATACATGCAATATAAATTTGAAAAAAAAATTCCACTATATAATGTTTTTGAAAAAAATATTGTTTTTCTTATGTAAAGTTTATATTTTTTTATTTGTAAAATATTAAAATGAATATCTTAATTATGTATTAATGAAATGTTTATTTATAGAAATCGTTCTTACCTGGAAATATTTTATAGGTTAAGTTTGGAAAATCATGCATTTTCCAAAACAAAATATAACAAATGACATAAAACGACATCAAAAGATCATTTTCTTCTACAAAAAAAAAATCAACATACCTTTTTTCCGCGGAAACCATCTTCACCCCACCACCGAAACGTCATCGTAGAATCAGAAGAACCGTAACCAGCCAAATACGATAAAAAAAACGACAATTACATCACGCAACGTCACACCGGCCGCAATAGGTACAAACTACGAACACGTCACGAGCGAGCTACGCCCGGGAAAATCGATCATGCCGGATCGATTTTCCCGGTGTGTACGCACATAGGCGCACACTTAACGCCCGGGGGGGTGGGCGGGGGGTAAAACGGTCACGTGGCCGCCTGGGCGAGGGGCGGGCGCGCGGGCGGGGAAAATCAGGTGGGAAAATCGCGTGGGGAAAGCGCGCGTCGGGAAAATCGCGTCGGGTCGGAAAAGCGCCGCCTTTCCCGGCCAAGGCTCGCTCGCAGACTAACCGGCGTCGGCGTCGGAGCCTGCAACAGGGACGGATAGATTTTCCGGACATACGGTCGTCTTTTTCGGGCGCAGCTACTTCGCGTGTGTGTGTGCGCGCCCGTTTCGGTACGCTTTTCCGACGTGTGCGTTTTGTTGTTGTCCTGCGATGTTTGGATCTTTGTGAGGGGTCGATTTTTGATTGTTTTGGTCGATGGAAATGTGAAGTTTTCAATTTTTTTGGAACGTTTCGATTATTCGAATTTATAAATATGATGCTAATTTTTCAGTGTTGATGGTATCTTACAATATTTGGATTCTTAGAGAGGATCGATTTTTGTTTGTTTTAGTCGATGAAAATGTGAAGTTTTCAATTTTTTTGGAACGTTTCGATTATTCGAATTTAAAAATATATGATGCTAATATTTCAGGGTTGATGGTATCTTACAATGTTTAAATTCTTATAGAAGATCGATTTTGTTTGTTTTGGCCGTAGGAAAAGAAGGGTTTTCAATTTTTTTTTTTGGAACAATTCGATTATTCTAATTTAAAAATATTATGCTAATTTTTCAGTATTGATGTTATCTTACAATGTTTGGATTCTTATAGAGGATCGATTTTCATTTATTTTGGTCATTGAAAATGAGAAGGTTTTATTTTTTTTTGGAACGTTTCGATTATTCGAATTTAAAAATATATGATGGTAATATTTTATTGATGTTATCTTGCAACGTTTTAATTCTTATAGAAGATCGATTTTGTTTGTTTTGGTCGTTGGAAAAGAATGGGTTTTAATTCTTTTTGGAATGTTTTGATTATTCTAATTTAAAAATATGATGCTAATTTTCCAGTGTTGATGTTATCTTACAATGTTTGCATTCTTATAGAGGATCAATTTTCATTTATTTTGGTCATTGAAAATGAGAAGGTTTTAATTTTTTGTGGAACGTTTCGATTATTTGAATTTAAAAATATACATATGATGCTAATTTTTTTATTGATGTTATCTTGCAACGTTTTAATTCTTATGGGGATCTTTTTTTGTTTATTTTTTCTTTTACAGTATATTTTTTTTTATTATCAGAACGTTTCAATTAACTTATAAATATAATGCAAACTTTGTTATATTTTTCCGACGTGTATGTACTTTTTTGTCCTGCGATGTTTGGATCCTTGTGTGGGATCGATTTTTGTATGTTTTGGTCGTTGGAAATGAGGTATTAATTTATTTTGGAACGTTATGATTATTCGATTTTTATAATATGATGCTGATTTTTCAGTGAAATTTTTTGTTGATGTTATCTTGCAATGTTTGAATTCTTAAGGAGGATCGATTTTTGTTTATTATTTTTCTTGTATACTTTTTTGTTATTTGAACATTCCAATTAGTCTAGAAATATAATGCGAGCTTTGTTTATTTTTCCGACGTGTATGTACTTTGTTATCCTGTGATTTTTGGATCCTTATATGAAAACAATTTTCATTTATAAATTTAAATATACAGAGAATTTAATTTTGGATAGATTTTATAAAATTGACTTTACATTTATTTTTATGTTTCAAGTAATTTTTTATAATATTGTATTATATAAATATTTTTTTTAAATCTCTCAAAACTCTTCATTATTATTCAATTTTATTTTTTTTAATAAATTTTTACTTTTCCGTTTTTTTTTCACATTATCTTGTCATGTTCATATTTAATGTTCCATTAGATGCCACGTTTTAATATTTTCTTTTGATATCGCAAAATATTAATATAATATACTCTCATTTCCGTTATATAACGCAATTTCTTGAAAAAATTAGAAATATGGAATCAAAAAAAATGTATTTTTTTAATACTTACTTAATGGCTCTAAAATATATTTTTGATTGTTTTATTAACTATTTTTTAACCATTATATGTAACCTCATGCAGCTTTATAAAAAAAATATAAAAAAAAAATATAAATGACCATAATAATGTTTACAAAGACCTTTTTAACAAAAAACTCGCATATTTATCAAAAAAAAAAATTTTATGATCGCATAAATAAATGATCCGTTTATATTTTTAAATGCACAACACAAAATTACATAGTATAAATATACTTTTATAAAATCTGTATCACAATCGACATTTTTCAACAACTTATCCGATAACAATACAAAACCGAACGAAACCCGTCGCGGTCAACCGTTTTCCCGGAAACTCGTATCTGTTTCTCGCATTTCCCTTATATTTTCTAATTTTCCGGCGACTTTTCCTCTTTCGTTTTCCCGGTGCGCTCATAATAAAGCACACACACACACGTTCGCGTACACTTTGTGCGTGTCTATACGGAAAAACGAAACGAAAATATCCACGGAGCGGAAAATTTCCAGTAGAAATTCGATTTTACGCAATGGGGGCGTTTAGCAAATAAGCGTCGGCGTGTCGTAACGGCCTTAAATGTTTACGCAATCGTTTATTCGTTATTTTTTCCCCATCGTTCGATGAATTTAATCAGTATTCGGGGGTTGATCGATGCGTTTGACGTTTCTTTATACTTGCTTATGTATGTCGTGGAACTAAACAAGAAAAATAATTATTGACGGTTGTTAAAACAACACGTTTTTCTATTTATACAGTTTATGGATGTCACTGAAATATATATTTATAATATTGATGATATTTAATTTAATGTGCTAAAATGTTTCAATATTTTTCTCAGAGATGGAAAAGTCATCAAAAGTCGTTCAAAACTTCATAAAGATAGCCAAAAGTAAATAAATAGCTACTTCGGAGACATTTTAAAAATATTCTTCTTATAGATGAATTTTCGTGTCATAAATGATCATATTATCAATTTATTAAATTTATAAATTTATTTTTATTTAAAGTAACTTAAATAAAAAGTGTTTTAAATTTTGATGAAATATCGATCTATTAAAAAAAATTATATTGAAAATTAATAGATGTCGTCGAAAGATGAATTTTATAGTTCTAACAGTCTAATTTTTTTTTTTCGATTAAAGAAAATTAATAAATAAATAATTTTCGATCAATAATTTTCAAACATTGTGAATGTTTTTTAAACCAAATAGTTTTTTCTTTAACGGTTACAAAGATAAGGATTTATACTCGTATGTTACATCCGCACAAACAAGATAAAATTCAACTTATAATCGTTTTATTTTTTTAATATTGAAACAGTCGATTTGAAATATTTTCAAAACCCAAAACTATTCAATTTGAAACTGCAAACTTATATTCATATTTACTCGAAAAATTTTTAAATCTTTCTAAATTTTTAATGAAATACAAATTCCAAATAAGATAAAATTTAACTCCTAACCGTATTTAAAAAAAAATCTAAAACGTTAATTTTTGTAAAATATTTCCAATAACTATTCTAATTGAAACTACCCTGTATTCATATCCACCCGAAAATCTCGAATCCTAAATTTTAATGAAACACAGATCGCAAACATACGATAAAGCTCATAAAATTTCAACCTTCACCATAACCATTTTATACCTGCACATCAACCCCAAAACGCGAATATTCAACAAACCCACTCGCCAACCGGCCAACTCGCCACGAAACTCGACAAAGTCGACCTCGCAAATTTAACGATCGACAAATTCGACAAAACACACGGCTCGAAACCGCCTCGGGTCCGTATCTTAACTGCTCGCTCCTACAAAAACGGGGGTCCGATAATATCCGACAGGCCGAAAGGTCGCCTTTTCATTAGCGCGTTTTGTGTCGCCGACGTTTTGCTCTTTAAGTATCAACACGACCTGGCCGGGGAAAATTTAAGGGCTTCCGCGGCTGGAAAAGGGAAAATGTCGGGGGAAAACTTCGCGAAGAGGTGAAAAGTTCGCGCGAGCCCTTTAACTTGATGGGGAGGGTGAGGGGAGCTTTTGGTGTGTGTGTGTTGATTAAAATGCATCAAACAATGCATGTTCATTATTGATGGGTGTATTTGCATAAAATGGTGTTTGATGAAGTAAATTATAATATAATATATGCTATGGTAGAGTTTTGACGCATAGAGACGCACATATAGTATTATATAATACCGCTGTGATCAAATTAAAACCGAAAAGAAGTTTTCTTTCCAAGATAATAGATATTCTTCAGTTTTCTGATGAGTCAATTCTAGAGACTAAGATTGCGAAGTATCTTTGTGCAGAGTGCATTTTGTTTCTGAGATATAATCGATTTTATTGTTACGCATTTTTAACCTCTGCGATTACGAATACGAACTGCGCGTTTATGTTTAGTTTTGCTTCAAATTGAAAAACAAAAACATTGAACAGAAATTATTGACTAGATTTATAGCAATGAAACAATGAGTCATAATAAATTTTTCGAATAATATTTTTGATATAAAAATAGTTAAATCTCAATCAAGACCAAAAAAACGAGAAGTTCCTATACCAGTACAAAAGTTTCGAAGCATTACAAAAACTCAAAAAATTGTTTATGAACATTGATGTTCATTGAAATAATCTTTAATAATAAAATATTTTCATATGATTAGAAAATCATTTTAAGCCGTTTTTTATCTCAAAACAACAATCTGGGCATGTATTGTATTGCAATAAAATTCGTTCACCAATAACTGATTAAAGATCTGTATCAAAAAGTCGAAAGACGCTTGATTTTCATATTGAAAATAATTTCAAATGATAAAATATATAAGTATGGATATAATTATGAATCTCAACACTATAAAATGCCATAGATGTTGTGTTTTTTTTAATATCAAACAGAATTTAGTGTTCGCGTGCCATTTGTTTTTACAATTGCAGAAGTTGAAAATGCGCATCGACAAAATCGGTTATATCTCAAAAACAAATACACTGTGCACAAATTTTTTTTCCAATCTAAGTTTCTAGAATCGACTCAATATAAAACTGAAGAGAATAATCTGCAATACTTATTATCTTGTAAATAAAACTCCTATCCAATTTTAAGTTGATCACCACTCGTATGTATATTCGGACATATTATATGTTGGACAAATATGAAATTATCTTATCTTGTCCAGTATGCTTTTGTTGTGTAATACATCAAATGAACCTTTTCCGGATAAAAGGGAATTAATCCTGAAAAGCTCGTACATATTTTTGTACCGAACGTTGCGTCATACTAATTGCATAATTAAAGACTTTGTGCGGACAGAATAAACGGATGAGTATAAAGGAAACAGGGTAAAGATATTACGTTCCTTTATTATAATATCAATACATTTTATGAAACACGTTTCATTGATATATTTTCAAAAATTATCTACCCCATCCTAGCTTCACTTAGCTTATCGATAACCGTTAGTTCCGTCCAATATTTACACAGCTTTTCAAATATTATATTTTCACATCATATTTACTTTTAAAATTTATATCAAATAACGATTTTTTTTAACGTTTTTATATCACCCCTACGTACTCAAAGCGTTTCGTTCAATACAGCCGAGTCATTTGGCGGTAAAAAAAGACCTCGGGCACTTTGCGAAGTGTCAGTTTTAATTAGAGTCGCGAAATCCTAGTGCTGTTAATTTGCAAAAGTATCTGCCCGTCAAAGTGCCCGGGAAAACGGTTCGAAAACACCATCCCTAAATCCTGCGACGTTCACAGGATCCCTGAGGATCAATTACGTTTTCGCCGAATTTGGTGGAATTTTCGCAAACGACAAATATGACACGATCTTCGGTCAAATGATTCGACGAGTTTTTGCAGTGAAAAAACAGTTAAATTATTACGTCAATCTTCCTTTCATATAATATAAATCTATATAATATAGTTGTTATTGAAATTATATAATAGTGTTCATTGAATTCTACGGTTATTTTCAAGTTATTTGTGTAATGATATTTTTATCGTTCGACAAACAAGTATATTTTTAAGTAATAGTTGATAGTCAATAACCTTTTTTTATTAATGTGTGAAAGATAAATATTAACGTCCGTTTCAAGATTGTTGATAGTATTTATCGATATAGACGTTAAAATTGAAAAATTTTCTAAGAATTGAACCAATCAAAAGTCAATATGATAAAGGCCGTTAAACGAAAATTGACATATTGACACTTTAAAGACTTCTATACGTACCAAATAATCAGAAATAAAAAAAGATTTCCAGAATTGCTGAATCAATACAAACAAATACATATGAAAACATCGATCGATCCAAACGTTACATAAACCCCTTCATCGAAAACAACCAACACGTCCCAAATGAAAGGAGTTCTTTTAGGGTCCATTTTAAACCTTGAAAGGAAACCATCAAAAACGTTAACAGCCGCAGCTGACAAACAAAACCGCTTAACAAAATGAAAAAGTGAAAGACGCACAACACGACTAACCTTTCCCATCGTTAAACACTTTATCTTGAGGATGTAAACCCTTCCACCTTTTCGCTTCATCTATCTAGATTACGAGCCCTTCTGCGTGACGCTGTCCTTCCTCGAAAAAACCTACTTCGACCCACCCCTTATGGGCACATACACACGCGATGAATATACGCACATCCCCATATTTATTTATTTGCTTTCGCGTATATTTATGTGAAAACTTCACGGCCAATTGCGCAAGATAAATGCGCGCGCTTAGAAGTGAGCAGTCAAAGTGCGGAGGCGAATTCGTAAAAATTTATTATGGCCGCTTTGCGTGTCGGCGAATTATGAATGTGTTTCGTGTGTTCAGCAGTGTGTATGTGCGGAATTCGGGGGTGAAGTCGGCTAGTTTGGGGATGAATGGGTGTAGAATTGTATCTTTGTGGCGTTATCGTTATGTGAAATGGTTTGAAGTTGAGTGAGATATGACGCAGTCAGTGAATGGATGTTGTGGATTGATATGATTGATTGAAGGGTGGTTTTTAGTATTTGAACTCATTAAGTATTCAATTGAATGATGTCTGGTGGGGTTGGTTTGAAGTTAAGTAAAAAATAGCGCAATTAATGTATGGATGTTATGGGGTAATAATTGACTGATGCGATTAAGAGATGGTTTTTAGTATTCGAACTCATTAAATACTCAGTCGAATGATGTTTTGTGGAACGGGTTTGAAGTCAAGTAAAAAAAGAGTCAATGAATAGATGCAATAGTATTGATATAATTGATTGAAGGATGGTTTTTATTATTTAAACACATTAAATATTCAATTGAATAATATCTTGTGTAATGAATTTGAAGCTCAGTAAGAAATAATTAACAAAGTCGGTAATGGTACTGATATAACTGATTGAAGCATAGTTTTTAGTACAATATTTGAATTCATTAAATATTCAATTAAATAATGTTTTGTGGAATGGGTTTGAAAAAAATAGCTCAAAGGATAATGGGGTAATGATAATATATGTAGTTTAAGATGATTTAAGAAGAAATGGATTTTAGTATTGAAATTTATCTTATGTAACAAAAAAAATTGAATTTGATCAAAAAGCTTAATCTTACATATGGATATAAATGACAATGATTTATCTTCAAATATAAAACAATAACTATCAAATACTATCCTTAATTTAATTCTGTACAATAAAAATAAATTTATCAAACAATTATCCAATATTAAAACCATCCTTATTCGAAATACAAACGATACACATTATTAAACACAATAAATTAATACATATTATCACATATCAATGTAAATATATGCAAACGACAAAATTACCAGATTTTCCCTATAAATAGTACGGGGTATGAGCAATTTAGCGTATATAATTTTGTGTAATATGATGCGAGGCGGTTTGCGGTTTCGAAAGCCTACGATGCATAAATTTTCAGACGGGTCTGTAGATGACACGTAAAGCAAACACTCTTTAAAGCACAGCACATTAACTCGCATTTGAATTAAATATCAACGGATCGTCGGAATACGGTCTGATTCAATTGTATATTAAATCTTTAATTAATTCGAACACATGTATACCATCTAATAACAGATTTTTGTTGGATATCAAAGTGTAAACCGATTCCGAAAAGGAATCTATGAATATTCTATGTATTATATGTGTTTTGAAAACTGGAATCAGCGCGAACGAGAAAATTCACACGTTACACTTTGTAATAAAACCGAAATGCGGAGTATAAGAAAGTTAAAATGGGTTAAACGGGTCAATTTAAATGCAAAACTCCGTTCGAATCCTTATAATACTCGGCATGTATACGAATACAATGAAATCGTAATGGTTTAAAAAGCTCCAAATTCACATAAACGAGAATGCTTTGTATTACGGATGAAGTACGCAAACAAAAATGATTTGAATTTATTAAAATTATATTTTGTTTGCGGCGTTTTGAATTTGTATGATGGCTTGTTATGAAGATAATTGAAAAATAATAAAACGATGGTTAAAATATTATGATTGAATGATTAAATACTCAGTATTAGGATTTAATATGCCTTGTTTGAAGCAAAATCTCAGTAAAGTAAAAAAAATAACACACATTTTCAAGAATTGCAACGTTCAAAATAAGTTTCAAACATGAATAATTTAATTCATCACTTTTTTATAAGTCAATATTAAGGAATTCCAAGTTGCTTAGTTTAGGTACAGTTCAAAACCTTTGATTTCGACAAATTCAAATCTTTATTGTTCATTGTTCGTTCTGTTATTCAATTTTCAACAATTTTTGAGAATATATTATAGTATATGAAAGACAATAATAATACCATTAAATATAGAAAATCAATTATAAGGAGTTCCAAGTTGCTTGGTTTTAGTTCGGTTCAAAACCTCTAATTTCAGCCAGTTCAAATCATCATTATTCACTCAGTTATTCAATTTTCAAAATATTTCGTGAAAATAATACATAAATAATATCATTCAATATAAAACAGTCAATAATAATATACATGAACGAAACGACTTCGTACAATATAAAAAAAAAGCTTTAAAAACGAATCTTCCCCTCATCCACATTTAACCCACTATCTCCTTTTACGTATAACACAAACGACGCCACATTTCGACACCATCAAATCCTCCTAAAAACAAACCCACAGAACTTTCAAATCGTTCGAAATTTTTACCATTAAATCACCAGGTCGTCGAAGTCGACCACAACGACCGAACCGAACAATTCATACGGTGGAAAATTCGCCCAAACTGACACAATAGAAAGCCTACACAACGACGGAAGGTTCGCCAAAGTTTCGAACGTGTCCATAAAACTTCATTAAACGATCGGGTTACGTTGCCGGGTTGCTGAAATAAATTGCTGATACGGAAAACCGTGAAGGGACCGCCTAATAACGAGGTATAACAGTGGCGTTTGATTAAGCGCTGACTGTTGGACTTTTCACGGACGTCCCATGTCGGCGTCGAGTTATTACAGTTTGAACAGTTCTGGTTTTAACTTTTTAGGATGGTTTTTAGATTAGTTGTGGAAAAACATGAGGATTTTCTGGTGAAAACTCGGCAAGATTTGAAAATGTTTCTCATGTACAAAATAAATTTTTATACATTTTGAATGATTGTAACTTTGAAATTTATTGAGAAATGATTAATGTTAAAACTCTTAATTGAAGAAGAGAGATGTAGAATTTGTATAATTGATATAATTTTTTAAGTTGATAAGCGTTTTGGATCAGAAATTGTTTAGAAGGTAGAGCAATGAAAATTCTAACAACGCATTTTGCATAGTTCAAAATTCGAGTGAATTTTCTTTTAATTTTTGCTTTTAACTCGTTAACTATTGTTACTTTTGAATCAAAAAAATTACTATCGATAATTTTCATCAAAAAGATTTAGAAATTTGAATTTGAATTGAATTTGAATCCTGGAATTTTATATGATACCTAAGTCCATCTAAGTTCAAATTTTCGTCATAAGAGAAATAAAAATCGATTTTTCTAACATGATAGAAATAGAATGGTTTGCTGTATTGTCTATAATTAAAGAATTTTCTTTTTGTAGTCCAATATTTGTGTTTGAATGCCATTGAGTGCTCAATCATAGAATTTTTAATAAATTTTTATGAAATTACGCGTCAGTTCTTGGAAAACTGCTTCTTTTCATCGGCTTGTAGAAATTTAGTCTTTTGTTGTTATTTACAAACTCTCTCACAAAAAATTATTCGTTTTTAAATCGTTTCAAATTTTAATAACAATAAATTTGATATATGTATTTGTTAGAATTTTTTGCCTATAAATGAGATTTTCATAGTTCCAGTATCATTTTACTACAAATTTATTTATTCAAAATATTAAACTGACTTAATTCAAATTCCTTGATTTAAAGTTAGTTTTGATAAAAAAAATTATGAAAGTTACGAACTTTCAAAGTGCGTTTATATTTTATCGAGACAGCCATATGACCCAAAATTGATTTTAATCTAGAAAATATTTAAAAAAAACATCAAATACAACGATTACATTGTAACATATCGAATATACACACTTAAACATAGTCTGTGGGAATGGTAAATATCGTTTTTACGTTTCAACAATCGCGCGAGTTGTGCAAACGGCGCCTAGACGCGATCAATATTTTAATGTTTATTTAGGCTTTTATGTCAATATAGTGAAGGCGATTATTTCAAATATTGTACTTCGGGGAATGTGTGGAAAAAAATTAAATAACGTATAACATCACGTAGGCACTCCATGTGAATGCCTCGCAGTATATCTTTGTTGATTTAAGGAGAAAGATAAGAAATGGTATCTGTATATAAACCGAGTGTCGAGTTGGAGATGTTCATTCTTATCGTACATCTTGAATTGTGACATTGAAATAAATCGGTTGGTATTGTTTTTATTTTGAATATTTTTTGGTATTAACTATAATGTCTTTTCAAAATTGTTCAAAAAAAATCTTAATTATATATTTTTTCTTTTTTTGATTCTATCAATTGATAAGAATAATATAAGCTTTATGGAGTCATGCATTATTCAAATGAATGTATTTCATAATAAAATCATTAATGAAAGCATATTTTTATTTTACAGAACTTCTGCTAATGGAGGGAAGACTTAATGAACCACCACCCATTGTGAGTAAACATTTATCTTGACTAGACTGTTTTATGTGTCTTTAATAAATAAAAACAGCGCATTATACTAGTTTTATGATCACATTAAAGGTGTTTTTTATATGAAATATTTTATTTTGTTTCAGGTAAAAATTTGAAATGAAAATGCAACCGAATTCGTCGACGTTGTATAACCATCAAATAATTCGAGTTAGAACTTTGACAAAAGTTTAATATCAACAATAAATCGCTTTTTAGTTTTCATTGCACAATTAAAAATCTTATATCACTTTAAAATTTTGATTTTTTTTTAGTAAGTTGTACTTACTGAAATAGAAAAATCATGTCGTTCAATTTAAAATAAGAAGTTTTCGAAAATCTATATTGATATACGAAAAACATTACGGAGCTAGACCAGTGGTTCTCACGTGAAATTTCACTGTGGCCGCATTATAAAAATCACCGGTCCTATGAAAATGTCTCGTGGCCGCACCAAATCTGATAAAAATAGCAGTTGTATTTATTAAAAAAATGGATTAACTTATAAGTTTATATTCAATAAAATACATTATTTAAACATTTATTTATTTATTTATTTATCTATAAGAAAACAAAGAGTGCTTATAACTAGAGATAACATAAAAAGAAATAAGAAAGAGAACAAAACAAAAAAACACCAATTACGTGTTTTCGCAAATAAACAGAATTATAGCTAGTTAAAAAATAAAAAGGTTGAATAAGTAAAAATGGAAATACATATAGAAAATATAAAAAATGAGAAACCTCAAAGAATATGTAAAATGAGAAAATTAAAATGAAATGAAAATCAGAAAAAAAAGAACCTATGCTGACATATACATATATATATAACATATTGGTATTTATTTATTTATTTATTTATTTATTTATTTAAAAGTAATACAAATGGACATTGTTCAACAGTTCTCTCTTCCAATGCAAGTCGCATCGCCGCTTCTAAGTTTACATCTGTCAGCTGCTTTGGATATTTATTTTTTATAAAGTGCATCACACTGAATGATCTTTCACAGTATACAGTTGTAGGAAAAATCGTCAAAAATTAATAAAGCAATTGTTGCTAATTCTTTATATGTATTGACTTGATTCATGATCAACCTATAACTCCGACCAAAATTTTTTAACAGTATTATTATTAAAACGGTCTTTAATTACTTGATCATGACTGATTTCTAATAATGCATATTTTTACGTTAGCCCAGTTAATTAATTTGAATAATGAAAATGATATTAATCTTTTTTGTAGTGCTATAAAATTTTCATTTTTCATCATCTGAAAAGGGGAAGATATAAAAGTGACATTTTTAAAAATTCAATTCTTCGAACCTTTTATCAAGTTCCAGATTTAAGGATTGAAGACACTGTATTATTTTATGCTTTAATTTTAATTTAGAATTAGTGTCTGCCAAGTTATCTAGGAAATCACTAACAGATGATAGAATGGAAAAATTGACATTTTCAATTTCTGTCATAAGGCTTTTTACGGTGTTTTTTAATTTATCTACGATTAACACTGTTTCTACTATTGTCAAGTTGCTTTTTTGTAGTTGTTTATTGAATGAACTAATACGTGGCAAAAAATCCTTCAGGAATAAAATTGACCCTTTTACATAATTACTTTGAAGTTTCTCACTTAAATCTTTATGTTTTAAATTATTTTATGTTTTTAATTATTTTAAATTATTTTATTGTTTTATCGGTCAAAGCAGATATAACGTAATCATTCAATTCATAAAGGCGTTGAACACTACTATCAAAACTTAGTCATCTAACGTTGTTGTGATTGAGTAATACATTGTGTTTTTCGTTGTTGATTTCACAAATAGATCTAAACATGTTCGACAATTTACTACTGGTATTAATTGCATTTAATACTTTTCTCACTGTTAATTCCACATCTTCCATGCATTTAATAACAGCTTTGCTAACTAACACTTCTTGATGCACAATACAATGCATACGAAATATTTCATTTTCAGAGTCTTCGTTGAACAAATTCAATACGCCCTTTCTTTCGCTCTTCATAACCGCAGCTCTATCAGCAGTTACAGCACACAAGTTGTGCGTTGATAGTTTAACTTTATCATGTCCGCTTTGATAGCATTATAAATATTAATTGCATTCGGACGGTCTGTCAATGAAGTCTGGCACAATAATTTTTCAACAAATTCACTTTTGTCAACGTCGAAATATCTTGCAAATACTAAAATTTGGTTAGTTTTTGTCACATCATTACTTTCGTCCAAACATAAACTATAAAATGGGCTTTTATTGAGTGATCTGCTTATTTCAAGTCCTATGAAATTTCCTATTTCGTTAATTCATTTGTAAAAATACATTTTTTTTTATTTCAACTGTTGGTGGCCGCAGCAAAATCCTCTGGTGGCCGCATGCGGCCACCGTGGCCGCATTTGAGAACCACTGAGCTAGACACATTAAAACGATTGAGGTCTTTTTGACAAACTTTTGTGATATTTAAATGACATCTAATTATCGCGAATACTGTATATAATATATTAATAATTATAATGATAAAATAGAATATTGCATTTTTTTTTTCAAAAAATACCTCCCATAATCACAATCCTCATTCTGACTATTCAATAGATAAACTAAACGAAACTTAAAGTATAATAATTTAGAAATATATTAAACTTTAGCACTTTAATTTAAGAAATTTAAGAATCAGCTAAAAAGTGAAAAACACATTATTTTTCATTGGTGAGTTCTGTAGCGAATGGGATAAACTTTTAGAATAAACTGATTTTTATACACAATCAAAGCATACATTTCAAATTTCTAGAAAACACCATTCCAATCAATAAACTTGTTTTTAACACAAACTTGCATATCATAAAAAAACACCGAGATTATTTACAAAACGTAAATCTCATAAAAGAGTTTTAAAATCAATATAAGATCGTCTCAAGCGTTTAAAGAAATAGCAATCTCAGCCTCAAAGAAACGCCTTTCCATTAAACCACATCTCGAATGGAAAAATGAGAATTCCTCGGATTCCTCGACACCTTTTCGCCGTTATTTCTTTGGATCCGCAATGCACCTGGATGCGCCAAGAATTGCAATGTAATAAGACTCTACTAAACTACATCCACCAATTTATTCTACAACCTTAAAAAATATATATTTAAACTTTCATTTAAAACTTAAATTGAAATTTTAACAGATTCTGATATAATATTGGAATATTCAAATAAAAATGATAGATCATTGATCTCGTTTTGAAAATCATCACTCAGTTTTAATTCAAACTCGCGAATTTTCTCGTCGGAAAAATCTCGCGCGGAAAATTAGGTTTTACGCACGCTCATTAAGCGGCTCGCGTCGTAAATTCTAATTAGCTTTATTAACTTTATCAAATTTTAGCGAGTTGTGTGATGTTCGGTGATATATGAGATTGTGTTTATCGTAGTCAAAACGTGCTTGGCGCCTAAAATATTATCTCTTTAATTGAAATGTTCGAAGTTCGCTTCGCTAATGTTTCCGTTTTATTTAGAAATCTATGTGAACGTGTACATGAGGCTCAATTATACTAAACGGATAGTTTTAGAATATGTTTTTAGCAATATATATGTTACTCTTCGTATATGAAATTGTTACGTTTGTACAGTGGAATAGTGTTTTGTTTATATTTTTGTCAAGCTTTAAACTTTTTTCCTTTTCATCATATTCATTTCCTTACCGCTTCCTATTCATCATCTTGAAAGTATCAGTGGTTAAGTAAAGTTTGATTTTTTTAGTTTTATACTCTAATTGTTAATTAAATCTTAATTAATGTTTCATAAGTTGGAAAAAAGGTAAAAAAAAAAGTTAAAATTTCAAACAATGAAGGCGTTTAGTTTTAAAAACATCAACGAAACACAAAGCATCTTCCTACTATATATAGTTCACATATGATACAAAAAAATTTATATACTGTATTTTTCTTTAACCGGATCGTTGAAAAATGAAAACAATCAACTAAACACAGTAAGAATAAATCTGCAGAAAGAACGACACGTTTCATAATCAAATAAAAAGCGCAAAGGCAAATTTTACGGCGGAATGAAGTTTTTTAATCAAGAAAGTTGTTTTAATTAAATTTTTTAAACAAACAATCTTACTACAACGCAACATTTTCTCCATTTGAGTTCGCGCAACGTATACAAGAATTCAAATCAAGATAATCCCAAATGATATAAAACGCGCAAAAATTATCCATTCCCTTCAACTTTTCATTTAAAAAATATCAAAAATAAACCAACCATATTCACAAAAATTGATTTTTCGAACGGAAAATTCGCACACGCTCGTTTTTCCGCATGAAAACGTGAAACAAATACGAAAACAACCCGGAGCAAGCATCCCATGAATCCTTCAGATTGCATCCAAACTGCATCTATTAAACAATAAATGTGCACGTAATTGCATTCACAAAGGTCCAAATTGATGGAGGATCGCGATCGGCGTGACCGGGCCCGTTTGTTTTCCCGGGAAAACCGTCCCGGGAATAAATTCCCGCGCACTTCTCCAGCAATCAATTAGCAGATTTAGTTCCGTACACCGACCGATGCAAATGTTTTAATCGAATGCGAACAACGCTCACGTGTATTTATATGGGGAAAGTGTGTTGGTTTCGTTGTGTTTTGTTTTATTTAAATAATATATTGTGCAATTTATATGGTTATTATAGAACGTATCAGTTTGTGTGCCGTTTAAGATCATTTTGAAAAAAAAATTATAAATATTTGATTCATTCAAAGTTAAAATATCAATGTCAAATAAAAAATATTGATAATATCAAAAATACCTTGTTTTATTATGGATCAATATCATTATAATTGTGGGATAAGATCTTTTTAACGCAATCAAGAGTTCAAAAGTATTTTCACATTTATTTAACTAATTGTAAGTAAATATATGTATTTTGAAATGTATCGATAAAGAGAAGAAAATTTTTAAATAGTTAAATATGTATAGAAAATATTATTAATCATATCCATTTATTGATTATGCAAAATGTAATTTATCTTTAACGATCAATAAGAATCTTTTGTATTTGAAAATATTAAAAGATTAACTTTTTGAGGCATAGGAATTTAGATAAAAGCTTAAATTGCTCAGAAATTTTATCCTCATAAAATTTAACAAAGTAGGATTATTTTGATTACTAAGAAATTAAAATTATATATAATATAAATTGTTATAAGTATTTATAAGTATTGACTTATATCTTTTCAATTAAATAGGCACATACTTCAAGTTTAAGATAAACAATATAACAACAAAAAACTACAACATTTCATTCATTTGTGAAATATTAAACAATTAACGTAAGTGGAACTCAACGTAAACCATCTCGATTAAATTTATTTTCATTTTCCTAGAAGGAATATTTTTCATAGCACCGTATAAAGCTAAATACCAAAAAGATGGAACATTCTTAATTCCATTGTACCTCAAAGATTGCATTTAAAACAATATTATAAACTGAAATCATTAATCATTTGATTCGACGAAAAAGTTTCAATTACATCACATCCAATCATTTCATTGAATTATAACGACTAATCTAACAAAAGAAATATTTTTAAAAAATCGACAAACTCACAAACTCTCCCTTATTATATAATACATAAAATAAAATGTGTTGTACGATGTTCGGAACAATTCGTTTCGCCGGTAACCGCATTTGCGAACGCGGTTTCGAATCGCGCAACGCGGTTCTTGGATCGAGTAAAAAAAATTAAACCAAAAAGTTCATTCGTTATGCAAAAATCGTGTCCATTGAACCATCTGCCGCAAATTGGACACAAAAATGGATTCCGAAATGGAAACTGTGATTCGATTTCGGGTTATTTTGTTGTTGCCGCGAATACCCTAGTGTCGATGATAAAGTTTTTTGCATTCGTTTAAGTTTTAACTGATTCTCGTAATTGTCGAATGAATATAAATATAATAGTTTCGTGTTGTATTCATATAAAATATCAATTGATTTTCAAGTAATCTATGAAACGTTGGTGAAGTTTTGAAATTTAATTTGAGTTTTTTTTTTTATATTTTTGCACTCAAGTAATGTAAGCGATAAGCTATTGAATATTATATAATACTTAAGTTGTGAAATTTCTCCGAAGTATAATATTATCGGTTAAAATATCATTCATAGATTAGGAAAATTCACGTTAAAATCAATTTTTATTATCGTGAAATATCAAAATGGTCTGACCTTGCCATTTTAAATGTCACGTTGTTCATATTTTTAATTAAAGTAATCAATCATGTTTTCAATTGATCAAAATTTTACTATCGATTTTTTAAATTAAAATTTTTAACTAGTTTGAAATATTGTTTTATTGATAGTGTGTAAAAATTCGCTTTTTGATTATTTTATTTTCTTTACTTTTTGATTGTTATTCTTCGAAATTATCACAAGATAACGTCATCAACTTATACATATTATTGATTTCTGAAAGTAGATAATAAGTTTTAAACAAATAACATAATTTTTTTATATATTCATCAATTAATGAGTATGATGTTTTGAAGAAAATTATTTTTGTTTGTATTTATTACACGACGTTTGTGTAATTACTTCGTCCTTGAACGAAGCTAAGAATCTTGCTTTGTGTATAAAATTTAACAACATTTGGATTTTGGTGACCAGTATAAGCGCCATCTAGCGTAGGCGCATCATAGATTAATTATTTAAAGTCTTCTGTCAAATATGATATTTGACGTATCTTAGGACAGCGGTAGCAAACCTTTTTTCGTTCACATACCAAAATTTCCAATTATCTTTTACTATCAAGCGTGTCAAAGGATCATTTCCGTCGATTGCTCACTCTTGTTCGGGTCGTTTTTCGAAGTGTATTAAATTATTTTTTTGTGTATTTGTTACGCTACGTTTGTATAATCGCTTCGTTTATGAACAAAGCAAAGAAACTTGCTTTTTTATGGAATTTTACAACATCTGGTGATTTATAGGCGCCAACTAGTGTAGACGCATCATACATAGATGCATCATTTAACATATTCTGTCAAACCTTTTTTCGTTCACGTATCAAAATTTCCTAATATTTTTTACTATCAGGCATGCTAAGAAAATTTTAACGCCTTCCATAAGTATGTACTAAGACACTTTAACTGTCATATTCAGAGCCGTAGCAATGTTTTTGGCACCCTTGGCAAATGAAAAATTATTCGTCACTATTCGAATCCCAAAAAAAATTTCCTTGAAAAAAGCTCAACGCGTTAATGTAGCTCAAGTTTCCGAAATATTTTCGCGAATTTCTCACTAAGCCTAACCCAACCTATCGTTATTTGATGAATAAATTCGCGTGAAGCTAACCCAACTTTCGGAAATATTTTCGCGAATTTCTCACCAAGCCTAACCCAACCTATCGTTGTTTGATGAATAATTTCGCGTAAAGTTAGCTTCACGCGAAATTACTTCACGCTAACTTTCGAAAATATTTTTTTCGATATTCGACACTTCTCAAAATTATTCGGACCCCAAATTTTTTTTCCCATGGAAAACATCTAAATTGTTTAAAAGTAATCACTTAAAAAAAAACGGAGGGCGACTTTAGCGCCCCAAAAATCACACGCCCTTGGCGCTTGCCCAATTGTCAATAGCTTGCTACGGCACTGGTCATATTTGACATAAGACGTTAAATAATGCGTCTATGATGCACCTTTACTAAATGGCACCTATACACCATCAGATGTTGTTAAATTTCATAAACAAAACAAAATTCTTTGCTTCGTCCAAAAATGAATCGATTAAACAAACATAGCACAACAAATACACAAAAAAATCATCTAAAACACCTCGAAAACTGACCCGAACAAGAGAGAAAATTATCCACGTCGCACTTTGGATCCGAACAAACTTTTTCCCAACTAACCCGGAACAATAAATAAAACTGCACCATAGACCATCCGAGCCGAAGATAAACCTGCAGAATCGGTGTGCCAAAAGTACACGTTCCCATTGTTTGGCCGTAACGAGTGTCTTTGTCGGCCGCGAGACAAAGCCTGCAGGGGTCGTACATCATCAGCCCGAGGACGAGGCATATTCCTTGAAACTATTTTATAATTGCGGGAAGGCGTGATTTATTGGTAAACTCGATTGTTCGGAGGAAAATGTCGGTAATTGTTTGAACGTGTGCTGAAATGATTAGAATTTGTGTGAACGGATATTGTTTTAGTCGGGCGGAGTTGTTTGAATCGATATTTGTTGGGGAATTGTGTTTTGCGTTTTCATTAGTTGATTTTATTTTATTTTATAAAAAAGGTTTCTGTTTTGCAAATGATATAAATCTATTATAAAAGATCTACTGATTATGTCACTAATCAATCAACTTTGTACTGTTTATATTGGATTAATTTCCCACGATTTTTTAAATATAATATTCATGTTGGTAACCCCATTGTTTGACATTTGTCATCTGTAGTAATTGAGATTATTAAAAATTCTTTTCAAAAAAATATGTATGTTATTATTGTTAAAACATGAATGTAATTGAATCGTTCTTTTTTGAAAAATAATTTGGTCAAAATGGGGTATGATATTGTGAAATGATATCGAACTTTTTGTGAGATTAATTATACAAAATGACTATCATTTGACATTATAATATTATGGACTTCGAAAAAATGTTGTTTCAACAGGATGTTACTACATGTCATACAGTAAAAGAAACTATCGATTTTTTAAGATAACGTTTTCCTGGTCGTGTGTTTCCAGAAATGCTGACGCTGACTTGACACTATACGATTTTTTCCTTTGGGGTTTTGTGTACTCCAAAGTTTATGCTAACAAACCACAAGCAATTCTTGAACTAAAAAAAAAGAAATCCAACATGTTATTGCTGAAATTGAACCATCTGACTTAAAACAGTCTTCTAAAATTTTATCAAAAGGATTATAGTACGTCGGTATAGCATCAATAGCCATTTGCCCAACATCATATCCCATAATTAATCTCCACATATTTACTTTATAAATCAATAAAAATTTCCCAATTAAATAATAATTTGCTGTGTTCCTTTATAAAATTAAATCCGGCGTACTCGATAGGTCACTCTATAGAAGTTATAGTATAAAATTGAATCTTTCACTATATTTTATGAAAAGAAACATTTCGTAAAACAAAAATACGGTTATACTTCATTCCATACAGTCGTAAACTGAGAAATTTCCAAAATTGCTTAGTTTATAAAGTTTTCACATATCTTTATATATTCCCAAAGTGCTTTCTCATATTTTTTTAAACAATTGAATCTGAAAAAGTTCACATTCGTCTCTCTTGCGAAAAAATGGACTCGAGCCTCACATTTTTATACGTTGCCATAAAAAAAAATGTTCGTAATCTGATTTACGCGATCACCTCGCATTTATCTACTAACCTTTACACTGCCATAAAACATCCGCCACGCTGAAAAAACAACATAACACACGCAAAAAAAGTAAATCCAAAACGCTTTTCAATATCCGACGACTTCCAAAAATCAACGAACTTTTTTCCAGCACAAAACCTAGTTAAACCAGAACCGGGCGTTTGTTCTGCTCTAGTTTAACGACTTTTTTTTATCTGTTTTCGGATATTGAAAGCCGTGGTATCAACGGATTTCGGTACATTTGATGGGTTGTTTTATCGCGCAAAATTTTCGTATTCGGGATTTTATCCAGGCTTTGTCCGAAACGTGTATAGCGCCAAAACTGTTGAATGTATGCATGTGCATTGCGCATTTCGTATGCAATGGTTGCACCAGGACTCGTAAATAAAATATCTGTCAAAGTGACGCATGTCTCGTTGCGAAAATCCTGTTTGCGAAATGAAATTTAAGCCTTCGGATCGAATCTAGTTTGCAGTTTCGAATGAAGTTAACCTAAATACGTACGATTTTCCGATAGAGATAAGAGGTACTCCCATCGCAGTGATATTTGCGAAATATTCAAATATTTATATGATATAAAATATATAATTTTATAATTAAAACTATTATTTTCGTATAAACAAATCATTGAGATTGTATTTTTCAAATCTTGAAATTGAAAATCAAAATATAATACACCTTGAATTATATCTTACGAATTTTTTTTTGTGCCATATTGTTATAAGGTTTGTAATAGTTTTTAAATTATTTGGAAAAAATTACAGTATACTGAAAATGATGTTTCAGACAAGAAACCTCCCTGTGCGATGTTATGTATTGAAACAACTGTCTATGACAGAAAATATCTTCAGTGAAATACCATTTATCTGAAAAACTCACGATTTGACAATTTGAAAATTCACTAAAAACAAACATATAAAAAATAAAGCTTTTTAATAGTTTAAAAATCATAGATATTGAATTAATATACATATTTTTTTTATTTTCTTAATATAAAATTTGTAATAATACAATTGCAATAAAATTTAAATAACGAAAATTAATGAATTTTCATTTAAAATAAATAAATACATAGTGCAACATTTAAAAAAAAATACATTGCTATGATTATTTTTCAATAAATCTTATATTTGGATAATCAATGCATCTTCAAAATTATACAAAATCCTGCAATGTATATATTTATACATCTTGATTAAAAAAAATACACGTTTAAGCAAATATAATATGATGACAAACATCAAATTTTATTTGTGTAATAATCGACCATGAAAATTGTTCATTATTATCGAAATATTTGATTAATTTCAAAATAAATATAATACATTTAAAATATCTCGGTGCAATAAATCGTTTTAGTGTTGATCAAATATTCATTGAAATTTTCAAAACTGAAAAAAATAATACAATATGAATGAACACTTATAACAGCAAATATATTCGCGAGAATACGTAAAAAAATCTTTCGAAATTGCGATTTTCGAATACAAAAATATATTTTCACGACTGAAAAGACATCGGTCTTCGGAAAGAAACCATCTTCAGAGTTTCAGCCGCTTTATGTCCTCGAGCCGGAAGTCGCTCCTGAAACAATAAATGCGTCAAAAGTTAGTTCTATGTCTTTCGACGGCCAACAATGACCGACCGGGGAAAAAAGCGAGGGAAAAGTTGTCGATTTTCGAAAAAGACCTGAAAAAAATGGAAACTTTTTAATTGAACGCTGAAAACGATGAAATTAAAATCGATGAAACGAGTAAATTAAGATTGTTCGTTGTGTACTCAGTGCTTTGGATGGAAAAGTTTGCAAAACAACTTTCATTAAAAAGCTGAAGAATATTTCTTTTCAGTGGAATGTTTTCAATGAAAAATTAGCAGTTTTGTTTCATTTTAATGAAATACATAGTGAATCGGATTTTTATTTATTTAAAATTTTTAAAAATTATACAAATGTATTTCATTGCACAAAATCAGACATATACACACCAAATCATCTTTTTACATGGTTCCGAAATAACACGGTTCAAGAAAGAAGAATCGATTATTTTTTACACGGGTTTTTCACTTTAACACGGAATAAAAAATTAAAAAAATGTATTATTATGCCACAATGGTAAGATTCGGTGCAGGCCATTATACTGTTGTAATTATAATTATTAAATAAAAAAATTTCGTTGTTTTTTGATGATTTTACATGGCGAAATTTTTTCACATCATACATTTTTTATAAAGTATGTACATTTGGATGGAAGTTCTATCAAAATATATGTACATGTGGAACCTATCTCCAATTTTGATATGGTCACTATACATTTTTTTTACACGGTAGTCTCTGGAACATATCTCACGTGTAAAAAGAGGATTGGGTGTACTTTAGAATTTTAATATTGATTTTAAAAAAAACATTATTAAATTTCTAAATTTTCAATAAAGTATACGATTCATTGAATTTCGAATTTAAAAATCACATAATATATTTTTTATCCTAATAAGAGATTCAATCCGAAACATCTTGTATAAATCCCACGATTCATTCATATTCAACCGACTCCGAAAATTTTAATTTATTCAACAAAAAACGCCAAATACTCACGAACCACCCTGTACATCGAAAACCGCCCAGTAAAAGGAAATCTCACCGATTCGGGAAATCTTTGTGCGTCTTTCGCACCGCATTACCGATTTATGAGACATTAATAAACATGAGTGTCGCGGGTCAAACGGCGACTAGCATTTGACGAAAGAACCCCAGAAAAAAATGTAAAATGAAAATAAAAAAAATAAACGCCGAAATCGTTCGGGAACAAAGGGAGATAATCGTAAAGTTGACGAGGGATAAAGGCGGCGAAATAAAACATTCCGGTCCGATACGGAGAGCGAAAGATTTTTGTATCGTATACGCTGTGGATGGTGACCATCTTTCAATATAAAAAAATCGGGACGAAAAATAAAAAAAAACATGATTCAATCAAAATATTCACATACAATTTAAAAAATTCTCAATTAGTATGTCATGAAGTAAAGAGAATGTTCTTATTTAAAAAAAACGCATGGTCACCTTATTCGGTTTGCAATTTTGGTTGTGTGGCGAATTTCCGTTCGGTTTTTCGTATCTGCCGCGTTATTTTTATATATTTTATTTTATTATTTTCGGGTGTAAAGTGGCGCATAAAAATACAGTACTGTTGTCGGTTGCGAAGTCAAATGTACTGAAAGCTCTGAAACGCTGAATCGTGCGCTTACTTAGAAATGTATATTGAATGTGTTCATTTCTTTTTACAGTTTAAAGTTTTGTGTTTTTCGAGAAAATCAATGTGTAATATATGGGATTTTAAAAAGAATCATCAGCCCATAGGGGATATTCAGATAATTCCATGATAGTTCAAATTGAGTCGATTTTTAAATAATTTTAATAGAACTATATCTACTAGAAGATTGACGTAGATAAACAAATTCATACTGACATGATAATCGTATATGTGTGATGCTAGTATAAAAATGTTTTGTAACGGTTTTTGATTTTTTTGTCGTGCGGAGCAAACGCATAGTTCAGATTAATAATACAAGGTTTTATATCTGTACGAAAAAAATATTTTTACTATCAATAGATATAATAGGACTGTGTAAAATTTTATAGCATTTTCCTATTAAAATATCTACAGGGATGAATATGATAGCTTTAAGAATTTAAAGTGATCATAGTGCTACGAAATTAGACGTACCAAATTTAATCACTTGAAATGTCACACAAATTTGGTACAACATCTAAATAATAGTTTGATGAAAAATAATGTAGATGCTTTATGATAGTAAACTTTTTTAATTATTTTATATTAGAATTCAAAATAATGACAACGAACATTTAATATCACAGAATTACCCGAGTTTCCCTACTTTAGTTTTGATTTATATATGTATGTTGCAGTCTAGGTATATTTTCAGTCCATGTATATTTGAACGAGTCATAAATACACATAACCTAGTCCATGTATAAAAGCGTTTTTTTTTCCTCCCATACAAAATATACACGGACTACCGATTTTAAGCCATGTATATTAGAACATGTTTTATTCATTTCACCTGTTTTAATTCTTACTTCATTGATTTAAATTGTTAATATATAACACTAATAATTTCGCACAATCTCACTCAATCTAAATAAAACCATTTCAAAAAAAAAAAAACGACACTATTTTTATTTAATTTTCAAAACACATCACACAACTCAAACCAGTCCATTTAACTCGAACACGAAACTCGATATTTTAAAATGGAACACACAGAACTTTCAAGGCTCGTGTTGCCCCACAGACAATGATAACACAGACGAAAACTTGGGTTATCGCGGATCTTTTGTCTGGTAAACACTGGCACAATGAAATAATTCGGCGGAATTTAGTGCGAATGGCGGGACATTCAAACTTGCCCTTTGTGTGTGTATGTGCTCGTTCGGGGGGAATATTTCGATTCGTTTCGCCGTTTCGCGGTCGAGATAGAGCGAAATGTTTCCGCGATTATTTTGTATGAATTTAAAAAGGATCGAACGGAAAATGTGGATATTTCCGCAAAACTGACCTTTAACATCGTGAGCGTTTTTTTATATTCAAAAGTATAACGATCGTGGGAAAAAAACAGTAGGTGGAATAAAAAGCGAAGGAACTCCGTTGACCTCCGTTTTTTAAATTACGCGGAATTCACATCAAACGAAAAAGGAACCCTTTGATAGTTCTGGCGTCTGAAAAAAAAACGCGCTCGAATAAAGAAAAGTTCAAAAGCGAACTCTCGTTAATTAAACGTTTTCACAAAACAATTCATCGTTGTCGAAACGATTCGACGAATACGAAAAAATGCACAACCTCCAATTACAAAAACCATTCAAAAAATAAACGAAACTCATCATCTGATTTTTTAGAATCAATAATTTTGTTTTATTTTTAAATTCAAAAGATTTTTATAGTGCTTAGAAGATAAATTAAAAGAACTACCTTCTAAAAAAACACGAATTTTCAATATGGAAGTGTACCATTTCATTATATTAGGTCAATGCAAAAGTTTTATCGTATTTTTTTTTAATCAAACATCGTATTTTGAAACCAAACTTATGTAATGCAGATATGGTATTTTTTATCGGTTGACTCCTATCTTCAACACGATTTCTCTAATATTTTAACGTGGATTAGCTTTAATTATGGCCAGCAACATTTCATCAACATGTTCTTTATCAGTGAATGGAAAATTCCCAGATCTCAATTTTGAAACCACAACTGAGTTATTCTAACGTTAACTGCATCTCTACATTAAAAAAATTATAAGTATATTTGGTTGTCGCAATTGTGGTATTATTTAAAAAAAATTGAATAGTGAAAAGTGCCATAAATGCATTTTATTATTGGATATTTCAAAAATGTCTACGGATACCCCTTTTGTTACAACAAATACTGAAAACGGAGCATCCTCCACATAATAGAATAATTTAAACACAGACGTTATTCATTAAAAAAAAAAATTCGATTATCGAAAAAATACGATAGAACTTATGCATTGACCTAATAGATTCAAACTTTCAATACGGATGTGTCATATGATATATTTTTTTCTTTTAATTAATAACTTAATACAGTTGGGTGATTCACAAAATTTCGCACCATTAATTATTCACATTATTAAACCGTTTCGAATATTCGAAAAGGAGAGTGCTGAAGCGCAATAATTGCGCGTCGAAACGCAATATCCTCCGGAACCGAGGCTCATTGAAACAATTGTTATAATGCATTGAAAGTGGAGGTGTAATTGCAAACTGTGCTTGCAAATCTCGCATTATGGCAAAAGCGCTCACGCTAACTGGGCAATTTTCACAATACTCAGACGGAAGTATAAAATCTGAAAACGGCAACAATTAAAAGCGAACACTGCGATTATTACTCTAACATACACTTTTTGCTAATGCATAATTTTGCAATGGTCGTAGAACGTTTCGAATATTCGAATATTTTCATTTTTCCCTAAAGATATATCGCATACGGAAAAAGTAGGAAGAACCTAATCAAATCGCACTCAACTGTCAGACACCATATTTTTTCGCACTCACCAAATCGATCAGGAAAAATCTAGAGAAAATCGAATCAAATCACACGCGATGTTATCCTCATAATGTACCAAGATTAATCTAAAAATTATTACGAATATAATATTCCGACAGAACATCAAATATTGATCGAATTGGACACTATTCGCAGGACCCTCGTGCGTATTCGACTGTTAGATGAAACTACCGGGAAAACCTTCTTCTGGTCCGGCGTACGTAAATTCAAGGTTGTGGTAATGCCTTGGAAAAATATTATCTTGGAAAAGTCTCCATGTGGTACGTCGAGTCTTGTTGCGAGTGGTTTTGGTAGGAAAATGCGCCAAAAAGGTTAACCATGTACTATGTTGGAAAAACTATAAGATTTTCCGAGGCGCAAAACCCTAAACGAGTTCTCTTGTATTTCGTTAAATTTTCTCAGTTCAAAATAGCTGTTCGAGTTACTCGCGAAGCCATTAGAAATGGTGCAGTCTTTCTTTTTTTTTCTTTTTTTTTTAGTTAATAAATCTAAAAAAATATCAAAGTCTACCTATAATAGTTTTAAAAAATTGTATAGTCATCATTAATATTTATGCAATTCTGTTATAGAATACAATGGAATTTTTACATACACTTAAGAATTAACATGAAATTTACGGCCAGTCATCTAAATCTTACACAAAATTTATTTCGTATACACGCAAAGCGTATTCAAATTTTCCACATCAAAAATCCTTCCACCTAATAATTATTTTAAGTAAGTGAATGCGGTATAACTTTAATACATTTCGCGAAGATTAAAAACGACAAAATAAATGAAAAGCTGTAATTATGAGCTCGAAAGCATCTTTCTCGCATTTGCGACGGTTCACAGTCGCCTCGGGAAATGGAGAAAATTACAAAAAATAAAAGGATTACAGAAGGTAATAGACACTGCTAGAACCTGAAAAGGTTTCAGAGCTTAAAAACAAAAGGATTTTCACTTGAAGTATACGAGTGTGTACCGAGCGAATTTATTAAGCTCGGTCTTCAATAATTTTATTGCAAATGAATTAAAATATTCAAGGTTTCTATAAAGAAAACACAAGTATGATTAACTGAAAAATAAATAAATATAGAGAAAAATTCGAATATTGAGTTTAACTCAAAGCTTTTTAAGTAAAGCGCAGAATCCACAACAAGCGTCTACAATCGGACGCGAAAATAAAAATGCGAAAAAAATGTTCGCCAATAAAAAAAAGGTTGACGAAGTTGAAGGGAAGGCACATCTCGGTTTATATAACGCAAATGTGTGGCCTGTATACGTATATAAGGGACGTTTATATTTCAAGGCGAGCGGGGGGTGTCGTAAAACAAAAACTTCTACCATATAACTTTTCGCGATTATCCGCCAAAAATCCTCCTGTCGGTTATAAAGCGGCTAGAAAGCTAATATGAAAAAAAATATATCGCCCGAACTTTTTTTTTCGTTTTAATTCGGAAAAAAGTACTTCGGAACAAACGGGAAGAATTGATTGTTTTAACGTTGCCATTGAATTCTATTCGAAAGCGTTTCGAATCACAAGACGTCTGTCAGAAATTACAACAGCATCTTAATTTAACAATTATTATCGATGAAATGTTGCGAACGTCTGAAAACGACATTTTCCAATTCAAACAACCAATTTTCGCATGACTGATTCTGACACAATACGTCCAAACTTATGATTCATCTCCAACATTTACTATCGCCTGTATTCGACGCAAATTTAATTAAATCAAACACAATTTCTTCATCAAACCAATCTTAAAAATAAACCGATATAAAAATCGCACATACACACATAATCTTGACATAAAAATCGATACAAGTCCACAGTAACGCTATAATGAACGCCGAACGGCACCCGCGAGATACGGAAGGGTTCTCTTTATATCCGCCCAGACGATTGTTAAGCCCGACCGCCACCATCGAAACGACGACAGCAAGAAAAAATAGCACGCGGGCGCGCAAAATAAATAAAGCCTGGGGAAAAAAACAAGACGGTGTGTAGGTAAAATAAATCCGACGAGAAAAGGTTAACGCGTTAAATGTATTATTGTTCTCGGGAGGTGGTTTAAAAGTTAACCGTGAGCCGGGACGCGCGAAATAATGGCCGACGGAAAGTTTTTAATCCGCTTAAGCCTTCGCCGACGAGGGTCTTCCTCTTCTGGGCTTCCTCTAGGTCCTTCCATTTCTTGATGAAAGCAGGGTTGGTAACAGTTTGGGATCGGTCAGGGAAAATCGGGGATTGAAGTCCTGAAAAGGTCACATCTCTAATTCGTAAACGGTTAGATTCGAAAATTGGATGTAAATTGAAATTGAATTCGATATGAAGCAAGTTGGTTTCGTTTGAATTTTGATTGAAATGTTTTTGAATATTCTTAGGAATGGTTAGCAACCCTAACTTCAAGATTGTGATTGTGAAAGGAAGTGAGGAGTTTCTGAAGGTAGAAAATCGCAGCGGTGTGCTAAGAAAATTTTTAAATGAAAAATTTATAAGTGAACAGAAGTGAAATTGACGGTACGCAGTAAGAAAAGTATACGGAAAATATAGTCGGATTTCAAAGATTATTTCAACCGCCTAAGATATATAAAAAAAAAACATACAGAAAACATCAAACGGAATATTTTTAATGAGCAACTATGTCGTCTGCAGCGAACAGAGATATTTTTCGAATTATAACATACAAAATCCGCTGAAATAAATCTCTATAAATAGATCCATATCAAAACGTACAACAACCAATTCGAAAACATTCAGCAAAATTAATGAAACAAACGACTGAACAAATCGAAAGCCTCGCTCCGTGCAAAGTATTTTTGTCGACACATTTTCAGGAAAAAAACGACACACAACCCAAAGCGTATGTTCACATATTAAAATGCGAAAAGAAAAATGCGCCGATTGCTAAGTGTATCGTGAATATTTCAGACGTCGAAACCTTGACACGCTCGCGTTTCAGGAAATAACGTCAGTTTGAATTTCGCATGTGTAATACCGCTCAAATTCGTGCATATTTAAGCACCGATATGTGTTTTGGATACGTGAAAAAGTGTGCGTGTGTTTTAGTGTTTGTACTGCGGAAGTCGATTGAAATTCTCCTCAATATTGACTGATGCTCCCACACGAATCACTCTCCTTTTGTATACTTTCATCATGCGCGCTTGTTTGCTGACGTTTCAGCCGCGGGGCTGAAACGAATATTAAACGTATAAAAAATATACGGGTGGAAATTTTTTTGTACCTAAAAACGCATCGAGAGAGATACGTGAAGTTTGCGTGCGCGTGAATGATAGTAAAATACACCCGAAACTCGTTTTACACAGTTCCAAAATAACACGATTCAAAGAAGAAGCGATTATTTTTTTACACAGGTTTTTCATTTAAACATGGTATAAAAAAAAATTATTATTATTATTATGCCACAATAGTAAAATCCGAAGTACGCAAGTATACGATTATTAAATAAAAAATGTTAATGTCTTTTTGATGATTTCACATAGCGAATTTTTTCCGCTTTTTATAAAATACACTCAATCCTCTTTTTACACGGGGAATACGTTCCCAGAGACTACCGTGTAAAAAAATGTATGTTGACCATATAAAAATTGGGAATAGGATCCATCAATATATTTGAATAGAACATTCATCCAAATGTACTTTATAAAAAAACGTGTACTGTGAAAAAATTTCGCTATATAAAATCATCAAAAATAATTGAAAATTTTAATTTAATAACTATAATAATTATAACAGTATACTAGCCTGCACCAAATCTTACCATTGTGGCATAATAATACTTTTTTATATACCGTGTTAAAGTGAAAAAACCGCATAGAAAAATTATCGATTCTACCTCCTTGAATCGGGTTATTTCAGAACCGTGTAAAAAGAGGATTGGATGTATATTTGGATGGAAGTTCCATCCGAATATATAGGTACATATGAACGTATCTCCAATTTTTATATGGTCACCATACATTTTTTTCACGGAAGTTTATGGAACGTATAAAAAAAGGATTGGGTGTACCGTGAAAGTTATTTTCATTAACGATCAAAAAATATACATGATAAATTTCCAATATGAATTCTTAATCGAAAATCATATTTAAGTATAAAAAATTCAGTTCAGAAAATACAAAGTACAAGCGGGAAACATCAGTGATTTTTTTTTCATGAACGCATTAATAAATTTTTTTTCAGCATACGAATTTCATACGGCGCACACAACTATTCGCATAAATACACTTTTTTACCAGGCGATGAAAAATATTTTTATCGCAGCACCGAAACTTTTGTAATTTTATAACAGCGAAGCCCGTTTAATAACGAACCGTATTTTCCGACATCGCATACACGTTTCGACCGTTCCTATCCCATTTTCCGGATATCCGCAATCGAAATACTATCGATAGAATTTTTTTTCGAATTTTGCAATGACGAGACCTGTTTTTGACGTCGAATTTAATTGTGCGACTCATTTTGAAATTCTTGACCGGAGTGCATGTCACGAACCACTATTTCTAGGGATTCTAAAAATATTGACATTTGCCAATACTGGTACTACCGAAAAAAAATTCCACATCGGTATTGATTTATTTATATAATTAACTAGCGTATTCGGACTGGCTGCGCCAGTCCTCACGCTAGGACCTTGGCGCCCCTGGCTACACTCCACACCCACTAATATTGAGTTGTAGAAATTAATATCGATTTAAAATTTGAAAAAAATGATTTATCGAAAAAAACGTATTTTGAAAACATTTATTATTTTATTATTATTTATTGAAACGAAATCTAAAAAAAATATATCGATATTTAACTTCGTATTGCGAAAATATAGAAAAAAAAATTATAAAAATTTATAAAAAAGTTTGAGAACCGCACGCTTAAATATAGAAATGAAAAAAAATCATTATAACTTTATAAAAAGTTTGAGGATTGCACGATTTTATATTATACCTCAACGCTAGTGGGTAAGCCCTTCGGGCGTACCGGCTCGCCCTGGCTACACACCCAAATCCACTAAACTTCATAAAAAAAGTTTGAGGATCGCAGGCTTTTTGTTAAAACGAAAAAAAATTATTTATCGAAAAAAAACGTAATTTGAAAATATTTATTATTTATTTAATCGAAATCTAAAAAGAAATCGATATTTGACTTCGTATTGCGAAAATATTGAAATAAAAAAAAAATCATTAAAACTTTATAAAAAAGTTTGAGAACCGCACGCTTAAATATAGTAATATTGAAAAAAAAAATCATTAAAACTTTATAAAAAAAGTTTGAAAAAAATTGAAAAAAAATAAATAAAAAAAATCAACTACACAGTTTGACATTCGTATGATTCGGTAAATCGATAAATCGACGCGATAAATTAATGTGAAAAAACTATTGGTTAGGATTCTATGACTTATTTATATGTCGATAGATACATTTTTCGCTCACCATATTTTTCCATACTAATTTATATTTGAACAAAATTAAATGGCGTCGGGCCTTATTTGGCAGATTTGGCCGAAAGACCGTTTTTGGCGTACAAAACGAATTTTTCGCGTATTTCATTTCATTGGATCTCAAATATTTCGATGAATATCGCATTCCCGTCCGAAATACGAAATAGATCGTCGCTTAGGGATCCATAGCAAGATATTCCGCCATTGAAATAACCCCCAATAGTGAAAAAATATCGGAAAAAATCAAAAGGGGCGCCTACTAATTTCCGAAAAATTTTCAATTAATTCATTTTTTGCGTAATTTAATTCGGCCTTTTTCGAGATTCTAAAGTACGCCAGTCACTAAAGGATTATTTTTTAAGGTATTTGAGAAGGTTTCGACGTTCTAGGTGGTTTCGTCACAGTTTGTATAAAGGACAAACTTTAATTAAAAAAAAAGCGTCTCAGACAGACAGACAGGGGGACTTTCAGTTTTATAATAGTATAGATAGATAGATGCAAAAAATTCAATTATTTGTTAATAAAAGGCTAATTAATTAAATGATAAATATTGGTTAATTAATACAATACTTTTAAATGTTTTACAAAATTTCATGAGTTAAATGATCACATTTAACTCATGAAATTTTGTAAAACATACAGCATTAAAATGTTTTATTAATCATGAATTTGAATAACAATGCGAAGAACAAATAATTTCTTTTATAAAAAAACAAAAAAAATCTACTAAAAATTAAAAATTATTTATAATTTTTTTTTTCATTTTTGGTACTAAAATAGGATTTTTAAAAACATACCATGTAAAATATAAACTTTCGTCTCCTAACTTTATTTTTGTGCAAATTGATTCGGAAGATAAAAATGCCCTTTCAGACTCTATACTATAATAGAAAAGAGAACGGTTTCAAAAATTGATAAGCAATTTTTAAATATGTATCACGAATGTTTTCTTCACAAAAAATTGTTATTTTAACTGATATATTCAAGCTTTTAGAGTTATCTCTATTGTTTCGCATATTAAAATTAATATTGTGATATATTTATCGATATAATTTTTTTTTCAAAGAATAATTTAATAACACTTTCATTTTAATTTCGGTATCTATCGGTAATCTATTTTGTAATACCCATACACCGGAGATCAAACTGCCCAAAAACTTATAGTACCGACATAAGAATCCCTTATTTTCACATAGACTATTTTAAAAAATTGAAAATAGGCCGTTGAAAAAAATCGGATACAACAAAGTATCGATCATTTTCGCGAACTAATGTATGTGCGGCAGTTTGGCCCGTACGTCAGCGGAAGTGCGCTTTCGGTGCCAACTTTTAAGTGCACCGGGAAAAACAAGGTTGGACCTACACCAGCGACGAGTTATCGTCTTCGGGGTCCCGCAGGAACGGGAAGCCTTAAATTCAGGTCCCACCGAACGGGACTGATAACCCGTTTTCGTCCTGGATCCGAACCGTGCTCTCGTGTACGGTAAAGGAGGAAGAAAATGTTCGGAAATTAAGAGAAACGAGCTTTACTTTCAATTCGCTTTGTAACAGTCGACTTTTCTAACGTTTTCGATTCGTATGCGGTAACCGCGTGAACAAAAAACGGACTCATTCTTCGCTTTCCGATTCGCATGAAACGGGATGTATTCGCATGCCAAATATAGAATGTTTTTTTCTTTGACCTTTCCATTACCGTGTTACATTGATAACATACATATAAAAGCTTGTTTGGGTTCTTAGTAAAAATTTTAATAATGTGATATTTGGAAAAAAATGTATAGAAATGTGATTCCTAGAACCGAGGTTAGTGATATTGTTCTAATATAATATGTGAGTGAATATTATGAAAAAATATGTAAATGTTATCAAAAAATATGTAAATGTTATGAAAATTTAGAAAAGGATCTCTATTAGTATTCAAAGTCAAAAAATTACCTTCCTTTTATTAAAAAAAAAACTTATAATAGTAAACATGTTACGCTATATTTTTGTAATCTCTTCGTCAATGAACAAAGAAAAAATCTTTCTTTGTGAATGAAATTTAACATCTAGTGGTGTATAAACACCATTTAGTATAGGCGCATCGTAGGTGCATCATTTAACTAATCTTCTGTCAAATATGACAGTTGACATGCCTTACGACAATGGTGGCAAACCTTTTTTCGTTCACTTGCCAAAACATCCAAATATTGTATTACTGAGTATCACGTATGCGAAGGAAATTTTAATGCTTTCTTTAAGTATATCATAAGACACGTCAACTGTCAAATTTGACAAAAGACGTTAAACGACGCGCCCACACTAGATGCCGCCTATACATTACCAGATGTTATTAAATTTCATATACAAAACAAAATTCTTTGTTTCGTTCATGGACGAAACAATTACAAAAACATAGAACACACATAATACGTATTTTATACCGAAAATACTTTACCCTACAATGAGCGATGATAAATTAAAATATAAAACCTACACACAAACCATCTTATTATATAGGAGACAATTAACCGATCTATCCGCTCGAATCGCGCAGTTGATATAATTAATGTCCCAGATTCGGGATAATCCGGGACCGATAGCGGCGATATGCGAAGACTCCCAATCGACCCCCGACCTCCTCTTCCCCTCTCCCGGTATTAAACGGCCAAAAATTTGTCCCAGAAGGACCACCCCCGGGGTGCCATTTATCACGCGGGACGAGCCCGATCCCGGGAAGTCTCGGGCGGAAATTCTGCAAGTCCCGGGAACGGGAAGAGGGTCGAATCTTCCGAATTACATCGGAGACACGTGACGAGAACGAAGGTCGTGTGGGACGAATAAATCTAATGTAAATCTTTGGCCGTGATATTTCCTGTGTGTGAGGTTTTTTTTTTGTTCGATGTTTATATTGAGTTTGTTCGAAATGCGTGTGATTCTAATATAATATTGTTGAGTTAAAGTTAACCCGATGCTTCATTCGATTTGAGTGGTTTTATAGGATTCGAGTTGCAAACGAAATTTGTTTGAACGTGAGAAACGTCTAGAGGTTAAATTTAACTCGACTTGATTTAATTAACAATACAATATAAATCATGCGCTAGAATTTTATTTGGCTTTTTACAGATGAATCGTCGATGTTTTTCTATCATCGCATGAGAGAGACTTTCGCTGTTGTTTTTTTTTTACGATTCTGTTTGGCTTCTCTCCATTTTCGTTTTTACACTTCTTCACGTTTTAGTCAGAGAAAACAAATACTTTCGGCTTTGTCGTAAAGCACGGCATCGATACACGTTCGACTTTTTAATATTTTTTTTTAATAAAACGCGTGATGTATGAAAGAAAACAAACGCTATTCAATTTCCTGCGAAAGATAAATTTTGCACGTGAAACACGTGTGCGAATATGTAGTGTGAAGATATAACGTGATGTATAAAATAACGAAAAAATATAGATATTACAAGAATGAATTTACAAATATAGTTTTTTTTATAGAAATTAAAGATGATCTGATGTGAACATATTTCCAAAGATGTCAATGTACAAAAACTTCAAAGGATTATATAGAAAATGTGAATAATACGATATATTCTTATCTAAATTTAGAAAAATCTGAAATGCGATACGAAAACGTACTACAGAAATACAATCCCAATACAGAACATCATAAGATTTCTGTATGGGGTCAACGAGAGCGCGCATAATCGAGGATCCACCGTACCGCCGGCGTCGTTTGCTTTCGCATTATGTAACTTTTTACGGTCGACGAGCTTTTCCGGGAAATCCCGGGAACGGAAAAGCTCGAGAAGCCTCGCATTTTCCCGTTTAGCCGAACACACGAGAGGTTACGTTTTCCTCCCGTCTCCGCCATTGGATATCTTATTTTCCTGAAGGAACAATGCGCTTAATGCACCCGCTTATTGTTGCTCGTTGTTCGCATTTAGGAATCGCTTTATTATGCAACTCCATTGTTTTTAAAACCGAACGATTCCCATTTCAACTCTAAAACGATTCAACAATCTTCAAAATTTATTTTCTTTCATTAAAAAAACTATTATCGAGTCGATAAACTCTTATTAAATAACGAACGAATTCCTAGAGTCAATTCGATGAAAATTTCCTTTACTTTTTTTTCGTTTCGTTTCGCGGCTAACAATAAAAGGCGATCGTTCTGAAAATCCTCGGAATATTTCATTCATATTGAAACGCATCTAAGGATTCGTATGCAATTTTTTTTACGATAAGTTGGATTTTATTCGGGAATCAATTCTGGAGGCTTTTTCGAATCCCTTTCATTTGGGTTCTAGAGTGAAGAGACGAAAACACGCAGGTGCGTCTGCGGATCGATCCGAAAACTTTCCATATAAGGATTACAGTATGGGACTGCGGTAATTGGATTTTTAATGAATTCATCAATCGTGTGAAGTGTAAAAAATGTTTGTATTATATTTGATATATCGTGAGAGTATTTTATATACATTTTTTTTTGTTTCGGATATAAAATACGCATTCTATGAAATTTTAACGCGACGTGGCTAGTTGTATCTTGAATATTTCAATCGTTGGGTTTACGCGTTCACAACGCAAACATTTTTTATACGAAAACTCTATTTCAAAGGTACATGTGAAATACAAAACCGAAAAAATAATATAAATAAACAAATCTAAAGCCAAAACACGTGCAATCATTTCAAATTTTCGAATTCACTCCGCACACGATAAACAAACGCGAAAATTCTTTCAATGGAAATAAAATACCACTACCGAAAAAGAAACAAAAATGAAAAACGCCATTTCAAAACTCACACATACACATATGTTTTATTTTATTTTCACACATATGCGAAGGGGTCGAGAAAACCCTTTTTTTTCCATTTTCTCGACCATCGGCGTCTGGCGCGCGCTCGCGCTTATTTACAAGTCATATCTTATACCTTATTTTCCTTCGCGAAAAGTGCGGATTTGTTTTATTTATTTACAGCACACGTGCACAAAGCTTACATACGCTATTTTATATGTATACGAAATAATATACGCGCTCGGCCCGAATGTGTTTAAGTGTTGAGGTCTGGCAACTAGGCCGACTCCCACATATGTACATATATCACTGGCCGCGTAATGCCTTCGTATATTTCGGTTTTCGCACTTTTGCAAAGTTCTATTTTTTTCAAATTGAATTTTAATGAATAGTGTGGAGATGTGAAAATAGGAAAATGTTGACGATCTCTATTTGAAACTGTTTATTTAGATTGTGAGCGGCGTTTGAAAATAAAAGCTTTTGTCTCAATCTCAATACGATCAAATTAATGCTAATTCGAAACGTGCAATCGTTTAAATAAAATTAAACAACCAAAAAGGTAATCAATCTTGACAAAAAGCATGCAAATTCTAAGCATAACTGTCGTCTCAACGAAAACGTGAAATATTCCGTTTTAATAACACCGTTAAGCTCTGCAATTACATTCTAACGCAGTCATCTTCAACCTACGAGCCATTTGATAATTTCATGTAACCCATTTCAGTTTTTAAAATAAAGGTTATGGACGGATAAATTCAAGACATGAATGAAATATTTAGAAAAAAAGGAAAATAATCATCTTGTATCAATGTATTGGGCATCGCTTCTTACGAAGTTTGCACCTTTAAAAACTAATTTGGCTTTGTTCTGCTCTGCTTATATTATAAATGCGAACAAATATTTTCATAATAAGAATAATATTTTTTTTTATTTTAAGTAAGAACAGAAGTATAATAGATTAACTATCGATAATTCAGACGCCTGTATTCGTCAAGATGACTAACTATGATATAAACCAGACTCAATTAAATTGACGTCACAAATTCAATACCAAAAGTGGCATTGTAAACTTTTCAATTATATTTGATTTTATTTTATTTTAAGAATTAGAATTATAATTTTTTTTTTTTTTTATGTATGAAGTTTAAAATTAGTATATTATTGTTATTTTCTCTAGGAAATTTATCCTATTACATCCAAACAACTATTTTACAATGAAAAGACCTACTAACCCGAACTTTAGTTGATTTTGACCCGCGACCAAAAAAGGTTGACAAAATCTGCTCTAAAATCTTCCAAAACCGACCTCACACATAACAATCCCAAGAGAAAATGGAATTCCTCATCTCACACACATCCATTAAAACAACAAATAAATCAAAACGAAAACATCTATAAACACAAAACCCGCCACATAATAACAATTTTTCCATCACATTGACTACACAACCACATCTCATTCTTCCCAAAATACGAGGGCGTAGCCCCCACACTTAAAAGGGCCCCCATCGGGGGCGTAGCCGCACAATTGCCAGGTAATGGATGCGGCGAGACGCCTTCGTCGACTTGGAAAACGGTCCTTAGCGGGATACCTCCAACTGAGCTCGTATTATAATAATCGGGGATTGTGTGAATTTAAATTCTAGGTGTGCGTGATGTATGCTAATGAGGTTGTTCTTGCTTTATTTGCTACTAGAGATTAGTGAGGATAGGTCTTTATATATGAAACGGTCTAAATTTCGAATGGGTGTAGTGAATGGTTCATCAAAAAATGGATTATTTGAATGTTTATATGAGAATGACTTTAGAAATATAAAATAGATACTATGTATTATAGATTCATTTTCATTTACTACAAGAGATTAGTAAGGAAAGGTCTTTATATATTATGCAAGACGATCTAAATTTCGAATAGGCGCAGTGAATGAAAAAATGGACTATTTAAAAAATATTTCTATTTATTTATTTTAAAATATTAAAAAATACTATACTATACTATTTGTAATGTAATATCTATATTAAGATCCATTTTCATTTAAACATCCATCAAATTGACGACGATAATTTATCTGGTTTAACTAAATTAGTATATTATTCATATGAGATGAAAATGAAATTTTTTTTTATGTCTAAAGTAAAACATGTTCACTTAAATTATATTTTCAACTATCGGGTAGTACCCGGCGTTGCTCGGAACTCTGTGAAAATAAATTGCGTACCGATTGTAATTACTGTCACAATCAATCGTAACCCCGGCACATTTTATATTATATAGGTGTTCGCAAAGGTGTTTAAAATCACTCACCCACTAAAGTGCACTCACACATTCCGAACACCCTGTAATTTGTATGGCGATCGATAGAAAAAAACTGAAATGCGAAACGATATTAAAAAAAACTGAACACTTAGTTTCACCAGGTTTCAAAGCACATTCTTGCCAAATTTGGTGAAGATTTAATTTATCGGTTTAGGAGTTTATTGGATACATACATACACCGTTTGAGTTTTATATATGTACATATGTATATAGTGAGCTTATAATTTTTTATATTAATTTTTTAAAAATCATCAATTTCATTGACTATCTTTTCACAATAAACGAACAAACACAAATCGCGCATCATCACCCACTTTTTTCAACAAAACATCAAAATTTCCATCCAAAACTAAATTTCTCAAACCGCCCCTTCTCACACAACCCCTTCACACAAACATATCGAATTAAACAATCCAACATCTATAAACGACGACACTCGAAAGGACGAAGAGTCTATTTCGAGCACCGCCCCACTTACCGAGAAAATTGACGTCGACGAGAAAAACACTAATCGAAATCATAAAGTCCCCGGTCGTTTAATTAATTTAGGCTGCTGCGTCAATGTCGCTCGCTAAGTATAGGCAAGTGGAAATTTCTAGATTTGGAACACGCGAGATGTGGAAATTCCGCGAAATCATAAGTGCCGTTTCGGTCTCGAGTTGCGGCGAAAGGTAATCGAGAAAGTGTCTCGCGTGTGTGATATTGTTAATAAGAGACGACGTCGGAATACGATGTATGTGTATTCAATGTGTGGGAATTATTCGATTTTTTAATAATGAAACGTGTATGTGAAAAGAATTATGTGTCGATTTTGTGATAGAATTTTCGTTCATAGTATAATGTGAGAGTTTTATCATTTTTTTTTTATCAAACATCGTATTTTGAAACCAAATCGATGCGATGAAGATGTCGCATTTTTTATCGATTGATTCCTATTTTCAACATGATCTGTGTAGCATTTTGGTGTGGATACGGATATGGATTTGGTGTTTCTTAAGTTAAATATGTTATATTTTTAATATTTCACCAAGTACAACCAACTGAGAGTAAAAAGTTTGAGCGCCTCAGTGCGTCCTTAATTGAAGACGATGGCAGGATATGGGTTTTAATCATGTCATTTTGTTTATCATTTAATGAAAAATCCCCAGATCTGAATTTTGAAAACCACAACTGAATGATTCTAACGCTATCTGCATATCTTCTATATACATTTTAAGTATTTTTGGTTACCGCGGTCGCGTTATTATTTTTTTTTAAATTGTACAGTAAAAAATACCATGAATGCTCTTTATTATTAGAAATTTCAAATTTTTTTTACGGACTATTTATTGTTCACTGGCAAGACATAACAGATACCGAAAAGGAAGTATCCTCCATATAATAGAATATTTTGAATACAGATATTATTCGTTAATTCGAAGAAAGGATGAAAATATTTGACTATCCAAAAAATACGATGAAATGTATGCATTGACCTAAATAAACAATTAATTGAATTTAGATATGATTATTTGATGATGAGATAAGATTATTTAGCGAAATACGAATGAACACATAAAAAGTATCACAAATCATCATCATCATCATCATTGTCGACCGGTTTTGTGCCCACTGCAGGACAAGGTCTCCCCATCAAATGTTGGGGGTCTAGGCTATATACCTTATCCGAGAGCCAACCTCGTAGCGATAAGGGACATGTACCATAAGAGCCAATCCGCCCATGTCAACGGGAGAGGCTCTCGGGCCCACGGTACGCAAGCCTGTGTGCTAGTCTTTGTGGTCGCTGACTCTCCACTAGGCAAATCGCAATGATCACTTCGCGGGGCAGACGAGGTAAAGACTGAGCAGGCTGCGCCCTCGCTAACCACTTTTGCGATCGCAATGACCACCAGTTTGTTAAACGAGGCAAGACCGGTGGCCCTACTTGGCTTCGACCTCCATAAAACACACGTCATCGGTCTATGCCAATACCAAAAGAGAGATTTTAATTTAACTAGGTGAACATGCAGTGTCTTCTAGGACAGAGTTAAACCCTGTGGACACCCCACCACATGCATTGCTGCGTTTTAATCGTGAAATAGTTATAGTTAGTTGATATTAGGCGGTTATTAAATGTTAGTAATTAGTTAGTAATACGTTAGGATAAATTATAATTTAGCTCCCATTCCACTTTACTCTATTCGTACGTTACTGGCCATTGAGTTATTGCATGCCGTTTACAATGTGTGTTAGATGAAATCAGTTGTTTAAACCGTGCAGCAACCGTCCGCGATTAGGAACAGATTTACAGATATTTCGCTAATTAAATGATAAGCATGCTAGTATGTGACGAGTATTATCTCTTATTTTGTAGTAAGGTTAAGAAGAGTTTAATGTTTATAGTGGGGCGATGGATTCCAATAGGAATTGCTTGAGGTTCAAAAACGTTCCAATTGAACGACTCTGCTACACAACATATGCCTTCCCAATATGGAAGTTGAATATGTTCAAAAAGGGTTATAAATAAATCCAGATATTAGGTTTTAGTGAAGAGGGGAATCAATCACCGGTAGTTTTAGTTGAGCGGCCAAATACTCATATCCCAAGTACTACTACAAGGTAATTACCATGCAAATTATTAGTATTATTATTGTTATTATTTTTATTGATATTATTATTTATTTCTTTATTTATTTCTTTATTTACTTATTATTTTTATAATTGAAGTAAGATGAGTGTTAGTCGGAAAGTTCGGGTTTTGAATTGTTTGTATTCGCGGTATTTTGTGTTCGCGTCGCGCTTAGCGCTTTCGTTCGGGGGGAGGGGGTCGCTCGCGGCCGTACGAGGTCGGGGGTCGGGGCTCGGTTGTGCGCAAGTGTATGTGTGTGTTTTCTTTCCGTTGGGGATGCCGTGCACCACACTCGATAGATGTAAAACACTTAACAGATATTTGTCGCGAATCGATCAGTTATTTTTGATTAAATTTAATTTGTATGCACTAGATTCGTAGTGCGTGCCCTGTTCTGAGATTAAGAGTTTCCCGATAGACAAAGGCGCACCGCGAAAAAATTAGAAATTTTTCGGGGTCGGAAACAAAAAAAGTGTTTCGCTTTTGTGTAGAAGAGGCACAAAGGTTTGGCGGTCGTCTACGAGAGATTTACGCCTTCCGAGTTACCGACACATATGCGTTTGTCTTTAATGCACTAATTTATTATTATTGGGATATGGATCGCGTATGATTCGTTGCCGACTTGCAGTTGATGATTTTTTTTTTTTTTTTGGGGTTTCGGTTAGCGGATATTGATATTAAGTTTGTATATTATTAGGTCGCGCGTGTTAATGGTAATTAGACGATGCACTATTAATAATTATTCGATGCACTATTGGTTATAATTCGATGCACTATTATTTGTTATTGGGCGGTTATATTGGGGTGGGAGATCAGGGGGACAATCAGAGTTGGATTATTTGTCGACCGAACGTCTGAAATACGTTTCTTTCGATGCGTACACGACGATGTCTCGAATCGAACTCACTGCGAAATGGTCGAATATGGTTTTTCATCACAAATGTATTTTTGATTAAATTAATCAGTTATTTATAACATAATAATAGAATAGAAATAGTGCAAAAGTGCACTCAATTATTTTTACAACCTTGAAAATTTCTTGAACTCTCTAATAAGAAGCCTTGTTAAATTTTCGGTCAAAACTACCGTCTGGTCGACAAATTAAGCGGGCGTGGCTCGAATTAACGGGTTTATTTGCGAAAATTCAAAGCGCGAAAACACTTGAAAGCAGACAAAAAGGCATCCCACTCTTCCGAAATTCAAAAAAAATCCAACGAAAAAAAAAGAAAAGTAATTAAGAAAAACCCCGAGGAAAGACTTCGAAGTCTACAAAATTATATATATATAATATGATAAAAGGGAGATTTTCTTTTTAATCGTTATTTTTTTCTCAAGCTTTCGCCGATGGCCGAAATTAATTTCAGTGTTAAAAACGGAGATTGCCGAATCGCTTTGTTCTCGGAGGCCCCCTTGACGGTTAGGTGTCGCCTTGTTCCCGGGGAAAAAAATAATAAAATTAAAAGCGGGGCCTCGTTTTCGGTTTTGTTCCTCGTTTTCGGGAAACCCAACGCCGGTCGCGATAAAAGTATATTAGAATTTAATTTGGCGGCAAAAACTCGGCGCGAAAATGCGAAAGAGGCCCCGCCCACTTAAGCGTTTAATTAAATCCGAATTATGAGGGGGGGCGAAAAAAGATTCCCCGATACGTTCAATTATGAAGAATTTCGGCATTGCAGGGCCGGAATCTCGAATTATCATATTATACTAATTTTAAAATTTAAAATGAACATCGTGTCGTATCGAATTTTGGGATGTCAATTAATCGAATTTTTATCTATTGAAAAAATTATGAATTAAAAAATGATATTTTAATGGATGTGATTAGTTTAATTATCTATGACGAATCAATAATAAAAAATAATAAACGGATAATTTTCTTTGATAATAATTACATCCAATTAAACTCATCTTATCTTTGATATTTAAAATAACTGATTTCCTCCCATTTATCTTTTGAATATGTTAACACTCGATATGATAAAATCAAATCGAATATTTGTCGATTCAAATTAAATTTACAATTAAACAAATATAATTATTGCATATTAGGTCAATGCATAAGTTTCATCGTATTTTTTCGATGGTGAAATATTTTCCTTCTTTCTCCTAACTAATGAATAATATATATATTCAAACTATTTTATTACATGGAAAATACTTCCTTTCCAGTATCTGTTAAATTTTGGCCTAGCCAGTGAACAATAAACAGCCCGTATACATTTTTGAAATGTCTAATAATAAAGTGCATTTATAGCATTTTTATATTATATTTTTTAATTAATATTTTTTATACATTTTTTATAGCAAATTTTGCAAAAATAATAACGTGACTGCGGCAATCAAAAATATGTGTATACAGTAGAAATGCAGTTAAGGTTAGAATCACTCATTTGTGGTTTTCAAAATTCAGATCTAGAAATTTTTAATTAACTGATAAACATGATGATGACATGATTAATGATGATCCACGTCAAAATATCAAAAAGTCGTGTTAAAGATAGAAATCAACTAATGAAAAAAATCAATATCTCTATCGCATCGGTTTGGTTTCGAAATACGATGTTTGATAAAAAAAAAATTATGGTGAAACTATTGCATTGACCCAATATATTGTATAATCGAAAAAAATCGCACAATAAACTTTAAAAAATCAAAACTCATATCCATCAATACTCAACGTCTTACAAATTGTAAAAAAACAATCAACTCACACCTCATTTTCAAATCTCAAACATAAATAAACCTTAAATAAATCTCTCCAACACACACAAAACTCACAATCCGAAACTAGAAAAGACAACACGACGCCGCGAGATTAACTGAGATCTTCAAATGAAAATTCATACGCAAGTGTGAGATTTACATGAGCAATGAACACGAGACTTTCCCGATTGAATTAAAACGTATAACGCAATAAGGGGAGCGCTCTCGACGTTAATTTATGAACGGCAACGGCCCATTTATCACGTTTCATATACATATATTTATATATGTATATTTTACACTACATAATAAAGTCATTATTGATGGTTCGGCGATCAACGAAAGGCGCCTGCGGAGCGCTAATCGGTTTACTCGTTAAGAGAGGAGCCGCATTTGATCAAGTCAAAAACCGAAGTATAGATGTATACTGAAGTGTTTAATATTATATGTGGGTTGAGGGTGCGTTGACGTGCATTTCGATGATGGGCTTTGTTGGGGTTGAGGTGGTTGGTGTGATTCGAAATTTTCGATATAGCGAAACCTCGAAATAACGGACTGATGCGAAAGGTAGATTTGATGTATACCGAAGTGTTTAATGTGTGGGTTGAGGGTGCGTTGACGTGCATTTCGTTGATGGGCTTTGTTGAGGTTGAGGTGGTTGGTGTGATTTGAAATTTTCGGTATAGTGAAACCTCGGAATGACGAACTGATGCGAAAGTTCGTTATAGAAAGGTAGGTTTGATGTATACTGAAGTATTAAATATGTGGGTTGAGGGTGCGTTGACGTGCATTTCGTTGATGGGCTTTGTTGAGGTTGAGGTGGTTGGTGTGATTTGAAATTTTCGATATAGTGAAAAACTCGGAATATACAAAAAAAATTTTACGGAAAATACACTTTTCAAGCGTTACGTTAAACTAAATATGTATAATATTAATAAAAGGGTCTTTTTAACAATTTTCCCATTTGACCGAATATTTTGTCAGTTGTATCCGAAGTCCGCTATAACGAGATTCTACTGTAATGTGTTACGTTCGAATCGTTATCGTTCAACGCATCATATATAATTTCCGAATTTTTTAATTTAATAAATGAAAAGAGACCCTTTCAAATAGTTAAATATAGAAAGCATCCTTATCAAATAATCTCAGATTAACAATACACGATCGCATCTATTCACTGACCACCCCACGAGTCGCTGATTTTCGGTGATTAATAAAAAAATCGTATTCAACCAAACAATCGTTTATACAAAAAAATCGATTTCGTCAATCGTTATTAACGTAGTCACATTTTCAATACTCAACCATTCAACGAATTTATAAAGCGCTAGATATCTAATTAAAATTTCTTCCAAAACGCAGGAAAATTCAAAACCATACAATTTTTATACATTTTTTTAAAACATTATACAAAAAAAACAATCGATTTCGATCAACCAATACAATGCATCATCACATTTTCAAACCCATCCATTCGACCTATTTCCTAAGCGCAAAAAATTCAATTAAAACCCCAATTTCTCCTAAAATGCAGACATGCACGGCGACGTCGAAACGCCCCTATCCCACACGGAAACTTTAATATTCATTTTGCATATATGCGCAATTTTCACCGAAGGGACGTCCGGCCGGCGATTACGAAAATTTATCGACACTTCATCACAGACGCGCAGATTTAATTAACTATAAAAGTGTCGATTCTCCGGCGAATATCAAAATTTACACACAGAACGTTCTTCAAATAATAAAAAGAAACCCACACCGAAGGAGACAACGTCGTTAACGGCTCCATAAACGGGACGTTTCAGCCGAACAAACTGAAAGTAATACTGAAAGTCCCGTTAGGGTTTTCGGTCGAATGTCTCAATGAAAAGGAACGATCTCGGCCTAAAAGAAACGATTTGGTAATATCGAGTGTACCTGAGTGCAAGTATTTGTCTGACTTCTTGCGGTGAAAGCCTCCACGCAGCTCCGGCAGCCCATTCCGCTGCTTCGGCTGGTCTTTCTACGGCTAATAATGCTGCTGCTTGTGTGAGTCGACCGAAACGATCTCTCGCAGAAAACGATGATAAGTTACCGAGGTATGAACATAATGTTCTTACTTCTCGTTCGACGATTAGACCACCGAGCTGAAATTTCATATCAAATTATGACAATAATACTAAAATATATGATAAAATTCGATGTTTGATGTTTTACTCTATTAAACGTTGATTTCAAAATTAGCTTTTCCCATCTTTGGTTGCAGTCTATGGTTATTGACGTTATGAGGGCGTCGAAATTCGCTGGAGTTAATGAATCTTTAAACGAACTCAACAAGCTTTCCAAGTTCACGATCAATGTTTGTGCGAAATTTTCTTCCGATTCGTAAGCGGCGAAATCGTCCTGTAAGATAATTTTAGATCAATATAAATGTTGAAACATTTTTATAACAAGAGAAACATTAATCTGAAATTACCTCGCTAGGATGATGATTATATTGATTGAATGCATCGATCCAAGGATTTAGTCTAGGTTTAACAGCGCTAGAAAGTAGCAATCGTAAACCATATTCTGTAACACTTTTCAGATTAACGGTAACACCTGACAATCCTAAAATCAAACATCAACAATAATTTCAATAAAAAAAATATCTTTTGAAAATACTTATACGAACATAAATTTACCTGAAAGACAACTTTCGACTTTTCCTCTATCGCTTTCACTCATAGAATTATGTTGTTGAATAATTTCAGTCATCATCGACTGACACAAAGTTTCTACATATTCCACACTGATGTCACTATTGTTTAAATGTGCCTAAAATAAATTTGTTATTTTTTATGTCTTTCATTTAAAATGTATCATGTTTCATTGAAATATTTACCAAAAATAATGCTTTTTGAGTTTCAGTATCACCAGGCTGTAATCTTCCTTGTTGTATAGTCGTATGTATCGCTGTATACGCTTGAGCTAAATCTAAATAACCGCAAGGATACCCTTGTCTCAATGCCTTTTTTAATGCTCCGCAAACGGAACCTTCTAAAACTCCACTCGACATATTAACAACAGCACATACACCATCGATACTACCAGTAGAAGATGCTCTCCTAAAATTATAGTTTATTATCAACTGATAGATATTTTTTAGCATACACAAAAATCAAATAATTAAAAAATATACCTTATACATTTTCTTATTATAAAAAACACATCATCGATTAAACTTGTTGTAAGTTGACCTTCTTCTAAGGAATCGAGCGCTATAGCTTTTTGAGCACTTTCTTCCATAAAATATCTGGGATAAAAATTAATAAAATTTTAATTCCATTGAAATATATGATGACCAGATGTTTGCCCAAAAGACACTGGCACACATGATACGTTTTAGGACAATTAAAAGACTACATAATGGCTAAATGATTCAATGCTTTATAATTTATTTTAATCATATTATTTTGATTTTTAACCCAGATTGTATTCTATGTTTGGTTTTGTAGTGTCGTGTATGCTAATGTAGTTTAAGCAAACGTTTCAGAACCAAAAATATACGTTTTTAAATAAAACGGTATCTATTATACAAACCTTTCTAACAATAGATAGTCTCCAAGTAAATTTTGGGCAGTTCTACTTAAATCAGATTTATTTATAAGATTTACTAAATCATTTTTAAGAGTAGTTTTCTTTTCAGGATCATTCACACCAACATCAATATCTCCCTATAATTATTAAAAAGTACAAATAATAAATTCCAAAATCATTTACTTAAAAAACATGATATTGTATATCTTACAATCACTCTTCTCCGAATAAACTTAAAAAACAATTCAATTCTGGAATGCATAACTGCTATTTCACCAATCAACACGTCTATCGTTTTCGGATCGAGTTTATCTTTGTTTGAAGACCCCGAACTATTTGTGCCTGCATTTTTATTGTAGTCGTTTATTTGATATATAACTCTATTGAATTGTCGAACTTTAATGAATTCAGTCATTATTTTTGTCGCTTGTCTATCGCACTCTTTTTGCAAAATAGTTATAGAAGACAAAAGCCTTCCCGGACCGTAATAAGTTTCGATTAGCGGCTGATGCACTTCTATAGTGTGCGCAACCGTTTCAAAAAGTTGCGTAAATGTATCAGCAAATATTATAGAAGCACGTTTATCAGACGAGTTAATTGCTAACGCCGACTGAATGGATTTTTGAGAAGTTTCTTGAATCTGAAAGTATATTTTACAAATTAGATATATTAGATATATTTATTATAAAATTTTACATGTTACATATGAATATAAAATTCAATTCTATTTACTTTAGAACACAAATAAGTAGAAAACTTTTGCAATCCTTCATCGTGCATTCCTAATAATGGGAATATCTTGAAAAATCTTTCCACCGATGCCAAATCTTCTTTTCTAACAGCCTCGTTGAATCTTTTAACATAAAAAAATCATATTGATCGTACATTATATATTTTCTATATAAAAATGATCATACCTATTAGTAACTGCAGTTCGTAGTTTATCAGCGGCATTGTGTAAAGTGACACACGATTGATTAACAGCACTGCTACTCACTGATTTATTCTCGACTTTTCCTCCTTCACTATCGGACGTATCAGAAACATCGGCAGCAGTTTGCCTCAAGATAGACGGGTCCATAGATAAAAATCGATGAACATGAGCAGCTCCTATACAAAAATTAAGTAAAACTTCTTTGATAGTTAACAAAATAATAAAATAATCACGATAATAAAGTTTAATTGACCTTTCTCATAATCCTCATTTTTCAATGCAGTTTGCACACCTTCACTACACAATTGAAGATCGATCAAATCATGCACTCTTTGTTGACATTCAGAAACTCTACTCTAAAGTTGAAATACATATTGAATCATTCGATTTAATCAAAAAAATACATTTATAATGTACAATTCAAAACATACCCTCGCTTCGTCCAACTGACGCACTTTTGCACTAACATTTTCAGCCAGATCAGACGTGAACGATATCATCTCCGATAATCGCACAGCATCATTTTTCAAATTTTGTAAATTGGGTAAAGCTTGACTTATAGATTTTAGTTTGCCGCCCAAGTGAGCCTGCCTCAAAAGTAGCGCTTCCAGAGCAGAGTTTACCTCTTCCTATTTACAAAATGAAAACAAAATAATTGTGCATTCATTTCTGGACACTTTTTTGTACAGATTACATATTTCGTTCGGTTCCAAAGGTGTGAAAAATGATAACCACACTTTGAATATATTTATTAAATACTACAATGCAATGAAATGGGTGTGAAATATAATTGATGATATAAGAACCTCTTCTTTTTCGATTTCTTCGCAGGCTTGTCGAATTCCTTCATCGTTGGATAAGTCAAATTTGTTTTCGTAGATCAAATCTGACATTTCCACCGGCGAGCAAACGTCAGACTTCAGGCTGCCAACTAAGCAGCGTCCACAAATGAAAAAAAGACTAAAATTTGCGACCTGCTATACAATTTTTTATTTGGGCTTTTACTCGTTGTTTTAATAATTTTATAGATACATTTTAATATTTGAATAGTGCAAAATTTAAATTAGTTTAAGGATCTAAGACAGGAGAACATATGACACTTGAACATAACGATACTTGAAAATATCGAAAACAACGACAGATTAGTGACAATTTAATTTGAAAATTTCAAAAATATGTGCGATTGGATCATATGCGCTTACTTACAATTAGATCATGTGCGCTTAGATCATATGCCCTTACAATTAGATCTGGAAACTACATATATTTTAATAGTTAGAAACGTGTGGGGCCTGCATAATACACTAAACTGTAGCATACATGTTGCCATGACAATAATTTGATAGAACATGGACAGAAAGAGGTTGTATATTTTAATTTTTGTTATTGAAATAAATTTCCGTTTATATTATAAATGGCGTCATCTTTCATAGGTTCAAGAGGTGTATTGAAAATGATAAACAAACACAAGAATTCGACTCAATAATCGGTCATATAGAAGATATTTTAGTCGACGAAAACTTTCAAGTATGAATTTTCAGAGCGTTAATTATATAAATTTCATAGCACTTATTGTTGGTAATTACTTTTCAATTTCAGTGCATGATATGTGAGTTCATGGAAATGTATTGGGAAGTTTTTGATGATGTGGAAGAAAATAAATTTGTTTACACAAATATATTTACTGAATATACAAAATTGGTCGAAGATTACATAAACCATAATTTGCTAGAAAGAATACCAACCTTTTCTATGCAGAATTTTTCGCAATATTTAGAGTGAATATTTATTCCAAATTAAAATATAATACTTAAAAATCCTATGATAACACATTAAATGATTACACAATTATTTCAGGACACACAAAGAAGTTTTAGATGGAGAAGTATTTGATATACTTTTTTCATTATCAGATTTTATGATATTCAAAGAAAGCATCCTGGATTTTAAACGTGTAGGTAAAAAATATGTAAATACTATGATTTTTTTTATAAATTTTTCAATTATTCTATAAATTTCAGATGAAAGAAGGAAAATTTACAAACTTACAATCGAATTTGAAAATAACTGGATTAACCAATAAATAAAAATAATACATAGAGTTTAATTACGTGAAAAATTTATTTAATTATAATAATACAAAATTATCTGATTGTGAATGAAAATCAAACTTAATGCATTAAAATCTGCATCTGAGTTAACTGACTGTATACATCTCCAGGCATGCGGAATGGAATATTTCCAGCGAAACTAGTGATAACTTCTGCTTGTTCTCGCAAAAATTGAATTTGCTGAAATTCGAAAAAATAGATTAATATATAAAATAATTTAAGAGTATTAAGTTTATAAATAAAAATATTCAAAATATACGAACCCTATCTTTTCCTTCAGCAGTCATATGTGTCATTTGATCTTGACTTTTCTGGTTTTGATATTTGTTATAAAGTATCGTCATCGCAGCGAGTAATATATCCGGCATCACTTTACAAACTTCACCGCTGAGCCTTTTGAATGTAGTAACGAGTTCATGTTCCTCTTCTGGACTGAGTGGAACGATCTTACATGCGTTCAACGCCTGCGATATTTGTGTTGTGAAAATAGCTTAATTTTGAATGAAATCTTATTGAAAAAACAGTTAGATTATACCTCGAGTGCTCCGACGTAATTTTTACCGTGATATTCATCGAAAAATATAATGAGCTTATTTAGAATATCGAAACTTTGTTGTATTTGACTGGGTAATGGTGTATTCACGTGCCTGTTTTTCAAATTGTTGCAAATTTGTGTAAGTCTTTCTCTGAGTGAGCCTGACCGTTTCGTTTCACTCACAACTTGACTTAAAAGCATACAGCAAATTTCGTAAACTTTTTCTGTGTTCTAAAATAGTTTTGTTTTTGATTAGAAACGTTTTAAAATTAAAAAAAAAAAAATTTAATTAAATTAACTTACTCCTGAAATGTCGTACATATTTATGGCATCTTCGAAAAGACCCTTTTTGACTAATTCATCAGCAACGTTAGCTGCTATTAACTACAGAAAAACATTATAATGATTAGTTTTATATAAAAATTCCACAATTATATAAGCATTGTGCAACGTTCTTACCTTACAATCAATAAACGAAGAATTGAACAGATCTACTAAACCTTTCGTTTTCATACCATTCATCGGATCTATTCGTCCGAATAACGCATCATAATCTCGACATTCCAAAGCAAGATCGCTCACACAAACCATAAACAAATTTTTGCCATTAATATCTTTCATATTTCTATAAAACATAATAATTTTTTAATATAAAATGAATTGAAACAATATGTACAATGATAATGCAACAAACCGTAAAAAGTAAAAGTATTGTAAGGCTTCGGCAGGATCGGTCACTTCGAATCTTCTCACGTATAACAAAATGAGACGAGCCAAATTTAATCTTCTCATCGGAACCGGATCTTCTATATCTATCGAAACTATAAACGGAAAATTTTATTATAAGGTTTATGAAAAGTTTTATAATAAGAAAGCAAAATAATTAGACATACTCAAAGGAGCTTGTACAGTTCTCGGTCCCGCTAACAAATAAGATTCATTTAACGCAATTGCCATGTGTACTGCATGTACTTGATATCTGTAATTGAAAATATATTTGTTGTAAGACATGTATACAAAAATAATTAAGAAATAGAATATATTTATTTATACTTGGGAATTCGAGATAAAAATTCGATAGCTGGTTCAAATTGGCCAGTTAATGCAAGGAGTTGGAAATAAACGAGAGGCTGTTCATAAGCTCTGTAGTGAGTTTCACCTGTGGAATTAAATTTTGATATGTTAAATACAATATTCACATTGTAAATTGATTAATATATGAAAATAATTTATATACCGTATTCTTCTAATATGTTCTTTTGAAGATCTTGATACGACATAGATTCATTATCGTTAGAAACATTATCGACTCTAATCAAAGATAATTTAAGCCATAAATAATCGTCTGCAGTTTTCGCTACATCGGGATGTTCATCGTTTACATCACAACAACCCAAAACACAATAAACCTAACAAAAACGTTGATTAAATTTAATCATGAATGAAATAAATGACTATTTAAAATTTTATACGCACAATTCGTTTAAATGGATCTGTAGCGTTCCTGATATTTCTTCTATACTGGAAATTGATTGTAGTCTGGAGTTTATTACTCAACGGATTCCCTGGATTTTTGATTAACTCTTCCAAAATATCGATAAAATCTTCAAGTCCAGGTCTAATAAAAAAAATTATATTATAAATTTCTATTAGATCAATCTACACAACATACTTTATTACTAGAACGTTAATAAATGTAATATTGTTTTTACCCAGCTAATTTGATGCAATGAAGCGCAGCCTCCAAATCGCCGCTACGCAAACAATAATAAACCATCGGCCATAACGGACGTCCATCGATTTGACCGTCGCTTAACCCAAACAATGACTGTCCTTGCATTCGTAAACTGACGAATCCACGGACCAAAGGATATGTACCCGGAACTCCTCCACGTTGGGCGTTTTGAAGATTATCCATAACAATGTTTTTCATGTAAGTTTTGTACCTATAAATTCGAAAACAATTAAATATATAGAATTATTATTAGAAGAAATGAGAAGATAATAATACCCTTGTTGTAAATAATTTAAAGCGTGTGATATTAGTGCTTTTTGCATAACTGGCATCGAACGACACTTTAATGGATCATCTTTATGTACGATAGGAAGATTGTTTGATACTGCTTTGATCATTCCCCACATTTCCTTAATTTTCTGTATAGAAAAATTAAGAATTAAAACAAAACTCATCGTTAAAATTCAATAGTTTCAAAATCAATGTAAAAATTGCAAACCTGGTCATTAAATTCATCAGCAACTGTAGCAAACTTCTGAATCAGAGATGGTCTTTTAGAACCTTGCATTACTATCTTATTATGGTTATGAACTAATTTTGCGTATGCCATTTCTTGGTTATCCAACATCGAAGGACCAATTTTTTTGATAGAATCAGTAGACATTGGCGTTTCGGGCATGCTTTTTAAATCTAGCCAATTCTGAGAAGTGCCAATTAAAGCGTTCATCAATTTGATTTTTTCTTGATTCCATTCCGAAGTCATATGTTCCCATTTATGTTCTTCGATTGTTTGGATAGACTGAAATTAAATAAATACACATTTTATATGATCGATATTAAGTAATGGTTGAATGCAATAATCGTTGAATTTATACCGATTTATTAACGTCATCGATTAACGAAAGAATAGCATTTTCCCTTTCGTTTCTTAGGAAACTTTCTATATCAGAATCGGCTATTGGGTGTAGAGGTTCAAAAGTTCTTCTTGCACTTAAAGTTTCAAGTTTTTGTGAAATTTGGGGAAGATCGATACCTTTTGACCCGAGAAGTAGATTCCTATAGAACGAAGCGAATTAAAAAATTGATTTGAAAGAAGTTGTTTAATAAAATCAACATACGCTTGTATATCATGAGCTCCGGTTTGGGTAACTTTAGAATAAAGCTCTTGGGAGGCTTCTAAAACTTGTCCCAAAGACCTCTCCACCCGAGGCAACTCTTCGTTTCCCTCAACATCAGTCGCCAACTGTTCAGCCGCATGCAAAAGCGAACTGAAGTCCGCGTCACTCATTTTCGCGATAATATGAACGAATATATTCAACAAAGATTGAGAATTAACACAAACGCACGTACAACTAAACAAACATAACCTAAAACTTTTGACAGTTCGTCGTACCGGTACGCGCGTTTATCGACAACCTAACAACTCCATTTTCACGACCATAATCATCATATTTTTTTTTTCAATTAATTTGTTGATAATCTTAATAAAAATTATATTTTATTATTTAAATAAATATTAAACGATTATTGAAAATATATAAATTGTAATTAAACGTTGTAAATAAAATTCGGAACGTTTGACAGTTAGTTGACAGCCGCTCGTCCGGCGTGCCAGATCATATGATGTCGCGATGAGGTGTCGTTGAAATGTAAAGTTTTTGTGTATTTCATTAAAATTGAATAATTATCATGTCGTGGATAAAGGAGAACGCTTTGTCGTGGATCCAACTGTTTTGTGTGAACGTCGTGAAAATGGGGAAAATACCTAAACACGTAGCGTTCATAATGGACGGCAATAGAAGATTCGCCAAAAAAAACAATATAGAAAAGTGCGAGGGTCACTCGAAAGGTTTCGACAAACTGGCTGAAGTTTTGCAAGTACGTCATGTTTTTTTTTAAATATTTATTAGAGAATTGTTTAAACTGTTTGTATTTTGCAGTGGTGTCTGGATCTTGAGATTCCTGAGGTTACAGTTTATGCTTTTAGTATAGAAAATTTCAAACGTAGCGATGAAGAGTTGGATACTTTAATGTCGCTGGCTACTGAAAAGTTTCAAAGATTATTAGACGAAAGGTTTGCGTTTTTAAAATAATCATTAATATACTTTTTATATATTCTGTATTCAATTCCATCATTTCAGCGATCTTCTGATGGAAAGAGGCGTTTGCGTAAAGGTCGTAGGTAGACTTTCCCTTTTGCCCGTTAAGTTAAGAGCTCTGATTGCCAAAGCTATGATTTTAACGAAAGATAATAATAAGGCTACATTAAACGTCGCATTTGCGTATACAGGTCATTAATTTTCCTCATATGTTCACATATAGTCGGAAACGTTTAACACAAAAATGAATGGAATGAAGTTTTTTTTTCATTAAAAGAATTTCATGTAAAAAACCATAATATATTCTCAGAACCGCTGGATTATTTCTTGTTAACTGATTTTTTACGTTAAGCATTTTCGTGTTAAATTATTTCTACTGTACTTTGGACGTTTTAACAAAATCTTAATTAGATTCAATTTCCGAAAGTTCAGGTCGAGACGAAATTGCAACTGCTATGGGAAACGTAGTACAAGGCGTAAATAAAGGATTGATCAGTCCCGATGACGTTACTGAAGAATTATTAGATAAAACTATGCAATTGACGACACCAGATCTACTCGTAAGAACTTCAGGAGAAGTTAGGCTCTCCGATTTTATGATTTGGCAGGTTGTTAATGTTTTTATTCGTCTTAAGTACGTATCGTGTATTATTATTTATGATTTTTCCATTATTCTCAGGTTTCAAATACTTGTCTCTATTTCACAAGTGTATTATGGCCCGAGTTCAGAATTTGGCATCTTCTCACGGCAATAATTAATTTTCAGCGAGTTTCTTCCGATGATATTCCGAGTGTTGAAGATAATGAAAAACACGCTTTGTTTTTAAAAGATGTGGATTGTGCGAAATGGAAAACTTTAGAAAAATATGCTCAAGCGTGTTAACAACTTAAATTATCATATGTTTTTATTTTGAATTATATTTTCTTGTTGAAAATCATATCTTTTTATATCAAGTAATTTATAACATGATCATTTATTAATTAGTAAAATGATTTTAAATCATATCCGTTATTTTAATCATGAACAATACAATATGTACCTATTCCTAATTTGCTTATTTTTTTATTTTTCCTTGTAAATTTTCTTACATATTTTTTAGCAGGTGGCGTCTGAGTTACAAGTGGGTCGTGCCTGATCACTTTATCTCGCAATATTTGACGGGTCACGGCGCGTTTGCTGCCAAGCTCACGCATCTTGGTTTGCGAAATGACCCTCACTGTGCCTGCAGAGAAATTCAGGACCCGGATCAAATCCTGTGGTCCTGTTCTCTGGCAGAAAATTAAAGAAAGAACTTGTTTTCCGAGTTTCCCGACCGTTTGCTAACTTCCAATATGGATGTAAATATACAATAAATGTAAATGTGGCGTAGATTCGCCCGTAGTTTCGCCTAGTGTTGCTGGTACCCAGCTAAGCCGGCTCAGGAAGCTGGCATAGAGTGGAGTGCATGTAACAGGCGGGATGGTGGGTTCTTATCGGTAAAAAATATATTTTTTTATTTGATTAATTGCTAAATAACTAATTCATCTTGGCCAGACGATACAGACTTTATAACGGCCAGACGGTCATTTTTTTAAACTCAATACGAGGAAGGTTAATGTTATTCACTGCTTTTCAAAATTTTCTCTAAAAAAAAGGTCAACTTTTTTTAAGAATTATTCAAAACGTTAACTAAAAGTTTGAGGCCAATTTTGAATGCATAAAAATCGGGGGCCCTAAGCGGTCGCTTATTGTTAGTCCGCATATCATTAAACTCAACACTGTTTGAATTTCATATATCTGAATAACAATTAAATTAAATTAAATTGAAAGGCTCAAAATATGTATTATTATTTATTTGAATTTCATTAAATACAAACCGGGGCCTTTCAGAGGTCAGGCCCTGGAACTCATTAACTCCTAGTATCCCTCCTTCGTCAGGCCTGATAATGAGCACACATATATCACATTTGGGCAGTCAGGTATTGGTGTGGATTTTCAAATGCATTATCAGTGCACGTTTTCTAGCATACGATTTACCACATATATCACATTCGAAATTTTTGTCATCTAAAATGCAAAAGTTTTAAAAAACTTATAACCTTTGAAAAATATCAATAAAAAATAAAAAGTAAATTTGATTTACCTGTATGAATTTTGAAGTGCCTATTCAAACATAATTTTGTGAAATATTTTTTGTTGCATATGGTACATTCAAAATTTTTCTCGCCTAAAACACAAAAGTTTTACAAAAACATACAACCTTCGAAATATTAATAAAATAATATAAAGTTAATTTTATTTACCTGCATGAATTATGGAGTGATTATTCAAATACCTTTTTGTGGAAAACTTTTTGTTGCATATGGTACATTCGAAATTTTTCTCACCTAAAACGAAAAAGTTTTATGAAAACATACAACCTTCGAAATATTAATAAAATTATATAAAGTAAATTTTATTTACCTGCATGAATTATGGAGTGATTATTCAAATTACTTTTTGTGAAAAACTTTTTGTTGCATATGGTACATTCGAAAATTTTCTCACCTAAAACGAAAAAGTTTTATGAAAACATACAACCTTCGAAATATTAATAAAATAATATAAATAAAATTTTATTTACCTGTATGAATTATGGAGTGACCATTCAAATTCCCTTTTGTGGAAAACTTTTTATTGCACACGGTACATTCGAAATTTTTCTCACCTAAAACGAAAAAGTTTTATGGAAACATACAACCTTCGAAATATTAATAAATAATATAAAGTAAATTTTTTTTACCTGCATGAATTATGGAGTGATTATTCAAATTCGTTTTTGTGAAAAACTTTTTACTGCACACGGTACATTCAAAATTTTTCTCACCTAAAACGCAAAAGTTTTATGAAAACATACAACCTTCGATACATCAATAAAAAAATATAAAGTAAATTTGTTTTACTTGTATGAATTATAGAGTGACTACTCAAATTACTTTTTGTGAAAAACTTTTTATTGCACACGGTACATTCGAAATTTTTTTCACCTAAAACACAATAGTTTTACGAAAACATACAACCTTCGAAATATCAATGCAATAATATAAAGTAAATTTGGTTTACCTGTATGAATTATGGAGTGTTTATCCAAATTCCCTTTTTGGGAAAAATTTTTATTGCACACGGGACATTCGAAACTTTTCTCACCTAAAACACAAAAGTTTAATGAAAACATACAACCTTCGAAATATTAATAAAATAATATAAACTGAATTTTATTTACTTTTATGAATTACGATGTGATTATCCAAATTTTGTTTTCTGAAAAACTTTTTGTCGCATATGGTACATTCGAAAATTTTCTCATCTAAAACGCAAAAGTTTTATGAAAACATACAATCTTCGATTCATCAATAAAATAATATAAAGTAAATTTGATTTACCCGTATGAATTATGGAGTGACTATTCAAATTCCCTTTTGTGAAAAACTTTTTATTGCACACGGTACATTCGAAATTTTTCTCACCTAAACACAAAAGTTTTATGAAAACATACAACCTTCGATTCATCAATAAAATAATATAAAGTAAATTTGATTTACCTGTATGAATTATGAAGTGACTATTCAAAGTCCCTTTTGTGAAAAACTTTTTATTGCACACGGAACATTCCAAATTTTTCTCACCTAAAACACAAAAGTTTTTTGAAAACATACATCCTTCGAAATATTAATAAAATAATATTAATTTAATTTAATTTACCTTTATGAATTACGAAGTGTTCATCCAAATTCATTTTTGTGAAAAACTTTTTATTGCACACGGTACATTCAAAAATTTTCTCACCTACAACGCAAAAGTTTTACGTTAACATACACCTTCAAAATATCAATAAAATTATATAATGGAAATTTGATTTACCTGTGTGTATTATATGATGACTATCCAAATCCTTCTTTACCAAAAATTTTTTATTGCACACGGTACATGCGAAATCTCTGACTATCTGATGAATCTTCCTGATATGATAGGACAGCGCACGTGATGTACTATAAGATTTTTCACAGCTAGGACAAATATATGTTCTGGTCGGTATTCCATAATCTTCAGTTTGGTGTTTGTTTCTCAATGCATATGAGGAAAATTGTTTGGGACGTAACTCGCGGGTATACGAGTCTACCCCTTTGTGCTTGTGCTGAACGTGTTGACACAGAGATTTTTTGGCAGTGAAAGTCTTCTTGCAATATTTGCAAGGATGTTTTAAAGCGTGCTTTGATAAATGCTTTATCAGACTGGTTTTGTTTACATGCGCATCCCCGCAAAGGTCGCATATGTAATTGAGGTTGTGATTCGGATTGTGTTGCAACAACAAAGCATGGGAATTGAATTCTTCTTTACAAACAGGACAAATGAAAGCTGACAGTTCTATAATGGGAACGAAACCATTAGGAATTTCAGAGGGAGACTTTATGAGATAATAAATTTTGTTACTTTTTCCATTAGGATTTTCTTCAGGGTTTTCTGTTGTAGAATTCGATTTATCACTTAAAAAATCAATCGAAGCACTTGATTTTGTGTTTTTATCATTTTTGAAATCGGAAATATTTGATTGTGATTTATCACTTTCAAAATCTGGTTCGGATTCTAACTCTGATATAACAGATTCTAAATCGTTACAGTCATCAATCAGACATTCGTTTTTGACAACAAATGCTAATTTTAGATTCAAATAGTCACTGCTAAAATTTTCTTTGTATACTTTTTCAGCTGAAATGAAGAATGAAATCAGGAAAAAAATACAAATCAAAATGGAAAATAAGGCTGTGACCAGGGCCAGCCCTAAGCGTGTGCGAAGTGTGCGGCACACATAGGCGCCAGCTCTAAGAATGATCAGTGGGGCACAGATTGGTGGATGATCCACCTTTTCGTATCGAATATTATTTTGTTTTGCATTGTATTATCTCATATTGTTTGTAATTGAATAAATAAAAATTATTTGCTTCTTGAGTTTTGGTTTTTTAAGGCGCATCGCACACAGGCGCAAGAATCAACGAGCCGGCCCGGGCTGTGACCACTGATCGGTGCTGAGGGTATTTCAGAAAATATGCACTGGCATATCTTCATGATTAATTTTGAGTGGCTGCTGAGATAGTGATGAGTAAGGTAGTGAAATTTGTATAAAAATTACGTCCATCACGTTGAATTACTCAATTGATATGTGACGATATTGCTGCTCATGTCTTGGGTTTTTAACGATATGTTTATACACTGACAATGAGCATATGATAAATATAAAAGTGAAAAAATTTTGGATGTCAAGATAGAGGATAATAAGGACTTATTTATTTAATTATTAATAATGTTATATTATTTGTTTAATATACTGAAAGTCCTTTTCTTTGAATGTTTCTCTAATGATGGTTATTTTATATTAAAAAAAATTATGAGAATCTGAATTAATATTGATCACACCTAACAATCTCACAAGACTTGTGAAATACTCATTGAACAAGTATCAAATTAATGTGTGTAGAGAACACAAATGTTTCAAATAATAATGCTTACTTGATCGTTTGGAAATGATAAAACAATCCAATTTGTGCTTAAACTCGAGCGCCCCACTCAATTGCTCAATACATATTTCACATATTTTCAAATCGTCACCGACTTTTTTTACCTACAAAAAATATCGTTAATATAATAACGTTGTTGATGACACAAATAAATTAACTGAACTTTTGATTGATTGTTACTTGTATATCGAGGCAATTCATTATCATAGTAAAATATTTTGAAGTGCTTTCGTTTCTGTCGAACACGTATTTTAAGCTTTTTTTTCCAAAGCAAAATGCACAGTTGACGAACGAGGAACATTCTGAAATTTCACGTTTTACTTCCATCTGAGGTATTTGACTTTTGCTGCTACCGATTTGAAATAATAACAAGTAAAATCGGTAAGGATGACGTACACAGGTACCGTTAACTGACAAATCGTGTGAGTTGTATCTGGTGTAAAGCGCGACCTACACTATAATGACATTCTATAACGGTTTCCAGATGTAAGCGCAATAGAGATGTGCCGGACGGAAAAAACCTGTTTTATTCCCGGGAATATACCGGGTTTTTTCCCTGGGGCTTTTGGGTGACAGAAATTTTAGGAAAATTGAAAAAAAAATGTACATAAGTATGTATGTAAGTAAATACATACTTAAATCATAGATTTTCAAATCAACATATTTTTAGATACTCGCACTGCAACGTGCAACATGCAACATTTGAATGAATCTATGCGTTTTTATTAAAAAATTATTTGATTATTTGGTTGAAATAGCAAAAAATGTTGTTAAGTACTTATATTAAGAAGTTAAAAATTAAATTATTTTTTCACAACGAAGCAATATCATAAACTGGGATTTAAGAGCCAGTTAAAGGAATTTGCAAAATTTTAGCATAATTTGTAAATTTTTCTACATCTAATTATATAAGAAATGATTTTTGAGTGATGTTTTGGCACATTCGACTATTACCCAAATTTTTAATGTTTTGGACAATTACCTACATAAAATATTTTTTGATGCAATTTGAATTTTTGAAATCATCAACACATTTTTATACCAAAAAAACGGTTCAAACATTTTAATAAGTCTCTTGTTCATTTTCATCTTTCAATCAATAGTTAGAAAAAAATACTACGATATTTAGTCCAGTTCAATGAGTTTTCATAGATGGTCAGATTTATATTGGTTTAGATTCAACTACAATAGTTAAAGGCGGGCTGTCAGCTCGCAAATGTCAAAATGGACGCGTACGGTTTTTTTTTTCAAATAAAATTCTATATTTTCATTAATTTTATATTTGCAAAGGCTTTATTAAATTTTTCACAGAATACGTTATACGATGAAAGAAAAGAAAGATATTCTGGAATACATTATTTCTAACAATGCTTACTATGATGTCAAAGGGCGTACTTTTTGGATTAAATGTGCTAAAAATAAAGTAAGATTTTCCATCAAATTATCAAAACCCCTTTAATTCCCTACGAATTTTCGATTATTAGCCAAAAATACCAAATAAAATATCTTATTGAGGATATTCATTTTTTTGTTCAAAATATATTTAAAAAAAGAAAATAAATAAGGTATTTTGAAAAACAATATATGGGATATCCGATATATCGGGTCTAGGTATTTTTGGCGATTCTACAAAAGCCGATATATCGACTCACGGGTATTAAAAGTCCATTAAATATGGAGTATTAAATTAAGATCCTTTTATTACCCGTGATACATGTTCATATATATTCTCTTTTCTATCAAAAATTTTACGTAAATCACCAAGTTTAACAATTTTTTAAATTTCTAATGTTACAACTTAAGTTTATGTTTAAACCAAACTATTTTAGTTAACTCAAAGAACGTGGCAAGGTTTGAAAGAAGTTTTCATCAAACGGATAATAACAGACCTCCATAATCCATATTTTGAACTTAGCACGAAAGAAATCAACGCTTTCAGAACGGGGTATTTTGAAATAATTCAATATTTTTGTATGAAAAACACTTTGAGACACATATATTAATCATTATTATTCACAGGTATGGAAGTCTAGGAAAAGTAAGTAATTGGACATTAAAAGCAGAAAATCCTTCAACTTCAAACAGTATGTATAAAAAAAATATCTAATAGATTTAATTTATATGAATATATGAGTTTTTTTTTTCTAGAAAAAAGCGAAAAAGTACAAACTAAAGACAACGCCGATGAAAACAAAATTGAAAAAATTAATAAAGAAACACCCAAAAAGAGCAATACTAATACTTTCAAAATCCCTGATAAGGTAGAATCTTCATCTGAAGACGATACATCAGAATCTCCTAGTAAAAAACCGAAAACTGATAACAAATTACAAAGCACACTTGAAACTAGTAAAAAAACTAAACCTAAACTTGCATCAGTAAAAAGAACCGAAAAAACATCCAGTAATAGCAATACTAGCACTTCCAAAATCCCTGATGAGGTTGAGTCTTTATTTGAAGACGATGCGTTTGAATCTCCTAGTAAAAAACAGAAAACCGATAGCAAATTGCAAAGCACACATGAATCTAGTAAAAAAACTAAACCTAAACCTGCATCAGTAAAAAGAACCGAAAAAACATCCAGTAATAGCAATACTAGCACTTCCAAAATCCCTGATGAGGTTGAGTCTTTATTTGAAGACGATGCGTTTGAATCTCCTAGTAAAAAACAGAAAACCGATAGCAAATTGCAAAGCACACATGAATCAAGTAAAAAAAAACTAAAACCTAAACCTGCATCAGTAAAAAGAACCGAAAAAACATCCAGTAATAGCAATACTAGCACTTCCAAAATCCCTTATGAGGTTGAGTCTTTATTTGAAGACGATGCGTTTGAATCTCCTAGTAAAAAACAGAAAACCGATAGCAAATTGCAAAGCACACATGAATCAAGTAAAAAAACTAAACCTAAACCTGCATCAGTAAAAAGAACCGAAAAAATATCCAATAATAGCAATACTAGCACTTCCAAAATCCCTGATGAGGTTGAGTCTTTATTTGAAGATGATGCGTTTGAATCTCCTAGTAAAAAACAGAAAACCGATAGCAAATTGCAAAGCACACATGAATCGAGTAAAAAAACTAAACCTAAACCTGCATCAGTAAAAAGAACCGAAAAATATCCAATAATAGCAATACTAGCACTTCCAAAATCCCTGATGAGGTTGAGTCTTTATTTGAAGATGATCGTTTGAATCTCCTAGTAAAAACAGAAAACCGATAGCAAATTGCAAAGCACACATGAATCAAGTAAAAAAACTAAACCTAAACCTGCATCAGTAAAAAGAACCGAAAAAACATCTAATAAGAGTAATACTAGCACTTCCAAAATACCTGATGAGGTTGAGTCTTCATCTGAAGATGATATATTGGAATCTCTTAGTGAAAAACAGAAAACTGATAACAAATTACAAAGCACACATGAATCAAGTAAAAAAACTAAACCTAAACCTGCATCAGTAAAAAGAACCGAAAAAATATCTAATAAGAGTAATACTAGCACTTCCAAAATACCTGATGAGGTTGAGTCTTCATCTGAAGATGATATATTGGAATCTCTTAGTGAAAAACAGAAAACTGATAACAAATTACAAAGCACACTTGAAACTAGTAAAAAAACTAAACCTAAACCTGCATCAGTAAAAAGAACCGAAAAAATATCCAATAATAGCAATACTAGCACTTCCAAAATCCCTGATGAGGTTGAGTCTTCATCTGAAGATGATATATTGGAATCTCTTAGTGAAAAACTGAAAACTGATAACAAATTACAAAGCACACGTGAATCTAGTACAAAAACTAAACCTAAATCTGCATCAGTAGAAAGAACCGCAGAAACACCAGGATCAAAGAAAAAATTACTACAAACAGAGGAATCACAAGATATATTCGATGAAGACAAAAACGAGCACCAAACAGAATCCAATTTTTCCACTCAATCCTATCATACGTGCGAAAATGAAAATTCTCCAAATTCAGAATCCAAAAAAATCGCACATAAAAGTGTTAAATCTTGCAACGAAAATCTTTTCGGTTTTAGTTCAGGTTGACAATATTTTCGGGTTTATAATATGAAAGTTGTATATAGTTAATTTTAATTATTGAAATATTTTAGGAAAAACCCTGGTGAGGCATAAATGTAAAAATCATTATTCAAACGGTGTTTTGATACACAAATGTAGTGATAATAATAGGTAATGATTATACGATCATTTATACAGCTTTTACACTTCGAATTAAACCTTTTACGAATCAAATACGAAATATAATCTATTCTTCAATAGGGCTGATAATCTCAGTTTTGGTGGTTTTTACAAACTTTTACATACATAATTAATTAATTTCTTTAATAAATCAATATGAAAATAAGTACCATAGATATATGTATATGTAACGTTTCTTTTATATTTTTCATGAAATCATAAAATAATTGAAAAATGATAAAAAGATATTTGCGATGGTTGAATTTGTGTTGTAAAATGTTTGATTTTATGTCTAAAAGAACGAATTTTAAATTTAAAATGTAAAAGCTGTATGTTGTTAATTTTCAATAGCAATAGAAAAAGAACTATATCCGGAGAATGTTCTTATATGAATGAATTTCCGTGCACTTCTACGTCACCGTTGTGTTCTTCCGATTCCGATTCTCCAAGAAAACGATCTAGGTATTTCATATAATATAATTCGATAAATATATTTTTATTGCTTGCTTTATGTATTTTTTTGAATTTTAGACCCAACGATAAGCAACCTTTGTTTGCGTTTTATGAAGGAGAATTGTATCCAGTCAAATATGTGTACAAAAAATATTCATATTCTGAGCCATTGCACGTGCACTATAAGTGTGATGATAAACCTTCGTTTAAACCCAGCGGTTAGTGATTCGTTATAAATGCAAATTTATAAGATAAATTTTATTTCTATTGAATAATTTCAATTTCAGGTATATCCGGAAAAAATATGGTTGAGAAAACATATCCGAAAAAGTTTTTCAAAACAAAAAGTACTAAATCGCGTTTGTTCGATAAGGTTATTATTGTTGATTTGCTGATTATCGAATACGTAGATGACTTTTTTTCTTTTTGAATGGTTTATTTTACTTTTTGTGGTTCTAGATTTATATTAGCAGTGATGACGAATTTTCAACTAACAATGTTAGATACGTTTTGGATTTTCCCGATGAGAAATCGGAATTACTTTATTATCGCGATATGGAAAAGTATTATATTATTTAAAATTTCTCATAATTACCTAAATTTATATTGAAATATATGCTGTGTTTAATTTTTAGATACAGAGAAGGGTTGCTAAAATATAAACCATCGAAAGAAGACTATCAAAAAATATTAAATTTAGAAGAAAAAAAACATCACAAAAAATACGCTCATTTGTATAAAGGTTTTACAATACAAAAAATTAGATACTATTATATGTACCTAGTAGAAGTTATTAAAGTATTTTTTAATTTTTAGATAATAAACTTTGTCAAAGAAAAAAAAATCCAGACCCATATGAAGTTCAAAAAAGTAATTCTGTTTGCAATCAGTTAGAAAGTATTCATGGTATGTCTTTTAAAAAATTTTGGTTTATACAACGTCAAAAAATATTAGAATATTGATTATTTTACTTTCCAATCACAGTAAAATCTTGATATAATGAACTAATGTGGGCGAGGGAGTTTTCGTTAAAATCAAAAGTCCGTTATATTGAGGTTTTATGTACTATATTATATATTTATTTATCAATAATTGATACTTTGGTTCTTGTCATTACAATTATGATTATTCCATCTTTATAAAACATATTCCTTTTAATTCTGCTGTAGATCTACTAGATGGTGATCCCGAATGTACTGCTCTCTATTGGAAATTAAAATATTTAATGGAAATAAAACACAACAAACAGTATGTATTTTGAATTTGATCAATATTAATAAATTATAATTTACAAGTTACTTTTCGCTTGATTGCAGATTAAGTATGAGTGTACTCGAAAATATTCCAAACAAACTTCAAGATGAAATAATTGCATTAGATGACGATAGGTATTTATTTATGTTTTTGTTGTTTTTTTGTTAAGTTTTTCTTAAGAAAAACTAAATTAATTATTTTATCTAGAACACCCGAAGATGATTCACAAATCGTTACGAAGAACGCGACTCATGATAAAACGACATCTATTAATAATAACAGAGGTTTATACATATTACGATTTTCAGTAAACTTAACATCTAATAACACCTAATAATATCTAATAACATTTTTATTCAGGTATCGATGATAACAAAAATATCTGCAGAATATCCTTGAGTAAAAAAGGAGAAGTAAGATTTTTCCTCAGATTTTTTTTAGTTTATTTATTTTTTTAGTTTCAAATTGTTCATTTAAAATACATTATTGTTTAGAGCGTTATTCATAAAAATTATACGATAAACACACAAAAAATGGATGTTTTCATGGATATTCTTCGTGATATGAAAGGAAAAAACTCTCAAAATTCTGAAAACATGGTTAATAACATAATCGAAAGTGATTCAAGTGAGAAGAGTTGCGAAACCATTGAAAACGAAAAAACCGAAACACAAAATAACAAAAATCCATCAAGTATGTGTGAACGATTCTCAAAGGTCTAATGTGTGATTAAAAATTGTTGATTCTTTCAATTTAAAAAAAATAGACCACTAGTTTTTTTATATGAGTCGAAGATCATTCGTGTACTTTTAAATGTCAACTTTTGTTAGTTTTAGATGTCGAAGATACCAAAGCTACCTCTGATGACATTGCTAAAAATATTGCATTAAAAGAGAAAGAAATATTTGATAGGATAAAAAATAATGCAGAAGAAATTTCTACTGATGTTAGCGAAAATAGGAATCTTTTTACAAGCATGGAAGTAGAAATGTGCTTAGCTGGAGAAAATCCGAACGCTGAAAAAGTAAATTCAGATAATTTGAAACCTGAAACGGGGGCCTTAATAGAAAATGCTGAAAGTGGGTACGTATTATAGATAATTTATATATAGTGGAATTCAATGAATACGAAACTGAAATATTTTTTTCGGGTTAAAAGAATTAACTACATAACTAGAAATCGAATTAATTAAATTTAACACAGAAAACATTGGCGAGTTTTTGGATGTGATTTTTAACATTAAAAAATATTTCAATCCCTTCCAAAAAAAAAAATCAAAACTTGTTTATAATTATGGTTATGTTTCAGCAAAACTGATGAAAAACAAAAATCGAAAACAGAGATAGAATTAAAAACAGAAAACCCTTCGACGTCTAGCAATTCAAAGTCGTCACCATCTAAGGTATATTTTTCTGTTTAATTTTTTAATAACAACAAAAAATGTCTTCATCCTATTAAATGAGGCATGTGCTTTTTTCATTTATGACGATTAAATTCTGTTAGAAGTTGTTTTCACTTTTTTTTTTTTTTTTCAGGAACCTTCGAACACTTTCAAAGCATTGAAAAAAGGAGGTAAAGTCGCAAGATTTGAATTACAAAATTTGGGTATGTGACTTAACAATTTTCAATATAATTTAATAGTTTGAAAATAAGAATAATACATATATCTATTTAATTAACTACAGTTATCGATATGAACGAAAAATACATGAATAAAGCACGAACAAGTAGGCAAACCAAAAAAATCAGTCCTCAACCGATTACAAAAAGAAAATCTGTTTCCGATCCAAACATTAAATTGACTAAAAAAGATCAGGCTCATAGAAAAACATTAAATTCAAGTGAACCTGCATTGGTGACCCAAAGAAAGGTCAGATTCACTACAACGCCTGAAACTAAATCTGTGAAATCGAAAAGATCCGTTCGAAAAGAGTAAGTATTTATATTTTTCATGTATTTCTTTTTGAAATATTGTTTATTGTTATATATTAATTGTTTCAAGAACAAAGTCTTGATTGTTTCAATGTTTTGCAAATATTTTTTCAGTTTATCACAATCACTACTGGTTCCAACTGTTCAAGAAGTTGTGAATTCTGATGAATCGGCTACAACTTCAACAACAACATTAACAACTGTGAATAAATCTATGAATTCTGGAGATGATAACCGTCTTGAAAATTTATCTGAATCTGATAATAAATCGGATGATACGGTACTATTTCAAGTAGACAATATGGTATTTGTTCCTCAACAGGAATTGAAAACTCACAAGGCACAAAATAAAACTGTATTTGCAGAAAATGGTTTGTTAATCATAACTTAATTTTTTTTAATATGTTAATTGAATAAAATATGGAATTATTAATCTCATTACACATTCTCTCATTATAGAAGATGCTGTAGAACTATTCAATCTCGCTAACTGTTTGACTCCCCTTAATGATTGGGATTTATTATGCCAGGATAGTTCGAGTTCTAGCAGTTGATTATTGTTTACCTATCAAATTTATTGTTAATCTACTTTGAAACAAATCATATAAATTTCAATATCTCAATTATTTATGTTACTAGTATAATTAAAATTGTAAATAGAAATTATTTTTATGCATCTTAAAAATTGTATTACAATATATTAAAGGCTGGCCAATTTTTCTTCTAAATTTTGATTTTAATTAAAAAGAAAGGAGTATGATTTTCTGTTTGAAATAAATTTCGATATTATTATTAGATAAGTAAATATAATAAATACTATTTTTATATTTTCCATTGAATAAATAAGAAAAAAAAATTGTTTTTATTTTGTTTTACTTTTGTTTAGAAATACAAGTAAAATAAGTAGGAATAAAAATTGGTATAAGTAAAAGTTATTTCTAATTTTTCATAGGTATTTATATATGTATATTTTTAATTATGGCTGTTATAAATATTTTTGGTGTGGAATAAAAGATAAATACTTTTTGCATTACAGAAAAAAACAATACGTTGACTTTTTCTATGGTGATAAACTCACTATTTTTTCACAGAAGAAATTTCAGACAAAATTTTCGACCTTGATCGAGTTTTAACTATATCAGTATTAACTTCATTATCTGAAGTTTTCGATGGATTTTTTGACTTTATCTTAGTTTTACTTTGTACTTTTGATACATTCGATGTTGCAATTTTGGTCGATTTTGATATATTACTTCTCAAATAAGTTTTCGTTGGCAAATTACTATTACTTGTTTGAGGTTCGTTATCTAATAACATGTTTTTATTCAATCGACATTTTAATATAGGCGTTTTCTCTAAATTTTCATTAAAACCGTTACTCTTTGTATCTTTGCGTATTGATGGCGATTTTGTATTATTTTCATCAATTAAATTAAATTTGATAACAGGTACGCGAAAGTCTGTTCCTTCTATAATATTACTGAACAAACTTTTGCCTTTATTTAATTTTACATTATTTGAATTATTTGGCGGCCGCATTTTTCTTTCGTAAGGCGTTTTGAAAGAGGCAGTGTCAGTTTTTCGCGGCGTCATGATTAATTTAGTAGCTAAATCGTTCGAAAGTTGATCCACGCTCGGGAGTGTGTTTTGAGTTTCTTCTTTGAAAACTTTAGATTGTAAAAAGAAAATTTTTTGTTCGTGAACAGATTGCATTAAAAAATGGCTTTCGGGCTGCAGCAAAGATAACATATCGATCGCTTGTTTGTTGATGCTTTCAGCTTTAATCAAATTATTTTCTTTAATTAATATATAACAAGTGTCTTTTAAGAATTGACATTTAATAAAATTTAACGAATTATTATATGAAAACTCTTCAATCTTCTCTAAACAGAAATTAAGATTGATTTTAAAACAATTTCTATTCAAATACTTCAATTTAGCATCTAAATATTTAATCAATTTGAAACCGCCATTCATGAAAGATTGCGCAACAAGAACCTCATTAGTTTTATAATACAAATTAGCTTGGATGTTGATCATTTCTAATGTCGACGTAAAGAATGTAACACTCGTACACCTAATGCACATACAAATATTTTTATGTTCTATAAACGATGGCATGTTGAATAACGACGGATGAAAAGTAGGCGATCCACTTAAATTATCGTTCGAATTCGGCATAATGTTCGCATCGAGAATAACTTCGAATTGATCTGAAGATTCAGTGAAAACAGCTTCGTGATTTTCTTGAATTTTCGATTCTGGAGTTAGTATAGGTTTTTTGATATTCTGAACTGTACTTTCGAAACGTTCTTCCATAATGTACTGAATTATATTCAGTTTTACCTACAAATGAAAAAAAATTTATAATTATACTGAACTAATCGAAATACACGATTTAACTCATAATTTGTAAAATAATAGTAATATTTAATTACTAAAACTTACCTTACAATCGTCGTATTTTTCTGAACAAACATCATTACTCGCTAAAGTTAGTAAGATTTCTATTATGCTTTGTGGAAGTAATAATTGATGCACAGGTAGTAACATGCTTTTTAAAATAGTTCTCGATCGACGAGGTAAACCTAAAAGTAAAGCAGCCTTGCCAGCATTTAAACCACTTTTAATCCACAACTGTATAATCGTTAAACCCTTAGGTTCATGGCGACTAGCTGAAAATCGAATTAGAATTAGAATTTTTCTCAAATTTAATTAAATTTAAAAATTAAAACGATCACTTACCTATAGAAAGTAATTCTTTAAATTCTGCATATCCATTTTCAAGAGATGCAAGATAGCTGATAGATTCGTCGCCATTCAAACTCTCATTATCACTATTTAAATACAACGATTGTACATCTATCAATTTAGCAAACGATAATTTAACATTTTGCTTATCATCATATCGATCTATAAAATTGAGGATTGTAGTTTGGACGTAATTTAAAATCTTGAATCCTTCTTCTTTCAGATTACAGTTATGGTAATATATCTGTGAGTTCAAAGAATAAAATGAATATTTATGAATTAATATGAAATCAAGAGTATGAAAACAAAACTTACTGCAAGATTTAATAAATATTCCAACACAATGTCGAATATTTCGTGATCATCAAACCACTTATTGTTAGTTTTAAAATCAGTAGTCGACAACAGTTGGTTGGTATCCAATATGATTTTTACAATATTTGGAGCTCTCGAATTTGTATTTTGTATCACAAAACCTGCAGTTCTAATCGTACAAAGCCTAAAAGACAAATCAATCACTCAATTTATAAAATTTTTATTTTAACATTTAATCATATAATACATACCTATTGTCTGCATATAACGACAACGAATATACAATATCGGCCAACATAATCGAACGTGTATCCCAACTACGTAAATAAAGAATTCGAATTGCACATTCCATATTTTCAAAAGATTTTTCTATATACATTTTGTTTTCTTCTGATTGAAGCACTTTAGTAAGATCAGCCACTGAAAATGTTTTTGAACCAATAATTCATCATCTCGCAAAACAGATAATATAATTAACGGGTAAATTCATTAATAATGAGTAAATTTACTAACTAGGTATTTTTAGAATAGCTTTCCAAGTATCCATTGCTTTTAGTATCGGTTCTAAAATAGTATCTTCGACAGAAAGCCGCAAAGATAAATGCGTTGATGCTAAATCGCATTCATCGTCAGGATGGGTTGGAATAGTACTCTTCTGAACATCCGCTGTGGTAGTTAACGGTGAAAATTTATCGATGATTGACTTTTCATGAAACACTATTTCGTACAAAGCACATAGAATATTTCCAAAAAATAGATGAAGCAATGTTTTACTTTTTTCGTCGAGTTGTTTCGCATTATTCTGTAGTTGAAAATTAAACAGTTGCAAAAAGAAAATGTATGATTTATACAATATATAAAAAAATGGACAAGAACTTACTTTAAAAAATGATTCATATTTCGATAAGGAAACTCGGACAAAGTTAGCAATTTCGGGAATGCGCACTAAATTCGCTCGAGTGTTTATCAAGGTGATCATTTTGCCCAAATAATAAAGAATTTCTAGTTCTTGAGTAAAATCTGAAAATATAGCAATAATATAAAAGTAGAATATCATACATTGAGTACTTATTTCATATTCAAAAGAAAAAATTGACATTCGAACGGTTTATATAAAAAAATAGTACCAATACCTTTTTCAGTATTATTTTGATTTTCAATAATGCATTTGAAAGCGTTACAAATTCCAGTAACAGGAACAGTAGAAAACCATAATGAATGCAATGATTCCAATTCAGATAAAAGTAACGACCTGAAATTGTATAACATATCAAAATCAATACTTAATGATTTAACATTTCAATAAAAATTAATTAAAAATCACACGTACATAAAATCAACATCTTTCAATAGTATCCGGTACATATCGTTTTTGCCCATTATTTTATCGCATACACTCCAAACGTTAGAAGATATAATATTTTCAACATTATTACAGCATTCGCATTCGATTACAATCTTGTGTTTTTCATACTTGCATAATTTTTTAGAAGAATTGTGTATATCTATCAACTTCGTTTTAATTTTAACAATAAACTGTACATAAAATTTCGAAGACGTCTCTTTATTTTCAATAGAATTCAAAGCCATGCTCAAATAACAATTCTTCAAAGATTCTTCTTCCATATGTGATAGATCGAACTGACATACCGACATATTATAAAGGACACGAGAAAGCGTAAAGTGATATGGCATTTGATTGTCTCGAGTGAACAATTTAGCAAAACCAGACAAGTACGCATTGAATATGTTTAGCGATGACTCGACTTTTCCTAGCGAATACAATAATATTGCATCTTTGTGGTAGGCTTTTTCTATTTTATCATAAAAACTGTTCCAACCCGGGCAATCTTTTTCTCTTAGAAGCAATACACTATCGATTTGTTTATTGAAAATCTCGATAGTACATTGTATTAATTTCGATAAACTGACTTCTTTACAAGCGGAATTCGTAACGAAACTTTTACTGAACGAAGCTATTTGAAGAGCGTCGTGATGACCGCTTTCGAAATTACAATCGATACATTTCACTCCTTGTGCATCGCAATATTTCAAGTGATCCATTAGAATAATCAATAACCGCAACAAAGATTCTTGCAATTCTAACGACATGTGTGTTTTCCAAACGTCGTTCGATACATTCGTCCATTCCAATAGTTTAAAATTGAATATTTTACGAAGTACCAATACAAACTCTTGAAAAGATTGGTTAGAATCTTTTTTTTTTATTTTTGCAAAATTAGCGTTTGCGTTCGATAATTTTTCGTTGAAATCAGGTGAAAATTTTGTTAATGGAGTGCTAAATAAAAATTGTAGAGATTCTAAAATTTTGAAGTATTCCGTGTATGTTTTGTCACGGTTGAAAATTTTGAGACAAATTTGATGCAGTTTAATCAAACTTTTGTTACTAACGAATCCGATCGTCGATATTAATTGGACCATACAACTATACGAATGTAATAAATGTTTGAAAGTTTCTTCTAAAACGGACGAATTGTCGTACTCTTTTGAACTAACGAAAGACGACATTGTATTTAGAAGAAAATCGAATATTTTTTCAAATGCACTTTCTAAATCTTCAGCTGCAATTTCGTTGAACACTATATAAAGTTTTCTTAAAATCCAAGACAAACTGCTTTTACAGAACAGCGCCAAATCGTACATTTCCATTACTTGTATCGAGTACTGAACGATATCTGATAATACAGGTTGAGCTTTACTTTTATCCGTGATATTTAGCGAATTGATCGTATCGATTAGCATATTCCAATAAAATTTATAGTATTTAGGTTTTATAGGTAGTTTTGTATTTTTGAATACGAAATTCAAAAATTTTAAATCATTGCCGAAAACACCCTGAAAGTTAAAAAAAGTATTAGTCGATGGAAATCTGTTTTTATATAAATTTAATAAAATTCGATAATTCTGCACTTTAGGTTTGTAAATTATTTATTGATAATTTTTCCATTTAACATGTAAATATAAAATGCATTATAAGTGCTTAAATTAAGATTCTTAACATATTTTATGTACAATTCATATTTTATAAGCGCGTAAATTATATTTTTAACGAATTTCAATAGTTTTGAAGATATAATTATCTTTTTTTTAAACAGTTTTAAGTTTGCATGTTGTACAGGAGCACCTTTTATCGTCCGAACTTTTTATATGTGCAAATTAATACAATCAAAAGGATAATTTTAAAAACTTCCCTACAATATGTACAAGTACAAAAAAAAAGGCACGAAATTCGTTAAGAAACCTAATTTGCAGAATTATAATGCAAAATTACCCATGAAATGTAGTAAAAAGTTTAATTAAAGAACCTATAATGCAATTTTATTGGTTAAAATTCAAATTTTTCAATAATTTACGGACCATAGTTGCAAGACTATTTAAAATTCTTACTTTTTTAAGGAGAAATCGATGTATTGCATAAGTTGCAGAAAGACAATTCTGATACTCTTCATCACAAGAAATGTATGGATATATTTTGAAAACCAGAGAAGAAAGAACTTGACAATCGACAACGTCTGACCATGCCGAAATACTCAACTGCCTATAATGATTATTTCATACCATAAGTTATGAACAAAGATAAAAACAAAGTAAAATAAAAAAAAACCTTTGGACTTCTAATATTATTGAAATACTGAACGAGGATAATTCTTTATCACTGAAAACATTGCTCGAAATTAACTTGTCAACTTGCGAAAAAGTCTTTTTCAAATCGTTCGGCGATTGAAGTCGCTTCAAAGTCTCCTTCATTTTTACATCGGGTGATATGAAAGCCTTAAAAATGTATTTTATTAAAATACGAGTCAGTTTACACAAATAAATAAGGAAAGGAATAAAAATATTTCGTACCGTACGCAAACTAACGTCAACCGCTGGAGTTGTCAATTTAAACCGCGAAAACAGGGTTGCCAGCCTGTATAACTGATACATGTGGACAACTAAAAAAGGTGACCAGACGTAAGCGCATAGGACGCAATCGCATGCGATGCAATCGTACATGTTTTTGAAATTTTCAAATTAATGTGGAAAACGAAACTGAAAAGAACGAATTATGTTTTTTGTGTTTTAAGAATTTCATTTTAGACATTATATTATAAAATACGTACACAGTATTTTTTTAGTACCATCAAATTACTGTTTCATGTTAATTCAGTTTATACGTTAAGTGATTTTCACTATAGCATCATTATAATCGTTTTGATAAAATCATGTATGTAAAGATACGAGTCCGAGTCCATTTCATAGTCTTAATTAATGGTGTTGAACCTTTTTTCGTTCACGTGCCAAAATTTCCATTTATTTGAATATTGACAATTTCTTCTGGATTTTAAACCGTGTTTTTTTGTTCAATTTTTCGGTCACGATTCAGTTCTAGTTCGAAACCTGAAAGCCCAAATAACTCTAATGCACATGACAAAATATTCAATTTTATGATGAGATCGAACATAAAATTCAATTTCGAAAAATTTTTAATTATTAAAATGAATTAATATTGTACATACTTACAAATTGTTTTAATTTATCAGGGCATCGAACCGTAATTTTTTTTAGTTCTGATTTTCGATTACGGTTCTACAAAAAAAAAGTACAGATTCGGTTTCATTGTCAGTTATCGGTTCAGCTCCGAATGATAAATTTTCAAACTTCAAACAATCAGCAAAAAATATGTAAGTATTTAGAAATTTTGAAAATTTCAAAAAAATACGTAGCATACGCTTACGTCTAATCACCAAAACCTTCAATATTATTCTTTTTCACCTTGCTTCGTGTGCGCTTGCGTCGCACGCGCTTACGTCTGCTCACCGAAACTCCAATATTATTGTTTTTCGCCATGGCCACAAATTGACCGGTCATATCGTCAACCGGCAACGAGCGACGTTTGACTAGTTCGCACGTGGGTTGTTTTGAGGTTGACTGTGAAGTTCGACTATACCATGTCGTACCGAGGACGAGGTGGCGGCGGGGGCAGAGGCTTCGGGGCCGAGGGGCGGAGGCGGGGGCGGCAGGGCTTCGGTGGGGGCCGGGGGGGTGGCGGCTTCCGCGGGGGCGGCGGGGGAGGCCGCGGGGGCTACGACCAGGGACCCCCCGATCAAGTCATCTCCCTAGGCAGCTTCGCGTACACAGTCCAAGACGACCTCATCTGCAAAGTCAACATCGAAGACGTCCCATACTTCAACGCCCCCATCTATCTAGAAAACAAGGAACAGATAGGTAAAATCGACGAGATATTCGGCAACGTCAAAGACTACTACGTCTCCATCAAACTCGGAGACAACATCAAAGCGAAGAGCTTCAAAGAAAACCAAGAACTCTACATAGACCCTGCCAAGCTGCTGCCGCTGAAAAGGTTCCTGCCGCAGCCTCCTGGAACCAGAGGTGCTGGCGGAAGAGGAAGAGGGGGCCGCGGAGGCGGGGGGAGAGGCGGAGGCGGGAGGGGAGGAGGAGGCTTCGGGGGAAGAGGCGGCGGGGGACGAGGAGGTGGAGGGTTCAGGGGCAGGGGCGGAGACCGAGGGGGAGGAGGGTTTGGGGGCAGAGGTGGCGGAGGGGGCTTCGGAGGAAGAGGCCGAGGGGGTGGAGGAGGGTTCGGGGGAAGAGGAGGAGGAGGTGGTCGTGGGGGCGGCGGGAGCTGGAGTCGGTAGTCCTGGCGGCTTCGAGTTACCGTTTAGTGTGTGGTCTTTTAGAATAAGTTGTTTGTAAGGTTTAGCGATAAGTTGACTAATTTTATAATTGAGAAGAGCGAATTTGTAAATAGGAATAAGTTTTTCTCGAGTTCAATCGATGAATGTTCGATTGATTATTTTTCGAATTGGCGTTATTATGAACGTAATTTATAAGATAATAAATAAATTTTATTATAATTGAGTGTTTGAATTTCATCCCATCGTTTAGAACAGGGGGTGGCAAACTGAAACTACATAACTTCAACATAGAAATATTAGACTTGACAGACCAGATAACCAACTCGAAGAAATTTATATACGTATACCCAATCCTCTTTTCACACAGGGGATAAGTTCCAGAAACTACTATGTAAAAAACATATATATTGACCATACAAAAATTGCAGGTAAGTTCCATCATTATATTTGGATATCATAACTTTCATCCAAACATACTTCATACAAAATGTGTAATGTGAAAAATTTTCACTGTATAAAATCATAAAAAAAAATTTATTTAATAACTATAACATACATATATTAGTATACTAGCTGCACTGAATCATACCATTGTGGCATAATAATACATATTTTATACCGTGTCAAAGTGAACAAACCATGTAAAAAAATAGTCAGTTCTTCCTAGAACCATGTAGTTTCATAATCGTGTAATAAGATTGGGTGTAATTCTTTCAAAAAGCAACAGGAAATCAAACTCAAAATTTAAAAAATATAAAATTGACAGAGATTTAAAATAGTTTCTCATATGATTTGAAAAACAGACAAGAGAAAACACAATACAATTATTTTCATAGTGTTTATTTATAAATAAAGTAATAGGTAACAAAAATAAATAAATAAGATTATTCGAGGTCTTCTAAATCTGCTTTCACAGGTTGCGGAGCATAACTAGGATTGAATATTCTTCCTCTGTGATTGAAGACGTAGAACGAAGGAATGTTTTTTTGATCTTCCCAAGTTTTCTTTTCCAATCCTACAGTGGCACGAATTTCAGTAAACTCTCCTGCTACATGTAGAACTCCGTACATGATCAAGAAGAGGCTCACGATGCCTTGAATGATAATCTATAAAAAATACAAAACGTTTGAGAAACAACATCGAAATTTCATCAGTTAATTGAAAGAAAAGTATGAGAATTAAGGCAGTTCAGTCTATTATTGAAGTGTACATACGTCTGAAGGCAATCCGACGAATTCTTGTTCTGTTATACGAAGATATGATCGATCTGGAAAAAAAGTAAAGTTATTAAAATATCAGCGATAAGAAGCTGGAAGGATTAGTTATGAAATGCATGATTCATTATCGAGGAAATGACTTCAGATTATAATGGAAATCAACTTTCTTGGTTTTTATTTAATTATCTCATATAACCATTTAGACTTAAATAGATTTGACTTTAAAATTTAGTATTTTTAAATTAGAGATACAGAATGAGGAAAAAATCGGGTGAACGAATAATTTTATGTATAAAAAATAATATTTAATCAAAATGAAATTAATCTTACGTTGAGCTGCTGAATATGCTGCATGGAAAAATAATATAAAACCAACAATTAACGCGACTTTGTGAAGTGGAGAGACCCCCATTATAAAGCCAAAACTTTGTACGTCAAGTTATCAAGATGACAGTGATCAAGTGACAGATACATTCATAAGTTTCATTAAAACGTCCATTTCATAAATTAATAATAAATACATATTTCTACATTTAAACGAATTATACATATTAATGCGATTATTAAGTATTAAAATAATATAATTTAACGTATCAATTGACCAAAATTTCATTGCATTTTGATCAATATAATATCTAAATTGTGTAATGGAAATAATCCGCATAAAAAATAGATTTAATATTTTTCAATAAAATCATTGATAATTCAATGATTATTTTATTAATATAATATCCAAATAATATCAATATAAATAAAATAAATTGATTTATGCGCACAAAACGAAAGTTTCCGACAAACGTCATCCCCAAATTTTTCAGCGGGTAGAGGGTAGCGGGGGTCGGGCTAGTTGATCGACATCGGTCGATTTTGTCCTCTCGTTTTGTCAATTTCGCGTTTCTTGTCGATAACTCGACAAAATGCCGGAAGGCAAACCGCACAACGTGATCGATGCCTTCTGGCGCTCAGTTTACAACGCCATCGACGGGCCCGTCACCTGGTTTCGTGGTTAGTAAAATACGCAACGTTAAAACAATCCATTTTCCTTTTAACTATGAAAAACACCTTGGTATAAAACCGTCATCTGTATTCGATCGGATCTCTTTATCGTACTTTTCGTTTTGTCAAATTTCTGTTGCATTTTGTGTTGTTATGTAACTTGAAATTTAATAACAAAAATATAGGTTATCGTTGCGTATGTCATTCATTTTTGTTAATTGTGAATTTCAGAAAAAGTAGTGGTGCCCAACCGCCAACACTATCCGTGGTACCACCAAAATTTTCAACGAGTTCCGACTATCGATCAATGCTATACGGACGATAGAGTATGCGAGTTCGAAGCTACGTATCAATACAAAAGAGATAAGTAAGAAACTTTTTCTATAATTTTCAATATTTCATAACCCGTAACTTTTAAAAATTGAAAATCGGAATTGCAGATTAGTCGACAACGAAATCCTGAACATTTTGAGACAGAGAATGGAATCGTGCGTTATGTACGAAACTCCGGATTTAGATCGTTGCGAAGATATCATAAAAACTTACAAGAAAGCCGAAGAAAACTGGTTCATTAAACGTAAATAAAGCGTAATTGTTAAATAACGTTATTGATAGATTATAATGTTTTGATTGTTTTATTATTTTTTTATTAGATGGTGATTTAGGAGCGTATTACGACGCTCCTACAGCATACATGAAACAGAAGCATCGTTTGATCTGGGAGCGAAGACACGGTCCCGTAGGAACTGGTATGAGAACTGAAGAAAATGCCGCAACAGCTTCAGAATAAGTTAATGCCTTAAAGAAGTATGGATTTTCTGAAATCGGGCTTCTGAGCTATTAAATTATTAATTTTTTGTTAAAGACGATTTATATCATTGTTTCAACATCTGTATATATAATAGTTTGATAAAATGTGAAATTCTCTCGCTGTTTTTTTTATAATTATCGAATCGTAGAATGAAATATGCGTTTATATTATAAAAACAATTTTTATTTCAAAGGAATTAAAATAAAAAAGTATAAAATCTTGAGGATAAAATTTCTTACATATTTAATCATTGAAGTGAACCGATAAAACCTTAATATTAAATATAACATGCAATTTGACGAACACAACATCACTACAATTTGAAATTATATCACACACATTTGTGTTTTAAAGCATTAAAACATTATTCATAGCCGATTCCAACACATGGACAAATTAACGGAAGGTTTTTATTTTTTTTACGTCCATAAAATTTAGTATAAAAATATTTTGTATCTTTTGGATATACTTTACAGAGAAAATATACAAAAAAAAAATAAAAACAAACATCCATCACTGGGAATGTAATAAAATGTAATAATACTATATTCTCTTTGAGGAACATTTAACACAATAAAACTTAAGAGAAAAAAATCTCATGGATGCGTAATTAAATAAAATAATAAATATTGTATTGGTCATATGCTTCGAAGCATTATAAAAAAAACAAATTTAAGTAAATCACTATAAAATCATTAATTTAGGTGGTTAATAAAATCGTAAGTACACACTTATGTATAAAATACTTTTTTTTTCAGTACATCTAAATACAACATACAGCTACTCGATCACAGAAATTATCAGAGGTAAAATGTTAATCGGCTTTGAGCCAAAAATGTAATAATAACCCTAAAATTATACTAATTAACATTTGACGTAATTTAGCTGCTATTGCACGGTGTTACAATTGTACATCACAAAATAAATGATTCTTAGATTACGATCAATAATAAAATTTCCAATTGATGACGCGAATAGAAGATACATTTATCACCGATAAGTTACACATATCTACATAAGTTCACTGTACGACGTATAGTGAATGCAGGTAACGAATATCTGCTAATTGGCAATCTAAAAGTTACAATGTAATTGAATTACAATTAGATCTAGCACATATAAATACGTATATGAAATTACAGAATTTTTCTTATAACAAGAATGAGATCAGTCTGAATTATTTGGTGTATTTTAATACATTAATAATCATCATATTTTGACTTTTCTAATATCTTTGAATTCGTAAATTATGTAGGAGAATCGAATTGTGCGGCGAGACGTACTCTACCTGCAAAATAATTATACTTTTAACATGTTTATTAATTAAATCAATTAGAATATATAAAACCATAGTTTTGTTACGTTTGGTCAAGCCTAATAATTGTGGAGCTGGTAACGGGAGCATATTTGGAGCTGGTGGTGCTGGTGACAATTTCCATGGACCACACGGCACAGCTGGTGGTGTAGACCAAACTCCGCTCTATAAAAATAATTAAATTTTGATTATTATCGTTAAAATAAAAAATAGATCACTTGAACGAATATAACCTTTTGGCCCGGAGGGGTGTTTGGAAGCAGATCGACTGGAGGTTTATTATCTGCTGACACGAGTTTAGTGAAATCTGAACGGATACGTACAAATCCGTTTGGTGTCTTTTCCCAGATCTCATAAAAATAATCAATCAAAGATTTCACTGTAGAAAATCCTAAAGCGAAAAAATCAGTTGTAAAATATGAGTTTATGCATTTTATTTTGATAGTTCATCAAATCGAGACTTCACCTAATTCTTTGTATGGTAAAGGATGAAGGTATTGTTGTTGGTACAAATTCATCAAATCTGTTGGTAACATAGTATTTTCTTTCTGAACACTGACCATTCTTCCGATGCAACGCCATAGAGGAGATAGAAGTACGTATCCATTAGAAATCTAAAAATTAATAAAACATTCAAAAACACGGAATAAATTAATTTTTAAAAGTTCACACAAACCATACCTTGATGCAATTTTTTTGCTCTAAAAGAGATAACGGAGATTCATATCCTGCTGCATCAGAAAATTCTTTTTGAAATTGCAATAACTTTGAGCCTTCATTAGAAACACACTTATCTCCGGCAAGTACAGAATATGCCAGTAAAGCTGACGATACCCAATTTTTACATGATTCAGCTTTTACTGCCTGTTTTGTTTCCACACAATTTTGAGAGAAGACCGGATTATTTTGATGAGAATGATCATCGTTCCATTTCGGATTATGTTTGATAATTGCACCACCTTCTCCACATCCTTCAATGAGCTACAAATTCGATCGATTATAATTAAATATTTCAAGAGTTATTAATTTTTAATTTTAAAAACACTATTTACTTGAATGTTTGGTAATATTCTCAATAAAGATATCAAATCTGGACATCCGTAAGCCGACGGAATTAAAGTGTGTCCATAAAGAGATCTATAAGAATGAGGTATAACTGCGAGAGGCAAAGGAAGCGAAAGTGTTGCGATTTGGGTCCCGACGACTAGTCTTGCTGCGTCGGCTTTTAAAGCTACAACACGTTCTCCTTCTTCGTTCACCCACATCTTTTAAATAAAATAATATGAACTATTGCGTTTATTTCTCACAAAAAACCATCAGTTTGAGTAAAAAAAACTCACTTCGACAGTGTCCGGAATAGCATGAAATAAATCTTGTACTTTGGGTAACCCATAATGAGCGACTCTCAACTGCCGACCGAAATGAGTATGATATGCAGGTACAAATCTGGATAGTTCTAGTCTGCAGTTCGGTGCATGACGTAAAAGTTCTGCAGCCTACAAAAAATATCAAAATTGTAAATTTAATTATAATAAAATATCAACAAAGATAAAAAAAATTATATATACTTGAGCAGCAAAGTGTCGCATCCTCGCCACTTCATCGGGTGTTTGACGATGTCTTGGAAGACTGATGCGACCTTCTTCGGGTCCAAAAGCCACGCAATATCTCGGAACGTTCCCGATCAGGTCTTCGAGTCTACAAGCGCCATATTCGACAGCTTCAAATTCTCTACCTACAATAAATCGACAAATGTTATAAATTCAAATTTAAAGATGTGAATATTCGGTTAATTTTGTCACAAACCCAAGCAGCGATGATAGATATTAGGAAGTTGATGCAACATTAACGATTTATCAGGCTGAGCTCGAAGAACTTTTAAAAGATCGGCTGTGAATCGCTTCATTTGTGCAGAATGACTCAATGTGATTACACGTGTAGAACCTTCACCCATAACCTGAATTCAATCATTTATTAATATCAATTTTTTGTAAGTGTGTACGAAGTTATTATGTCGTTATACCTGTACGGTGTGATTAAGAGATTCTAATAAATCAGCTAAACGTGTAAAACCATAATCAGCTACTCTACATTGACGTCCGAAATGGAGATGATAACTGGGAATCAGTCTATAAAAATGGGAATTTATTAATTTTATTCAAAAAAGAATAAACTATTGGATTGAATGATTAAAATACAATACCGGCTAAATGGCATTTGGCAACGTGGAACCGTTCTAAGTAAATCATGAAGTTCGCGAGCTAAGAGACTTCTCATAGACATGAGTGAACTCGGTACTTCTTCTTCACTGCTACCTTGTCCACTACCTGTTATATTAGATTAAGTTAGATTTTTGTTTTTACGATCGAATTATTACAAAAGTTAAAGATTTACCATCACTGGTGCAATTTGAAGATGAACCTACTATGACTTTACGAGCTTTAGGAGGCGACAAGCTACGTAAAGTTACGCTACGTACGCAAGCTATTAGATGCTCCAAAGGTACTCCTTTATTTTGATCAAGAATAAGAGATTCTCCAAATTGTGACATATAACAATGTGGGAAACTAAAATTAAATAAATATTTTAGGTTTTTTTACAATATAAAATGCAGATAATCTTTAAAAGAAATGGAAAACCGACCAATGTAAAAGCAAACCACCTCCGTGTTCACTAAGCATCGCATGTAAACGATGAGATAGAACCGGCAATTCTATATAAACAGGCAGAAGACCGACTCCACCGATGATTACTTCTTCTCCATCTTCATTGTTTGGACCACCGTGAATTTTGCAAACGTCTGATTCGTTCCACCACTTGAAAAAAAAAAAAATTTTAATTTTTGACAATTTACACTCGAAAAAAGCATATAAACAAACGCGAAAAGTACTTCTTGATTCTGGAACTGCGGTTGCATAGGATACGGATTCATCGGAGGCGATTTTATCAATTTCACAGATCGGCCCCGAGGACTATCGACGAGTAGACACGTGTCTTTCAAACGTGACACTTCGGCGGCGGGTAGTGCGCGTCCGTGTTTAGCTGCATATAATTCGCGTAGTCGGAATAATGGCAATTGTTGGTCAGGTGCTGCCTGTAAATGATTTTGTATGAAAAACTGCAAAAATTTGAATATTTTCAAGCGTCGAACGATATATTACCTGAAGTAAAGATGCTACTTGTAATCGTAAGAGTGGTAAAGAAGTGGGTGTCGGAGGCGGTGCGAGAGAAAGTAATAAACGTCTACCAGCAACTCTACGACGATGTAAACGAGCAACCGCTAACTGGGCGGCCCCAGTTCCGCATACTCGAACACGTGCCCATAATGACTCAGCTGAACCTCGAATACTTACTTCTACGACCTTAAATATCGATTTTCAACATCAAATTTTGATACATATACAAAAACTTTACATTACACTTGGGCCTTGTATAACAAAATTTATATGGTTCTACAAAAAAGTTGTGTAATACAAGCTTTGAAGTTCATACAAAATTAGGGTTTTCCTTCCAATAAAATTTTGAAGTTTGTTAATACTTTTTTTTGAATAAACAATACAGAAAACAAAAATTTACATATTTAGATAAAATGCATTATAAGTGCTTAAATTAAATTTCTTAACGGTTTCACATGTATTAATGCATTATGACTCCGCAAATTAGGTTTTTTAATGAATTTCGGGCATAGTTTTTACGTTTGGTTGTTTAGGGGAAGTTATATTTGGCGGTTTTACAAATCATTTTCCCTTAGATTGTCTAAATTTGCACATATTAACAGTTTGAATGGCAAAATGTGTTACGGGACAACATGTAAACATGAAATTTGTTCAAAATCTCAATTAAACACTTGTAATACATTTTTATTCAAGTTGAAATGCAATTTGTCAATAAATAATTTAAGTACCCAAGTAAAACATTATTAAATTCATTCTTAACTCTTTTTTTTCTAAAAACATGTACAAAAATAGGTCACAATTCATTAAACGTGTAATATAAAACCCTGTTATACAAGACCCGACTGTATTTTATATTCTTACAGGAACATGTTCACTGAATATACGATGCAGCATATTACGAACTTCCATCGGATCGGCTGAGTGTTCCAAATTTGTGACTGTGATATCTACATAAGTAGGTCCACTAGGAGGAGATCCTGACCGAGCATCGCTAAAAGAACATTTAAAAATCTTAATACGAAATTTCCTTTATGCGAAATAGAAGCAGTATATAAATACCTATGTTCACTAGTACTATGTTCAGACACATTCCAAGTATTTGCATCGTATGAAGTGGGACTAGGCGATGGCGATGGTGTGACTGATGGTGATAAAGATGGGACTGGCGAGGGTGAAGGTGATATTTGATGGATGGAAGACTGATCGGCATAGCCATCTGAGAAAAAAAATTTAAAAGATTTTTTTTTTAAATAATACTCGAAATAAAATTTAACAGATGAGTGAAAAACTAAATCGTAAAAACATATGAAATAGGTTTTAATAAATATACTAACTGAAGGATTTTCTATTGCCATGAGTTCCTCTAATGCTACGATAGCCTAACGGTGTGCGTGGTGTAGGTCGTTGAATACTCTTTTCGATATTATCATCTGAACGAGAATTATTTAAATGTCCGCTATTCCATGATCTGTCAGCTGGTGTCTATAATTTTATGATGAAAATTCAATAGAGTCGATAATAAATTACTTTTCAGTAATATTATTAGAAAAAAGTATATACTTTATGCGAATTTTGAGAATGAAGTGGAGTGAAAGTCGGAATCGGCAACATAGGAGCTATTGGAGCGCTCGTTGATCGGCCGTTACCTGTATGATACCCTTCGTCACTCGAAGATCTTAATCCTGAATAACAAAATGATATGATTCCATATTAACACTTAAAAAAAAATCGAATTTAACATACGAAATTAAATCAAAGTGTGTAACATTATTGTTACTGATTGAAATTCGAAACCACCGCATATCAAAATTTTATTATATTAATTTTATTCCAATTTGAAAAAATCAAAACTGATATTTCATACATTTTTAATTTAATGATACCACTGTTAAAAAATACGTACCGTTATTGCAATAATTTTTCATGGGAGGTGCTACTCTAATTTTGTGCCCGTAAACATCTTCCCCATCCATACGTTTGTATGCTCTGAAATATTGAAAAAAATTGCAAATGAAATAAAAAATTTAAAAAAGATAAAACACTCATTTCTACCTGTTATCTTTCATATAATTATAGTTCAACATCATTTTAATGTTGGAAGTATATTAACAGATTTGGATTCGTGATTTTTTCTTAGTCAAAACGATAAAATAAAAATTACTATATCAATTCAATATTTTACGTGAAGTACTCGCCGATGGAACGTATTCTTTTGCACAATTCTTTTTTAGATAATGATCGAAATTTAATTTTAAGTTATAACAAAACCACATCACTACGTACTAAAAATGCTCACGTGGCATGAGCAAAAATTTGAAAAACGTGATGTGCACTATACGAATACTCAAAATATAATGAAACTTTGACCGCGAGCAACATTATATTTGTGAATTCGACCAACAAAGTCGATAAATGAAAATTATTCGACCAAAATAAGTGCAGAGTATAATAACGATTATTTTGTTAATAACTGTGGAACCAAATGTTAATAAAATTTGATTTATATAGAACAAAACTATAAAAATCATATATCGTTTAAAAATAAATTAAAAATTGCAATTATTATTACATGGCAACATAAATATTATTTCGTAGGTAAGACTTGATAAGTATTGAATATAGGCAGTGTATAATGAACGTTCTAAAATGTAGTATTGAATCATAAATATAACATACGTTATTTACTCAGTGAACAAAGTGCAAATATTGTATTCAATATCGCGAAAGATGTATTAGAAGATGATTTATCAATGAATCACATACTCTATTAATGTCGTTTGATCAGTAAGTAGATAATATTGTTTTTCCACCATTTAAGAACATAAACAAGTATTTTGTCTCTTTAAGATTTGTGAAAATTAGTTATTAAAACACAGGCGTAGCCAGAGGGAGTCTATGGGGGCTTTAATTACTATAAATTTAAAAAATAATCACAAATTTTACTTAAATATGAGAATTATGTTGAGATATACCACACTCTAGCATGATATATCTGAATAAATTCTTTGAACATATAATAATAAAAAGTAATGTTTTGGCCTGCTAAAAAAAAATTTTGGTTACAACCGTCCATCAAAAACATTGCTAGACAAATCTAATATGTTAAAAACTTGACACGAATTAATAAAAAGCTTGAAAAATACAAACCGTAACGCCTGATGAAAATTTTGAAAGCGCACAACAGCATTAGGTGGATTAACATTGACGACTTTCCCACCACAATTACTAGCGAGCTGCTTCAGTCTTTTAGATAAATGAGTCGAAGTCAATGTACTGACAGGGAGTCCGGTAATATTCACATTATGATTACTCGTTGATTCCGTTTTTAACTATAATCAAATAATATGAAATAAATACGACCGAACAACGCTTTATATAATTTATATCTCAATATACCTTTGGCATGCGAGGAAGACGTGTGGTGAGACTAGTAAAACAATGATGTTGAGTGGCACAAGACAATAATGCAGGGGACGTGTTGTTCATATGTATTAAGATCACTTCCATTTTTTTTCTGTATGAAAATTCAGTTATAATTTTTGTAATTACTCATAAATATTGTAAAAAACTTATATGAATTTATAAACCTATATCTAAAATCGCTGAGATCGGCAGCAAAATTTATATCGCCGGATATAAGCAGAATAGCGGGACGAGCTTGCAATTTTAGTGGAGCGATTGCGATAGACGCATGTAATTCGGCATAACGACGCATGCATTGTCTCAATTTTTCATCGGCAGCGTTTTTTTGTGTACCACACACATGTAGCAAGTTGATCTACAAATTTATTAAATTTTTAATAATTAAAATCATAGTTTGAGTAAAGTAAAGTTAAGTAAAGACCAAAAAATAAACCTGTGCATCGTTCAATTCTTGAAGAAGAGTCGGTTGTTCTTTCCGAGTATCACAAACCACAATAAATTCAACTTCACGACGTTCGACTAGAAACTTATTTCTAATTGCTGATACTACAGCGATTGCTGAGCACTTTTTCGGAACCTAAAACATAAACCAGATTATAAAATTGTACAATTTGAATATTGTGATCGTTATTTATCAATTTTCAGATACCTGGCAGTTTTCGATATCCCAAAAAAAGCCGATAGGTGGCAAGTCGTCAGATGATTTTTTTCCTAAATATAGAGAATGTCCACGATACGACTTATTACTGTCTAAAATTCCTTGCACATCATCGGATTCATCACTCGAGTCATCTGGATCAACGGTTAGAGAATTATTATCTAAATAATCATTGAAACGTCAGTAGAGAAAAGTGGACTAACCAGAAAATGTGGTTTTTGGTGGCGGAGGAAATTTGAATTTGGTATTAAACATTTTATCCCTAGATGCACTTTCCAAAGCGTCTTCCATTCCTTCTGATTCACTCATATTACAACCTGGAATAGAATACGGAATAATGTTAGATAGAAAATGTGTTGTTTGCACAAATATAGGTAATCATGTATTATGAGTGCGTAAATTATTTTTTAACGAATAAAAATGCATTATGTAGGTATTAAAATTAGATTTTTAATGTATTTTATACGTAATTTATGTATTATAAGTCCGTAAATTGGATTTTGCATGAGATTTTTCATTTGTGCAAGTTATGTTTATCAGTTTTTACAAATAATTTTTTCTTAGATCATATGTAAACAGTTCAAAAGGTACTATTGTACAACATATAAACCCAAAAATCAATAAGATATGGTAAAAAATTGACAAATATAACTTACACACTACAGAAATTCGTTAATAAAGAAAAAATTACGCACTTAAAACGCACGAATGAGCTAAAAATATTTTAAGAATCTTAATTTAAACACTTATAATACATTTTTATTCAGGTCAATATGTAAATATGTCAATAAATAATTTACGCATCTAAAATGCACTGTTACCCAAATACGAACATAAAATCAATTTGTGTGAATATTTCAGTACAGTCATAAGAGAAGGACAAATACTATTTCAGGAGACAAAGATAAATATGTTAGTGATAACCTTCAAGAGGGCAACACAAAAACGTCTCGTTCAAACAGAAAATGGTTAAGAGGGTTTTTCCTGAAACCTTTCATGAAACTGTGTGATGGTGTGGGTGTTTCAGAAATGCAAAATATTGAAAATAACTGAAATAAATGGGAGAAAATCACCTTCGACGTTACGCAAACAAGATGCGCATTGACAGCCACGAAGCTGCCACAGGGCAACCAACTTGGAAAATGTGAATCATTGTTGTTGTTATAGTCGAAAAACGATTATTTGTCGCTCATAGCTGGTGCCACTATGTTTTTGGCTGAACTGAATTTTGTTTTTCTAACCCAACCTAACCTAATCTAATCTAACCTAAACAAACCTAACCTATAGGTGCTTTAGGTGTAAAGCATTTATTCTAATCCATCCTAATCCAACGTAAAAGATGCAGATCAGCTAAACTCATAGTAGCGCCGGAATTTTTTTATTTTATTTTTTTATAATTAAATAATTGATGAATTTGTAGTATTTTTGTTTTGAAATTAATATGTTTTCGTTTGTATTCGGGTTTGGTTGCCGTTACTGGATTTTTTTGTTACAATAATAATTGTTTTATGATCATATCAGGGCTTCGAACCGTAATTTTTATCGTTCCGATTTTCGGTTATCGGTTAAGCTCCGAGTTATAAATTAAAAAAAATGCAAGATTACCTAAAATGCAAAATCTTGTATTTTAGGTGCATAAATTATCCGAATTGTGAGTGTTTATATTAAAATTCTAAAAGTATTTCACGCATAAGTACTTAATTCATACATTTATAAGTGCGTAAATTATTACTTTTTTTTTTAACAAATTTAAAAGAAAAAATAAAACTCTCGGTCACAGAAATAAGTACATATTTAAAAGTAATTGTGCATCTTTGGAAATCAATATTTTTTTATTTTTAAACCGATATTTTTCCCGGTTCTGTTCTTGTTTTCGCTTCGGCAAAAAATTCGATTTTCAGCGGTTTTTGGTTACGATTCAGTTCCGGATCGAAGCCCCACATAATATCATATATAATAATAATAATAATAATTTTCGTAATAATATTAAAAAAATTGTAGGGGAGCTTTTTTAAAATCTGCATGCGGGTTAAATTGTTTTAACTACGCCACTGACTGTGACAACTTTTTAACATACATATAATACATATGTACATAGTTAGATGAAGATCAAATAAATAATATTTTTGATAAATAATTTAACTAATTTTCATTATAATTAACTATAATAGTTATTGAGAAAATAAAATATAATATTTTCAACCTTTTAAAATTTATCACATCAAAACATTCAATCTTCGATAAATGTTGTATTTGAAAAATTCATAGAATTATCACTTCATATAATTTTCTATTTTATACTGTACTATTTCAATATGTTTTCTTTTAATTATTTTAGATGCGCCAATAATTTTGGAATTACCCGAAATCGGAAAAACTAGGCCGGATATGAAAATGTTTGTATAATATATTCTTCACAATATTTTTTATTATTTTTTAAAAAAGCACTTAAATATATTTTTATCGTTTTACTTCATTCATATTTGTCTACTTTCAAATTTACTAGATAAAACTGAAAAGTGCTTAAATGGCATTAACATTCATATCATATTTTATTGATACTGTGCGAATTAGTCTTCGAAAATTAGATAATTTGCGCGATTCGGATAAAAATACACATATAAATTGTTTTTTATAATTATTTACTGCACAAATATTTCTATATCTACAATAATCCTTTCCCGTTAACTTCCCGAATCAACGGCTTTATCTGACAATGAGTTTGTCTGAAATTAAATATTATACTTACACTCGATCTTTGTCAGATGCAAAAGTTTTATAAAATAATCAATCACAGTTTTAATTTTAAAGATGTTTCTACATTGTAAAACAAAGAGGAATTAAAGAAAGATAAATTAGTATTATTAATACCACTTACGTGTTAATAGAAAAAAAAAATTGATAATGGTTCAAAGTCATTCATTGCAAAATGTGTATATTTTTTCTATTTAACTTTCGTATTTCTTAAATAAAGGAAATTTATCATTTTTTCTAAATTGAATAAAGAACAAGGACATGAAGCTATTTTAAAGGACTATCTTTTCCAATAGGGGATGGTTGTCAACCCTAATTATGAAACATACATACTACCATTGGCTAAAAGTTATAATCAAATTGTAAATAATATAATATTAATATTGATGTATGTATTGACATTTATCCACTGCTAAATATAATATATATTTTTTAATAACCATATAATAGGTATTACTTAAAAATCAACAAAAATATTATAGTTTCTCAGTTCTAATTTTTCAGAACACTTCTTAGATAATATTTGATTAAAAAAAAATCAACTAGACTAAAAACTATTACAGAACAAAGTTCAAATTTATCACTTTCGTATCATTTAATCACATTGATTTAAATGAACATCATTACATTATTATAATTTTCCAGAAATATCAAATTAAACAATAACAATTGCAAAACATCGATTTCGCTCCATGACCTTTATTAATGTGTCATAAACATTTTGCATATAATAAAACTGTGCTGAATTAGATAACATTTTCGCAATCTACAAAATAATGGTAATTCTAATAACAATCTCACAATAGATTTATATTATATTTAAACATTATAATTGTCCAATACGATTGGTTTTGCATGTGTTCGTTTTCATTGATCCGACAAGTCAGATTATATTGTTAAAAATTGTGATAAAATCTGCGAACTTTGGAATGATATGTCGATAATGTAAAGTTCATCGTTTTTGTTACGACACGATTGAAATTCCCTCACATTGTTTCGATTTAAAAATGTAAAGATTTATCTGAATATATTGCGTTTGAAATGGACTTTTTTTCTCATTTTTACGTCAATGCCTTGATCTTGATTGTTTTTATTAATCGTCATTTTAATTTACTTAAACGTAAGAGAAATTATTTATTTTACTTAAACGAATCGCTCTATTTATTTTATAATCTTTATATGAGTTTAAAAAAATGAGTATATTCTGTAATCATGAAAATAATTACTCATATTCTAATCTATACAAATAAATATGAAAACAAGTGTTATAATAATATTAATTTTAAATCACGATCTGTTGCTAAGTATATAAGTTTTAATTATATCAAATATTATGATATTTTGATAATATTTGGTATATAAAAAAAATTCGATTAATAAGCAAAAGGTTTAAAATATTAAAAAATAATTAAAAAATATCAATATTTTTAATTCAAAGCAGGAAAGATCACGAAAACTGCCAAAACGCGCGCGTTAAAAAAAAACTCGCGGCTTTTCCGCAATTTTTCCGACCTTCTACTAGAGTTTTCCGACTTTTTCTCTCCGATTAGTACTTCAACCCATGACTAAAACATGAATCGAATACACCAAATGATTCACATCGCGTCCATTGTTCGCTACCGACAATCCCGTGGAGCTGACCGAACTTTGCGCCTGTACAAAGTTAACGATAACGATCCCACACACCAACCAGCGTCCAATTTTTTTCGTCGTAAATTTTCAATAGTTCTCCCTCTCTGTCTTTCAGCAGCTACCGTCGCTGATAAATATCCCACCGATACAAAATGACGAATGAGCCGCTTTATTTATCGAGCGATCATCGGGGTTTTGTCATTGCGTTCGGTGCAGTGACTCGGTGAACATCCATTGGACTGATCTTTCTTGGAAGCTCACTTTGTCGTTCCACATACGCTTTTAAGGTGAGTTTTTGTCCGTTGTGCAATTTTATTATGGTCGGCATGGATTTGAATATGGCCGCGTTTCGTAATTGGCGCCTTTTCGAACGGGCGGGTTTCACTTTTGATATTCGACACGTATCGGATAATAGCTGGTGTTATTTTTATATTTTTGCAATGTGTGTTACATTAATTTGTGTAATACATGTATTTGCTAATAATATATATGATTTAAATTCTTCATTTGTTATTAATTTGGTATATCCACACGTTCGGTCAAAACAAAAACACGTTAATGTTTGCACAGTATTTCGCATGAATGTCAAAACTGTTCCATTTTAATTGTATACAAAAAAACAATGCGCAATAAGTAGATCAATGTTTTATTTATTGATTCAAAAACGTGTGTTTTTTAATTGCGCGAAAATACGCATTGTATTGTGCGCAAAAATTCAAATTAATCAACAAGTTCTTTGACTCATTCTAAACAAATATTCTGACTATAAAAATCGATAAACTTTTCTATATCAATATTCAAAAACAATTATATATTATATCGAGACCGTGATTTTGAAACTTTATTAGGTCATTCACATAGTAATAAACCGCAATAAATTATATAATTTATTTATTTGCTACTGATCAGTAATTAGATACTTGACAATGATCTCTTGAGTACTCGAACGTATTGTTTTAGCTGTAACAATGTTGAAGTAATGTATTTCATATTCATTACAGATTCAAAAATGGCTCGAAGCGAATTTCGAATCGAAACTGATCCCCTAAGGCCGGAGACTATCAAAATCGCTGAAGAAGAATTAAGAGAGACTCCTGAAAGAGTTAAAGAAGCCACTGAAAAGTTGAGGGAACTTCTGAACAACCAGAAGGAATTGTATTATGGAGACGATGATGAATTCTTGTTGACTTTCTTAAGACCCTGCAAGTTCTATCCAGAAAGTGCTATTGCATTTGTAAGTGAAATATTTATATTAAAATTAGTTTATATAACATTTGATTAATAAGACATTACTGTTGATTATTTATTTGCCAAGTTGATCTTTTAAACAATCGATTTTATCACAACACATTGTTAATTTAGAGGAAAAACATTGGATTTCCATTCGATTAAAATCTAATATTATCGTAAACATATTATTAGCAAATTGTAAATAATACGCGATAAGATTGAAATCTATTTAACAAAAATGCATCATTATTCCGGTACGACTAATCTACAACATAACAAAGGTCGAAAACTTAAGTATTGAGTAGTTTAATTGTATTATATGATAAAGAAATTCAATATGATCATGTTTCATTATAGCAAATCGTATCGATGTATATATAACCTCGCAATGTAATTTTAAAGGTTGTAAGGAAAATACGAAAGCATGCAACGGGAATATTAAACAAAATTATGCAAATTTTCCGCAATAAGTACATTGAATGTTCAACATTTACATCAATGTTTATTGGTCTCGAATGACCGTAGAGGACATACGCATTATGTATTTTCAATAAATTTTATGAAAATCACGACAATGCGATAAAAATCCTCGAGAACGGATACGTTTTTATTGATGTCAGTCGACCTTCTTCGAATCATTCGCAATTATTTCAATACAGAATTTTCGATTTTCGACGCGAGTTTAACTAAATTCTCATAGGAATCTTTTAGTTTTCATAATGGTAGATAAAACGCATAATGTTTGATTACTTTACTAACCTTCGACCTCTGACTTGGCTTTAATTATTATATATTGAAATCGTATCTTGAAAACGGAGTGTTGAACTTTATAAATTATATTTTATATTTTATGCTTGTTTCGAACTTTTTTGAGATTCAATGTATCATCAGCTCAAAGTTTTTGTCGAGATTAAAATGTTAATTATGTATTTCAAATAGATAATTTTAACAATTAAAGTTTGATACTTCTAAGTTAGTAGAATTTTGTGAAGTATTATATTATGTATTATATTACTATGCACTTATAATGACTTTGGTCAATATTTTTCTTGATTTTCGATAATTATATTGTTCCAAATAAAATGACCCGTTTTATCGTATTTAGGTGATCAAAAATAAGCCGAATAATATAAATGCCAATCGTTGAATTATGATTGTATCGTAATTACAATACAATAGAGATAACTTGTATTATCTGTGTTAGAGATAAAAAACTTTTCCTTTCAAAAAAAAAAAACATAAATCTATTCTCATCATTAAAATGTTTTACTGTATTTCCTTTTCAGATGAAAAGAGTTGCAGAGTTTAAAGAGAAAAATGCTGATATTTTAGACAATTTGATGCCTGCCGATGAAGAGGATGCTTTCTTAAATCATGATGTTGTAAATATTCTCAAAAATAGAGATCATAAAGGAAGGAGAGTTCTCATTGTGAACGTTGGAGGTAGAACAATTAGCTTAAATCAAATAATTATAATTTTGAAATAGATAAAAAAACAACAACTTAATTTCTAGGTACATGGGACACAAAAAAAGTAAGCTCAAATCAGTTGTTCAAATTATTTTATTTGATTCACGAACTGGCATTTTTGGAACCTGAAACTCAAGTCAGAGGAGTAGTTGTTATAATGAACTTTGATAATATGTCTATGAGACAGGTATATGTGAAATTAGTTTGATATTAAGATTGAAATGATTTCAAGTTATTGAAATAACTCACATTTAACTTATAACTTTCAGGTATCAGAATTAAATCTTTCATTCTCAAATAGACTTTTGAGTTTCATTCAAGACGCTATGCCTGTTAGATTGAAAGAAGTTCATTTCATAAACGAACCATGGATATTCAAAATTGTATGGCAATTATTCAAACCGATGGTCAGAGCTAAGCTCAGAGGAAGGGTAATTTAATTTATATTTCATGTTATAACATTTCTTACTAATAATTTTATTTTAACAAACACTGAAATCTGAAACTAAAACTTTTTCCAAAAAAAACATTCTTTAACATTTTGATTATTTTTCAGATGTATTTCCATAAGTCAAATATGAAAGCTCTTCACGAGCACATGGATCCTAATTTTTTGCCAACTAACTACGGTGGTAATCTTCCAAAGCTGGACTACACATCTTCTGAATGGTATCCTGTTGCAAGTGAACATCTCGATCATATAAGAAGATGGAATTCTTATGGATTCGTGAAAAAAACGGAAACCGAGAAAAAATAATTTCCTATGTAATCAATACTTTAGTAATATAAGCGAACAATGATTGAATGTTGTTGAAAGCGTTAGTGTTGAAATGTATTTTTGTGTCCTCTTTTTGTTGTATGAAAATAATTTTATATGTTACACTGCTTGTGATAACAATGAATGACGTTTGTTCTTTTTTGTGAAGACTAATTTGAGAATAACCTAAGTGACCCTTGATAATGTTTTACAAAGATACAAACTGATAAATGAATTATCTCAAAAGTGTGTAACAGTTGACACCAAATGTGAAATGTGATCATTTAATTAGTCAGATATAATGAAATTTATTATTAGGAAAATGATATTAATATTAATCTTATTGACGGCTGCACAAAAAAGTTTTGAATTATTTTGGGATATTTGTACGGAGTATATTCAGAAAGCAATAATAGTTAATTTATAAGATATCTTCTTTGAGATCTGTTCACTAAACTATGGAGAAATTAGTTCATATAGAGTATAAGTGTTGTTTTTAAAAGAGTTTGTATTCTTCATTGTATGTATTGTATTTATTAATTTCTTTCATTGTTTCATTCTATATGATATTTATCATTTAATATCATATTTATGTGTAGCTCAACATTATCTTATTATTTGTATAAATTATAATAAATAAAGTGCTCTTAATATTTAAAATTATTTTTGTTTTAATTAGTGATGTCTATTGATCATTTTATTTAAAAAATATTTTATCGTATTTGAATAACTCACTATCAAATAACAAATGTAATGCAAATTGCATAAAAGCAGGCGTCATTTCATCATAATTTATAATCAAATAATTTATGATATTTTTATATTAAGCAAATTTTTTTAACAAAACTTGACATTATATTCATTAAATATAAATGATGAAATAGTTTAATTGTAATAAAGTCAATATAATAGTGTCATACATTTAATTTAAATTACTATTATACAATACATATTTACATCAAGTATAAATGGTAACAAAGATCAAAATTTTTTTTTAAATAATTTAAAGATAAATAAAAATTATAAATAATATTATTATATCAATATAGGTCATGTTCAGTCAACTGTCTTAAAAGTGAAGACGATTTATAAATATTTAATATTTAGTGTACAAAATTACACCAACCATTTAAAATACTACTTATGTCATTTTTATTGACGAAACTGATAATAACACTACAAAATTCTGTTGTTTTTGTCGATTTTCAGTAATAAATCTTTCATATTTAGATTCACAGGTGAGGTTCACAAAATAACCAATATATTATTAAATGTTAATCTTACAAGTTATTAATGAGTATTTTAAATATTTATACTATAAGCTCGCTATTTTTCGATATGAAGATGTTCCAGGAATATACTTTACTGAGAAAAAAGGAAGAAAATTCCATGCGGTTGAAAAACCATGAACATGATCGAATATTTGTTTAGCTATATTTCACACCTTTGAAAACTTTCCGCTACAAAACAGAAATAGCATTCTTAACCATAATGAAAAACACAGATGCATTTTCCTTCGACGTTTTAAGAACTGAATTTAATAAAAATGAAGTGCCTTTATATAATGCACTGTTTGAATTTGCCTCCATTTTCCGATAGAGGCAAATTCAAACAAAGTTAAGTGTATTAGACATTTGTATAAAACACTTTTTATCTTTAATAGAGTAGTTTATAGAATTTTACAATAGAAAGATTACTTTATTATCGATAATATTATCCGATGCAAATTTTACAATTGAAAAAAAATTATCTTGTTTTCACATTTTGATGATCGAAAATTAAACGATTTACAATAGTTACGAAAATATGACAGAATGATTGACAACTTACGATAAAATGAAGTTCAAAGTCAAAAAATGAATTTATTTGTATATATTCTTAGTATTAAAAATAATTAATTTCAACGCTTATTTTCCGTATACGAAAGATCGACATTTTAATTTTCCTTTTCCTGTTCATTTTTCCAACTGTTTCATTTAATAACAATTTGTTTACATAAATATTACAAATTCCATGTAAATTAAATTATTAACTCGAAAGTTACAATTTTCATTCACACCTTGACATCGATATCTAGTAACGCTACATAAAAAATGTTTGAAAAAGTAATTCCATAAATTGGTCAAAGGATAATTTAGCTCAAACGTGTTCTTATCAAACAATCAAACGACTAATTGTCAAATAATACGTATTTTTCATATTTTCAAACGTCCGTAGATCACAAAACACGAACGTGCACCATATCAGGAAGAAGACGCGCTAATTGATCTATATTTTTTCGCACGCGAACTTTTCGACGGCCGTGACTTCGACCTTGATTCTATTTCCCTGATGATGATCTGATGACTCCGAATACATGGAAATACTCGGAAAAGGTAGCAATAAACGAAACGTGCTCCGTGAACGGTCAACGGAACGAGTATGTATAGAAATTCGGACACGTTCTTAGTAGAGCCGGTTTGTAGAAGATTGCACAACGAAGGCTTCCAGTGGTTTCTAAAATGGGGTTTTTTTATCGATTTAGACGAATCTTATGATTGAGTTTTTATTGAAATTTTCGATGGATTTAATTGAACGAGGTGATAAGGTTGCGTCGGGCGGTTTGGAAATTCGTTTCGGTGTTGGGCTTTGTGGTAATTGTTGTACTGGTTTTCGTGAAATTCGGAATAATTAGATGTGTTCGTAAATAGTTTGCATAGTGGTTAGTCTAGTTGTTGAGAAAATATTTTAATTTTGAATATAAGAATCGTGGTAATGTTTGTGTCAAGTAGTGTTAGTTTCAATGTCGTCCCTTATATGTACGTTGTTGATTAATGATTATAAAATTTTAATGCTGTCTCTTACGTATTGAAAAATTAATAATTCAATAACTCTCGGTGATTGGAAATTTTCCGTTTTATATGGTTTTTTTTACGAAAACAATAAAGTTTTATTGATTTATAATATTCCGATTTGGCAAGACTTACACTAAAAAATTTTAATATAACAAAAACCTGATTGCATAAAATATTCGGCAACTGATTATGATATATAAAATTTATTTCGATCAAATAAGGATTCAAAATTAAATCAATGTTAGATCCTTATTTGAAATTAACATATAAATTAAACAACTTAAGAAAATCCGAGAGATTTTTTTCAAATAAAACTTTCAGCCTATAGAAAATTTTTTTTCAAACAAAATCTCAATTTTAAACCAATAAAAATCTAAATTCTCACATATAATATATTCAAGCCATAAATCGAAAATCCTCAGATAATCCCAAATCGCCCCATCTTCGAACAATACGTCTCAGTGCTTCTCAAACGTTTCGTCCATGTTTATAAACAACGGCGTCCATGTAGCACACTCCCAGTGGTGAACGGACCGCGGCGCGGTCAACACCTTCGTCCATTTTCCATCATCAGCTCGGTTGTGTCGTGATCAGTTTTTTGTTCTAACAATCCTCAACAGTGCCAGAAGCCATCATGAGTTTAGTACACGACTCCACTTTTGGGTGGTATGTGAAATTGGGTTCACATAATATAAGATTGGAAAAGGACGAGTTAAACGAAGATGATAAGAAGAAGGCTTTGAAGGAGTTGAGGGAGACCCCTGAAAATTATGAGAAAGGCTTGACAGAGTTGAAAAAGCTTTTGGCTGGTGAGTTTTTGGATTTTTTGAACGATTATCCGTTTTGTGGTAATTCGGAGCAAGGTCGTGTACCGAAAAGTGAAGAATTTATATTGGAACTAATTTCAAATGTTTTTTTTTCATTGTTTCAAAATTGGAATTATCTTTATAATAATTTTTAATATAATCACTTCTATTGAGTTAATGTGAATATATTACATTTATGTTTAACATGGAGAGCAAATAATTGTTTATAATGTACATAAACATTATGATAAATTTTATGGTATTTCCAATGTCTGTAATAATTTAGATATAAATAAATTTATCTGTTAGAATAATCATTAGATAAAAAATGATTTTTTAATGTAATAGATAAAAAATTGCAATATTGAAAAAAAAATCATAGAATCGAACGAGGTAAATTTTCAAGATCAAATATTCAACAATATGTAAAATCAACCATGAATAAAATGACATTGAGATTCAGGTTCTGCTGCCGATGACATTGCATCTAGAATTTCTTGATTTCAACACAAAAGATAAATCACACATTAATTGAAAGTATTCGATATTGGAAAATACGCGTGGTAATTAAGATTCATTAGGTTGTAGTTCAACAAGAAAATTATTTGCAAAAAATTAATTGTTTACAAAAAAAATTAGGGTGACTTTTAACCGTCGACAATTGGAAATAGCATAAAATTTGCATTTTCATGTTAATTAAATTTATATTTTATAATAATATGTGGTCGATTAGGTTATTTTTGTATTAGCCATGAGGTAAATGTTTCATATGAATCACGGTCGGTAACCATATATAATGCATTCTTAAAACTATAATATTATTATACTAAATCGATATTTCAATATTCAATAAATGCATATATGTAATTACCCCAATAATAATTAAGCATTACACAAATGCGTTACATCTTATTTTAAAACTAAAAACAAAACTTTAGTACTATTTGTCAAAGTACACAATATAAATGAAGGAAGCGAAAAAAATTCCTGTCATTAAAAAATGATTGTCTGCAATCACAGATTTTTTTTTTAGGAAATATGATCAAAATTTGCGTCGAAAATATATTTACGTTTATTTCACATAATTATCTTCATACGACATTACACAATGGCCTCATTTTGATTCTGCATGGTTCAATTCCGACATGTTCTGTGTTTATTTTTGCAATTTCAATTTTTTAATCGAATTTATATTGTTTTTTGATGATGTTTTGTGTCGATTATGATTTTATCTGTTTTTATTATAAAAGTCCTTGATTTGGAATAAATTTTCTGATCGTTCGAAAATGCAAATGTTTAATCATTATTAGTAAAAAGTTAAAAATAAATACAAATACATTCGCATGAAATTAATACAAACTTGTTTGAAAACATTTATATAAAGAAAAAACGAGTTTCTTCACATCGAAATGTTTTACAGTATTTGATAATAAATTAATAAAATATTATTTTAATTGAGTCATTGACATTTAGATAGGCCCAAAAATCATCTAAGGACTTTCTAAAATTTCAATAATCTTCAAAATATTTTCGCATTCAATACATCATAAACACATCGAAACACACATAATAAACCAATTAAAAATATTTGAAAATTCACAAAAGTTTAAGACGTTAGAAAGCAGCTGTTCATTGCATCAATACTGAACTCGAATCTCGAAACATTTCGATTCCAGTCTCCATCATCATCATCATCATCATCCTCTCCGGTGAACTCTGATGATGTTGCAAGGCCAACGCTCACCGGTTTGAGGATGTGGCGTAACTTTGTCGGACAAAGAGTGTTCGCTTTATGGTGTGCAAGTGTTGCCGTGGATCGCCATGGTTTTTCTGTGATGTTTAGGGACGGAAAATGTATTTGAGAATTTTTTTTTGTATTTGTTTTGGAAATAGTCGTTGTTTTGGTGTATGAGATGAAAATCATTGGTACTTTTATTGTATGAAAGTTAGTGAAAGTTGAGTTTTTGTTTTTGTTTTAATGAATGTTAATGATTGAATTTAGAATATGTTTTTGAAACAGTTTTGCTTGATAGATTCGGTTTCATATTATAATTAAGAGCGGAATAAAATCGAGGACGTAAACCACTTAAATATTAATTACCGATGCGAAATCTTTAATTGGATCGTAAAAAAACCTTCAAACAGATAAAAAAAACTATTTCCTCAGCATAAAATCATGGTGTTTATATTGGTCCAATGAAATTTTATCATTTAACCCAGATAAGGTTTAGTTATTATTTAAAACATTTTCTGCATTCAGAAAAGTTGTTTAATTAACTCCGCTAGATCGGTTCGAAGAAATCTTTGATCTAAATTCCCTTACAATTCGAAAAATTTCCACAACAATATTATTTTATTAAATTTAAATACCTAAACCCCTAAAGCAACGTTCAAATATGATTGTACAACACGAATTAGTATATAATTCGTCAATTTCCTAACAAACCCACCTTGAATAGGTCCATTTGCAAAGTCGGCCTCATATTATAATATGTTACAGTGACGACACGTTCACCTTTTCACATAGCTTTGTATACGAATTCGACAATTTCAAATTCGATAAAAGCCATTGTGAAACCGTCGTTGCCTTCGCGATCGTTATTCGAATGGTTTTTTTGAATCAGGCTGTTCGTTTTCCAATTTGGCAACGTCGGTTCCTATGGAATTCCTGCGTTAACCAATTCCTAAATTGCGTTATTTGGAATGATATGTTCTGTGATGAAACCGATGTGGAAATTTTCCTTGGATCGTAGTTTTGGGAAAAATTATTTTTTGGAACTAAAAGTCTTCCACGTGTTTGTTCTTAAAACAATGACTCGTTTCGGTTATTTAAATATGCTTTGCGTTTAAACTGTTATTTTCTTATGATGTACACGCTAATGTTTCATTAGTTGTGTATAAATATATAATATTTAAACACATAATTAAATACTATGTAATATTTTTTATTGGTAAACAAATATACAGATGTCTCTAGTTCATTGATGATTAAAAAATGTTACCATAAAAATTTATGATTCGTCAATAATTATCGCACGCAAAACTATGAATAATAATTCAATATTTCTGTTTTTTTTTTAATTGTAATTAAAACTAGAAGAGCGTATTTCCTTATAAAGCTTGTAGACATTGTGAACGTTGATCTTGAACTAAAAATATAAATTTGAATAGTGGAAATAATAAAAATTATAATTTTTGTTATTTCTATAAATTGTATTTTTTTTTCATCACCAGTTAAAAAAAAGGTTGAAAATACATATGTATATCAATAAATTAATATTTATAATTGACCTTTGCTTCAAAAACAAATTTTATCGATAGAAATTAGAGTAGGTACTTTTAAAACATTTGAAAATATTAATGATTTTCACGATACGAATTTTTGTTTCAGCTGAAACTGACATGAATGTACCTATTGACATAGATGAATATCTCATAATATTTTTAAGGCCGTGTAAATTTTATCCAGAAAGTGCATTTGAACAGGTAAACAGCTAACATCCTATACAATAGTATTTTATTATTTTTCAAATAATGTACTTTAATATAAAATTCAATTTATATTCAGATCAAAAGATATTTCCTGTTCAAAAAGAAATATCCATTATATTGTGATAATTTATTACCCGACAATGATAGAAATGCTTTCAAACAAGGTTTGATAGGATTCCAAGAAGTCAGAGATTCAAATGGATGTAGAATCATGACAATAGAAGCAGGAGGTTTTTAAATACATATATTCAACAATCTTATTCAATTTCGATAAATTATTTCAGCACTTAAACAAAATATTTCAATTTCAGCTAAATGGAAACCGAATGCTTGTAGTCTAGTGGAATTATTCCGAGCAGTTGAAATGTGTATGGGAGCAGCCATGGTAGAACCAAAGACTCAAGTTTGTGGTGTCATTGTCATTTTCAACATGCTCGGTTTTTCATTATCGCATGTTGTCCAGATAACTCCAAGTTTTGCAAAGATGGTTGTTGATTGGATACAAGTAAATCGTTGTTTCAAAGTTTTTTGATGAAGTTTTCAAAACAGATTGATAAAAGGCATTTTGCTTTCTCAGGATTGTATCCCGATAAGATTGAAGGGTATTCATATAGTGAACCAGCCATATGTTTTCAATATGGTCTACCAATTATTCAAACCGTTCATGAGAGAAAAATTGAAGCAAAGATTACATTTTCACGGCACGAATTTTGAGTCTCTGCAAAAGTTTATTCCAAAAGAAGCGTTGAAACCCATGTTTAAAGGCACAATGAATATGCCAGAAATGCCTGGTGATCTTTTGTGTGATTTGTTTTGTAAATATAAAGATGATTTTGCTCGTAAGTATATTACATTCTTTGTGTTGTCAATTCTTAAGACAGTTTTTTATAACTAGATGTTTTCATTTTTAACAGGTGCAGATTCATATGGGTATATCCAGCAAAAAAAATAATTTAGGATTAAGTAAGATTTTTGTGATATACTTTTTAATCATTTTTTATGGATTATTCAATAATTTTATAAGATTAATAATTATTTTTATATTGACAATATAAATGAATATTTGTAAAATTAAAAAAAGTAAAGAAAAAAGTTTTTTACTATTGAATGAATGATATAAAAATATTTATATTTTTAGAACAATTTTTTATATTTTTAAAAACCAAATCAAATACAAAATATTTTTTATAATAATTTTATAGAATAATTGTATATCTATAATAAATATTTTTATTGATATAGAAATATATCTAGTGGTTCTCAGATATAACAAATAAATCAATTATATAAACATATTTATAAATAAATGGATCTGTTTAATTGTAATATAAATAACTTGTATTTTGTAAGGGAACAAGCTTATTGAAAAATATATTTTATTTATTGTTCATCAAAAATAAATGTGTTGACATCGTGAACGTTTTCTATGAAATGAATAATTTGAATACATAATTGTCTCAATATCAATATTGTATTATATTATAGTGAAATGAAACTATAAAAGCTTAATAAAAATATTTATTGAACATAATGTCGTATTTTAAAATATATGTTTTTATCACTACTTATAAATATTTAACTTCAATGTTAAGTATTTTGTTCATTGAATTATCATAATATAACACCATCAATACAAAATTATAAATTTATTAAAATAAAAAAGGAATGGTTAATATTTTTACTTTAAAAAAATATAAATGTGAAGTAAACATCTTTCTTTACTTACACACAACACAATAAAAATTCAAGCCATAAAAATTTAATCACATTCTCATAAATAGACATTTATCTTAAATGTAATATTATATGTATATAAGTTTAATTTTTCAGGAATTTTTTAGCATCAAGCTTGAATCACATTTTGAAAATGCCACATAAATTTTTCAATATATTTAACAAAAATAATAGGAAATATGTATAAAATTTTACTCTTACTTATCTACTTATTCAAAATTTTCTTATACCCATATGAATTAATTGCTGAAACAGAAATAAAATTATTTATATAAATTGTATTTAACTTCATATATCATTTATATTTTATATTAAACAACCTTGATATTCTGGATCGCATTTGATCAACAACTCTAACCATTGAGGACCGGTAATTTGTGGCAAATCCAAACTACCACCATATTTAGAAGGTAAACATTTAGCGCTAATGTATTTATGTAGAGAATTTCTATCTGTTCCATGGAAAATGATTCGACTCCTCAACTTTTCACGAAGGAATGGTTTGAACAAGGCAAACACCATATTGAATATATAAGGTTGATTCACAACGTGAATGCCTTTTATTCTAAGAGGAACACTTTCCTGAAACCCAACATAACATTAATATCATATATTGTTTTTATTGATAGACGTTAAAGTATCAAAAATTAACCTGAAGCCAATCTACGATTCTTTTAGCAAAAGGAGGTGTGAATTGCCACACTTGTTGCAGCGAGAGTCCGTTCATGTCAAATATTACTACTGCGCCAGCAACCTGACTTTCTGGTTCTAACATAGCTGCTTCCAAAAATAAAACGCACCCTTTGAACACTTCGTCGAGATTACATTCATTATGTTTCCATTTCTCTGAAAGATAAAGTTATTGTGTAATTTTTGTTATATAAAATAACTTTAGTTGATATATATGTTCAAATCTTACTTCCTAGTTCAATAAGAAGCATTCTTCTTCCATGATTATCTCTATTAGGCATTACTGTGAGAATGTTTTGTTTGAAAATATTTTGTTCTTTTTGGGGAGATAGATTTTGGTACATGTCAAAGTGTTTCACTTTAAATGCATAATAACGTTTTACCTGAAAAAATAAGAATTGCAAATTTATCACAACTAACAAATTGGATTAAATAATAGTTACTAGATATTGTATTAAAAAATTAATCAAAAATAATATTTAGCACATACCAGTTCATATGCACTTTCTGGATAAAATTTGCAAGGCCTTAAAAATCTGATCATCCAAGCTTCATTATCCAAAGGCAAATGAAGGTCATCTTCATCTAGAAATCAACATAAGCATTATAAAATGAATACATATAAAAACTTGAGATTTATTGATGTAAAAAAATAAAATTTCTTTGTATTGGCACAATCAATAATCAATTAGAAGCCAATGTTAACGTTCAAGACGTTGACAATCAAACATTGGTTTTCCCAGTCGCAATTCACGATTCAGCAAAGATCAAGAATAACGATTTGTAATAGCAAGTCATTCTTACTTTTTAAAAGATTTCTCAATGCTGTGATAGCATCTCGACGAACTTCAGCTGTTTCCCTCAACTCCTTACGTGCAATTTCTTTAGCTGAAGGTGATAGGTCATCAAGTTCAAGCTGCAGGGTGAAGTCTCCAAATTGGATGCTGGGCAATTGCTCCAGGCCAGAAAGCATGATGCTGGCTATAAAAGAAATATATAAAATCAACAATAAGTAATAGTAAGGGATCCTTGCATAGCGTAAAAAAAATACTGGCACACTGCTTAAATTTCAAAAATAATTAAAAATTTTACTCAATTATGAGAATTATGTTGAGATATATTTGAATAAATTCTTTGAATATACACATACATTATAATTCAAATGAAAAATAACAGCATATTTGAATCGAATACATATAAAAAGTTGTATTCTGTTCCACTCCTTCCCTCCCCATAATAATTTTGGCTACGACCGTGTTTTCAATACTTTCAGTGACAATATTATATACAGTGAAACCCCAATTTTATGTGCCTACAATTCACGTTTTCCCGCTATTTGCGTTCAATTTCTGCAGTCCCGAAAACACAAATTTTTTATTATCTCAATCTCACTCTAATAACTTTTTTTCGTCTCTGAAAAACGTAAAAACAGGGTTTCACTGTATACGAAAAAAAGATTAATTACTTATTTCTAAAATAATTACGTTATACAATAATAATAATAAATACTTATTCAAGCGACAGAACGAACTTGACTTCTTCACAAAACCATATCAACTGAACACATAGTCACGATTCATTGATATTTACATCGACCCGAATGGTAATTTCACATTCAAATCGACGTATTGCACATTGCAGGTGTCATCACTCAAACCACGTACCGAAACATGACACATATAGCACATGACCGCAAGAGCGACAACGGAATACGCTCAATGTCTAATCACATTCAAATAAAAGCGCGCCAGCACGTGCGAACGGCCATAACAGCTCCGCGCACGACCACACAAATACTCAAAATAAAATCGAAACTGTTGCATAATGCAAAACCGACAGCTTGCTTACACGATAGATAAACGATTTCGGTAATCGGCCTTCGTTATTGTGATAGGTCATTAACGGTCAACACGAAAATAAGTCGACCTTTGGATCATACTTATGGGGTTCCGGCTCTAATCAAACACACTCGAATCTATTATATTAATTAATATTTGGTAATGTAAATAGTGCGGTTTTTCAGGTTTTCGATGATAGTTTTCCCGCCGTTTGTACGACGAGCGGTGACGTGTCGTTTTAGTTGCGATTGGCAACATTGTTAAGAGCGACGTTTGCCCGCCTTGAGGTCAAATGACAAAACGTCGTGTGATGCATTCATTAAGAGCCTATCGAAAAAAAAAATTATGTCATTGAAAACGAAATTGACTTTCGGATTTATTATCATGTCCAGGTCTCGATATGAATAATATTTGTGAAGTTTTAATGATGTTAATTTGAGGTTAGAACAAGTTGAAAGAAAACGATTAAAATTAATAAAATCGCATATTCTTATAGCAAAAATGGCGGTAAAATGTAATTAACTATAGTCTACTGTATATGCAAATTACAAAACGGTAAACATACGAGTGAAATAGAACACGACGTGCGGGTTAATCATTTTTTATTTACATAATTTTAATCCATCAATGTGTCAAAGATTAATGAACTTCATTTCAAATAATTAATGAAAAGGGTCCGGAAGACATGTTTTTAACTTTCACCGGAGTAAACAAAACCGGTGTAGTTTGGCAAGGTAGTGAAATTCGATAAAAAAAAGTACCTGTTCTTTGTTAAAATATTGAGTGATGGCGGGAAACCGTTTCGAGTGTAGTTATTCAACAATTCAATATTGCATATATCGTAAAATAAGGTGATATTGTAAATAAAGTGTTTATATATCATATGTATGTGATTTTTTTTTAACCGAAAAAAAAACCGAATAAACGCACACGAAACTAATGACACGATCGATTAATTAAGCATAATATTTTTAATTTTTTACGAAAATACATCAGATCATACAGCAACTGACCTGCTTTTTAATTTGTGGGTGTTATCCGACCGGTCTTGACGATTTAGAGAGCCTCCGAGAGGAAAAAGCAACAATGAAGCAAGTGGGTCGTAAAGTCGGATCCGCAACAAAGATACAGTGAAATTCCCTATTGTGGGTCGATATAGTATTATATTTGCTATATTGCAGTTAATCGGTCGCTTTCGAGTGCTTTCATCCATATATTGGTAGATAAATTCTTCTGGATTAACCCTCGATTATTGTCGATATCGATATATTGATATTGGCGCAATTTACATATAATTTATAAATAGATAATAATGAGATATGCGATGTTATTTTTAGAATATGTTGGGAAGAGAAATCTCGCGGTGTTAAATCAGTGAGCATATGGGTCTCTCTTTGCATTTTTTTCCAGGTTTTTGAATGAAAATCGTGTTAGATTTTGATGAAAATAATTATAGAGAGTGTGCAAAAAGTTATGATGTTTTTTTCATTCAATTTGTAATGTAAACAAAACGTTTGATATTTGCAGTATAAATATTTGGATATTGTGGGAGGAAAATGCTTGAAAATTTCAAAATCCGTATTTTCCAGTAGTATGATAATAATAAGAGATTTATTTAAAAATTATTGTGATAAATCAAAATATCATACATCGATGCGTATTTTACGCTGCACGCTTTTCTGAACATGAAGAAAATGTTGCTTTAGGTCGGATGTTAATTTTCTTTTTTTTTTCTCTTTAACTACAATCGGAGTTGTACAATAGTTAATTATTGTTAAGAGCACATAAAAATGAACGCAATTCGAGTTGCGGAAACATCTCCCTTGAAACAATTCAACGGAAATCGATGCAAGTACAAGACATGCAATGAGTAAATGTTTAAATTACTCACAAAAACACTTGAAGGTGTTAATAGAATATTTTATCAATATTAAGATAGTAAAAAATGATCTTCTTTGTAAAAATAAGGAAGATTCATAAATTATTCGATATGAAAAAAATTAACGATTTTAAATTCAAAATTCATCACAAAAACATAATAAAATTTTCTGCAATAAAAAGAATGAAATCATTCATAAAAACCTATTATTATATTTTCTCGGTGCAAACACGACGTCAATTGTACAAAGTAAATTATTGTGATTTCACCGTTGAGGTTGCACGACTATACATTTATATGCAAATTCTTTATGACAATCTCAAGAAAACTCTTCAATTCCGACAAATTCCCACAAATATTTCATATTGAAATCAAAAGCAGATCAGAACGAACGCATCGGAATTCTTCTAATTTTTGGTCACGTACCACCTGGCCTCAAAATTTGACCAAGATACGATCCAAAAAAAATCACATGTCCGTTCTCAAGGTGATTATTCCTAACGCAATCTATCTAACTCTCCTCATAAATATTTCATGTCGTTCATGATAATGGATAATAATCAAAAATAGCATAAACGAATCGAAATTGAAATTATAAAACGAGGAAAACCCAGTTTGAAACTGTGGTTGTTTGAGTTAAATGAACACGAGTCGAGTTTAAGTGAGAATTGTCAATATTCAAATACGCGGTGTTTTCCCGTTAATTTGTACATTGGCATCATGTTCTTAGAATAATCATGATTCGTGATCAATATTTAAAGAGGATCAAGTTATACAATATGTGTGAAAATTTGGAGGTAACATTTCATTATATTCTATGATGGTTTATAAATAATATTTTCTGTCAATGCCAATTGAGATGTATATATTGTTTTCAAGTTATAATTTATAATCTAATCGTAAATGTTTATATTTCAAATTAAAATAGTAAAAATAGATAAAAAGTTTTACAATAATATTTTTATGTATCATACGTAAACAATGCGTTGAAACTATAATATATTGTAATATTTTATATATGAAAAAGTAAGCAAAAGTTAACACAGCAATAAGAATATATTTTCATTATAATATACTCGTACAATAGATAAATTTTAATTTATTCAAAAAAAAAAAAAAAAACATTCCGATGAATAATTTTGATGAAATAAAATGATTTTAATAGGATTGAGTCATTGTATCTTAAATGATATTATACAAAATTTTAACCACTGTTTAGGTTAAAATTTTGTATGAAAATAAAATTATTAAAAGAAGACGAACTCACAATTGTCTGCTCAGTTTGAAACAAAAAAGAAGACTGAAGTTACCGAAACGTAAAACTGTAAAAAGGAAACGAAACACATAAACCAAATTGAATATATGTCACGTACTTGGCAGGTTTCGTTCTGAAACGTGTTTCGGACAAAAAAAAACTCATTCATTCGCCATTATTTATTCGATCACGTGCGTAGTTAAAGATTAAAGAAACGTGAGATTATCCATTTTATTCAAACGGAACAAAACGTTTCGCAAATGAATCACCGATTTCCTGCAAAGCCTTGATTCGTTTTATGCGCGAGCGGGTTTTCCATTTTGAAATAAAAGTCTGATTGGAAAACTTTACATTTGAATATCGGAAAAAAAACGAAAGCGTCTTTAAGACAGCACTGATTGTGAATATTTTTTTAGAAAGCAACGTGTAGTTTTGCTCTCACGTGTTTCATTATGAGAAATATTTAAATTAGGATTGAATTTATGTTAGTTTCGCGAATACGATTTCTATATACAGATAGTCCTTGATTTATGATGGTTCGCACTTACGGCCGAAAAAAATAATGTAAATATTTTTTTAGTTAATTATTTTTCAAAAATTACTTGCATCATGAGCTGGAAATGGATTTCGGAAAAAAATATGGATTAATTCGAATTATCATATTAAAAATGAAAATTGTGATGCAAATAAAATTGATTGATTTTTTTGTAAGGATTCGACTTACGACTGAAGTTCAAAAACGTGCTACTGTCGTAAGTTGAGGAATATTTGTATCTTCACATTTGTTTTTATTATTGAACATCGTATTTTTAACCAATATTTAATTAAAATAGAAAAGTTTCATTTAAAATTAAAATATAATTAAAGTATTTCAGAATCTACTGTATTGTAGGACGTTGTCCTTTATGTCATCATCGTCATCAATATGCAGACAATGTAAAACAAAAGCCAGATGAATCCTTTCTTAATACCATTATAAGTTCTTTGTTTTAAGAAAATAATATAAATGATGTATGTTCAGAAAAACAAATCCATCATTAAATTTCAAAAGAAAACTATAAACGAAAACACACAAATCTAAAACAAACATAAATTTGCATTATTTAAATGAGCAAAACGCGCGCCCACGCAAAGTCAAAATACTCCAGATATCCAAAACTCAAAAAAACCACAACAATACCCAACACAAACAAAAATATATATCATCCGAGCACGCAACGAACGAAAAAACCACCGCAGAACCGTTACGATGCAACATTCCGGCCTCCTACACCGGCTATGGGACACTTTCCAAAAAAAATTTTTTTAACACTCACTGTTAGGCATGATCCCGCCAATTATTTTCGAACTAGAACGAGCGGGCTTATGGTCGTCGAGCGACAGCTATCGGCCAAAAACGCGTACGTTTCGGTCGGCGGTCGCCGGCGCACTGGGGCCGCTCGGCGTCCATTGCACACGTTATATTAGGTATGCCAGATGATCGCACGATGATCTGGTGGTTGGTGTGTGTGTGCTTTTGTGATGATCATCAGGTGGGGTTTGGGTGTTTGTGTGGTCGGTTTTGATTGATGTGATGGTTCGAGGATGGTGGATGGTTTTTTGGTGGTTTGAAAGGACGTTTCGGTGAGTGGAATTGTGCTTGAAGTGAGGTGGGTTCAATTAGGTCGTGTTTTGATGATTTTCGATGATGTTAAATATTGTAATAAAAAGCTTAAAAAAATGGTTGTTATTCGAATCGAAGTGGTTAATTGAATGTAGTGAAAAAAAATTTTTTTGCAATAAATTATGCGTTTCATGTTTAGAAAAAATATTGAATAAATATCATGTGAATGATGCAAAAAAAAAAATTATTCATTTTATATCATTTGAAGTTAACATTTTAATTATTTAAATCGAACTGTTAATTTTTCATTATTAAAAGATTCAATACAAATATGTGTTTTTTTTAAGGAGACCCAATCCCTTTTAACATAGGCGATATAATCTAAAATATATATATATAACCATATAAAGATTGGAGATATCTTCCATCTAGAGATGTCATTACCGGGTAATGGTAACCGGTAATAATCGGTAATGATTACTGGTAAATGATCCAAATAACAGTTCGGTAATTTACCGGTAAATTTTCGAAAATTATTCGAAACGTTTATTGTTTTTTTTTCCAGTTTTTAAAACTTAATTTACTGATAATTAGTAAAACATTACTGAATTACCGGTAAATTTGACATACCTAGTTCTATCAGTATATTTGGATGGAACTTCCATCCAAATATATATACTTTATAAAAAATGCATAATGTGACAAAAAACATGAAAATTTTCATTTAATAACTATTATTATACATTTGTTTTTCTCAAAATGTAACCGTTGGGTATAATAATACATACTCATTTTTATTTTTATAGTGTTAAAGTGAAATAAAAGGAGTAAAATAATAATTTTTGAACCGTGTTATATCGAAATCGTGTAAAAAAGTTAATATCAACATTTTAATCTTATACAAAAAATATATCAAATATATAGTATAATATAAAATATAAATATTATATTTATGTAACATATGGTGACGCATCAATGCCGTAAGATATACATCGAAAAACTTAATTTACTTAAAATCGAAATCATATAATATGAAAATTTTGACGCATGCATGAAAAAACTTTAAAAAAATTGCAATGGCAGACTACAAAGTATAATAAAAATATTAGACATGTTGTATCAATATCGATCAAATATCAAAATAATAATATTTTTTTGAAACACTCGTATTGCACGAAGATCAGAGTTTTCTCACATTCAATTATCCTCATGCTGTGCTATAAGAGACGATGTCACTTGACGTCAATTAAAATTGCTCGTTCCAACTATTTGTATTAGTCTTCAAAAAAAAAAAGGGAAGTTTGGAAAATCGACAAAAACTCGTAAAACACATGGAGAACGAATAATGACATCACGCTGATTTAATATAATCCAAAGTTGTGCAATTTCAATACCACGTCATGTTATTTGAATATGCAAAAGGACTCGTGTATTCGAATCAGATCAAAAATATAAAATGAATATTTCGGGAAAATTGAAAACGTCTAAAAATAAATATTTGTTCTTCTTTTATCATAAAAAGTGAAAGATTTGACAGCTTGAATAATTTTAAAAATTTTCCTTCATATTTTCTTCGAGTACCCTTATAAAAGATGGACATTTGATGGAACTTTATAAAAAAACTCTTCATAAAATTGTATATATTATAGGATTCAATATAATAATGAATATAATAAAAAAAATTTTTTGACCTTAAAAAAATTTTCGACATAAAAATAAATTTTTAGTTATTTAATTTGTGAATTTACCTCATACAAAACTTAATATGCAAACTTTCAACCGTTGTAATTGATACAATTTGCATAGATTCTAAATAAATATACCGCCTTAAACCCTTTGGAATCATTAAATCAAGTGTGATCTATTCTTGTAAAGCCATTAAAGCTATTTTATGTTAAGGGTCGAATTATTACAACAAAACAAAGCAATAAATGATTAAATCTGCATTGAGAAGTCGAAGCAATCAATGAACACCTTTCGACACAAAACAACAATAAATCAATTTGAATAACAATTTAAAACACATAGTGTATTCTTATGAATAATCAATCATTAAAAAAAGAAGTTGTCACGAATTATATAGACCTGTCAACTGTTTGTAAATTAAATATTAACTACTATTTTTTTTTTTTTATTTATTATTTGCTAATGAATGAATTGCTAATTACGTGAAAATATTTTTCATTGAATTTAGATTTATACATATTGAGAATTGTAAAGTGTTTATAACATAATCGAAATTGTATTTTTTTATTGCATTTATTATCGATATATTACATATGTATCTAATATTTTAGGATACGAAAGTATTATAATTATTTAAAAAACTTCAATATTCATAAAAATTCCAGCTAACATATAACAAAACATAATCAAAATTTGAAACTAAAATAAAAAAAACCGTAGATAAATAACATCGCACTTAATGATTCAATACCACTATTTATATTATAGTTAGAATAATAAAAACTAAATAAATCCAAATAGATTCAATAAAATTGACGATTGTTTGCTGAAATCTGAACATCCACACAGAAAATGAAGGTCGAACTTAACGACGGCAATATTAACGGGCGTTAATTGCGAATAAGGCGACGCGAGATCACGGACATACATAGATCGTCTTTCACAAAGAAGACGATTTTCTTGGATTTTTCCCTGTAGTTATTCTGAATGTTAATTATTTCCACATAAGTAGTTCAATGGAGCGTACATAGCAAAAATCGAAGGACAAAATAGCAAAAGTCACGCGGTTTGTGATTTTGGACATACCAATTGATCGCCTTCGATTTTTGAGGTTGACTTGTTATGTTTGTGTCTTTCAATTGCAGGTCAAGGTTTTTCTAATGGTTTGATTTTTTTTTTTGATATATTGTAAAAAAAGAAATCATCTCTTGTTAATTATTAGGTCGATGATTCGGCCGAATCGCTTATCGCTTAGCTTCGGTGATTTATTTAAAAATGGTAACGTTTGGTGAAACTATGTAAATATGTAGTAGACCCGTTTATATCATTAACAAAAAAATTGTGTTATACAAGTTGTTTGTATTCTGTAAATTTGTCAGTTTAAAAATAATGTTTTTGCAAATGGATGCAAATTGTTTACGTGAAGAAAATGAGAAAGTATATTTTTGTTAAATTGAAAAAACCTTTCAGTATAATGAATGTTCAAAGATAATTACTCTTTTTGTACCGAAAAAGTGTTTAATTTTTCTTCAAGAATGTTTGCATTTCTTTCGCAAAGCTTAATGCAATAAGATCGAGTATGCTTATTTACCGATATTTCCCAATCCATTTAAATTTTGTGTAAATAGATTTCAAAAGATGTTATTTGTGCAAAAACAGCAAAAAAGACAAATTTTATGAGGCAAACATCATAAGAAATTTTTTCATACTACAAATATACCTTTAGAACCATAAATTTATATAATCATCAAAACTAATTGTAAGTTAAAAATATATATTCTCAAAATATCAATACATCATAATATACAATTTTGAATCGAACTAAACCGCGACAACTGAAGACGACATAATTCGCGAAAACCATACGTGTCCACACAATAACGAGGAAACAAAAAATTGAGTCAACTCGACCAGTTTTTTTTATTTTGGTCGAGTGCATTTGTATGACAAATCCACGGCAAAGTTCAAAACGTGCGAATTTTGAGAACCGTTTTTTGCAACATCATGTGAACTCGAAAAATTACGTGGAGATCAAAAGTTTGTTTGTTTGGACAATGATGACGTTATTTTGGGCAATATTTTTCCGCTTTCACTGACGTGGGTTTCGATAGAACACGTATGGAAAATAAGCTGTTTTTGGTAGTGTAGAATTTTTTGATTTAAGAATCATATTTAGATGATGATTATCAAAAGATGATGCAATTGATGAAAATCATGTGTGTATAATATCGAAAAATAATCATGTTTTTTATATCAAATTATTGTAGTAGTTGATGAATGTTTTAATTATTACGTATGAATTTTTGTTATTTTTAATATAAAAAAAGATGTTTACTGATTGTGCGTTGCATTCAAATACAAAAATAAAATTGAAAAAATATAATGCGGACCTTGACATTAGTCAAGATCTGATTGGCATATGTTTTCATAATACAATTTATATAATAATGAAAACTTTAAGCGGTATTTTAATATATTTATATACGTATGTATTATAATTGAAAATTGTAATTCGTGTTTCGTGTTTCGTAATCTATTCTTAATGGGCCAATTACTTCATTTCCCATTTGTTACACGTTCATAATATAACAATTCGAGCATAGATTTTACTTAGAATCTTCGAACTTTTTTTATGAATTTATACATTACTAAAATAATATTTTAATAAATAATTCATTTTTGGTTCAACGTTCGGGAAAAATGGTTGTTCATAAAATAAACTTTAATTAGAAAATATTCGGATAGATGTCTCTAAATGGAAAAATAATTTTGATTAAATTGTATAATTAGTTATTTACATATATTTTTTTACTGATTATATAAATATCGTTAAGAGTATGTAAATTTTGCAATGTCTAGACAAAACAATGCGTTAGTAAATCAGAATGATTCGTGTCTATAGAAAACATATTGGCTTTTGCCCTCTGGATGATAATATACGTTTACGTATCGTATGTATTCAACTGTTATCGACATATGTTGATTGAAAAATTGAAGAAAAAAACACCCACCCATTATATTTTATAATTAGGTCACCATTGTGTTAACGTACCATTCGAGTTTCCATTGAACAAAATTGAATAAATGACTTGTTTATGGAACGCGCGTGCGAAAATTTGACAATAGATAAAATCAGGCGATTTTCAGATTTTGTAACGTTTAAGTATCAATTTTACAAAATTTGTAATTCAACAATTTGAAAGTTAGAAGGACGATTTGAATTTAACAACTTCCGATACGAAACTAATTACTGTAATATATTCGAAGTGCAATTAATGTAATACTAACAATAAATGATTTTTTGTAAACAATATATTGAGTATTTGTGTACAGTACTTTACACTTCAAATTCAACCTTTAAACTTCAAATTAAATATTTTACAAATCAAATTTAACCATCGGATAGTATTATTAAGACCGTTCTCTTAGTAAACTATGAAATACATACAATCTATTTTTAATTTCGATTTTGATATGTATAGTATATGTAATATGTTGTATAGTATACATATTATGTTGTATATATATATACGTAGTTTTTAAAAACATATATCCTGACGAAATTTACGTCCAATCACATATATATTATATTTAATTGATAACTTGAATAACGGTCTTAATAAAATAATACTTTCCAATGATTGAATTTGATTTGTAAAAAGTTTAAAATATTGAATTTAAAGTACAAAAGCTGTATATGTGTTATTATTTAATAAATTACTAATAAAATAACATATTCATTATATATAACATTAAAAAACCACAGAAACATTCGCACACATGAATCACACAGAGATTACTCTATCAAACCACACTATCACAGCATTTCAAAAAAAAATTAATACAAACCATAGCACAACATCATTTTAAATTAACAAAAATTACAACACAACATCATTTAAAATAACAATACAAAAAACACATACCATTTTCCCAACTGAGCTTCTTCCAATTTATCTGCGCCAAAATGGAACCGGTCGCAGCCATTTCTGAAAAATCCAAACAAAAAACACACCGATTGAATCACATGTGTCACTATCGATCATCCATCGAGTACTGAATCCATCGTCGCTTAACATATGTATGTGTAAATCTTTGTTGGTGGGACAATGAGTGCGTTTTTGCATCGGTGTCCGATTGCCGGTTTAATATGCGCGTGGTTTAACTGTGTCGCAATGGCGTGTCGGATTTCGCAGTTTAACCATGACATTTTTTTAAACTGTCGATGGTTAACAGGTGGTTTGAATTTTTTATCAGGTGGGTTGGAGGTGTGTTGCCGTTTCGTTGTTGTTGTTATTGTTGTTGTTGTTGTTGATGTTGAGAGATGTGGCGGTTGTTTATTGTGATTTGGTGGTTTGCAATGGAGTTGTGTTGGGTGAGTTTTTATTTTTAACGATGGTTGAAATAAAATTTTATTGAATTTAACTTAAATAATAAAAAGCTTGAAAATATAATGGCGCGGTTGATGTGCTCGTAATTTTTTTTTTTATTGCGTTTTCGTATTTTTTATTTTTGTATTGTTGGAGCGGTTCTAAAGTTTATTTGAATTTGGATGTGTGTGTATTTGACGAAAATTGTTCAAATACTATCGTAGAAATATTTAAATTAATTTCTGATCAAAAAATCATATATGTAAACGAAATAATTTCTTAGAAATTTTACGCGGCAATTTAAAATTTTTACATTTCGGGTTATGTTAATATTAATGTGTTTTTTTTAATACTTTTAGTTCATTTTGTATTTTTAAATACTTAGATGATAATATTTATTTGAAGTAATTTAATTGCATTACAAATTTAATGTTTCATCGATTTATATAGTTATTCAAACGAAGACCATTAAAATAATAATAAAAAAAATTAAATATTGTAAATTTCAAAGGATGTAAAATTTAGTAGTATTAAATACTTATATAATATGAAATTTTTTTACTATTGAATAACTGATGCAACCAACTTTTTTTTTTAATTTTATATGAATAATTCGTTTAAAATAACAAAAAGGTAATTATTCACAAAAATTAAATCTCAAGCAACAAATTTCAAAACACTACAAAAAGTTTGTCCTACAAAACATTGATGTACTCGCTCGACCGTAAAAAACAAAGTCTCCGATTCCATGTAAGTACGAAATATACAAATAAATATTTCAACGAAATTAATCACTGAATTCAAATTCGTAAACAAATTACGAAACTTCGAAGGGCAAAAGAAACGCATTACACCTTACGTAACGAGCGGATTAAATGGCGATCGGTGTCGAAAAACACGTTTCAAATCAGTCAAAAAACATTTCGAAACATTTTTAATAACACTTAATACATAACCGAAAAATAATTAATGCAAATTCAAAGTGTAGTGGGTCGAATGCACTTATCCTATGAACGATAAAAAATATATTTATTTACTTTACCACTGGACGAGTTAACTTGTCAATAGTAAACAAGCAAATGAGCAACAAGTGGACTGGCTACTATATATAAGTTAGTGATAATTAAAAATGGATATTAATTACTTTTTATAATGTGAAACTAAGTTTATAAGTTTATCGTAATGTAACCTTGATAATTCAGAATTGCGCCCATGTAATTGTATCGAAAATTTGATAAATGTTTATGGTAATCGAGAAAATGTTTTGAACAATAAAATATTTTTTAAATTTAAAATTTGTTTGAATTTTTCGACAGTTCGGATCTGAAATTTCAGTCATGTAATCGTGTGAGAGATTTGATAAAGTTTATTGAGTGAAAATGCTTTAAACAAACATCACATGTAGATTTCTTTGCAAATGAAAGAACGATAAAGTTGAGAAGCGATCTGACTTCAACTTTCACCGCTTGTGTAAAACGGTAAAATCCACAATTGCATAGATTGTCATTTGATTCAAACAATTCTAATTAAAATAGTAAAAAATATTTATTTTATGTTAATCTATACTATTAATAGTATTTAAAAGGGATTATACTTTGATCTTGTTTATTACAACGCACATGTTTGTATTTACGATATTGTTTAATCGATCGTAACAAGCAATTTCTTAAAATGTATTTTTTCAATAATACAAATGTTTCGAATTTAGAATATCAATTTATTAAATACAAATATGTTAATAATCTTGATCATGTGTTTGTACAAGGCAAACGATATCGTCCTTTCATGAAAGTATTAATAATTTTAATTAATTTGTAATTAATTATATTGAATGATATAACAGCATTGACACAATGCATGATATTATTAATAATATAGTTTATTGTACTTTGATCATTAAAATATTTTTATCATTTTGAACCTTGATTCGATTAGCATATGCGTAATAATAAATAAATTTTTATAAAACAATTATGATTCAATCAAAATCATATGTATATCTAAAAAAAAAACCATATAGAACGTACCTAATCAAAAAAATATTCAACACAAACACATAAACCCCACGAAAATCCCACAGTTCGACAACAACTGTCGCTCCAGAGCACTAGAACATGTCAGAAACGCGCGTCGGTCGCGCGGCCACAGCTCCCCAACCCGTGGGGCCACTTTCTCCGGCTTTGCGGCCACGATTGGACAAAATGGCCACCGCACGACCACACTTGAGCAGACCTGGACGGCCACTGTCGCCGGGAGCTTCGAGAAACGCAATATTATGAATAATCAATCGGCGCCCCCCAGTTTTGCATTATTGCGTGCGATTTGTTATTACGATGGATGAAACAATGGATGTGTGTGTTTTTTTGTAATTGGATATGTAATTGATCGTAATGGGTGAGGGGTGGAGATGATTTTCATCTTGTTGTTCGTTGGATGTGTTAGAATTGTGGGTTTTGGTGAATGTACGTTTTTTTTTGTTATTTAGAAGTGCTTTTTGTGTTTTGGATACACTTTCCGTTATTTTGTTTTTTTTTTGAGTAAATTAATGGTTATTCAAATGAGAAAGTTGAGTGGAAATTATCTTTGAGATATTTGTTTTTCTTTTGTATAGATTGATTCATCTTAAAATACGTGAAAGTATGAAAATCATCTTGACATAGATTTGTTAATTTAATTTAATTTATTTTCTATAGTTTCATATGGAAAATGTTTCACTTGGAATATATTATTATGTCACAAAGATTTTTATTACAAAAAATATTGACGATAAACAATCTTGTATATTGTGAGTTTTATAAAAATTATGCGTTATCGAATCAATTATAATAACGTGTCGCTTGCATATAAATACAGTTTTATTTGAATATTCTTTGAATTCAATATTTGCATAAAATTTTTTTTTTTAATTCTTCATATAGGATTCTGGAAATGGTATAAATAAAAAAAAATGGTTGAAGTTCAATTCGATAAGTAATAATAATAACAACAACAATAATAATAATAATAATAACCATAACAACAATAATAATAATAATAATAACAACAACAACAACAACAACAACAACAACAATAACAATAACAATAATAATAATAATAATAATAATAATAATAATAATAATAATAATAATAATAATAATAAAGACCAAATAAAAACCGGACAAATACGAAAAATATGAATGCATCTCTCTACATATTCACAGAAGATTCAATTGCATAAACGACAATATTTAAAACCATCAACTGCAAAACCGTAAAAAGAAAATTACGTTGCATACGAAAAAATTGCGTAACGTCACAAGCAATACAACTTTCATTATGAAAGATCTCGAAAATTTATCTTTCGAAAGATGCACATCGATCGTTGCATTGCAAAAAGTACGTGTGCATATTGCAAGTCCAAATATAAATATGCATAACTCGTTACACTTATTAGAATATCAATTTTTAAAAAATGAAAGTGTAATGTATCAAATAGAATATTCATCTGGATGTAATAAAAAGACGAAGATACATTCGTCTATCCACTTCTGAGGTGAAATCGAGTCTAATTAGCCGCAACAATTTTCTCGTGTGTACGCCAGGGAATTTTCTCCGTCAGGAAATATGTTGGTAATAAATAGGAAAATTCATCAAACGTAACTCATATCATATGTACATATGTGTATGATTCAGTGGCGGATGGTGACTTCCGAAACAAGGTATACTGTCTAAAAAAAAGTAAAAGCAAAATCAATTAATGGTGACTTTGACGAATTAAAAAATTCCGTCGAAAAAATATTGTTGAAATTTGATATGTATGTTAAACTATAAAAATGCTCTTGGTTTTGAAAATGATATATGGACGGAACGCCACTGGTATACATTGAGAAAAAAAATTTTCATTTTACTATTATATTATATTCATGTCATATAAACGAGGAAATCAACGGAAAAGTTTTTCTCGAGTTCTCAGAATGTTCGGTTATCGCTTTGCATGCGATTGTGATTAAACTATTATATATGTGATGAATATAAAAGGAATTGTTTGAGCTTAAGTTATTTTAAAATTGATAATTTTTTATTGATATTTGAATATTCGATGGTTTAATTTAAATTTGATCTGTTTTTGATAATTGAATATATTTTATCTCAAAAAAGCTTTCGTTAAATATTATTTTTTTACAATTATTCACATTTTACAGTGAAAAATTATAGTACAATTACACTAAAAGATAAAATAAATAACGCGTTTATTCAACTCATCCAACTATAGAAAATTGATTACAATACTATCTATTATAAATTAAATAAACTTCTAACATTTCAAACACAACTCATTATAAATCCATTCACCACAAACTGAAATAAAAAACAAAACCTATTATTAAAAATCTCGACAAAACATTACTCTAAAAAAATACCAAATACAAAAATATTTTCCCGTCCGATACGAAAATACACCGGATTAATCAACGATTCCATCCAACAATGCAAAGCCCTGAAAATCCGCAAATTGACACGTACTCGTTCGCATCTGGAAATAAAACTGGTGCGAAAATTACCGGAGACCGCAATAAACGCGATCGATAATACCGGTTTCAGCGGTCTGTCATTATTTTCAGTTATTCCGCGGCGAAAATGGCGCACCGGGGTTAAAGGGTTACGCTGGATCGCTAACGGTCACGTTTTCGATATTTAAGTATTGTAATGAGTGCAAATATTCGTGTTAAATATTATTTGATGAGTTATTATACTTATATTGTTGGGTTGGTTTATTTTCAGATTTATTTCATCGTCGGATTGTATTATACAATACATACAATTTTAATTTCAGGATTTGATCTTTTATTATTGTAATTTTTGAGTGATAAGGAAATTGTGAAATTATTAATGGTATTTGATAAAATTTATCTATGTAAATATCAATTGTTACATAACTTTGGTAATTGGTGAGAATTTTGTATTAGATTGTTGACGTCATTCGTCTGGAAGGTAATTATCATAGTTGAATATTGAAATTATTCATTGTTAAAGGATCGTAAATCAACGGGGCATTACTGACCCTGCTCAATGTCACTTAACTTCAGGTATCGGTGTAACCAGTATGTTTGACATGGATAGTTCGTTGACTTCCTAAATGGTTCTAATTTATTTTTATTGAATAATAAATAATAGTTTATGCCAATATTGAATATTTGAAATATTCTATTTTTTTATAGGCATCTTTCGACTAAATCATAAAAAAACTAAAAAATATATTTTATTTTATAGTAATAAAAATTGTCGAAAGATAGCGTTGTGGAATATCTATATAATTTTTTTTCGTTATGATAATGAATTCAAAACATAACAAAGAAAACAAAGACACATCAGAAGCATGATAAACAAAAAATAATAATTTAAAAATCTAAATTTTAATTTTATCTATTTTTTATTATTTACATAAATTAATTGATTTGACCTAGATCAATTCAAGGGACTTCACACAATTCCCTTTTTATCCTTGAGACGTGTGAGTACATATGAGTACACACACATTGCAGAGGTCATTAAGCCCAACCGAGGCCTTTTGCAGAGGCGTACTAAACAAATTGCCTACGAAGATCTACGAAAATAATTATACGATTGAAAATCACAAGATATAAATTATATCCAATTTTTTATTATTATGCACTATTGCCTTTTTACATAACGCTTCTTCCATCTTACTTAGATAATCTATGCTGTGACCAATTTGAAAGTGTTTTCATTTTTTTTTTCACTATATCGGAAGATCGACTTTCAAAGATTTCAATACAAAAAAAACCACCGTTTCAAAATACGTAACATCAAGCAATTTTTATATTTCAAAAGCACACTTTGAATGCAGATTTAACCTATTCACCTTGAATCGACAATTGCAAATCGTACATTCCGCACAATTTTTTCATGACATGACATGAACCTTCGTTTGTAAATGGAATCGAAGGCTTCTTGCATCATAGAACCTACATTTTTTAATCATTGAAACTATGACAGCGATCAATAGTATATATTCAATATTTTAACGATATGTAGATGGCACCAATACTCGTCATATGCGAATATCATTTTCTCTTTCATTATATGTGGAAAATAATTTCATTGAAGGTTTCCCATGATTGTTAATTCAACTAATGGATCAAATACAATCAGTTAAGTAATAAACAAAGGATTCAGAAAAAATATATTCACACGATTCGTGAGAGTATCAGAACCATTTATATTTCTCGAATGTGAGTGCAACGACCGTGGAACTAGATGCACTTACATCGTCCTCGGTTTAACTACTGTACTTTCAATTCACAAGTTGTATTTTCTCAACTTGACTGTCTATTAATTGCTCATCAATTTATTTTCTATTTTGAACAGGTTTTTTATGTGTTTTTGATAAGTGGAATCAAAACAATCATGTAACATTGTGTGACCTATTGATATGAGTTGATTTTTTAATCGTAAGATAATCGGATATATGAAATTATCTAGATAATATGTTTCAACGAATTGCATACAGATTCCATATTGTTATTTTTTGTTATATAAACGACACTCGTTTATTGCTAGAAAAATCTTGAGTGATTCACAGAATTTCACATTAAAAAATATTTTTTTCATATTATTTATATTGAGTTAGAATATGAGATATTTTTAGAAATTTATTCAAATAAAGAATTTCAGTTTATTTATATTTTAAATTATCAAGATATTTCTGTGATATTCAATGTATCAAGAAAAATTTATTTGATTCATTATCTAGGTACACCTTTCAGATACGTTTTATTAAATTGACCCAAATAATATGCATTATTCATAAAAATTTTCGAATATTAATATAAAATTTTAATCACACAATAAACATAAACTTGTATACAATAAATTTTCATTTATAAACCTCTATTTACTGGACAATAATTTAAACTACCAAGCATTAAACTACAGTTCACTGAATGGCAATCGAAGCCCATCACACATAAAACCTCAGCAAACGACCACACGATTATCTAGTTCTCGAAATCCAAAAGAACCAACGAGATTTCCACTTCCACAGAATTAACAGCAACGACAATCCGGTCAGTGCAGTATGCAGTATGCAGTTGGACCGCGACCTGCATCAACGGACTTGCATAGGAGAACGTGCCACAAACCGGAGTATTGTTTGCACAATTGGAACTGGTTTAGACGGGTATTATTTAGGTATTATATATTTTTGAGATGTATTAGATAATATTGTATGCTGGGAACCGGTGTCCCTTAGAAGCTTCTGTTTTTAGAAAGGTTCTCGATGTACTTAGGTCAGTGTTGCGATATAGCGGTATAATTGCATTTGCGGCATTCGAACACGTGGTTTTTTTATTATGTGTTCATGGAAAAGTATCAATTATTGATTTTTTATAGTTTTTTGTTAAATATTTTTTATTATATTCGAATGATTCAGTTTGCATGGTTCAGAGAGTTAAAATTCATTTTAAAAGAAAAATATTTTATTTTGATTGATGATAGATTGATTATGCTGACATGATCGTTTTCACGATTGAACAAAGTAGTATTTTTTATTGAATAACGTATCAATTTAAAATGAAATTTATTGTATTTGCATTTGCAGAGACAAAGCCATACTAAATTATCCTTTTTATTAATTTAGTATGTGATTTGTTTAATTTTTCAATTAGGCTTCAATCAAAAAATTTAGCAGTTGATATTTATGAAAAACGGTTGGTTTTAAAAGAGTTGACATTTAAACAAAGTTTACATATAATTTTTTCAAGTCGACGAATATAATTCTTAAGTAAAACTATGTCAAATGAATATAAAAATATTAAATCATTGACGTATACAATTTTGCAGGAAATGAATCACCGAAACGTTCAAAAGAATAAATTTACAATATAATTAGTAAAAAGTCATAAACAAAAAACCTTGTAACGATAATCGGATTTTGATTGTCTGAAAACATCGAACTTTGATCTACGTATAATATAATATAACATAAACAGCTTCAATTTTCCTTACACACAATAAAATTGATTATTTTATTGATATATTTTACAACACATATATAGCACTGAAAAATCACATAGCTCGATTAAATCTAAAAAAAAAACATCACTCTTTAGACCGTGCAATTACAACTACGCCGTCATAAGTCGCAATTAAACGAAGCCTTAATGCACGTGTAATTCATTCGAAAACAGCCTTCAGTATACTTTTTTTTTATTATGAATATTTGAATTTGAGAGCTCTTCTATGATTTACGGAAATTACGTGGCCTTCGTCGAATCGGTGGTTTATAATCATTTTCCCGTGTTGAAATTCGAAAATTGGAAAGAAAATGTCAGAGAATTTTAGAAACTGGTGTTATCGAATTCTCTTGTTTTGAATATTGCGTAAAAGTCGTCTGCCTATTTTGAGGATACCGGTTTTTCTATGATTCAATATGTATCTATTTCTTTGTGTATTCGTGCACTTTCTCCGTTTTAGTGCGTTTTTCAAAAAAATATTGATAGAGATCACGACTACCAATTCTCGATACGTGCTTCGATAAAAAATCACTTTTACTAAAAAAGTATAGTAAAAAGATCATTATTAATCTATTGAGTAACCAATAGAGATTCAATTATTAATTGAATTAAATTATAAGTCATATTGACAGATTAGTGAGTGAACTTAAATGATAGACTATAATTATTACTTGAGTGCAAAAACGAAATTGAACGTACCTTGAGGTTGTCAAACTCAACAATTACTTTTCACAGTTGAAAATGTACATAGAATATTCTTTACATATGAGTACTTGAGATTACGTTCATTTTTATTTTTTAGATCTTCTCATACGTGTATCAATAGACCAAATCAAAAATCGAAAACCCTTTCACATCACACCACACATTGTACGATTAATAATTTCAAAATGATGCAGTCATAATCTAAGTATAAAGAGAGAACATTACCATTACTTTTTTCAATACAGTTCAATTTTGTCAGCCGGTTTTTCAATCGGTAACACAACAATGTTACATACACGTCATTTTTCGGTCGATATTAGCAAGAGCACTTCCTGTTCTAAAAAAATATATATATATTTATATTAAACGTATCGATAAAAAGCAAAAGTTCGCCGGACAACTTTCTTTTTCTTCCTGCGGGCGGTTGTATGTGTTTTTTTTTTCTTCTTTTTTTGTATATTTTCGTTGCATGCATTTCCTGTCACGATTGTTGAATTTATTCGCGGGAAATTGACAAAAAAATTGTGTATTGTGTTTTGTTTGGGCTGCTGAGAATTTCTTCGGCCATCTGTCACACGGCCTTTATATTGCGTGCATAATAACAGAAGTCTTAATTTTTTTTTAAATTGGTTGCAATTGAGAAAATGACTCAATGCATTCTTTTAATTTTGAAAAAATTAGTTGCAAATGTGAGTTCATCACAATAGATTAAAAATATGTACTTTGATTCGACATATATTATGTTTTTTGAAAAACAATGCCAGTTTTTTCTCAAAAACCAGAAATTTGCTAAAAAAATTCACGCACAATAAAGCCATATACTTTCATTTCATATACCAATTTTTTTCAAAATTTTCTATTAAGTAATATTACAATTAGATCAATTTATATTTTAATTTATTGATAACGTTACACAATCGATGAATTCATTAGATTTTCCTATTTCGTATTCACTATTATTATTTAAATCAATGCAATTACATGAAAATTCACATTCACTTTTCACAAATATTGTTCAATATACCTACAAAAAAAAAGGCAAAACAGTAATCTAAAATGTCACATTACAAAGCGCACTTTCAGATTCGCTATAATAAAAATGCATTATCTAACAAGAGAACACAAAACGACCACGTAATTCGAAAAAAAAACACCACGTAATTTTTTCGTTCGAAAAACAACCACGTACGTTATAATTCAGGGTTACGAACGCCACTGGTTTGTAAAAACGTATACTAAAGAGTGGTTCGTAACAGGTAAACTTTAGTCCGTGCTATTCTGTCGTTGAGACGGTCGTGTTTTTTGTTCGTTGTCGTTTTGTTAGTCGAAGTATTATTTTTGTTTTGTCATAAGATTGATTTTGAAGTTTCATTCTAACAAATTTTTGTTGAAGAAGAGGATAAGCTAGCTTCGGATTTTGTTTATCGATCCTTCAAGGTGAATTTTTTTGATGGCATCTATCATAAAAAACTTGACAGTCAATTGTCCTTTGTGTTGAATTAAAGTGTTTATATACCCATATTAATATTTAAGTATAAAAAAATATTCAAAACTTTTAAAAATATATTATTATATCGAAAAGATTTTTGCATTTATTATCCGAAATATTTTAATTTTGGTATTTAAAAAAAATAATAACGATTGAGATGTAAATTGAAGGTTATTGATTCCATGTGTGCTATTTTAAAAATGTTGTGTTTCGATTTGGTTTTGATGTTAATTTGAGATTTATGTAAATGTTTTTTGTTTGCACTCATACGCGTTCGAGTACAAAAAAGATGTTATGCGAAAATAATGAGTTTTTTTTGTATCATACTGAATGTCATTTACTAAATTGTGAATAATGTAATACGCAATTGTATTATAAAAAAATTGGGTTACAAAAATATAAAAAGTTCAATATTTTTTTGTACCTACATATCTCCACGAATTGTAAAGATCGAAATTTTTCGATGTTTTTCAAAATGAAAAAGTTTCGAAACAGTTCAATGATTTTGTAGCGGTTTTTGTCCAGTCATTTTCTAATCTTTTTGTTTTGTTATTGGAAACCATGATCTTCAAATTGGGAAAATCTATGTCAAATTATACAGCGCGAATTTGGTTTACTACGAACCTTCAAAATCGAAATCGTTTCTTCGTATTTATTATAAAAAAAATCAAATCAGTAATTTATACTCGCGGATAACTAATCTCAATTGACGCAAGGTTTTAGTGTTTTTTCAATCTGTTTTCTTTTTTTTCAAACGATTATTTATTTATACGATTACTAAATAATTTGACTTTGAAAGCCATGAAAGTTCATTTTACGGCACCGATCAAAAAGATTACATATACATATGTACGTTAATTTTATCATCTAATATTTAACGTCGAGTTTTCGTACATTTATAATATAATAATCAATTTTTCAAAGTACTTTATATTATTTTATATAGAAAGAAAATTCATTAAAATTCCGATTACATATCATTTTATTTCAGACGATTGACATTACAATTATCACAATTTTTCTTACCTAAAAGCTATTTCAACAACTATTTGCGTAAACAATATCAAATGCAAAGCCAATCAACCATAAAATTTAATCGAATAACGTAAGACCGATTATAATTGCATTATTTTTCTTTACAAATTGTACGACTTAATAGACCTCGCACTGAATTGCAAATGCATAGTAATTGCTCCAACCTAATACGATTTTCATTGAAATCATCGAACATTTTCTATGCCATGGCCACCGACACGCATAGAAATTATCAAATGCCACATACTCGTACATGTTCATTACGAGCACATTGTACAACAAATTTTGAACCCAAATTCATTCACTTTTATCATTGCGCCATTGTAATTAGCTCTTATTCGGAACGGGGATCTATCAGTTTTGTAATAAGTAACGGATTTGACTGAAGTGAATCTGTTTTTTTGTTAAAGTTTGCACAATTGTGTTCGTTCGATGATTTATTGCTTCGTGTGTTGAAAATCGTATGCGAAATCGAAAAGTTTGAATGTCAGTGTTTTTTTAATTAGTTGAGTAATTTAGGTTGCTAATTGAAAGCTTGTGGCATTCTTTATGGTTTGGAAAGAAAATTTATTTGTTCGCGATTGTACTTGCACTCTATTTATGCATAAAAAAGTTAATGATAGTTTTAATATTCATATATTCATCATCATCACGTGCATTCTGTTTAACGACCATTCCAAGACAAGGCATTTCCGATATCCATTTTTCTTTCTTGTACTCATAAATGGTAATGAAGGTAAAATAACTTCCAAGGAGTTAAAATGACAAAAATATTCCCTTAATCACAATTCACAACCAAGTATCGATCAAGCTATTTGTCGCTTAACTTCCGTATTTGATGAAAAACAATACGGTCGACAAGGCTAAACCGTAGATAAAGGTTTATTAATAAAATCAATTAAAATTTTAAATCGTAAATGTGCCCAGTCATTTATAATTAATGTATCTTCCGTGAGCTATAAAAATATCATTTGATCGTTTAACTACTAGAATAAAATTAAACTAAAAGTCGTATAAGTACATTACAAAATATAATAAATTTAACAAGAGGTTAAAAAAACGATATAAACCCTCAAGAGTACATTTATCCTTGATCGATAGAAATATTACTGTAATTGGTTACTATATAAAAAAAATAATATCCTTATATATATCACGGTCAAATCGCTTACAAGTACAAGGTCTAAACAATAATATCGCTTCTACATTTTCAAATAAAATGAAAAAATCAAACGATACATATTCATAGAGTGAATAATCACAAGCACAATTGTTTCCACTTCACTCATTTCGTAAAAAAATATTGTGGTTTTGTAATAAAACCATATCACGAGAATGAAAAGGATTGCGCAATATGAGAGCGAGTTTGTTAATATACAATACAATACGCGAGGTTGTTAATAGACCTAAAATAGGTTCATAAATATTTTTTTTTAATATGTTAATGCGATAAATCATTATATCCTTTCTAGTTTACTGTGAGTTATGATAATCGAAAAATCGACCCAATAATTTAAATCTAATGAGACAACTAGTAAAATGTGATTGCCGATTCGTATTATAATTTTAACGCGATTATATTATCTTTAATGTATTCATATATTAAAAGAATTTTTTTAATTCATTTATAGCATTCAAAAATACTTAAAATTCTTTCGAAACAATTTGTAGTCGAACAATACACTTTCCATTTGAACGGTCGTGGCTTTTTCGAGTTAAGAATTGCATGAAATCCAATGGTCCGCCTTTTCATTGCAATAATTACGTGTAAAGACCAAGAAACTATTGTGTTCGTATTACAATAATATGATGAAATAGATTTGTATGTATTTTTGTTGGTGAATATCTGAAAATGGATTAAAAGTCCATCTATAATATAATATATGCAAAATTTTCGCGGAAATCGTTCGTAGTGAATGATTTAGTGAGTGTGTATATATTTAAAATGCTTAAATTATTCTATTAGAAATAATGATTTCTAAAATTTTCCGGTATGTAATTATATAAAATTTAAGATAGTCAAAAAATCGAATTTGATGGTATTTAATTCATGTTAATTCATTTAAGTTTATTGAGCGAAATTATAAATTTTCACTTCTCATTCAAAATAATACAGAAACGTAAATTGAAATATAAATGTTTGAAGACTTGCCGTTGTTATTCTATAGATTATATTTTTTCATAGAAAAGCTATTATAATAAAAAAATAAATAATATTGCTGAATTTCGATACTGTATAAATATATTTTTTTACAACTTAAAACGTATGATGACATTCATAAAACGCATATATTGTGTCATTTTCAAATAGCATACAAACATAAAAACCATTTAGACATAAAAAACGTTAAGTTTTTCTTATAAACAAAATGATTATAAAACCATCTCTGGTACAATCAATCATAATGGTTTTTTTTTGTAAACATATCTGATCTAGATCTTGTAAAAAATCTGAAGAATTACAAACGACCGGATTTATTTCGCAGTATATTTCATAAATTTTTTCATTGTTTTATTTTTTTGTAATACTACATGTCGAACAAAATTTTTCCAATTTCTCAAACACGTTCCGATTCACATATTTTATATAGCAATATCCCCAACATAATTCAAATCGTTTAATGAGCGAATTCGCTAATTGCTGTGCATACAAATTCATAAAGATCGAAAGTAGATGAGATAGTTTTTATCGCCACGATTTATGATAATAAGTTAAATATTTAATATAATTATTAATTCAAAAAAGTAATGAAAGTTTAGTTAAAAATAAAACTGAATAAAAATAATTTTGGTCTTGTATAACTTTCCAAAATAGAGATTTTAAGCATTTACAATAAACTCGTAAGGTGTCATTTGAATTGTGACTATATTTCAGTTTAATGTTCAGCTCAATACAGATTTTTTTCGTTGATGGGATTTTAATGTAGTATATAGTTTGAGTGGAAAATCACGGAAGTACTTTAATAATCGGTAAAAATTTTGCGAATATATGAATGATTGCTCTCTGCACATAAATCAGATAAATATTTTATTATTTTTTCTAGAGTTATTATAAGAAAATTATTGCATCAATTGAAGGTTATGTTGATTAACTTACTATTTTTTTCTTTACATCTTCTATGTAATAAGAAATACTTTATAAAAGCTGTGAAATTTTATATTTGCGCAAACTTATTGAGTCGTAAAATTCTATAATATAATAGATACATTAATATGAATAGAATGCACGTTGCATTGTATTTAAATGAATTTTCTTCTTGTATAAAAAATATCCAATAACCATCTTAAATATAATTGATACATGTAATAGTTACGTTCAAATAATTTGAATGACACATGTGTTAGATAAATTTGACATAAGTCCATTGATAAAAAAAATATCATAAATAGATAATTTGTAATCAGTTGAACTCAATTATTTAAACAACAAATCTGCCCGCAGTATTCTTTGTTCCGTCGAAGAGAATCAACATTAAAATAATATTGTGTACAATATAAATTAGTTTTAAAATGGTATGTTCATTTACAATATACATAATTATTATGTTTGAAATAGTAATGGTTGATCCATCAGTGTTACATAGTAAAATAATACTTTAAGAGATTTTGTAGTTTTATGCAATAAAGTATAATGTTTATCTCTAACATATGAGTCAATTTTAAATTTATATAATGAGCATTTTAAAAATGTTTTATAGGAGTCAGTAACAACTATGCCTGAAGAGGATTTTAGTGTAGATCTAGATCTGGGTGAACCTCCACCAGAATTGATGAAGTTTGCAAGAGAATATGTCGGAGAAGACCCGGATACACGAGCAAAATGCATACAAGACTTACGAGATTTAATTTATGGTAAAAAATTATATTTCAAGGTCTGAATTAACAAATGATTCAAATCTATTATACAAATACAATTATGTTTTAAGAAAGAGGAGAATGTACACCTCTCAGAACGGATGATTCATTCTTGTTAAGATTTTTGAGGGCAAGATATTTTGTTCCAGAGCGAGCTCATCGGTTGGTAAGTGTATTCAATTTATATCTAAACTTTTGTTCAATTTATAAATTGCAATTTATATTATTATTATAATCAATAGTTAGTTAATTACTATACATTCAAAGAAGATAATCCACAATACCATTTGGATGTTGAGCCATTAAAATTAACATATGTTGGTGATGAAGATATATTGACAGTTCCACCTTACAGAGAGCAAACGGGAAGAAGAATCATGTTGTATAAAATTGGTAAAATATACATAGTTATAATATTTAAATGAAATCAAATAGTAGGTGAATTATTTTGAAATATTGTCCTTTTCCATTATATAGGAAAATGGGATCCAAATGAATGTTCTATAGATGAATTGTTTAAAGCAACATTACTTACATTGGAATTGGGTATTCTTGAACCAAGAGCGCAAATTTTAGGAGGTTTAGCAATTTTTGATTTGGAAAATCTTAATATGTCTCACGTGTGGCAAACAACCCCAACAGTAGCGACACGTATGGTACAACTCATGGTGGTAAGTATTAAATATTTCAATATTTTTTATAATTTGAAACACTGTTTCATTTAACAACAAAAAAACTTTGCAGACTTGTTTCCCAATGAAGATACATGCGATACATATAATCAATCAACCATGGGTTTTCGATACAATTTATAATGTATTTAAACCACTTTTGAACAAAAGTATGACCGAGAGAATATACTTCCATGGTGACAAAATGGAATCGCTTCATAAACATATTGATCCTGAATTTTTACCAAAAAAATATGGTGGAACAAAGCCAGAATATCCATATACTCTGTGGTTGGAATCGCTCAGTAGAAATAATAAAATTGTTGAAGAAATTACATCAGTAGGATATAAGGTTGATCCAAAGGATTTGCCATTCAGTGCTGAAGAACATAAGAAAAAAATTGGGAAATAATATTCTGTTTAGTCAAAAAAGTTTTGATACTAAAATTAATGTAATGTTTACTTATGAATTTAAGTGACGCGATAGATACAGGAAAGATGTAATATTTTATAAAAGTATGAATTATTTTATAATTTTGATAAGATGCTGTTATATAATAAATGTATTTAATTATTTTTTAAAGAGTATTTACTAGATACAAATGCAGTTTAAATTTATGAAATACTTTGATTGAAATAAAGTTGCTTGAATGTTTGAGTTCTCACAAGATGTTTTATTTTGAAATATATTTTTCAAATTACAAAAAACATGATGCGAAAAACTCACCATCAGAAAAAGCTTCAAAGTGCACCATTGTTGAATTGAATAAAATACTTCTAACAGTCAATATTTAATTTCACTTTAACAGGCGAAAACCAATTGGATTTAAGTAAAATTATAGGATCAGTTAAAAAAATATTAAACGGTGTGTTGAATAAATTATTAACTTCAACCAAAGCTTTAACTAACAAAACGTCAGTTTGACGTTTTCAGTAATGTCAATTTGACAGGTTTAAACCTAAATTTGAAAAAAGTAAGCATACCTAAAATGAAAAAAATTGTTATTTATTTTATTGGAAAGAATCCATATTAAAAATTCGATAGCAAATTCGATTTAATTGTGTATGTTTTTAGAAATTATCAATTATTCAAATTAGTTAAACTAATAATTGTTTTTACATAAACTAATGTACATATGTACTTAAATTTTATAAGGTAAACGTTTTCTACTTTTCTTTCTTGTTGAAAATGAAAATATATATCTTTCAAAGAAATAATAAATGACAGATTTTAAATAAATATTCACCCACGTGTATTTTTATCATATTTATACAGATTGTAAACTCGATACATAGATGGCTTTCAGTTATGTAAAAAAAAATATACTAGTATTAGAATTTGTAGAAAATTTTGAACTACAATATGATATATTTTAAAAACAAAAATTCTAAAAAATCACGTATTATCACATACAAAATACAATCCGTACTATAATCAAAATATTAAATGTATTAAATTTCTCATCGTTAAAACAATATTCGATACGTTATATATTAAAATTCAAGCCTATAAATAAATTGACACAATAAAAACAGTATAAACTGTTCCATAAAAGGAAAATCCCCTGAACGACGGAAAACTCACATAGAACGCAACCGGTTATTCCATGCCGGTTAAACGGAGCACGAAATAATAATTACGATGAGTTTGCACAGCGAAAATAAAATAATCCACAGTCGGTTTTCAATCGGATTTGTGATTTATCGGGACTCGATACTACAATGTTGGTCGGATACGATTTTAAATTTAGATCTCGTTTACAATGGCAGATTCGAAATAGAACGATACAAATTTGTACAAGACCTATGGCAACTTAGTTTCGATCGTGTTTTTTTTTATTAATAAAAATTGATTTTTGTTTTGAAACAGTGGGTTATTTTTATTTGGAAACATTGTTAAAGATAATGACTGTGTCGTTTATTATGAAATTGATCATAGATATAATATCGAAATAAATGGTAGAGCAATCAATAAAAATTTAGTTTGAAAAATCACATTGAGAATACAATCATTTGAATGATTCGAATTGTATTAAATTTGAAATTTCAAACGATTCAATGCAGAAAGAGTATCTATTGTAATGATTAAAAAAAAAAATATATATATATATATACATTTGTACATATATTATATTTCGAAATGCGAATTTAAGTACTTGCAATAGTCAATTTGTTTATAGAAAATACAATTGAAAGTTATATATTAATAATGATAAATTAAATATAGGAACTCGTTGTATTATAATTCAAGACATAAAATTTTAAAATTTGAAAATTTATATGAAAAGTATTTAGTACGAAGTCCTGTAATGATGATTTCAAATTCACTCTTGTGTTATTTTTACTATAATAATATTAAATTATTGTTCGTGTCGTGGGCGAATAATCTATAAAAGTTTTGTTCCTCTGCAAAGATACGTGAGTTGCAAAGAAATGATTGTATTGTATTTTATATGAAAAAGCAACGTACACTATATATAATATTATATAAGTTTTTGTATTTTTATTTTATTTTCAATCAGGATCTCTGCTATGGTAACGTAAATAATACGCGAGAATATCCAGGAAAGTCAGATCTGAGAATAAAATATACTTTGCATATCAATAAAAATATTCCCAAGCGAGATTTTTTATTGAAAATTTTCCAATAATATCTATTAAGTATTTAAGTTTTTTTATCGACGATTAACATATTGCGTATATTATACATATATTCATAATTTTTTTATTAACCGAAAATTTTTTTAAATTTACCAGTAAATTACCGAACTGTTATTTGGGTCATTTCCCTATAAACCGATAAACCGGTTTACTAATAATGACATCCCTAGTTAGTACCTTCCTTTCCTGCAATTTAATTTATATGTGACGTAACATAATGCAAGTGAATTTTGCATAACGAGAAAATAAATATGCATATTCAAAAGATTAAACCATTATGGTTATGTGATTCAAACGAAATGATAAAAGTTAGTTTCGAAAGAATTTAGAACGAAGTTAAACATGTTTTCAAATTTGTTCCAGGATTATTTTAAATTATTTTTATTCACATTATATTATTGTTCATGTGTTGAGAAAATAATTAAAAACCAAACTTCTCCTGTGCAAGGATACGTAAGTTGCGAATATAAAGATTATACTATTATATAAGTATAAAATCTGTTAATTTAAACTAGATTTGATCGTTTTTTTTTTTATAAATTTCGCTTCTTTTACGAATAGGGGTCATATCACGTATATATGAATGATATACGAGAGTGTTCTGGAACGTTTGATCCGAGAGTAAAATATATTTTATACATCGACAATAATAATGCAGATCGAGAATTTTACTTCACAGCGTTCGCAACTGAAAAAATTCATACAATATCTGTTGAGCATATTTGTTTTATTTTATCGATGATTGACATTCTGTTTACATTAACGAGAATGATTTTTTAGGCATCACTCAAATTAGAAGTTTGGAAAAAGGAAGATTTCTTTACGATATGTGATACGAAAATTCGCGATCCTTGTTCAAATAAAATGATGATGAGTTTCATAAAAAATTCAACAATGATCGATTTAAAGCATTGTACTTTTGATGCAGTGAGCATTTTATTTGGCTATCTTTTTAAATTATTGATTTAAATAGATTTGTGTATATTTTTTTGTTTAAGGGGAATTATACTACCATTATACTAAATATAAACGAACAATGTCATCGAGTGTACAAAAATTATTTACCATACGGGAAAATGAGAGGAACCTTACGATTTGAATCGATCAAGGGATTTACATTTTGTTATGTTTTTGAAGGAACTTCTGTACCACTTCCAAAGACGAAAAACAAAGTATCGAAAAAAATAATAAAATTTAAGTAATAGTGAATTTGAACAATTTCACAAATATTATATAATACATTAAATTTCATGATTCATGACTTGATCTGAATATTTTTTTAACCTTTGGAAGGTTGCAGTTAAAATAATAGAACATCATGGTTTGTGATACACCTGAAATATAATTTACTCTCAAATATAATATTCTATAGTTATGAAATGTAATTAAAAATATAAATGCAAACATTTATGATGTTTATGTTGCATATAAATATGTGAAATGTTTTATAAAAAAGTTTTCTTGTATTTTTTTTAATCAATTTCCATCCTTTTCAAGGGTTGTTGTGAAATTGGATCACTTTTTCGATTGCAATAAATATTTTTTCAATAAAAAAATATGATTTGATGTAAAATGATTTTAAATGATGACAAAAATGTCCATTACCATTTGAAATATAAAATAATTTTTATTTATATAATGAAATGTTCAATGTTTTAAAAATTAGTTTCGAAGAAAAATTAAACAGAAAATCTATAACTATGATTCCAAATTTGATCTAATCATACGCGAACGATTTAAAATATTATAGTCTTCTTTCTGCACAAAGATACGTGGCTTACACGTGGCTTTTTCGTTGTTAATATTATATAATATTAAAACTATGTATTATAAGTATGTATGTATGTATTTCGTCGTATTTATATTATCCAGGCCCGGATTTTCCTAGAGGTAATGTAGTCAATGTAGGTCTATGGCCACCGAATCCAAATAGCCTCCAAATTCCGATCAGAGAAAAAAATATTTAAAATTTTTAAATTAAGTAAAAAGTATTAAAAGTAAAATAAAAATTTGTAATAGCTGCCATCTTCGTTTTCAAGCCCCGAAAAAGGTATAATTGTTTTATTTCAGGCATGTCTGGATTTGCCTAAAGGTAGTATGTACTTAATAAATATAATTAAAAAAAAATTTTTTTAGAAAAAAAATTTTAGATCAAAATAAATCCAAGCGGAATTCCATTAATCGTCGTATCTTTCACTGAATATAACTTTTCCAATTTTATTATTAATAAATTACGAACGACTGATACGTGATATCATTCGTATTATTATCGAATCGAAACATAACATGAAATTTTTAACATTATCATATCGAGGAAGAGAGCAATAATTTTTCTTTATGAAATCCGCAAAAAAGTTATTTATAAAATCTCATAAGTATAGGCCTATGGCCTCCAAATCCAAGTGGCCGCTTAATGTAAATCCGAAAATCGATCGATATATTGTAAATTTATATATCAGTATCATAATATTATAATTAAGAAATACCATTAGACATTTAATACATTTAATATTTACAGATTTTAAAAAACATTTTGTAAGACGTAATCTAAATCAAACTTTGGAACATAACATGTTATATACATACATACGTATCAAGGGACTTGATTTTCAAAAGTCAAACTAGGTTTGCGATTTCTCAGTATTTAGATTAAACAATAACATTGTTTTCGGAAATTTTATATAATACCTTCTTTAGTACAGGTCTTACAGCATAACAACGAAAATAAAAAAAATTTCGCCTGCGCCCCAATTTCTTTTTTAATCAACACTTATTTTTCATTATAATATTTACAAATAATTATTTTCGAACATTTTAAATTTTTTGAAGTTTTATGATTGTAGAATAAATAAAAATTTGAAGGAGAGAGAGCCCCGATTTTTTTTTTATCGTTTAGGGCTTCCACTCGACTTGACCCACCACTGAAAATATCGTGTGTCCTTTAGTCAATATTAAGTTATTATTATTATTATTATTATTATTATTATTATTATTATTATTATCATCATCATCATCATCATCATCATCATCATCATCATCATCATCATAATCATCATCATATTATTATTATTATTATTATTATTATTATTATTATTATTATTATTATTATCGTTATATTTCTTGTGTTTATATTATTTAAATTAACGCTTCTATTAGATTTTTATTAATTCGTGAAAATGTGGGGAGGGCACCAAAAGTTGAATAATCTATGGTCTATCTCTCATGGTCTAAATCTGGCCCTGATATTATCTTTTCAAATAGGGTTTGTTCTACACTTATAGCAAAAATGTACAAGAATGTTCTGTAAAATGAATTTTAATTAAAAAAAACTTGGTCTAAATTGAAAAACATTTTTCTGGACAATTATTGCAATTGATATTTATTTGGTGCAACCATAAAGGCGAGTTAAAACCAGACATATTATCGATTGCTTAATAATCATTTTCCATATGCAAAGATACGAGAAACCATACAATATAGTTTGATTTTAGGAAAGACGTTTTGTTTTACTTTGAAAGAATTCAGAACTACTCTCTAATTCTTAAACCGTTTAAACTTTAAAAGTTACATAAAATATAAATAAATCTTCTAAAACTTTCGAACGTTAAAAATTTTCAATACTGAAAAAGTTTAAGTTTTATTTTACAAATCGAAAATTTAATACCTTTCATGATTGCAATTTTATTTAAATGTGATACAACATAATATAAAGTGAACTATGCATAATGAGAAAATAAATATGCCTAAATATGCGATTCGAATGAAATGATGTATTATAAAATAGTTTCAAAAGAATTTAAAACGGAGTCGGATCATAATGTTTTCAAATTTGCTTTCGGATTATTTCAAAATATTGTTACTCGTATTGCATTATTGTTCGTGTTTGGAGAAAATTATTGAAAACAAACCTGTTCCTGTGCAAGGATACGTGAGTTACAAATAAGAAATACACTATACAAAAAAATCTGGTAATTTTACATAAATTGATCGTTATTATAATACTTAATTTTCTTTTCGAACAGGGACCATATCACTTTTACATGAATGATATACGAAAGTGTACTGGAACGTTCGACCCGAGATTAAAATATAATTTATATATTGAAAATAATACAGATCGAGAATTTTGCTTCACATCGATTGTGACTGAAAAAATTCACATAATATCCGTTGAGCATATTTATTTTATTTTATTGATAATTAAAACTCTGCTTATATGAACAAAAATGATTTTTTAGGCATCAATTAAATTAGAAGTTTGGAAAAAGGAAGGTTTCTTTACGATATGCGATACGAAAATTCGCGATCCTTGTTCAAATAAATTGATGATGAGTTTCGTTAAAAATTCAACATTGATCGATTTAAAGAGTTGTACTTTTGACAAAGTGAGTATTTTATTTAGCGTATCATTTCAAATTATTGATTTGAACACGTTTGCGTATGTTTTTAAAGGGGAATTATACTACAAAAAAAATAAATATGAACGACCAATATCATCAAATGTACAAAAATTATTTACCATACGGGAAGATGAGAGGAACCTTACGATATGAATCAATCAAGGGATTTACGTTTTGTTATATTTTCGAAGGAACTTGTGAACCTCTTCCAAAAATAATAAACAAAGTAACGAAAAAAAATAAAAATAAAACTCAGTAATTAGTTTGAATAATTTTTCGGAACTTTTAATTACGCACAAATACTAAAATTTTGTATATTAGTTCATAATCGATTGATCTGAATATTTATTTAATAATTTTAAATTAGAAATTTGTACAAAGAGAAAATTCTCAAAAGTGTATGATACAAAGATTCATGATCCTTGTTTAAATAAAATATTGTCCTACTTCATGAAAAATATCATATAACAGAGATAAAAGACAATGACCAAAAATGTTTGGGATTTGGTCCAAATTTCCACCACGGTTGTGATATATGCCATTAAATAGGTAATTAAATACACAATAACTTTTGTCAAGGCGAGAAAAAAAAAGTGTTGTCAGTTAAAAGTTATGACCATTAAAATATTATGCAGCGTCCTTGTCAAACACATGGAAACGCTGTTCACTGTGGCCGAGCGCTTTTGCTCCTGGTCAAGTATTTGATATAAAATAATATAGAAATGAAATGTTTTTATTTTAATTAACATTAATCAAATACATATAATTATTTGCACAGCGTAGCGTACGGCGGACGTGCAGAGAGCGAAAGAGCGAGCGAGTGTTTACGTGTGTTTGACAAGGACGCTGCATAATATTTGAAGGCAACAAATTATTTGGTCAGAATTTAATTCATAGTTTGGTCTGAATAAAATTGAGTAAACGGTCAGAATAAAATGTTAAATTGTCAGAATAAAATGTTAAATGGTCAGAATAAAATGTTAAATGGTCAGAATGTGACAGTCGATAAATGGTCAAAATTACAGAAAATTACAATCCTTACAGAAAAACTGAACGTGGGGGTTGGGCCAAACGCCGCATTTCTCAGTCAGGGAAAACTAAACGTACTTATTTAATGCCGCACGTCTCAGTCAAAAGTCTGAACGTATTTATTACTAAACGCGTGTTTAGGTTAGGTTAGGTTAGCGTTTTTTGCGTCACATTTACTGAACGTATCTTATTCAATCAGATATTCAGATCGAAAATATTTTATAAGTCTCTATCGTAAAAGTTTCCAACCAGCTATCAAACTGCGAATAAGTATTGGTGCATGTACGTGTATAAACATGTTCTGAGGTGCCAACTTAAATTCGTATATATGCTAAAGATCACCTTTATCAAATTCTGACCCATGTATTCTGACCAATATAATATAAATTCTGACCAATATAATATAAATTCTGACCAATGTAATAAAAATTCTGATAAATGAATTAAAAATTCTGACCAAAACGTATTAAAATTCTGACCCGAAAAATACACGCCATATTTGAATGGTCATAACTTTTAACTGACAACACTTTTTTTTTCTCGCCTTGACAAAAGTTATAGTATATTTAATTACCTATTTAATGACATATGTCACAACCGTTGTGGAAATTTGGACCAATTTTGGTCATTGTCCTTTGGAAAGTTGTATGTTCAATGCAGTCAATATATTTTTAGTATTGTGATAAAACATTATTTTTTTATGTATAATTTGACGAAATTGTTACAATCATAATTATGAATTTAAATCAGCAATGTTATCGATAGTTTAAAAATTATTTTTCATACCGAAAGATACGAGGAAACAATATAATATAGTTCGATTAAAGGGTTGGTGTTTTGTTTAATTTTTGAAAAGATTTCCAAACCATTTCCTATGAAACCAAAGTTACTATAAAACGACAATAAAACATTAAGAATTTACAATACTGAACATATCTAAACATTATTTTGCTAATATTATAATTATTTTTCGATTTGCAAATTTAATTTAACATAATGTAAAGTAAATTTTACACAATGAGAAAATAAATATACCTATAGTTATTCAGAGATTAAATTAAAATGATTATGTGATTGAAATCTATATACATACATAAAACTCAAACGGTGTACGTATATATGTATGTATGTACATATGTATACATCCAATAAACTCCTAAACCGATAAACGAATCTTCACTAAATTAGTAGTAAACACTGAGTGTAGGTGTAATAAATTATTAATTAAGGTGTGTTTAATTTACCAGTAATTTTATAATTAGTAAAAAAATTAACGGATTACCGGTAAATGAAAATTATGGTAAATCTGGCCTCCTTAATACGAAAAATAGAAAACCTGTTATTTTAAAATATTATAGATATGATAGTTTTTTAATATTGTAGATTGTAGCAACGCTACAATATTTTATTTTCTTTTTGAATAGGGGCCATATAAAGCTTATCTTAAAGATATACGAGACTGTTCTGGAACTTCTGACCCGAGAACAAAATAGATCTTACATATTGATAATAATAATAATACAGATCGAGAATTTTGCTTCACATCGATTGTGACTGAAAAAATTCTCATAATATCTCTTGAGCATATTTATTTTATTTTATTGATAATTAAAACTCTGCTTATATGAACAAAAATGATTTTTTAGGCATCGATTAAATTAGATGTTTGGAAAAAGGAAAGTTTCTTTACGATATGCGTAATTAATTTCCCAAACATTTCCTAAAAAACCAAAGTTCCCAAAATACGACCATAAAACAATAAAAAAATTCACTACTGAACTAATTCACAATATTATTTTGCTAAAATTAAATATTTTTCTCGATTTGCAATTTAATTTAACTGTGATGCAACATAATGAAAAGTAAATTTTACAAATGAGAAAATAAATATGCCCATTGTTATACAGAGATTTAATTAATATGACTATGCAATCGAAACGAAATTATAAAAATTAATATTAAAAATATTTTACAATAAAACGGAGCCGGTTCACGATGTTTTCAAATACGCTTTCGAATAATTTTATATTATTTTTACTTACGTTATATTATTGTTCATGTTTTGAGAAAACAGTTCAAAACAACCCAGTTCCTGCGCAAGGATACGTAAGTTGCATATGAAAAATTATATTATAATATATATATAAATACAAGGGAGGCCATTACCGGTAAATGACCAAAATAGCAGATAAATTTTATACACCGGTAAATTATTTTTTTTAATATTTTTGGAAACTGTTTGTTGTTTTTATCCAAATTATATTCGAAAAATGTCGGGTTGTGTAGATGTAAGATTTTTGCTTTTGAATAATAAATTTTTTTTTTAAAACTATTTTTGTTTTTTTTGCTTTTCATTATTTTTTTCCGGTTTTTGTTTTTAAATTTAATTTACGAGTAAACCTCTAATTCGTAAAAAAAAATATATAGATATATATGTCTGGTAAATGAAAATTACGGTAAATCTGGCCTCCCTAATCATACATAGAAAACCTGTTATTTTAAAATATAGATGGGATCGTTTTTTTAATATTTCATTTCCTTTATTAACAGGGGCCATATAAAGCTTATCTTAAAGATATACAAGAGTGTTCTGGAACGTCTGACCCGAGAGTAAAATATACTTTACATATAGATAATAATAATAATAATAATAATACGGATCGAGAATTTTACTTCACATCGATTGCGACTGATAAAATTCATATAATATCAGTAGAGCGTATTTTTTAATTTTTTTTTAACTAAAATTCTGCTTAAATGAACTAAAATTGTTTTTTAGGCATCAATCAAATTAGAAATTTGGAAAAGGGATGATTTCTTTACGATATGTGATACGAGAATACGCAACCCTTGTTCAAATAAAATGATAATGAGTTTTATAAAAAGTTCGAAATCGATCGAATTAAAGCATTGCACTCTTGATAAAGTGAGTATTTTATTTGACTATGGTTTTTAATTATTGATTGAAATACTTTTATGTACTTTTTTATTGATTAAGGGGAATTATACTAGCATAAAACTAAATGTAAACGAACACTGTCATCGACTGTACAAGAATCATTTACCATATGGAAAGATGAGAGGAACCTTAAGATATGAATCGAACAGGGGATTTACGTTTTGTTATATTTTCGACGGAGTTTCTGAACCACTTTCAAAGACGGAAAACAAAGTGTCGAAAAAATATCAATAAAGTTTATTAATTATTTTGAGTAATTTTAAAGAGCTTACAATTACACAAAAACATTAAATTTCATAGATTTGATTTGAATGTTTCTTTTTCAACATCAAATTATAAATTTGGGGTACGGAAAAATTCTTAAAAGTGCATGATATGAAGATTCATGATCCTTGTTTAAAAAAAATAAATTGTCGAACTTCATGAAAAATAGAATACTAATAAATTTAAAATGTTACATATTTAAGACAGTAATTTTTTTTATTTTTATTATTGTAATAAAAGATTTATGTACGATAATTTTTTATGTATTATATGAGGAAACTGTTACAACTATAAATGTGATAAATCAGCAATGTCATTGATTGTTTGTAAATTATTTTTCATACAGAAAGATACTAGGAATCCATTAAATATACATAGTTCGATTAAAGGGATGATGTTTTGTTTCATTTTTGAAGGAATTTCCAAACCATTTCCTAAAAAACCGAAGATACTAATAAACGAAAACATTAAAAACATTGAATACTCATCTTGTCTAAATATTATTTTGCTAATATTAAATACTTTCCTTGATTTTCAATTTAATTAAAATGTTATACAACATAATGTAAAGTGAATTTGACATAATATGAAAATAAATATGCTATTGTTATTCAAAATATATAACTAATATGATTATACGATCCAAATGAATTGATGAAAATTAGTCACAAAAAATTTAGAACGCAGTCGTATCACAATGTTTTCAAATTCGCTTTTGGATTATTTTAAATTCTTTTTATTCACATTATATTATTGTTCATGTTTTGATAAAACAGTTCAAAATAATACTATTCCAGCACATGGATATGTAAGTTGCAAATAAATAATTATACTATACATAGAAAATCAATCAATTTTAAATTTCATAGAAGTGATTGTTTTTTAATATTTCATTTCCTTTTTGAACAGGGACCATATCACATTTATATGAATGATATACGAGAGTGTCCTGGAATTTATGACCCGAGAACGAAATATACTTTACATATCGATAATAACGATAAAGGTCGGGAATTTTACTTCACAGCAATTACGACTGAAAAAATTCACATAATATCAGTGAGCATGTTTTTATTTTTTTTATGATAGAAATTCTGCTTATATGAATAAAAATGATTTTTTAGGCATCACTTAAATTACAAATTTGGAAAAAGGAAGATTTCTTTACGATATGTGATACAAAAATTCGCGATCCTTGTTCAAATAAAATGATGATGAGTTTCATGAAAAACCCAACATTGATCGATTTAAAGCGATGTACTTTTGATGTAGTGAGCATTTTATTTAGCATATTATTTTAAATTATTGATTTAAATACATTTGTTTATAATTCTTTGTTTAAGGGGAATTATACTACAATAAAACTAAAAATAAACGAACAATGTCATCGACTATTCAACAATTATTTACCATACGGAAAGATGAGAGGAACAATAGGATATGAATCGATTAAGGGATTGGCGTTTTGTTTTATTTTCGAAGGAATTTCTGAACCACTTCCAAAGACGAAAAATAAAGTTTTGAAAAAAAATTTATAAATTTTTTTTATGAGTTTTGAATGATTTTACGAAGCTTACAAAAAAATATTAAATTTCATAGTTTACAATTTAATCTGAATATATTTTTCTAATCTTTGATGTTGAAGTCAAAATATTATAATAGATTTGTGGTATACCTGAAATATATTTGAATGCTGGAAACAAAAAATAAGTGTCATTTTGAAATTTTTGAAGTACAACGGTTTTTATCAAAATATTCCCATAGTGGTTTTCACACTACATATTAAAAACCGATTGTGGGGACTTTGACCATATTTAAAACATTAGCATTGGTATATAGAACGTATTTCTGACATAAAACTAATTTTGGATTTTTTGGTACTTTAGTCCTTTTTTATTTCCGGTATTCAATTTACTATCAATATTCTAATAACCAATAATCATAATAATCTGTTGCTATAAAATGTAATTAATAATGTACATATGCATAAGAATTCATGATCTTTATGTTGGGCATTGAATATGTGTAAAAATAATTTATTTCTCGTATTTTTTAAAATCAATTTACCTCCATTTAAGGATTAATGTGAAATTTATTACCTTTCAATTGTAATAAAAAATTTTCTAATAAAAACATATGATTAATGTGAAGTGAATTTTACATAATGACAAAAAAAACAATTACCATTTGAGAGATAAAATCAGATTGATCGTTGTGTATATAATGAAATGTTCAATGCTTTGAAAATTTGTTTTAAAAAAAATTGAGCAGGATGATTCCAAACTCATTTATGGGTTATTTAATACTTTTTTTATGTATACATAATTGTTGTTCTAATCATGCACGAACGCTTCGAAATAGTTCTACTTCTACGCCAGGATACGTGTGTTATAAATAAATGATCATATTATATTATATTATATTAAAAATATATATGTACATATGTCATATTGAATTAATTAATTTTATTTTTTGTTTTTAAACAGGGTCCATACTATATTTATATCAATAATGTGCAAGAGTGTACTGGAAAAGTGTCAGATCCGAAGGTAAAATATATTTTATATTTAGAAAAACTTGGCCCGAAACAAGAAGAATTTTCTTGGAGAGCTATTATATATGAAGAAGTTCAAATAATTTCTGTTGAGTAGATACATGTATATATTTTAATTTTAACATTCAGGATTTTAAAAGGTTTAAATATAATCTTTAAATATTTTGCGTATCAGAAAAGTAAAGCAATTACTTTTCAGATGTCGACTAAATTAGAAGTATGGAGAAAGGATAATTACTATACAGTATTTGATATAAAAGTTCATGATCCTTGTTCAGATAAAGTTATGATTAATTTTTTTAAAAATTCAACACTGAAAGACAAAAGAAAATGCATTTTTGGTGCAGTAAGTATATGTTTTTGTTCGTATCATTTTAAGTTAACGACTTCGATAAATTATTTTTCTGTTTATCAAGGGAAATTTTACTACAAAAAAAATGAATTGTAACCAAGAATGCCATCGAATGTTCAAAAATAATTTTCCATACGGAAAAGTAAAAGTAACTTTGCAATACAACTCAGTAAAAGGATTTACGTTTTGTTTTATTTTCGAAGGAGTTTCAGAACCACTCCCAAAGACAACAATAAAAAAAACCAAAAAACTGCTATAAAATTGACTAAATTGTGAAAAAGTATATTTTTACTAGTATAAACGAATTTTTCAAATATGAAAATATCTAATTGTCAGTAAAAACTAGATTTGAACTTTTTTCGTATTTTATTTATATTATAAAATCAAACTGTTTAAAACTCAATAGAAAAAAATACGAACAACCATCAGAGAAACCATTTTCAGAAAAAAATCATATTTTTCAAGAAAATTCTAGAAGCCTCCACATTGCAATGAAATAAACATAATTAAAATAAATAAACAAAAACACGGAAAAGAAACGCATTCATAAAAACGATCCACGTGTCAATGCAAATGGAAAACATTTTATGCAATAAAGTTATCAACACAAAAACAAAATTCTTTCAATTAACACATACTGGAAATGCTCTTACGTACAACGATGCAATTACCCTATTAACTTCGAACATACGGGAATTCAGTTCACGTGTCCCATTTAACTGGACGATCAAATCAAAGGATTTGTTAGAGAAAACGTGATCGTCACGTGTGTCAGAAATCCGGTCGATTACGAGACTTTGAAGCCTGTTTCTTCGAATACATTTTTATTATTTTCCGAGAAAAGAGAGGCTTTCGTTTTATTATAGAAACGTCGGGAACAAGCTTTGCTTTTATGCACAATGCGTATAAATAACGATATTATGCATAGAGGGGAGATCGGTTATGATTTCAGTTCGTATCGAATTATATATTCGGCCTAGATTATTATGTGTAATGATTTAGTTTTGGATATGTAATGAAATTGTATAATGAAAAAAATCGTTATGGAACGGCGCGAATGTTGTGTTTAATTTATTGGGAATCGTTTGTTTTTAAAAATATATTACGTGCTATAGAAATTATGTCATAATCATTATTATTGTAATATATAATATAATATCCGGCAGTGAAGAGCTACATATGTTATGTGTATCTGTTAGTTAAGTTAGGAGTGACGCAGTTAATAGGTGGATGCGATCATATGTAGTATGTATAGTTATTTTTTTCTTGTCGTTGGCAACGAATAAATAAAGCGCTAAATAATTTAATGAGTAAATAAAAAGTAATAATGACAGAATAAAGAAAAATATCCAACTCGTTGATGTAATTTTGATAATACGTTGTTATTCAATATGTAATGGTGGTGAATTTTAAACAAAAAAAACCTGTTTGAATTTTTTTTCATCACAATATATTAAATTCAATTCATAAAGTGTATTGTTTAGATATTTTTTTTCAGAAATGCAAACATTTAAGAAAATTAACAATACTACGTACATTTATAATGAAATACAATCACATCCACCAATCGCACAAGATATCACTTATCGTCCAAAATCCAAAAAACGAGCCAATATAAAAAAGTCGATCAAATTAACAATTTTCCCTGAAATATTTGCACGTTTACAACACGAAATACTTATAAACCATAAAAACATCATCGACCATAATTTTGAAAACAACTCTCCATAAACAATCCAAAATTCATTGAAAATGAAATGCGCGTTTCGAAATATACAATAGTTTGGTATCACGTGTATCACACTGTCGGTGAAATATGCTAATCACGTGACATTATATTATAGATTGTACGAAACGTGAATGGTTCACGTGTAGGATGGATTTCGATGCGTTGACGCGAATATTAAATTTAAAATTATATTTTGATGTATTTATGTAAGTTTGTACTTGAAGTATTGATTTTTTTTCAATATTTCATTGAACGTTTCGATGGGAAAATGTTGAAATATGATATGAAATCGAGTTATGTTGAACTGTAAAAGCTGAAAAATATTATAACGTTCAATATGTATTTTCTGTATTTATATGTCTATTAAAGTTTTTTGAACATTGAATTAATAATACTAGTACGATAAAAAAAAGTTATTTTTGCGATTCCCGGAAATTTCATAAAAAATAATTTAAATTTTCTGAGTAAATAAACATTAGTTAAACCGCATTAAATTTCAAAACATTTATATTCCAATTGAATTAATTGACCTCAGAGAGGTGTGATTTCTAAGAAAACAATGTAATCGACATACGTAAAATAGACACAATGTCGAACATCGATTAAATTAAGCGACATATTCGTCCTGTAAACTTTATCACAATTTAATGTTCCATTTGAGAATTGTAGGAAATTTCTATCGCATATTCCAACAATATTTAATTTCATACAGGGTGTTATAAAGGTCTCCTTAAAGCCTTAAGGAGGTGATGGGTCATATCTAACCAAACACTTCTAACCAAAAAACTTTAGTCCAAAGTATCATAGTTATCGAGTTATTAAAACATTCAAAAAAAGAACAAAACAACATTCAATAGCAAACATTTAGATATCTAATCGATTTTAAAAATTAGACACCTACTTTTATGATGACTTTCGCAAATTTACGGATGACTATTTTAACATTCAGCACGCGAAAATTCTTCGACGTCGATTATTGACGTCCTCATAGAATTAATATTAGGTATATAAAATTTTTAAATGATGGATAACAATTTGTTTTCGACGCAAAACGTAAATTACTTAACATTTTTCCATTGAAATTCTGAAATAATAAGATACAAAATTGTAAATAATATATAAAACGAAAACCTGTAAAGTATTACGGCCATGATATCGGATTACCTTAATCAATAAATTTTTAATCAACCCGAATTAAGGCCAATTTCGCGTGGAAATTTCGCGGAATTTCGACGCGAAAAAAACACAAATGTTTTCACAGAAAGACGAGGCGAGTTTCAGAAACACCCAACGATTTTGTAGCACATAAAATAAATAAAAATGGATACGGTAACATGGAAAAATATCGCATATTTATGGAACGTGACCGATCATTCACAATGGCGCTTACCGAAGTCTGCGAACCGCTTTTGAATAATTTTTCTCGGTTTATTTTGTCGCCGTGCATACTTTATTAGGTCAAAAGTACACTTTTCTGTTTTATTTTAGAAACACTATTTTTAATTAAGTTGAAACGCTCAGTTGATGCTGATGGCTTTTCAGAAATTTGGGAAAAGCTCGTAATCGTAGTTTTCTAGTGCGTCAAATGCAACGTTTTCGGTAACTGAATCCATTTGGAATTGTAACGAGTTGTGTTTTCAGTTCGAAGAAAGTAAATTATCAAATGTGGCTTTAATTAAATTCGGGGCAGAAATGTGAATTCTGAGAATCGTATAATATGAAAGAACGGGAGGACGCCATAATAGTTGTTTTGTTACATAAAACGTAGCGTTAAACTTTTTAATATGAAATTATTTCGAAAAGTGTGCATAATGAAAATTGTTATTTCAGACGAAAAATCGCATAATCAAATATATAATTTGAATGTATTGAAAATAGTTATTCTCGTCCTCACTATTATCGAAGCATAAAACGAACTTATAATGAAAATCCAACTAACGAACCGGTTAATATAAAATCATAAAACGAAAGCATCAAAGTTGTTCTAAATAACTTATTTATTGCAATCGTAAATCGCTAGTTTCATCGCACGTATCGATCTCTCTATCTGGGACGGATCTCACTGGATTTTCCTTAAATTTTCCGCTTCAAACCGGAAAATCCACAAGAGAACACGTCGAGATAGAATTCTGTATCCCTTATTTTCAGTTTCGCAGAAATTTTCACCGGTTCGGACTAGCAACAAATTATTAACCCACCAGCTGAAAGTACAGTTGACTACAATGAAGCTAAGAAACAATTCTGAAAATATTTTTTTGCCACCGAAGCCTTTCACGTTTTGACGCGAACAATTATTATTTATTTCAATTTACTTTCGCCGTCCGGTGTTGACGCATTTCGACACGTGTTTTCAGTTTTTTTGTATTACGCAAATTTTTATTTTTTATATTGTTTATATAAATCGATTTTTTTTTAAATCGCTTGGATACGTGCCATTATAGAAAGTGTAATGACTCTTTATAAAAGCGATACAATTTATAATCTTTCTTCGAAAATTTTTGAATAAACACGCAAGTTGTTCCTGATTGCACAATTTATTTAATTTTCTTCAAGGGCTAGCATTAAATTCAACCTACATTGAACATATAGTAGATAGAACTCAATATATAACAATCTAATTAATTCGAAATTATGTCAATAAGATCGGCACGTGATATTTAGGCTTATCCATTTAGTCACGGGTTAACTGATCGTGTTACCTCACACACAACACGTTTTCGTGTTTCGTCAACATATCGAATTTACAATCAATTTTCTTATATAAATTAAATGCTTTTCAATAAAATTTCAGAAGGTTTCTAGTTTCATTCGTGAGAATTTGCGAGTCGCGTGTACGATTTTCATATTATATAAATCCTGAATGAGACTGATCGATTAACTTTTTTTTCGAATCTGAGAATCTTTCTAACTAAAAATAAAGATTTTACTAATAAGACATTTTATCACGTTATTTTTTTCAAATTATATCAGGTTAAAGTCATCATTGGATTTCAATAGTCACGTTTTTATGTAAATTATACTTATTGAAAACGTTTTTAATAATGAATCAAATTATAATTGAATTTATTATAAATAATGAATATATTTAAACATTTCCTTTCAAATTTTCCGCTTTTCATTCATAATAATTAATAATTTTCTGCACGTGTATTTCATAACGATAGAATCATTAACATTTCGTAAAAGCTATTTTAATGGTTTCGAAGTGCATTTATTGATTTTATTGAACTTGGCAGCCGACTCGTAAGCTTTTATTCCGGAAATTGAATTTAGTTGTTCCGTTCTGTGAATTTTGTAATGAAAACGTTCATATTAATATTGCTAGTCAAAGAAAATGATGGTTAGTTGTGTAATAAGGTTGTTATAACCGTTGTACAATCGGAACTTTGATCTTGAAGGAAATACAGAAAATGCGCACTCGCAAAATTGAAAATGTTATGAAACAATAACGAATCAAACGATCCAATTAAATTGTAATATAAATCTATTGTGTAAAAAATATAAGCGAGTAAGTTTATAAATTCACAAACTTGACTTATATAATATTTTCGAATTTTAATTTAATATACAGGTGGCCCAAAGGTCGGGGAAAAATTTCAAACAGGTGGTAGGTCATGTTATTTGGAACATTTTAAGCCCATTTTGTAGCCTAGTTTTAAAAATCGCACAGATATCTACATATATCTATATAGTATGTTTCATTCATCAATCGAAAGGGCTTTAAACAAAGATGTTTTTAAAAATATTTGCAAACTTTGGGCTTCGTTTTTTACTAAACAAGAAATATTAAAAACTCTAGTTTCTCTTCACTTCAGTAATTTTTTAATAACTAATTTCGTATTTCTGATAGTTTTTTGCTGATATATTATATATTTTCGTATCCTATTTAAGAATTAAATACATAGTAAACAAAAAAAAAACTATGATACTTTGGACAAAGGTACATATAGCTTAAAATTTTCCAAATAACATAACCTATCACTTATTTAAAAAAAATCCGCGACCTTTGGACCACCTGTATGTTATTCATATACATATTTTTCACAATTGTATAATATTATGAATAAAAAAAAATCAAAAACCCTCTTAAAACACATAACCAAAAAATTGACCAATAAATCATTAAACATAAACATTTAATTTGATCACGATGAAAAACTTCAATACGAAACTATTCACGACTAACCTTTCATTTAATCACTTTCTCCCATACAAAAAACCCAGACTATTAATACCACAATTCACCCAAACTGAACCACAATCCACCCACTTCTAAAACGCATCCACGTGTCAATCACCAGAAAAACCTTCCTCATAATCGCCCCACAACCTCAGCAAGGAGCCCCGGGGGCTGCGCCCCAATCGGGGCACGTGCTCGCAAAATGGGGGCCCCCTGCTGTTCGCGACACGACCTCTCATTATCGATGTTATTTTATTTCACTTATTATACTCGGGTTGTTGTTGTTAAATATTCAGTAGTGGGCGGGCTTAAAATACCCAGTTTTGTGGGGTTGGGTTTTGTTATGCGTGTGTATAATGGGCACGTGCTGTTTGTTGGATGGTGGTCTATTTTTTTTTTTTTAGATTGATGTCACGGAAGGGTTTAGTGGTTTTTGAGTGTTGATGATGGTTTGGAAAATGGGAGGAAAAGTGGATGTAATGTGCGTTGTAAATAATTGGTGATGGATATGTTCTAACTTTGTTTTGTATTTATTGCTTGGTTTTCGATTTGGAGAAATGTGATTATTATGAAAAGCGACTTATATAAAAGTAATAAAACTGCATCATAGATTTGATTCTTTTATTTAAATTTCAATAAATTATTATTTTTTAACTATTTTTTTCAACGATTGAATTATTTAACTGCAGACGATTCCATTTGATATTTACTGAACCGATAATTTCTATCGTCGACGAATCGGTATTTAAACATTTCTGTTGCTATAAATACTATTCTTGAGATGCTAAAATTGTGGAAAATAAATACGATGATCATAAAATTAAAAAACATGTATTTCATTGTGACATTTACTCACAACAGCATTAAATATTTGAAAAAATCTCAAACGGGCGGATGCTGTTTTTAATTCCAAAAGATATAAAATTAGCATTGCTATTAATTTTCATTAAAACCGCAAAATTAAATACTTTGTTAATTTAACTATGCATATTTGAGAGTTAAAAGTTAAACGTAAGAGTGTAAATAATAATATAATGTTGACATGAGACTTTTAGTATTCAAGTTCCATATGAATGATCTTTTCTTTATTAATTATATGAAAAAATACTTTAACTTCTGATAATATATTACAAAGATCTAGTTTTGTGTTGTTTCATAATGTTGATATTGATATAGATCAAATAAATTTAAAGTTCAACGATACCCACGTTGGTTGCACTCGTGAAACATTGCAATTTGTTATAACACCTACACAAAACGTTCAAGAGTGTTCTAAATCAGGAGTCGTAAATGTATTTTTAATGCAGGAAACTGAATCGGGTTTTATTCATGTAAACTTTTTCGGAAAAGCACTAATTTGAATCAAAGAACACATGCCATGTGTGTAAAATTTATTCACGGTCAAAACATGTCAACTGAATGAAAGTCAAATGAATAAAGAGAACGTGAACGTTGTTGCAATTAGTCATTTCATATTTTGAATATTCAACGATACAATTTTGATCGAAGTTTAATAATGAAGTTTTCGTATTGAAAATATGCGTTGCATATCCGATGTGCGTCATAAATAAATTTCGTTTATATTGGCTTCGATATTACGCATAAATTTAGAGTTTATCAAAAATAATTCAGCAAACAACGTCGATGAATAATGGTTAATTTTACATAGTCATCAAATAAATCATATTTTCAGTAATTTTTTTATCATATTCGAGAAAAATAATTTAACCTTTGATGAACACGATAAAATATCAATTAGAACACATATAAGAACAATATAATTCATTATTATTATTATATATTACTCTTTTCATTTATTTCAAAATACATTTAACTGATTTTTTCACAAATCTGATCTGATTTAATTTCCAAGTAATGCCAAATAAAAAAAAAACATTTGACGACATTATAAAGAACCATCACCAACAGTCAAATTATAATGAAAAATATCGATTTCACAATACGTTCACGTTCATAAAAAATATCAAATATATACGATATATGAAAACCGACATCAAAGAGTAGTTTTTGTCGAAATCGGAGACAGTGAACCTGCGATGGCAAGTTCAACAACCACCCCTCATGGTAGTTGAACTCGTCAAAATCGATACCACGTGCAGAATTGAACAATCGCCTTAATTTCAAGTTCATTGATATCGCAGACTGCGGTGTGTTTGTTATAATTGTCTATTCGTCAAGAAAGACTGCCTGAAATTACGATTTCGCTCTCGAAATTGCGAATTTTCACGTCTTTGATCTTCAACGTTACAATTTTCGTATTGGAACTCATGCGTAGTGATTGTTCTCGTTTTTGTTTTGTTTCGTTATCGTATTTTTTCGTGAGTAAATTTAAAATGATCGGAAGTAATGGGAATTTTGAATATTTGTTCGGAAAAACGTCGTTTGGCCTACTTTCTTGCGGAACGGAAGATCTGTTATCAATTTACGATTCTGGGACTCTCAAGTGTGTCATATCGGAAAAAGTAGTTTTTTGTGTTCGCGAAATGAATTTATTTCATTTCCTAGAACTGATTTGGAATCAAAATATGATTGAATGTAACACACTTCATGAACGTTTTTTTATTATATCAAGGATGTTTTTGAAATAAATTATTTATTTCGAATTCGAGTTAAATGTATTTTGAAACTATACGTGCAATTTATACCATAGAGCTTTCAACTTTGTTTCATTGAACAAACTTTATTTCATTGACATACAATAAAGCCTCTATATAAAGCTTATTTAACACGTGCTTAGTATAAAATATCACATTTTATAATGCCGAAAGGTCACGAATTAAACTTTGAGAATGTCTGATTTACATCCTTTCAATTAAGCGGCTAAATTGCGTTTACGAAAAGAATCTCGAACCTTGAAAACATCTTACAAAGGCAAAACAACACGTTTATAACCAAAGTTTATGTTTCGATTGCGAAAAATACACATTTTTTCACAAGCATTGGTCAAATCGATTGAATTGTTGACATTGTCTTCTGAAGCTTGCGTGAAAAAGAAAACATTCAGACCCCACCAATGACGAAACTATCGTTTATTTTTACGTCATCTGTTATGAAATGTTTCGCAATCGTATTCGATCGTATTCGTAATGCTATTGCATTATTTCATTCCCGATCTTACTACCAAAGTTCTGTGTTTAGAAACTTCAAATTGGTCATTTATAATTAAACATCAAAGGTCTTTATAGGAATAAGAATCGATCGATCAGTTCAATTATAGAACTGGAGCTTAGAATATAAATATCACTCTTGATAAAAAAAGTGCATAATTAACAATTTAGAGATTTAGAAAATTTTACAACGATGTGTATTTTTAATGTTTAGCCTTCTCTCGAAGGACGAGCTGTAATTACCTCATCCACGTGTTGTAAATAAATCTGTGTGTAAATATCAAGGCATTGAAAATGTTGCCTCGGGAATCATGCCAGTTTATCGTTAATGTGATATAATCGTAAATTTTTAATAATCGTGTTGCTATGTTAACACTCTCGAAATAATTAAGCTAAGCATATAATTAGCACCAAATTTATAATAGCGTGATTTCAAACGAGTATGATATGTTTCATCTATTTTCGGAAACGTTTTAATTAATCGTGAGACTTTTAAAACTCCACGATCTTAATAAATATTCTAAAACATTTCACTTTGTTATAAAACGGCTAAACGGAAAAGCGTGATCACTTAATTCTATTTCCGTAATTCTTCTATAGTTGGACATGATTATTTTAACGAGTCCAGTTTATATTGAATGTTTTCAAACTATTCTAAAAATAAACACTTCGAATCACAGTGACCCTATTAGATGTTTAAACTAAGGTTATTTGTATTCTATAAATGACTAATTTATAAAAGATCAATGAATAAATTCGATATATAATGTGTCCCAAAAGAATGTATACATACTTTGAAAGTTCATAATTTTTAAAATTTGTATTATTTTTCATCAAAATTAACTTTAAATAAAGGTTTAAAAGTCAGGTTTAAATTGTAAATAAAGAATTTTGTAGTAAAATGTCACTTAAAGCATAAATATTTCAGTTATGTGCAAAAAAAATTCTTACAAATACACCCTATTAAACTTGTTATTCAAATGTCAGACAATTTTGAAACAAATAATTTGTTTTCGTCTGTAAATAACATATCAAAAGATTGTAAATTTCTACAAACCAAGGAAAAGAAGCAGTGCTCCATAAACCGACACGTAATTTCTCAGACGTTTATTCAGTGAATGGTTTGTGACGTAAAAAATATTTATAATAATTGAGCACCTAATTGTATTTAAGCACACATATTGGACTGTAAAAATAAAAGCTTGAAAAAAAATCTTTAATTATAGATGAAACAGCAAACCTTTCTAGTTTCATTATATTAGAAAAACAGATTCTTATTTTTTCTTCAATTTGGACCTAATTTAGAGGTATCATATATATTTCCAGGATTCTCTAAACTTCATTCCAATAGATTTTTTTCAATACAAAATTATCGAAAATACAGTTTATAGCCCAAAAATATCAATAGTTAACGAGTTGAATGCAAAAATTAAAAGAAAATACGCCCGAATTTCGAACTATAAAATTTGCGTTGTTTGAATTTTAATCGCTCCACTTTCTAAACGATTTCTGATCCAGATTTAAAAAAATATAGCAACTATACAAATTCTACATCTCCCTTATTTAATTTAGAGTTTTAACCATATCTCAACAAATATCAAAGGTATAACCATTCAAAGTGCATATACACTTCTTTTGGACACTACAAAACGGCTAAATTGCCAATATAACATCGCTGAAACAAAAACGACGGATCGCCCTGTCAATTTGCACCGTTTTCCAATTTTTCCTCTCTCGTGCATCGTCTCGGACGATTGATGGTAGCCATAGCATGCAACTCGACTCCATCCGAAGGGATAGAAGACGACATGGACCACCAGGTCGTGACCCTTGAGCTGGAACCTCGCAGGGATAAGGGAGCGGGCAGACATTAGTCACTTTGTGGGTCAGCGTGTCACGGCTAGACGTCGTCGTTTCCAGACGATGGGTTGTTCGAGGATTTATTGGCCACAGGTCGATGGTGAGGTTCGATAAAACAATGATATTGTGTGTGACAAATTAGTATTCGGAGCCTCAGCCTTGTTTTAAGGGCCGTTTTCTGTGTTAATGGCGGTCGGGTGACGCGCGATGCGGAGGGACGGTTTGATCTATCGACGTGGTTTTGATTAGGGGTAGGTGGTGGAATGTGGGTTTTTTTGTGTCGATGGGATTGTTTTTGATATGTGTGATGTGAGTGGTGTGAAAAAATTTGGTGTTTTTCATTTTGGGCGTGTTGGGCGAAGGACGAAATGTGGGATTCGAAATTCGGCCTTAATATTTGATGCATATTTATTCGGCGGTCTTTTATGATTTATGTCGGGTACAGCGTTGGTGTTTAAGGTCATAATTTTAAATTATTAACAGTTGAAATAAACATTTTAGAATATTTATATTTAAATTTTATGAATTAATTAATTCGACACGGATTTTTCTAATTATACACCCTCACATTCCGAATTAATTCAAGGTATTCGACCCATTTCGACAACGAAAATAAAACAAGAGCTTCCAATAGGCACTACAATATACAATCGATCTTTCAAGGCGATCCTAAAAAAATAAAAATAAAATAATCAAAATCAACACAGAGGTCACACTAAAATCGAAATCAACACAAAGGTCATACCAAAATAAATGCACTCAATCAAAATTGCATCAGGCTTATTCAAAGCATCAAAATGGTACATTTAATCTAAATATTGATAACAATGCCAATTGTCTAGACATGTTGATTGTAATAGTTTTTATTGGTCATTGAAGTTAAGTCGAATATAGTGCGGTCAGTATATGAATGATTGACTCTAGAAATAAAAATCTTTTTGAATCTTTTTAAGAGCTTCCTTTTTTACTACTATTTTTGTCGAGGAAAAAAGTTCGGACTTTCAATGATAAATTTGAAAAGCCTTATCATGTAGTTGAAATTTAAATAGGCCTATAATGAGATGATTGATAACAATGCAATGGAAACTCGAATTCGAATAGAAACATATTATACGTGACAGGGCAAACGTGAGCCAGAAAATGTCACTGTTTACATTGGAAACGAAATTGTGACCGTATTTCATGACTGGATCACTAACATGACTGACATTGAATGTTTCGCCATCGTCTGAAACATGTGTGATAATTCAGTGCGTTTCTGAAGCTTGAGATATTTCGTCATTGATGCTCCTTTCATTCTAGAGACTAAACTTTATCATTTTGATATTATATGTGCTTTAAATTTTATTTGAAAATGTATATACATATTTTATTACACAAACATTTATTTATTTCTATAATGGGTTATCGGTAATATGTTGATCTCAGATATCAAAAAATATTTCAATTGATAAGGACCTTCAATAAAATAAATTATATTCAATAGTTATCACTACATTGAAGGGCAACCCACTATATCGCCTGTCACATGTTACATTTATCACTACAATACAAAATCGTATCAATTGTTAAAATTGGCAAACAATTAAAATATCACGTTTTGAAGCAGGTGAGCGTTTTGGGTATTCATTAAACGCACATTGTTATACTATTTGACGCAGTTAAAATCACAGACTTCGTATTATCATTTGTAAGATTAAACTCAGTTCGATTTCAATTTTTCAAGCTTTTATTAATTATTAATTAATCTGTTTATAATCTATGATAATAGCTGTTAAATTGTATCAATTTTACTAGTATTGAATTATTGTGGTTTTGCAATAACTGTGGGCTTTTCCAATTAAATCGTATGCAATGTAACAGTTAATTATAACGATGTAAACTTGCAACCAAAATTGATTAAAAGCAGATAAGCAATTAATTTAAAATGAAAATAAAAAAGCACCACAAAGAACCGCACTTACTATAAAACAATGCAGTATTTCAATAAAATCTTCAATTCCCTTTGCAAACACAACTTTCCGCAGATTTTTCCAGTAGCAATGAAAATATACTGAAAAAACAAGTTGACTAAAAGAGCCGTTCGTTCCCTTCGAACTGGATGAAACAAACACTCCAAGGCAGCGGTCGGTTTTCAGCTAAAATCCTCTCGTAACGAATGCAGGAAACACAGATGTTTCCAGGGCTGAAAAACCGAGGTCGTCTAAAACAAATAATGTGCATTTACGACGATCGATACTATATCGTAATGTAATATATAATATGGTTTGATATATTGAAAATTAATGTAGAATAGATTGACATGTTATCGATTTAATAAACCTATTATTCGTATTGTTATATTTTTTTAGTGCATATTTTTGTTAATGAAATATGTTTTTACGTATAATATCATAATAATTTTTCGCACGTATTGTAATCTTCATTCTAAACAAATTCGATGTTTTGAACGGAAGTAAATTGAAAAAAATAATTGGAGTTTGCGGTGAGACTTTATAAGTATGATATGTTGGAATTATCAAAAATTTTGTTTTCAAATACCTCTAATAATAAATTTACATAAACGAAAACATATGTTAGAAATAATTAGATATGCATAGTTACTTACAAAAAACTATATAATAAATTCTGTGTATATTTTTGCTACATAAAACATCATCAATATCATAAAATATTTCACTATTTAACTCTTCCATTTCACGAATTCATATAACGATATTAATATAATATTTTCAAAATATGCACGATACATTCGAGGAAAATCCGCGTATTTTTTACGACCGATACATTTATTTTGAAACATTTATATCTTAACATTCGACAGCTGTAACTCGACCATGACTGACTTTTCTCGCACAGGGAAAAAAGGGCTTCGTTTCTGACGAAATTCGCCAAAATCGTGTCGTCATCGAGAAGCGAAAAAGAAAACAAACTCAATTCACATAATGCGTTTCGATTTTGACATCGAAACACAAACAACGCTTACTCCTCGAAGAAAGCCGATTTCGTCATTTTCCTTTCGCCGAAAGAGATTATTCTAAGTTTTTGATTGCTTTTCATGAGTCTTCAAAGTGTTGATTCTCATTGCGGATTAAGAGGGCGAGGGCAATTGTGATGACGAAATTCGGATCGTGATTTGCGAATCCTTGGACTATTTGTGTCGAGTGATTGATACAATAATTTAGGTTGTGTTTACGATGTGTCGTGATTCAAATTAGGCTGATTGGTACAATGTATCGATGATATGTTTAAATTTTCTGTTTGATTTAGTTTGAGACACATTCATCATCATATTTTGATACTTAGAAATTAAGGGTGTAAAAATAAAACATTCGTTTGATTTAAATATGTATATTTTAAGATTTTTTTTTTTTTTAGAAAGTACAGTTTTTTTGTTACATTATTTTTTATATTGAGAATCCTTTTTACACAAAGAATTTTTATCTTTATTAAGAAAAAATCGGATTGTTGTAAATAAAAAACGATAAATTTTTATTGTTCTATGGATAATTCGTTATTATCGGGTATTGAAAGAAAACATTATTTTGATTATTTGATTTTGGAACGTTTTCGTATTTAGATGAAATCGAGAAAATATTTTTGCAATTTATTTGAGTAGGTTAACTTTATTGATATTTTTAACAGCTTTTAAAAAGTTTAATTGCTTTCCATATTCAATTCAAATGGTTTGTCTTCATGAATAGGAAATTCATAATCATCATCGAAATGAGAATGTTCACCCCCTTCGTCATGATGATGATCGTAGTCATCATAAATATTTCCACCATCTTTAGTAGAATCGGGCAACTTAGTAACTTTATTATGGATGTGAACATCAATATTCTCTATATTATTTACTTTCGTTTTATTTTCAGGTTCCACAGAGCTTTTTCATCATCATCATCATCATCATCGGCACCGATACCGCTATCAATGTTTTTATTTTTATTCGAATCAAGTATTTTGGTGTCACTGTCATCATAGTGAGCATCACTATTCTTTACATTGGATAAGATTGATTCGTTTTTAGGTTCTAAAGTGTTATCTTCGCTCTTTGTAAATTCAAAATCATTCTCAATTTTTTTAATTTGAGAACTTTCAGTATTATCATCGACGTCTATGGGCTTATATCCACTTGAATTTCCATCATCATCATCATCATCATCATCATCATCATCGTCGTCGTCATCGTCAGTGTCATCACCACTACCACTGCCACTACCTAAGTTTTCATTGATTTTTTCAACATTATTATTCGAATCAAGTGTTTTGGAGTCACTATCATCATTGTGAGCAGCACTCTTTTTTACATTGGATACGATTGGTTCATTTTCAGGTTCTAAAGTTTTATCTTCGCTTTTTGTAAATTCAAAATCATCTTCAATTTTTTTATTTCGAGAATTTTCAGTATGATCATCGACGTCTATGGGTTTATATCCACTTGAATTTCCATCATCATCATCATCATCATCATCGTCATCGTCAGTATCATCACCATTACCACTGCCACTACCTATGTTTTCATTGATTTTTTCATCATTCTTTTTCGAATCAAGTGTTTTGGAGTTACTATCATCATTGTGAGTAGCACTGTTTTTTACATTGGATACGATTGGTATATTTTCAGGTTCTAAAGTTATATCTTCGCTCTTTGTAAATTCGAAATCATCTTCAATTTTTTTATTTCGAGAATTTTCAGTATGATCATCGACGTCTATGGGCTTATATCCACTTGAATTTCCATCATCATCATCATCATCATCGTCATCGTCAGTATCATCACCATTACCACTGCCACTACCTATGTTTTCATTGATTTTTTCAATATTCTTATTCGAATCAAGTGTTTTGGAGTCACTATCATCATTGTGAGTAGCATTATTCTTTACATTGGATACGATTGGTATATTTTCAGGTTCTAAAGTTATATCTTCGCTCTTTGTAAATTCAAAATCATCTTCAATTTTTTTATTTCGAGAATTTTCAGTATGATCATCGACGTCTATGGGTTTATATCCACTTGAATTTCCATCATCATCATCATCATCATCGTCATCGTCAGTATCATCACCATTACCACTGCCACTACCTATGTTTTCATTGATTTTTTCATCATTCTTTTTCAAATCAAGTGTTTTGGAGTTACTATCATCATTGTGAGCAGCACTGTTTTTTAAATTGGATACGATTGGTATATTTTCAGGTTCTAAAGTTATATCTTCGCTCTTTGTAAATTCAAAATCATCTTCAATTTTTTTATTTCGAGAATTTTCAGTATGTTCATCGACGTCTATGGGCTTATATCCACTTGAATTTTCATCATCATCATCATCATCATAATCATCGTCATCGTCAGTATTTTCACCATTACCACTGCCACTACCTATGTTTTCATTGATTTTTTCAATATTCTTATTCGAATCAAGTGTTTTGGAGTCACTATCATCATTGTGAGTAGCATTATTCTTTACATTGGATACGATTGGTATATTTTCAGGTTCTAAAGTTATATCTTCGCTCTTTGTAAATTCAAAATCATCTTCAATTTTTTTATTTCGAGAATTTTCAGTATGTTCATCGACGTCTATGGGTTTATGTCCACTGGAATTCCCATCACCATCATCGTCGTCATCTTTTTCTTCATCACGATGTACATCATTATCATCACCACTACCACTCCCACTGCCATAATCATCACTGATTTTTTTTACATTTTCATCGTTGTGAATATCATTTTTGTCCATGTCATGGTTTTTCAATTTGAAATTGCTATGTGGACCGTGAGAAAATTCGTTGTCTAATGCAATTGGTTTGAAACTATCATCACCTTGAAAACTAGGCCACAAAGCACGAATACTACATTTTGTATGGACCACAAAAAAACAAACGAAATAAACAAAACACAGTCGAATTGGAACCATTTCTATATATTTTAATGAACGCGACTTTAGTATAGCACCACTAATATACGAATGAGTTTTGTGCCGATTATGTTGTTTTTATCAATCAATCTGTTGAGGAAACCACAAATTTTTGCAATTCGATAAAAACTAAGTATGTATGTACTTATTTTGAGTTTTTTTATAAAGATTAAACACGAAATATAAGCGATTATTCGAATGTGATAATATTTAATCTCACAAAAAATATATATTTTTTATCGTTGTAATTTGAAAAACGTGAAAAAATATAATTGCTATATGAAAATTAGCAATGCTTTTATGGGAAAATAATAACGTATAAATGTGAATCTTCAACCTTTTTTTAATTTATGAAGGACGCTTTTTTACTTTAATTAAACAAATACAAAAAATACATCAAGTATAATCGTCACTTATATCAAAACGTTTGATTAAAATAAAAGTACAAAACCACACACTTATTTCACGAGGTTAAATCATCCGGTTTGAATTTAAAATGTAATTAATAAATGTTTATGAATTTTTCAAGTTATCATATTTAAATTTATGTTCAAAAATTAAATTTTAAATATTATTATTTAATGTTATAACTAATCAGAATATGTTGATTGAAAAAAACTACAAAAAAGGATATATTCATAAAATTAAGTTCAAATGATCAATATTTGTGTAGCGTAAAAATTAACAATAGTCTCTAAAATAGATTTTATTTTATTACTTTAGTGGTTTTATTACTTTAACAGTCATAAATAAGCGATTTGATTGAAAATATTTAAAACGATATTTAACGACAACGTTAATCCATTTTTATATAAGGAGTTTCCGAAAACTATTTTTATATGTTACAAGATATCGCTTCGATAACTGAATTCTTGCAATATAGATTTCTGCATTATACAACCACAATTTTCTGAATTCACATCGCGACTACCTATTATGAACATCGATATACATTTTAATTGCGTTACGAAAACATTTTTCAGTTTTGTTTCTCGTGAAACCCCATTTAATCGAAATATCTTTGCGCAACGCTCCACCGCGACAAACCTCAAGAATTCTCTATTAATTTCAAAAATAGCCTTTTGAAAAGTCTCATAACATTCTCCCCTTCGACTCGTTATTCTACATCGAATGGAAAAAACTTAATCAGACGTTCAAGATCAAACGAGAATTAAATGTGGCCGCGAACGTTGCGCAACCCACCGTTTATTCGCGGCCGTCATATAATGCGCCTTTTCGCTCGGAAAAACCCCGGAAAATCGATGATAAGATGTGGAAAAACACTTGCATCGGACAGTGACTGCACGTGACGATGACAGCGACGGGGGTTTGCATAATTGATAGAGCCTTTGGTTATGTCAGAATACAATCGGCTGGTGAAAACGCTGAAGACGCTGAAATCGAAGGAAATTTTCCTGAAGGAAACAGTCACGATACTGAACCGGCACGTGTTTTTCCGGATTGTGTTTATTTCAAATCCATTTTTTATATTGAGAAATTGTCAAAATTAATCCTGATTATATTTTATTAATACAAAATCCAAATAAAACCGTGAAAATATATCTATAATTGGATATCAAAATATATTTTCTATTAAGAATCATTATATAAATATTTCGTGATCGTTTCGCGCGATTTTCAATGAATTAAATGGTTTCGTACAAATATACATATATATTGAAATTAAAAATAGAAGAAAATTAAGACTTAAATAGCAAATAAGTTACGATGCCAATTACTTGGAAATAAAAAGATTGAAAAATACTTTTCATGTTTGTGTGATATAAAAATCGGAATGTGTACAAAAAATAATAAAATATCGACTGAAATAAATTTTTGTATGACAAAATAAAAAGACATATCGTCGTTACACATAACGAGCGTTTCGCACTAAACTAATCGACTTAATACACGCGGCAAATTTTCCGGGAATTTTTCCGACGAGGGAAATTCTGATTATCAACGAACACCGCCAATATAAAAGACTGTCACTGTCATTGTCATTCTGCGAAAGTCGATGTGTGCTTTATATTTTCGAAAAACCTTTAGGAAAATTGCCTGTCGACTCTTGTTGAATTAACGTTGCATTCATAAATAAAACGTATGGAATTTCCTAAAGTATGCAGTTTATTTTCCGTAATAATAAGCAACGGATGCTCAAAGAGAGTGAAAATTATTTTATTTTCTCGGAATTTTCCGTAGGAGTCATACATTTTATTGAAATGAGGCGAGACGTCGATGAAAAAATTGTTCGATTCTCAGAAATTGTAGAGACGACTCACAAAGTCATTAATTCAATCTGAAATTTAAAAAAAATTAATGAGCTTTCCAAAAAAAATTATAACATATTGATATAAAAATTTTGCGGCAACAAATCCGGCTTTTCAAATGTACAAAGATGGCATTCATGGACGCTTTTCATTATTGAAAGATTTAAAATAATATTCCTCTTAAATGTGAGAGTTTTTAAAGTAAAAATTTATGCACTATGAATTTTATGGTTTGATATTTTGTAATATTTTCGCGTAACGAGCCTGTTGCGAGTTATTACTTGATCTTGCTGAAAAAGCGTAAACATTTCACGCAACGCTATTATTGTGCAATATTCGCATTTAGAACGTCGCAGTAACTATTATAACATTTTCGCCCTTTTCCAATTTATTAGCTTTTATATGATTTCGGCATGATTATATATTACGATTATGAAAGTCGTCGGTCCGAATTTTTTATCTGTATAACGACTCTGTTCGTTTATTTATGTGATTGCGTCGAAAAATAATGAATTCTACAACGAATGTTGTTCGGAATGACATCTGGAATAATCTGGACTTCTTGGCAGCTTTTCTGATAATTTTTGGCATGATTGTAGTGAATATGTTCGATTTTCTTGTAATAAATCGCAAAGTTGTTTTTATTATCGTAAAATTCTGCTTTTAAATCATTATAAAATGTTTCTTTTTTTGTATCAAAATTGTATGATTCCATATAAGTATGTTTGATTATGTTCACATAAATTTTCCGTTTAAGATCATCTCTCGTTCTCATATCATGACCTTTAAAATGCAAATACGAGCATCAAAACTGCATTAAAGATAAGATTTTATTTTTGTTAATGCAGAAAGGGCAGCAATATCAAAATTCACAATTTAAAAAATCGTTGAAAATAAATTTAAAATTAGCACATTAAGAATATTTGTACATAATTTTGAAATTTAAATTCATGAAACGCTTTTGCATGGCGTTGAAATTATCTGATTTATATTTCATATTCAAAATTTATTGATTTTGAAAATTTCAGTAACAAATATAATTCTAAGAATCATAACACTGTTTTCGATCGATTTCAAATCAATTTGCACATGTGCGATTTCGTATGTGAGTCGCATTTTCAATTTATCACTAATAACTTTTTGCAATATCTCATAAAGACATTTCAGAGAATTTTGAACCTACGCTCCTTATATAAGTCCATCATATCCAGAACTGCGTAATAAAATTGACAGGAATGCACCAGATATATGCAGTATGCGATGCTTCAAATATGCAAATTTGATCGACGACAAATAAACGAATAGACGTTTCAGCCATAGATATAAAATATACTTAAGATTTTCCACGAAAACCTTATTTATAAATTCGTCTTAGAAATGTTCTATTACAAATCGGCTACATGATGCTCAATTCATATAACATTCATTTCGGCAAAATCCTTTTGCGACGCATTATTTAGATATTTTTCATGTGATGATAATGAAAAATATAATCAAGAAATTGAATTTTATTTTAAAAAATGACTCACAAACATATAAATTTACAGTATGTGCCATATTTCAGTGAGAAGTAAGTCAAACATATAACTTTTTCGAAAAAAAAAATCAAACGATATGTGAAATATCAGGAAATAAGCTTTATCAAACAAGCCAGTTTCTATTAATTACCGAAGTTAGGTAATAAGTAACAAGGTCAGAAGATGATTAATATCATATATCTCTACCCCGAAGCAGAAAGGGATGATTTTTATTAGTCACTTACCTTCCCTGTATGTATAGTGAATAAACACCATTAGAAAAGATACGTAAACTCTTAATGTCATCGGAAAAACCTTGTCCTACAAAGAACGCTAAATAGGCTGGAAATGATTATGGTGATTTAATCAATAAGCAATTTAAATTAAATCGCTTAAACTGACCAAAATTAAGCTGGAGTGATCAATAAATGATTTAAATGTGTAATATGAAATAATTTATCAAGTGAGGTCAATTGAGGCTTTTTATATCTTTATTTTTCCATTAAAACTACTTTACTTTGGGGTAGATGCAGTGGCGGATTCACACCGCCAGGGACCCAAGGCGTTACAAATTTTTGAGAGTCCCTTTACAGGATCGGTTTCTTAATTGTTAATAAAATTGTACAAAGACTGGTTTAAACTATACTCGGTTATTGGTAAACAATATAAGGTTTCAATGTTTCAATTGCGCTTTATTACTGGACCAAATATTGGTTATTAAAGAAAAGAGACGTTCGGTAGGTGCATTCGTTCCAGGTAAAAAAAGATAATATTCTACTAATTTGTAATGACAAAGTATAAATCTAAAATGTACTGGTTACATCTCGCGACTTTCCAGGACAGGCGACCTGAAACACAGGACTGTCCTGGTAAATCTAGTATGAATGGTCACCTTTTTAGATCCAAGAAGATATTATAATTCTCAAGTAGTTTGAATAGTTGAATCTATCTTACAAATATCCTAAACACTCAAAGCACTGACTTATTGTATAAGCTATACACACAATCCTCTTTTTACACAGTTCCGAAATAACACGGTTCAAGGAAGAAGAACCAATTATTTTTTTACACGGATTTTTCACTTAAACACGATATAAAAATAATAAAATATGTATTATTATGCCACAATGGTAAAATTCGGTACAGGCCTATACTATATGTACCTATATACATATGTATAATTATAGTCATTTAATAAAAATTTTCGATATTTTTGATGATTTTTTATGGCGAAAATGTTTCATATTACACATTTTTTATAAAGCATATTTGGATGAATTTTCTATCCAAATATACTGATGGAACTTATCTACAATTTTTGTATGGACACCATATATCATATATATATGTATATATATTTTTTTTACACGGTAGCCTCTGGAGCGTATCCCCAGTTTTTTTCGTGTCCGGTTGTTGCCCGATGTTTGGTAGTATTGGCGGATGTTTTTTCGACACCCATGGAGCACCTTAAGGAGGTTACCACCATGCTCAAAGAACAACTGAAGTGAAAGGATGTACATAGGAAGGGGAGAGGGGAAGGAGTATCGATTCAAAATCACTCACGACGCCGGCACATTATGTTATACATAGTTTGTATGGCGATCGATAGATAGGGCTTTGTAATCGGAACCATTTTTTGAAATTGTTTCATTAATGAGATAATTAACCCTCATTTTCAGTCAAATGGTTAAAAACTGGAATCATACTCTAGCCCCACCCGCAGCTTGAACCATCATCGATACGATCGATAGTCCCTGCAACATATCGTTGCACCACGGGCTGGCTCACCCAAATATAGTGATGGAACCTATCTCCAATTTTTGTATGGACACCATAAATTTTTCATACGGAGTCTCTGGAATATATCTCCCGTGCAAAAAAAGATTGGATATATATACTAATTACCTAATCCTCTTTTTACACGGTTCCGAAATAACACGGTTCAAGGAAGATGAACCGATTTCTTTACACGGATTTTCCACTTTGAAATAATAAAAATATGTATTATTATGCCACAATGGTAAGATTCGACGCAGGCCAGTACACTGATATAATTATACATATGTATATGTAATTATAGTGTTTAAATAAAAATTTCGATGTTTTCCGATGATTTTTCACGGTGAAAATTTTTCACATCGCCCATTTTTTATAAAGTACAATTGGGTGGAAGTTCTATCCAAATATAGTGATGGAACCTATCTCCAATTTTTGTATGGACACCATACATTTTTTACACGGTTTTTTTTTAAATTTACACGTAGTCTCTGGAATAATATATCCCCCGTACAAAAAGAGGATTGGATATACATCCAAAATCACATTACAACAAACAAGACACATCCACATTACAAACAAACAGGATTGCACCGGCCTGCAACATGCATGGCGCCAGTTATGCGCCGGGAATGCAAAACGGCGTCGCGACGCCACCTTACAAAATTTCCCGCGACGCCAGCGCCGCCCCGTCTATAAAAGGGGCACACGGCCGCCACTGGCGTCAGTCGCACGCAGTTCTCTCAAAGGCAAACACGCCACTGTTTTGCGTCGGTGATACTTTGCACATAACCTGCACGGGCGACATGTCAGAAGGGTCGTCGTAGTGGTTCGGGAGGTGGACTGTTCGTTGGATTCGTGGTTTTCAAGCTTTTATTTTAATTTTGTGGAGGCTTCGGAGGTGGTCGAAGGTTGGGTGACTTCTACAATAGAGGGGTGTATCAGCTGGTCTTTGTGGGAGGTTTCTGTGTGGAATTTTCGTTTAAGAGGTGAGTTTTTAGTTGTATTTTTTGGTGTTGTTGTATTGGGGGGGTTTTGTATGGGGGAAGCCATTTTCGCGGTGCTGTTATCTTTGTGGTGCATGTGGGAAATTTTTATAAGGGTCTGTCTTTTGATGGATTCGAAAATGTATCTGTTATTGATTTTTTGGTTCATGTTTTATTTGAAATTGTAGATTGGGATTCAATATTTTTTTATTGTATGTATGTATTTGAAATTTTTTTTAGTCTTAAAAAATAATTTAGTTTTTATCTATCTTTACTATTTTACTTTAATATTGTCTTTACTATTTGAATTTTGTAAATTATTAATGAATTTATTAAAAAATTTAAACAGCAATGATTTAAAAAAAAATCATGAGCTTTTAAATATTTTAATATAAAAATTAAAATTGATTCATTTTATTCATTAAAATTTACCAAATCGATATCTATATTATTTTTTATATAATATATAAAACATTTCATCAACAATTATCAATATTCGATATTTTTAAAAGGCTACGTAACAAGCTTAATGCAACTATACGAAAACCAATTATGCTCTCACGTCAAACATTATAAAACCCTTTTGAAATTCCCTAGACAATTTTTGCGAAACAAAACCTTTCGAAATCGAATTATACCCATTCGAAAGCCCATCACTTAAATTTTCATAACAACCTTTCTTCTTTTTTTTTTCGAAAAAGAGCTATCTCCCCATTGTGTTTTATAAACACCCATAAAAACGAGGACGACACGTCGATGTATAAAACACCTGTCGACGTCTCTGAATTATTTGCGACACAATTGATATATCAACAGTCGGTCTATTCCGTTGGTCGAAAAAAATAATCGAATCTAGCTTGGCTTGATATCAACTACGAATTTCACAACGGGTTCGATGAAAACGATCCTGTTGATTTTTGTCAAATATCTCAGAATGAGACTTTTAGATGATCGTCGAAATGCATCGGTTTATACTTAAAATTTTATGATGCAATTCGTCGAGTGACTCATTGTTTATGATCCGAGAAAAATGAATTTCCCATCGATGGAATCATTTATATTAATTAAAAACGAACAGATTGAAAATTAACGCGTTTCTTTATTTGAAAAGTGTGTCGCTTCGTGCTTCATTAATTAGTTTCCTCTTGACACTTTTCGAAGTTGAGAGAAAATAAAATTCGATTTTAAACATAGTTAAGTTTCCGACAGTTTTTCTGATTCGAAACAATCGTGCGGTTTTCTTATTATATTGTATTTTTTCGAATTTGTATAATTTGTAAAAATTGGATCGACTCAACGAGCTCATATTTTTATTTCAAAAACGATATAAAAGTAGATGTTTTCTGTTGATTTGTGTGTTCTTAAATTTTCCGAGTCGACAAAGAAACTTTCGCTAATTGCGCGCTAAAAATTCACCGAAATAAATCTGTCGGGACACTTCTTTTCAACCCGAAAAGCTTTCTTCCTCCATTACGTGTAAATGAATGTATTTTTAAATATTTTCGCGAAATTTCAAACCGAGATAACTCGCTCGGACATGGACCCGAAACTGTCAACCGTAGAAAGCTTTTTCGAAGTGTTTTGACGCCGAGCTTTTCACCGAGATCATAATAATTTTGGAAAATTTGTATTTAATTCCCAATGTATTATATATTTGTATTGAATTATGTTGAAAATTCGGCGTTCGCGGTTCTTGGATCTCGTCTAAGGAAGAGCTTAAAGTTTCCATCTCGTTAATGAACTTCCTTCGGAGGTTGTCGACCTTAACCGTTCGATACGTGTATGAAAGCGTTTTTAGCATGGTGGTTTAATATAAAACAAGGCGTGTAAGTCAAGGTTCCGTTTTAATAAACTTCGAACGTAAATCAAACGGTGACTAAGAAGCGTGGACAACCTAAGGTCGACGTATCCGAAAAAGGCACAAAAAAAACTTTCTATATAAAGAAAATTTAGAAAGCGAAAACATTTCAAGGCCCCAACTAAAAATATTGAATCAGAACTGTAATATGCGGAATGCGTTGAACTTCACCCACAATAAAAACACGTAACACCGGGTATTTAGAAATACACCCACGTTCATAAATAGACCCATTCGACTTCTTGCACGTCACTGTTGAACATTGACGACGACGAAGACCTGCACATAGCGAGGATATGCGTCTTCGAAGGTCTCATGTTCCGATGGCAGACCTCAGCGGCGGCTATTGGGTTACTTTTCGGTTTTGACCCACTTGGTTAACGCTCCAGAAAATTTGTTACTTTCGCGAAGGATACATTCCTCCTGTTTCGACGGGATAGCGTAATCCGGGACGTAAACAATGTCGGTTTTTTGTATACGACGCGGATTTGCGCCGATTCGTTCGGGAGCTTTTGATGCGCGTTTCGGATGTTGTCGTTTATTTTTCTTGCAATTTTATGCTGGGGTTATCGATCGGGTTTTTATATGCGGAAGAAGGTCGAGTTTCAATTTTAAAAGATCGTTGAAAAAATTTTGCAGATTTGTGAAATATATTAATCATTAGCGTGTGTAGTCTGTATAATGTTTGTTATTGAAATTTTCCGGAAATTCTGATGTTGAAGTATGTGAAGAAAGTATAATGACTCGTGATGAGTTCAGATTATTACTTATTTTGATTATTAGAATATTTACTGATTTAAAAAATATATATTAATGCGAAAAGAGTAGATTTATATTTTATGTCGAATCATTCCAGCTTTTTTTAAGAATGGGGTGAAAAATTACAATAAAATGGGAAATGGTTGTAAATAATAATGGTAAGTATATTTTGGAATAATGTTTAATAATAATATTTTATACGGGGGAAAAAAATGGTTTATTTTCGAGAAACCCTAATATTAACATTCATGTATAGATTGCGTCTTTGTTTAACTTATTTGATAGTAATAACCAACAAAACACATTTGACTATTATAAATTAAATAATGTTAAAATATTCGATTCCAATATATAATTTACTTTTTTTAGTATCATCTGTGAATGTCAATCATGTATTTTTATCACAAAAAACTTCTTCGAAGCGAAATTATTTAATCCTCAATACGTCTTTATATTAAATACACAATAGCCCCATATCACGCTTCATACATCCGCAATAGACAACTGATCTTCATAAAGAAATTCAACCCTCGCACTCACAATCCATCTCTATATTTGGTAACTGAATACGCCCAAAGGTCAGCAATAACAATGGCGTAATTTCTGCACACAATTCTTTACAAATTCCGGAAAAACTCGAGCGTTAATCAAACGCAACCCACTCGTCGATGGATCGATTTCCGAATAACGATTTGTCTCTTTGTGTCGAAGTTATTTTTTGAAAATTCTTCAAACGACACCCTTGACATTAATAATTAGCGACACTAACTGACCCGGATTTGCGACGGCCGCGTCGAAAGCTGTAAATCTCTTCAAAATGCTTTTCACCTGTCAAATTTGGGGATCTGAAAGCGATTCAAATATAGCTGCAAAATCAAAATATCGAATCTGATTTATTGATCGTCGCGAGTTAATCCAGATCGCTTCCTGTTAACTTGTGTGCCAAGTGCGATATTTACGCGATCTGTCTTGTCGATTATCAAATAATCATTTTTAAGGTTGCTTTGTGTATTTATGAAAGTCTTTTTGATCGACGGTAAGTCTGAGAATAACAGAAGTTTATTTGTTTCGATATTTCTTGGAAAAAGTCTTAACAAGATATTCGATCTTTGTTAAATAACGTCTGCTCCATACAAAAGTATTGAATAATTAAAACTTATTCTAAGAAGCAAAATATACGCATTGAAACAATTCGATTTGTTATTCATAGAATCGTACCAAAATAGTTGCTTGATGATGAACGCAATGTTTATCACGAAACGTTATGCAAAGTTTACTTTTTGCGGCGTCAAAACTATTCCCACATCTACGCGATGAAAGGCGAATATTCCTTATGAAAATTAATCAAATAGGCAAAATTATAATTCCCGATATTCGGCGGAAAATTTCAACACCCATTAATATTCGCAAAGTGTTCGCTTTGACAGAAAGCCGGCTTAGTAAGAGCTCAGGGCAAACACGCAAACGACCGCGTATGTAAACGAGAGTTTGTTAGTAAACTGTCCGCTCAAACATACTGCCGGAAAAGTCCGAAAATTTTCCGCTTTTCCAGACGTCCTTCGGAACGTTGCGGTTCGATGGGCGGTGCACTCGAGTGTTTGTACGTGGCTCGTTTTGTGCTATGGAGAGATCTTCGGAAAATCGTTATTCTTATCCAGAAATATGTCTGAAGTGAGCTGGATGTATTTGAATATCATTATAACACATTTTTCGCGTATTTTAATCCGAGTATTGTACGAAAATAAGTTAATGGCACTTATAAATTCGCGCTGTGTTTTGATTCAATTCGAAAGGTAAACGTTTACGTTCAAAAAATTATACGAGTCAAAATTTCAAATATTTTTCGATTGTTTGAATTGTATACGAATGATAATTTAATCTTTTATAATAAAAAAATTATTTAATATAACATTCAATGATATGCAATTGCATACGAGTCGAAAAAAAAGTTTTGTTTGTTTTTCAATTCCAAATCGGATCTATGCGTAGACGGTTTTAACTTTTATCGTCGATTTTGATGATACACAATTTAATATGGACTTTTTATTGCCGTTTTTTTATACAACCACACGTTTTATGTGTGGAAAATTCCATATTGAATATTGTGATCAGATGAATTCCATAGACAGGCCGATTGAGAGACGAGTAATTTTCCACGACGGCGATCAATACTCGGGGGAATATATGATTTCACGTGTGCTCGAACCGTTTCATGAATCAACGGCAATTTGTCAGACCATAAAAGGATCGAAAAAACAGAATTTCATTGGAATTCGCAAATATTTACGTTGAATGTATTTAACAACGCCCAACTTGCAACATACCCGCGAATTCCTGTACGCGTCGCGTTTATTTTACACGACGGCTATTTGTCTGAAGATTTATGATTGGACACATTATAGATTACCGTTTTGAGTTAAAGACAACAAACAATGTGCTGAAATTTGTCTCGAAGCGATGTGAAAGTTTGAATATAAAGGATAAGATCTCTTTGTCGACAACTTTGTATTTTGCGAGGATATAGCGTTGACTTCTTCGTGTTATTTTCATAAAAGCTTCTTTTTGTGAAAAAAATAACCTTTTGAGAAATGGGGACTTACGACCGACCTTCAACCACGTGTGCTGTTGAATAATTCGGCTTTTAACTTGCGAAATGCGAAACGAACTCGAAGCCAAAACATATGGGACATGTCAATTACGCGAGCGCGAAAGATGCGAAAGTTCGGTTTGGAAATTCAGAAATTAACTTGTTTTTCGGGCAAATGATGATTTCATTGATTATAAGACTTTTTCAATCAATGTCACGTCTCGAGTTGACGTGTTTGAAAATTAAAAGTGCCGGAAATTTGTCTGTTGCGATCATCGCTTATTATACAGTTATGAAATTTTTGCAATTTAAACAAATACATCGTCAATGTCATGTAAATAGTGTGTGCATACATAAGATTACCTTGAGTGAAAAAAACCGTTCGGTCGTAAATCGGGTTTCTTTCTCGATTGTTTTTTTCAACAATCGAGATTTAAGCGCAAACTTTTCCGCTACGCTATTAACGAATCAAATTAGAAAATAGATTCGTTAAATAAAAATGAAATTATATTGCGAATGTTACAGTTTTGTTTTGTTCGAACGTGACGCATTGAAATTTATATGTATGACGCCAAACTACAACAAAAACACATTAAACTAAAAGAAAACAAATTAAAGCTTCACCCATTTAAAAATTGAAAGAGTTTTAATCAAAAAATACGCATAACTAAACCACGCTCTCGTTAAGCGACTTGAAAAAAACCGGTCGTTCACCCGAAAATTGATGAATGAATACAAACCGTTTGTAGAAATCCGCGACGAAAAATAAGGGCAAACTGAAAGCACATCCTCCGATTTAATTAAAATTTATCTAGGTCAGCCCAAAAAATTTAGCGTTTTCTTTTAATTTTTCAGAAGTACCAACAATGAAGACGGAGGAGAAAAGCACCAACATTCCGAGGGTGAGGATAGCAGTCCTCGGAAACATCAACGTCGGAAAATCTGGTACACTTCCTCACCATCTTTATTATTGTATTGTTCCGTTTTCCGGTGTTTTAATTGAATTTCCGCATTTGCATGTCGCGGTCGAATGACGAGAATTTCCCGATAATATATTCGGTTGCGAAACAAACGGTATTGTTCAATTAACGCGGTCAACGTTGACCCACATGCTGGAAATTTTTTGAAATTTTTTTTGTTTTGTTTACCAAACATCCGAAGCGTTTTCCACTATTCAAGGTTTGCGTTCGTATTGAAAATTCTGTTTTTCTTTAGTGTGAATCATCTTTGTGTATGGTGCGAGCTTTACAACGCTCAGAAATAGATTAAAATCTCTTTTCGCGTTTTATATACAACGCCTAACAGATTCATCGCGATAATAGTTGTGAATTCGGTCAAAATATTTAGAAAAATACAATGTTTTTTTTTTTTTATAATTTCAGCACTCACAGTCAGATATCTTACAAGGAGATTCATAGGAGAATACAGATCAAATACTGGTGAGCTCAATATTCCGTTAACATTTATTTATGATGAATATGTTTCGATGCCGATTGCCATTTAATTCATTTTATTCAAATAAAAGCCTACGCTCCCATTGAAAATATCTCGTTTCAGTCTGGAAACATAATACTCTCTTACATAAAAAAATTATACTCGTTCGCGTTAACGAGCCCATTAATATCATATTTTAAAAATTTATATTCAACGAAATGTCGACGGAGTTATTATGTATGAATTTTTCATTTGGGAATAATTTTTTTCTCCGTTGTTGAGCCGGAGTTCATTGTAGTTGCGTAATATTATTCGTCCTTACGCAAAAAGGGCGTTGAACCTTCCAAAGAGTTTTCAGTCTTTTATGTCGAATTTAAATTGAAACTCGCGGCAGAAGTGTACCTTCGTTAAGTGGGACGACGAAAACATTAAGGCTGGATTCACTAGGGATAATCGACTTTGAAGATTGACGGTTTATATTAATTGAGGTTTCCATGAATTTTTGATGTTCATCAAAAATTTTGGTACAATCGAATCACGCAGAATTACAATTTCCGTTAACGTTTTGAATGTCACATTGTGAATCACGAAAATATATCAGCGATGCGAGTTTGTGCGAAATCTAAAAATATTGTGCCGGATTTTTCTCGCGAGATTTTCGAAATCGCGCAATAAATCCGAATCAACGAGATTGATCGTTTCGATAACGCGTAAATAATTTTTTTGAATTCTTTGAATATTAATAGTGAAGACTTGTCTTAAGAATTTTCTGATAGACAAACAGACGTCGAGTTGTTGACTCACTTCTAGGAAGCCCATTGTGATCGCAAAGCTCCGACGTGCCGAAATTTGGTCAACGGAAGCTGTGCAAATAAACTTAGATGATAATAAACTTCCGAACGAATTCTTTGGGCGTTACAAATTTATATTTTCGTTCGCGGATTAACGAAGGCGTTAACCTGGTTCGTGCCGCGAATTATTAAAAATCTTCTGTAGGTTAAAATGTAGGAGTACAACGGGTCGCGGTTTTCCGTAGGTGAGGTTTTATTATGTTTTTACGCAGAGGAGTCGTAACATGTGTTTTCCGAAAATAAAAATTGGCGTTTCGGTACATTTTTAAAATAAAGTCTTTTCGACGACCCGAATGCTTCATACGCGCATTTTTCGAATACTTGAAAATTATTTCGAGTGACGAGACATTTTTTATACATATATTCATATACGTTATATAAATGTAAATTTTATCGATATTTAACTTACAATCAAGTTTATACTATTTCAGCACATATACAATTCTGTTTTGATCGATTTCCGCAGATATAATCCCGATGTGGCCATGTGTTGTTTTCGCGAAAACTGTTGATGTTTTTTTCCGGTCTATAATAACACATCAATCACTGAAACTGATGTCTATGAATATTTATAAATTAACCGTGTTTAAATATTCCTATTGTCAATTATTAAATCCTTGAAGATTTATTAATAGTACTCGAAAATAAAATATTTGCACGAATCTATGAATCACTGCATGAAGTAACACACAGGAAACTGATGATTGTTTCGGGACAAGTCAATCCGAATTCTTTCAAAACCGAAAATACGCCAATTAGTGTTTATTCAGAAAGCAATATGGCTGAAAAGCGCATTGTTCGCGGAAAAATCTAATCCTTGCCAAAACCATCAATAAATCTAACGATTGGCTTTTGAAATCGAAGCGGCCGCGAATTGTCATGAGTTTATTTCTGTTTCGTTGCACTTGACCCGTTCACAGATGTTGAAGGCGGCCTCGTCGGCCATCTTTTGCCTTTTCTGACAAACTGTCACTCTTGGGAGACGGTCAGAATGGAGCTTTTAAAAGCTCCTCGAAGGTTTGCGTCCCGGCGGTACAAACGGCCGGAAATCGTCGTCGATTAAACGTTATTTATGCGGAGCTTTACATTAAAAAAAAATTAATGTATTTTACGGCTTTATGCAACGCAAATCCGTGACGCAAAAGGCTACTTTGACGTCAAGCGAAAATTGCAAAATTACAAATTTCGCTAGATTCTGGTCCCGCGACAATTGTGCATAATTCAAACGATGGTGCGAATCATAACAAAACTAATTTCGTTTCGTCTGGCGCGGGTCTTTCGAAAATAGACGACGGAACGTTCATTCAAGCATATTTCTCATTAGTCGATGCGTGTTTTGTATAAAAAAAATATATGTGTTTGATTTCGGTTTCGATCGAATGTGAAACGTTCAAGTTCATGTACCGTTTTCGTTGTGTTTTCTTTGGGAAAATAGTCGTTTACGAGTCAACGACTCTTGTTCGGACATCTCGTTACTTCTTCGATACGAATAAATAAGAATGTTTACGTTCGTATAAACATTGTAAAAGGAGTTTCGTACAAATAAATATTGAACTCTGCTAAAGTCGTTAACCTCGCTGAAAAAAATTTTGCAATAAAAAAATTTGCAATAATAAATAACTGATGTGTAAAAATTGGCTATTTCGAGGACGAAACATTGTTAATATATCAAATCTGTATGAAACTTAATAATGTGAGGTTTACTTATTTACGCTATGAAATTAGTTACATTTATACGTATTATTTTAATATACTTTCGGTTAGATTTGCGGCGAGGAATTCGCGATTTTGGCCGCTCCGCAACTTTTTGAAAAATGAATGAAACGACAAGAAATTCAGCAAATTCATCCGAAAATTTAAAGCGTTATGAAATTGTTGAACCTCTCGCTGAAACGACGATTTAATTTTTTGCGCCTCACACCCGTGACTCATAAAACGAAATTTCCAAATGAAACAATTAAATATATATTTCAGCTGAAAATCGAGTTAATTGCGTCGTCCGATCCGCGCCGCGAGCTTTCTAGGTTACACGGTGCAATTCGACTTTTCCGCGTAACACTTAGAATTCGCAACATCAGGACCGACGCGAAAAATAACACTTCGAATGCGGGTTAACGACACGGATTTCAGCGTTTCAGCTTTTGTGTGTCAACGATCCTGACCCGGACTCGCTGGAAAGAAAGAAAGCTTTCAGCCGATGTCTTCAACGGACACAGCTTTGACGTCACAACACCGCTGAAAATGTTTTCGTCTCCGGCTTCTGATGACCACTTATTGCCGTTCGCAAAAAGAGACACTGGCAGGCGCCCCGAACTACCTACGCTTCAATGAAAATAAATTCAGCCTCTTTCGAACGCTGAAAATTCCGGTTTTCCATTGATTAGAAAAAAGGTCCGTAAACGTGTCTGCAGCTTAAAGATCGTCGAATCTCGGATAGTTTGAGTGGGTTTTAAACACCATTGGATACTTTGTTTATGTGTTAATCTGCGATGAGTCAATGTTTATGAGCTTTTCTGAAAACTCGAGTATCCCAACGTGCAAAGTTGAGAAAGACGTCACTTTGGATGCAACTAGGAAGCTTTTGATGACGCAGGTGTAGTTGTGTTATGGAGTTTTAATGCACGTCATGTTCCATCGTCATAAAATGGCTTTTCTGGTGCATATTTGTGTTTTCGATATATATATGTATATATATAAAACGGTGTGGAAAAACAAAGCTTTGTTTTCATAACGATTTAATCGCAATCGAAAATACGATATGCGGAATTCAGTTTATGGATTTTCAATTGAATTCATTGGTGCAGATTAATTGATTAATTATATTGGCACGTGCCGTTAAATTTGTAAATTTCATCGAATTGAATTTTTCAATGTTTCTCTAAAATTTGCGTGTTATTGTGATGAATGTGTTGATATGTATTTTTTTTTTATATGAATAAAATCTGAGATTTAGACTTTTGTTGATATACAAAATAACATAAACATAAAAAAAAATCGATTCAAACAGTCAAATAATTCACCGACACGAGACAAATTATTTTTTCAACATAATGTACGCATAAAGTTGTTCTTTTCGAATGTTATTCTTTCGAAAAATCAAAGGTCAATTTGAGGTTGAAATTACATAAAACTTTTTAAACGCTTCTTTATTTCTTCGAAAATAGGAACACATCCATCTGCTCCCGACTGATTTTTCAACTTTGCATAACACAACATCACTCCCTGTCCACGCCGAACAACCGTCTCGACTTTGCCAAAGTTTAATACCGCAAATTTTCAAAACAAAACCACATCGAACCATCCATCCGAACCGGTTCGTTTCTCGCGATATCCCGAGATTTCCCGGGATATATCCCGCCTACCTTTACCCACGAACCGTCTACGCGTGTCACATCAGCCCGGGATGACTGATGAACTCCATCATCCGAAAATGAGACTCGGGAACGAAAATAAGAGTGTACGCACTTGGAAATAGTAAAAGTCGACGTCTCGAAACGCGGTCGACAATAATAATAAACGGGACGTGCCAAACTTTTCCAGTTCTCTGTTATGTTGTAGGTTGTTTTCGTCGGTCGAAATAATAATCAGCGTGAATCATAGACTTTTGAAATATATACAAATGAACCAGATTTGGGGTTTGTGTGCGAATAAATTGGGTAAAGACGTTGAAAGTGTGTACATTGGCGTAAGTTGCGGCGGCCCATTAGTGCTTTCGGATATTGGGTTCGGTTGGAGTATTTAAATTTGATTTTTTTTATTGGGTCTATTTTCGTTGTTGGTTATATCGAGAATATGAGGGTTTGAGGAATTTTGGAATATTAAAATCCGATAACGTTGATTCGTTACTACAATGGGTTTATATTTAAATCGGCAAGTTCGAGTCGGTTTATTTATATCGAATATAATCTTGCGGTAAGACGACGTTCTGTCATGATTGATTGGATCTTCATTATTCTATTTTTAACAGAATCATTTCAATTTTTTTCTCGTTAAGCCTCTTTTCTTTTATAACAGAATCAAACCAACTTATAAAATTTTCATTGGATAAACTCGAATAAATTTCAAATCCTATACAGTTTTTAGACATAAAATTCAACTGTAGGAAAGTATTATTAAGACTTGTCAATTTCATCGGTTACTATGATAACAGTCCAAAGAATACTCTCCTATAGTTAAATTTGAAGTGAAAAACGTTGAAATCGGAGTGTAAAAACTTTCGTGCTTCGAAACGGGTTACACATCGAGACGAAGCCAAATAAAAATAGAGTAATTAACATTTTGTCACAGGCGCCATTCTTAAGCGCCGAATCGAAACGAATACTCAAATTATTTTGAAAGCGCATACGACACTTAAACAACATCAACATTAAGCGCATAATGACATGCACCGCAACATGCGACGGAGGCCCAAAAAGCCCGCGGGCCGTCCCATCAAACGGGATAATAGACTTGTCCGAAGTTATATTTATTTGTCCCGGGCGGCTGCCAACAAAGACGCCCAACTATCACCTGGCCGCAACTGTACTCGTTAGGACCGCGCGGTCGAGTTTTGTCCCGAAAAAAAAACGGGCATAACCTCTGCTATGGGAGCGGTTTCGCGCCGTTTTTCAAATTTAGTGTCGGCCGATTCGCGGTCGTTCGTCCGCTTAATCGTTGCTAGAGAGCGTTTAATTGGACGCGCCATTTGTTGACAGGTTGTAAGGTCGTTGAGAATACAAGGCAGCCAACTTATGTGGTGCCAACCGCAGAAAAATTAAGTAATTGACGCTTTCGTGTTTACAAACGATGCGTTTTGTGTTTTGAAATGTTGCAGGAATGCGTTATTGTGGATTTGGATTCTTTGTTTAATTTATACTATACAATTTTTGTATTTGATTCTAATAATAAATGTTACATTCAATTTTCAAAGGTTAAGAAATATTATCGTGTAATTTCTATCTCAAAGTCAATATGAAATATTCATACAATGTGTCATAGCAAGATTATAATGTTTCGTGTGTTTGTGTAATCTAGAATAATTTATTTGTAATGCGCCCACACTTGAATTGTTATTTTTGTACAATAATCGCATTATATTTAAGCGTTGAGTTAATGTAGTTAAACATACTTGCTACGCGTAGATTTAGTTAATCTGAAAGTGAAACTTACACGTAATTAAGCGCGCGAAAATTACATTGCAAAATTTGATACCGTTAAACGCTCTGACACACTTTTGGCCGTCGGATACGTTGTCAGGGATTTATTTTGATTAATTAAAATTTGGAAAAGCACCCTCTCGACATAATCAGTTTTGATTAAAGAAACAAAACAAACCAAATTCTCAATTAGTCTGAAATTTTTCAAAATAAATCCGAAGCGCGCTCAATTCGAGAATGGCGTTGGCGAAAAAATACGTTGAAAATTTTTCATTCGATTTAAGCCTTTCAGCCGACAGCAAAAAAAGAAACGCTCGTCCTTGAAAAACAGTCTGACCTGAAAAGCCTCTTTCTTCCACTCCGATAATATTTTTTTAACGACTTTCCGCTGAAATACGATCTCTTTTCCCCGTTTTAATATTGACTCTAAACTTTTCCGTGGGGTCATATGGTTTTTTCGAAACTTTCCTCTCAACGCTCTAGATTTTAAATTTTCCTATAAAGGTTTCCCACTCATATGTGGGTGGATCTTGGGAACGTCATGGAACGTTCGCTTTTCATTTAAATAATGCGTTTGGGTGGTTATAAGCGTGGGTGAATAAATGTATACCCATTTTCCAGGGAAAACGGACTGAAAGAACAACTTCGGAATTTCGCGTGGGCTGAAAATGTTACGGGGTGGAAAAGGATCTAAACAATAATTCGTTTCGAAGAATGTAGGTCGCATTCTGGATGTGGAAATGTAAAAAATATATATGTATTACACGAAAAAGTTTTTCTAGGTTAATGCATTCGCATTTCATTCTCGGACAAATCTTAAATGTCAAATACATTAAAAAAAAAAATCAACTGAAACGTTAAATTTTTAAATTGATTTTAATATTCGGACCTTTCGAAATCTCTGTTGTTTTAAAAGTAATGAAATCGTCCATTTTAACGAGTATTAATTCGAATAAAGCAAATCTTATTAACCCGTTTGTATAATTGTCTATCACGTGTCGAAGCACGTGAAAATGATTTGTGTATTCAGATGAGAATATGCGACGTGTGTGTTATTTTAATGAAGTTCATTCGAAGGCTTATATAAATTTTGTCTATGTTTTATATTTGAATCGAAGAAGGTTTCTAGATACGTTTGAGAACATTTTTTTCAGAGTTTTCTGATCAGTTAGCAACACGTTGCGAGACCTTGGCGATACTTTATCCAATAAAAGCGATAGGAAAAAGAAGCCTTTTTTCAGACAAGATAAATTGCTCCGAGAAATAAAAGATGGACGTATATTGGAAGTTTTGTGTATGCTGAATTGGTTGAAATATTATTCGTATATTAATCATATGTTTAAGGACGTCTTGTGTGTTCTGAAAATTCTTCGGTGGAAAGCCTTGGCACAGTAACTATTGCTAATTGAGACTTGCAATTATTAAAAACTGTTATGTATGAAGGTTTATTTATTTGACTGTGTATATAATTTATTTTCTTAATTAGTTATCATAAATCTTCTAGACGAATGAAGCCACCAATTTCACAAATTAATAGATTATTCAATTAACACATATCGAACAACTTTAACAAAATAAATATAACCTTTACAGCGAAAAGAATATTTAATTATTCAAATATGCAAAACTCTGCGTCTTCTGACATTTCTAACTTTTACACGTGAACCCCCATTAATATTCAACCCTTACCCTTTGTATAACTCAATACTACAAACTCCTTCCAAGAAAAAATCGTTAACAACACTATTACCCAACGAAATCGCACTCGCCATTACATCATCCTCCACTAATTGCATTCTAACGAAACATAAAGAACCGATCACAATCAACGTCTATATTAGCCCTCGACACAAATATTGAACCTCGGGGGGCAATCTAACAGTTATTGGCTCGCCAGAAAGCCTCCGAGTTCCCAGAACGATTTTGTCCCATCTCAATCCTATCTCGAATGCGAGCCTCGACTTTTGTCGTAAACCCAAAGGAGATATGCGAATTGGCAACAAAAGTGCGTGTTTCAGAACAGCGACTTTGCACGATGACTCGACAATGTCGTTTCGTTGTTGATGCTGCGAAATAATGTATATAATTCGGGTGAAATTTAGTTGTAATAAGTGTTATGTGTGATTGGTGTGTTTTAGAATTTAATGTTTGAGAATGTGTGTGTGTTGAATTTTTGAATTTACGATTTTTATACGGGGGATACGTTTCAGAGAATTAAAAAATGTTTGGAGACTAGGGATATCAATTGAATATTCGAATTATTCGCCCATTTTATAAGTATTCATAATTTGGTTTATCGATAAAATATTCGGATATTATTTTTGCACATTTTCATATAAGGAAAGCATTTTTTTTTTTTTTTTTTAAATGAATCTGATTTTATTCTGAAATATTGTAGTTTTTGTAGTCATTTCATTCTCACGTGTGATAAACAATTAATTTCATAAAATTATCAAGCATTTATTTTTTTACTTTGTTCTGAAACGTGAATTTATTTCAAAAAATAATTAAATAAAAGATTATTGTCAGTATTATTATTATTTTTAATTAAAATTTTAAAAAAAATGGCGAATACATTCGAATATTAGAATAGTTGAATTCAACAAATATCTGAGAGCCATAATGGTAACCATATAAAAATTGGAGATAGGTTTCATCAATATATTTGGATGAACTTCCATTCAAATATATTTTATAAAACATATGTAATATGGAAAAATTTCGCCACGTGAAATCAACAAAAAACATCGAAATTTTTTATTTAATAATTATAATTGCATAGTGACCTGTTCTATATCTTACAATTGTAGTATAACAATACATATCTTATTATTTTTATACCGCGTTGAAGTGAAAAAACAATGTAAAAAAAAATCGTTATCTTTCTTCGAACCGTATCATTTCGGAACCACGTAAAAAGAGAATTGGATGTATTCGCGTGAAAATTTTCGGATTTATTTTGTGCGATTTTGCGACAGCGACTAAATAAATCTAACATGAAAATTACATTTTCTAAGCCGATAGCTAGCGTATGTTTACGGAAACGAATACCGGGATTTTCACACCCGGGATTTCTTTCGTATAATTCGCTTCTATCTCGCGTTCCGGGTTTCCGTATGTAAACACTTTTATACGCTCCGGAGGCAAAAGAGAAACAAAAATGTGGGAGTTCGACGCTTCTTTCGTCGAGTTTCCGCATTTTTTCCGTACCGAAAAGTTTAACGTCCTCAACTTCTTTTTTAATTGTCGCGGCGCCGAAGAAGTCGACGACGGGACATTAATCAAGACGGGTGAAAAATGGAGAAAATGCAGGCGAAAGGAACGATTCCGTTTCAATCTTTTCGATATTGAGTCTGTCTGATGGTAGCTTTTCGATTAAATGTATGAATATTCTCCTCTTGATATTTCGAATTTATGTTCTGTTGGAAATATGCGGGTATTAAGCTTTTTCGCAAATTTGTATGAAATATCGCTCATGTGAATTATTCGAGCGTCTAATTCGAATTTACGAGCGGAAAATCCAGACGTATCTAGGACAATCGAATAACTTCGCATTTTAAAAATAATCGTACACGTGTAATACAATGATTTCCTACATTAATATCAGCGATAAATCTACGAATGAATTTTCACTCGCGTCTCAAGGGTATTTATGATGGGAAATATAATATATAACAAGTAATTTTTCTGCACAACAAATTGACGCTGACAACATTGTATACATTCTTTCATCTAACATTGAATAATTATATGATGGTTATTGAAAGATTGAAGGGTTTAAAAAAGTTATAACTTGTTCGTTTTATTTGTTAACAGATTATAGAATATCTTTTGGATATTTTTTTCAATTATTGTTTTTACGCCGTTTTTATAACGTACAATGCTCTAAAGGCTCTTTTGGAAATTAAAATGAATACGTATGATGTCCAGCAATGATTAAAATTAATTGTGCTTTTCTATTTCAGTGAAAGATCAATTATTTAAAATCAAAGAAAACATTGCATCAAATATAATATAATTGTATATTTTTGAGAATACAATTGATGCTGATTTATTTTCCTGCCATTTTCAGTACTCAAAAATCATCAGTTTTATTTGTTGATGTGCTCGTTTCAATGAAAATGAACCTCGTTATTCATTATCAGTATTTTTTTTAATTGATCTTGCACTTGAATAGTAAAATTCAATGATTTTTTTCATTGCTTTATATTTAGTCATTTTAATTTCCAAGAATTTCTCTATAATTTATGAAAAAATATTAAAAATAAATAAATTTCGACTTCACCAAAACCTTCAATCCTTAAATGCCCATCCTGCACATCACACAAATTCATCAACATCCACAAAAATCTTCCATCAACCATCGACACTCGATCAAAACCCAAAATCCTCCAATCCCCAAAACCCCACCAACAATTAAAATTCCTCACTCCCACAATATTCCCGGGAAAAATTTCGCAACTTCGAGATTCCGCGATCCATTCCATTGAAGCGCCGGCTTCTGGGAACCGGGACCGGTGTGTCACTCGGCCGCGCTCGGGATGGGATAGCCCGGGATAGAAGGGAACGGGACGATGCGGGACTTCGTGGGATAGAGGGGGATAGCACGTGGCATTTATAGACGCGGGTTGCGAAACGCGCGGGAATGCCGTCTGGCGTCGGGTGCATTCCCGCGCTTATTCACCGGAACGGGGACGCATGGTGGCCAACTGTGAGATGGGATCGGTGTTTTGGGTGTGGTTTTGGTTTGGGTACCAATATTCGGCACGGTATAATGGTGTCAGTTCGAGCAGTATAATTAGCATTTTGCACAGTAAAGTTGCCAGTAATAAAAAAAATTTATAAAACATAACTGAAATCAAAATATTCTTAATTTGCATAATATTTCGTATGGAAATTAATCACATTGTGTGTATCATAATGACTATTTGTTTAATAACAATAATATATAACCTCGAATTATAATACGGTGGAATAAAAGATGTCTTTCTTTATGAGATCATCTCAAAACATTGTAAAGTAATTGATTTCTTTACAAAATCAGTTACTTATCACTAGCTTTGACAGGGACTAACTACCAACTAAATAAAATGCTATGCCACGCTATGCTTTTGTATAGTATATGATCCCAAATATAATAATACGTATACTAGTCAACAAAAAAAAACATTTAAATTACTGTACATTGCAATGTACACTGGGTCTAATGTTTAGTTTTTTTATAATAAGTTCACTAGTAAAAATTTATTTTTGATACTAGCAACTATTTGTCGGGCGAAAAGCTGATTTTGTTGCGAATTTGACGTTTGATATACATATATTGTGAATTTGTAATGTAAATACCGTGACCAATATATTGTCCCTTTTGGTTTGGTTTTGGTGTGTTTTTTTTAGTTGGGGTGGGAAGAGTTACGAGTATGTTTTCGAAATTGTTATGTTGTGAACGTTATCGGTTTGGGTTTTTGTGAGTTTTTTTTTAGTTGGGATGGGAAGGGATGGGTTATGTTTGTGTTATGTTCTGAACGTTATCGAACGATTTGGGTTGGTGCGATAAGGTCTATTTTGCTTTATAGTTGATAAGATTTTGTTCTGCAGTGAGTCACAATACATAGGTTGCTAATGATGATGACTGAATGATGGCCTCTTGAAAAACGTATTATCGTTTTTTATAAAATTTTATTTTGATTGATTTTCATTTAATGTACTGAACTCTGATTTTCTTTCGAAACGTATAAATCTTCCACTTTTAGTATACTCAACATAAATTTTCAATTTCACTCTCTTTTTTTCTTACATAAAATTTATTTTCTTTTCTTTTTTAATCATCCCATTCTGTATTCTTTCAATCGTATTTAGTTCTCGTCGATTTTGATTAACTTTCATCCATATTTTCATTTCATATGTACATCGCCCACTCGATCTCCTCTTTTTTCCTTTTCCAAACCTTCATATACCATTCCACTACATTTCCTGTACCCACACACCATCCATCCGTTTAACCACATGGCCGATTCATTGCCATTTCGATTTATTTATTTGTTTTCACTCTAGTACTGCTTCTTATTTATAAATTCCTTTTTATACTTTTGATCATTTCTCATATACATTTCACATAGATTTAAAAGCTCGTTTTTCAAACATGCAAATAACACACATTATATATTATACTATTTCATTGTTTCATTTGTACATATAATTTATTCTTTTAACCCATTCAAAATACATGTCAACACATAAATAACCACGAATCGCAAACACGAACAAGCAAACATTTAACAAGCTCTGCACTTTCATAATGGCTCGTCGAAATTCCAGTTACACCTCAAAGGGTTTATTTCTGTCCGCATTATCGTTAATCCAAACACAATCACAAACTCGGAAAGCTATCTTCGTCGAATGTGGATCACATTATTTAACCGAAGTTCAACCTGTCGACCGTCTTACGAAAGCACCTCGAGATATTTTCACGCCCTCATTATTTCCCGCTCGATATTAGAAATCGTTCCCAATTTGGAATAAGTGGAGGGTGTCGGTTACGTGCTTCAAAAGACCGTTGAAATTAACCAGAGCTTAACTCGATAAGTTCAATATTTTTTTTCGAATCCAAAACGTGGGAGAAAATGGAAGGCCATTTCGTATTCAAGACACGAACGTTTACTCTTCGTATGTATGACGAATGGGAAAAACTCGGGTTGCCGCATAGAATGCTGAAAAGGTTATCGATCATCGAATTTTACATTCTTTCAGCCTTTAGATGTCGTTTGTAGATTTTCATATTTTATACACCCAATTCTCTTTTTACACTGGAATACGTTTTAAAGACTACCGTGTAAAAAAATGTATGATGATCATATAAAAATTGGAGATAGGTTCCATCAATATACATATTTAGATAGAACTTCCATCCTAATGTATTTAATAAAAAGCGTGTTATTTGAAAAAATTTCGGCATGTAAAATCTTCGAAAATTTTTATTTGTTAACTACAATTACATACATTTAATTATAACAGTATATTAGCCTGCTCGGAATCTTACCAATGTGGTATAATAATATTTTTATTATCATGTCGTGTTAATGTGTAAAAACCGTGAAAGTATTAAATGTATACAGTGAAATTCTTCACAATGCGTCCAATTAACACCCCTAAACAACGTTTAAGTCTCGCAATATCGGAAAATTGGGTCAAATTAATAATAAATATAATAAAACGGCAGTTAAATATAATAAGACGTTTTATATTCGTTAAAGAGCCGCAGCCAGGTGAGCGATAAATTAAACGCGTCGTAAAACACTCTCGATACTACATTATAAAATATTTTCGCTCTTTTTCTCACCTCGGTCGTTATTTAACGACAATATATTACCATCAACGAGAGGTTGCGGTTTTCGCATCCTTGACACGGCCCTGCGAAGCGCGAAAAATCAAAAAAACTAAAACCTTGACTAGAGGAATTTCAGCAAGTTTCAGCGATCGTTTTTGCCGTACGGTTCCGCATATAAACACGGGACTGGATAATATTTCGCTATGCGTTTTATAATTGGCACAGACGGGATGCCCTTTTGCACGTGCACATTCCCGATGGATTTGTGTACGTTGGTCGGAATTAAATGGATCCATTCGAATCTGTTTCAGTGGGCGGGAATTAAGACGTTAATTTGGGATATCAAAGCTTTCTGGGTATTCTGTAATGAAGGATTGTTGATACCAAGGGGAAAATTAATGGGATTTGAATGATATTTTCGATGAATGTTTTGTTTTTTGGTGATATTTTTTCGATTGATGATATTCAGTATATTAATTTAAATAAGTTAGAATTTTATAGAAAAAATATTTAAAAAATAATGCACAAAAAATAAATTTTAAGTACTCAAAAATTTATTTATGACAGAATTAGTATTTAATTCACATTTTATTCTATTATAAAATTGTTCTGAATCGATTATTTTCATTGTCAACACACATTATTATATTATATACAGATTAATTTAGAGAACTTAAAATTTTCTCGGAAAAATATCATATACAATACAAACACGATGAACAAAAAATAAATCCTTAGTACTTAAATATTCAATTACGACAAAAATACCATTCAATTGACATCCAATTCTAAAATAGAACTGTTTCGATTCGATTATTTTCAATGTCAACCCACTTTGTTATATATCGATATTATTACCTTCGGCCCCTAGAGCTAACATTAGAGTAACAATAATTGACGTCCTTCGAAGTGTTGGGTTGAATTGGAAACTGGGCCTTTTTCGAGACGAGGTCACCGTCAAAGACACGGTGTATTAAACGGAAATCCTTCGTTTTTGCGATTACATCGCGAAAGTCCTGCAGGAAAATTCCCGTGAAGCGTAATCGTCCGGAACCTTTTAAAAGTTACGCCGTCCTCCGTTAAAATGGAACGCTTAACCTATGTTCGATTTTACCCAAGGATGGAATTGTATTATGTGTATATGTAAGTGTAAGTGTTTGCAAAATTTGTAAATTTTGGGTTTTTAATGCGAATTTGTCGTTAAAATTTGTAAGTAATTTGGATTTGTTCATGTTAATTGTTAGAAATCCATTTTGAATATCATCATGTTTTTATTTGAGAATTTATATTTTGAAATAATCTTAATGTTCGATTTTGCATTATTTTATTTTTGGGACTTTATTCTGTATATCGTCAATTATTTAAAAAAAAAACGAAAGGTTAAAGTTTTAAAGCTCTTTTTGTACTTTTAACAATTTTCTATGGTAAATATTAGAATTTATAAATAGTACTAACGATTTTTCAATTTTTATACAATTTAAAAATACTTTCTATATTTAGATATAAAATGAGGATAAATTTCCCATACATAATTTAATGTCATTTGCAACTAACCCACGTAACGTTCAACGAAAACATCACCAAGCACATTACAGAGAAAATTCTAAAAAACATCGAAACGAAAACGACATCTTATACTAAAACATATTTGGGAAACTTTGAAATAAACAAGCATTTTAACGTGCGACGAAAGATCTATATTTACAAATGCGATCGTTCCCGTACACGGCAGCCGTGATTAACGAAAGTATTTTCGCATATGTACAACCGAAAATATTTGTAAAATTGTCAAACCGGAGCAGTTTTGAAAACAACCCGCGAAAACGAACCGAAAAATAAACGGCGCCGATTTTCAAACGGAAAATCGAGAGACGCGGCGCCGAAAGACGACGCGATAATTCAACGGGATTTTGCGTTTCGTCATCGGATATATATTATATTAGTTTAATTTATGCGATATAAAACGTGTTCTGAAATAACACGTGTATTTTTTTCAGCGTGATTTATTCGATTTCGAAATAATTTCGGCTGAAGGCTTCGAGTTTGTGCCATTAATAGAGCTCGGTTCGCGTAATTGAATTGACATAAACAATCTTGAATTTTTTTATTAAATTATATTATATAATAAAATTTAATATTTTATAACCTTCATCAAACCTTTAAGTAACTTTCTCGTGATAATAGTTGATTGAACTTTTCGTTTGAAAATTACCATTCAGATTTTATTACTACTTTTTTTCATTTGAAGCACATTGAACTCTAGAACGTGAATAGTCTCGTTATTTCGTTTCGAAAAGTGTCTATTTAATTACGGCTAATAAACACAATTCGCATCGTAACTGTATTTAATTAATACGTAAACGAGTCGTTCTGGGAACGATCGAAATCTCGATTTTCATCCTAGAAAATTTTCGTAGAACTCGAATTTTTCGCGTGACATTTTGTAATAACGGGTTTGAAAGTATCGTAATGTTAACTAATTCATTCCCAGTATTTGATTCGATTAAGGTCATGAAACGTCGGAATTTATACGTTTAATTTTCAAAACTGTATTTTCCGCGAAGTGTTCATATCCAGGTTAATTGACATCGACGTTCTGAAAAGTATACAATGGAAAATTTACGTTTTTCGGAATGATTGTGTATCTGACTTATGAATTTTATATGAGCAAAGAAAAACAGAGTTTCAATGTCAATCAGGCGAGTTTTTTCTTTGCTCGATATGTGAATTATTATTTATTTAGATGCCAGTCTTCATTACTAACAAAGAAAGTACGTCCTCGACCTATTTACGACATTTGAGGTGGAAAAAAATATTTTGAAAACACCCACATGCTAATTTTTGTAAAAATATATATACCCTGAATGGTAGTCGTTAAACGGATGATTGGAGTCAATCGAGATGTGTTTATGTTTCGAAAGGAAAAACTCTAAACAATTTCCGTTTGTTTTCAACATTTGGCTTATTTGAATTGTAAGTTGTTTATATTCGTTTATATTTCAGCAAAATATGTTTCCGTGGAACGTTTCTAATTGTTGAAACAAGTATATATTATAATATTAACCGGAGACTTTTATAATATCACACATTATATCAAAACAATTTTCATTATGCCTAATACCGACAATATCACTCGACATTTCCATAAACATCATCTGAATTTTAATAAGTGTCAAAAACCGATAGCGAATAAAAAACACCCACGCGTGTCGATCATATATCCCGCTATCTTATCAACGTGTTATTTATGACTTCAGACTAATTGCGTTTTCATTGCCGAAACCCACAGCGAATTTCCCTTGGGTTTTTCTAGAATTTTCCTCCGATAATACATCAATGGACAGAGTCCCTCAGGACCTCTGTCAATTTCGTCGACGTGAATGAAAAATTAGCGACATTCCAAAGCGCGAGGTTGACGTATCAAGCACAAGGATAATGGCTTCCAAGGACCGATAGGGTTCTTTCGATTTTCAGCATTTTCAGACGACGCAATTCACGTTTGCCCTCACTGAAGGTTTTTGTTTATATATGTGTGTTTTTTCAACCGAAACGTAATTATTCTGGGTGTAAACACGATACTTTCTCCTTAGTTGGGTTTTAGTTACGCGCACGTGATCCGTTTCCTTACAAGCCCTAATCGGTAATTGTTTATCTGTTCGTCCTTGGACCGAAGTATATTATTTTCGAAGTAAATTTTTTAAAATACTTTTCGTTATAAATCAATTCGTTTTTTATACGCACAGGCGCCGCTGAAGATTTAAACAGGCGCCGCAGAAAACTGATCGAATGCGACATTTTTATATCAACGTCTCGAACTTATAAATAAACCCGTCCCGAATTAAAAAACGAGCAACCCACGTTTTCAGACCATCTTTTACGATCCAGCATAATTCATACGGTGCGAGATTTGCAACTTTTTAAATCCGTATACGTTTTCGGACAAAGAAATCGACGGTTTTTCTCGCTTCGAGCGATCGTTTTAGAGTTGCCGTATTTTGTCTCCGGGCCTGTTTTATATATAAATTTCAGCGGGATTTTTCACATTTCGAAGATGAAATAAATTTGTCGGCGGCTTGTCGCGGATTTACGACGTCCGACCGGCGCCGGTTTTCCTCCACAGTCGGAAAAACTATCGGGAAATTGTTATTGACAAAGCCAACAAAGACCCGCCGGGAAAATTCACGAAACGGCTTCATCTCGAGTGTAGAAAATCCGCGTTTTCATTTCCACATTCTTGAGAGCTTAGTGTTGTGAGTTTTCCGAGAATCGGGGAAAGTTCGTTTATCTCGCGTGTGCTTTTCGGATTTTCCGATGAAAACTTACGAAGTTTATGTGATGAATCAACTGCGGCACTAATTGGGATCTGGCTTGTGTTCGAAGTTTTATATTCAAGGAATTACTTAATGGATGAGTGATTTGAATCATATTTGAAGTCGTTACTCGTAATGATATTTGTCGAATGAGATTTTAATATTATAGATATGTCAGTCATATGTTATAAGTCCAACCCAATTCAACTCAATAATGTGTATTTATGACCGATTCAAATATACATTGACTGAAATATAATATACTTGGACTATGACATAGTATAAAATAAATTTTATTTTTTTCATTATCTTTAATGATAAATGTTGACGATTTTAGAATTATTTATAATTAAAGATTATTATAAATTGAAACATTCCAAATTGAACGATCATTCAGTTTATTTGGCATCGCTTTAGAAAATATTGATTTTATTAGTTCCCGGAAAAGCTACAAAGCAAAATTCACATCGAATATTATAAATATTCGCGAAATTCGCGAGCTTTCAGCAAAATTACTTCCAACGAAATTATCCCATCGGCCGACGGCGCCGCCATTCATCACGACAATAATATCGAGCCGGATTTCCTCGCACTTTTCGAACACGCCAGACATGCACGATAACATGTTTCATATCGCGCGGTCCTTTGTGCAGAGAGTTCTGGGAGTCGTTGAACCGGAACGTCGAACTTTGGCCGGGGAAAGTGTTGATTTTTGATTAGTTTAACGTTTGTTCGTTGAATCTAAGGTGTTTTCGGTGGAGAAGTGGTGTTTGATGTAAGTTTTCGCAAGAACAATGGCCGGGTTATGAGCGGGAAGTTTTCGCGGAAAACAGGTGCAGGGTGTTTCGGACGATATTTGAATGTAATCTTACTTAGAATTTAGAATTAATTAGTTATATTTTTCAAAGAAAGGTATCGGTTTTGAATGTTGGTTTTTACATAGAATTTTATATTAATTAGTTATGTTTTTCAAAGAAAATTGATATTTTTCGAAGATAAATGTATTTTTTTTACAGTTTTTACACTTCAAATTCAACTATAAGAAAGTATTGTTATAGTAATCAATGAAATGTTTCGAATTCATTTTAAAATGTTGAATTTAAAGTGTTAAAACTGTATAAAGTTGTATAGAAAATAAGAATAAGGATGAAGTTTATTATGAACTTAAACGTAAGCATATCTTATGTGTGAATAAAACAAAAATATACAGATGTGTTCTCACTCATTTTTGTATTTCACAAAATACACCCACTCAAAAATTTCACCCTAATTTCTTTAAAAAATTTATTTTCGGATACATTAATATTATATAAACTGATTAAAAGTTAGATTTTTTTTACAAAACTTCAGAAACACCTTACATTTTCCGCCTTGATCTTTCGCCCTCATCCAATTAAAACCACCCCTCACCAAAAAGAACAAACAACAATTTCGAATTTATTCAACCCTTATACAAGCAGCATTTGGTTGTGCAACAAAAACCTCCATCAACTTTTATACGGCTTGCAATATGTCGCGCGCGAAGTTACGAAATCGCTCTAGCGCCATCAATTACACGAAAAGAACGCAATTCGAATCGAAATTAATATAAAAAGAGGCCTCGAGAGCGAATTTCGCGGGCATACCCCACCTGACGAATGGTCCCGGCCGTTTCGTAACGACATTTTATGTATTTCGCTTGCCAAACAATTTCAAAAACATGAACGTTAGCGAGTCGTTATTAAAAGTCGGCCGTTTTCCGTGTGTTTTGTTGCGAATTAACATTTCGATTTTTTTCTTGTTGCAGATTTGTTGTACAGACAGACGATAACTGTTAACAATAGTCCTTTGGAGGTTGAAATTATCGACGTGTCTGGTGAAGGAGAAGATTGCTTTCCAGTGGAACAGGTGAATGTTTTTTCTAATTTATGTTGATATGTTATCTTTTTGCGCGTCGGGTATTTATGAAAATGTGATTCAATCATCGATCATTTCTATATATAGAAAAATTATGAAAGTTTATAATTTATCATGGCTGAATGCACGTATCGATATTTCACATCCGCTCTGCTTAGATTAATATATTGCATATTGCATAAAAGCCCATTGAAATAATATTATCATAGACTTTTATGATATACCATCGGAAGTACGCGCTTATATTGTTTTCATCAATAATGATAAGAAGAAAATAAAACTACCAAAGAGTTCAAATATAAAAACTACATATATTTAAAATAATTATTCGTAAAGATCAATAGAAACGACACATGTAATAAAAAAAATTTCAATTTAACACCAAAACATATTTACCCCTAAAAGAGAAACCGGGTTATTTATTTTATAAAATATTTTATTCGATAAATCAGAAATATGACCTGAAACCGTTTTTATTGAGAACGAATATCTGCAATTTCGAAAACGTTCACAAATTGGCGGTTTTGACACAAATTGGTAGCAAGCAATCTCACAAGAAAACGGTTGAACCTTCCATTCCTCCGACACACATAATATATAGGCAACAACCCATTCCCTTGAAAGGGACGAAGGCGCAGAACCAGGAAATAATCGACGTCCATTTTACGGTTCATCGCAAACATCTAAAGGCCTATATAAAGTTTCGAGTCGATGTTTGTTGTTTTAATATTTTTTCAATGGAATTAATTCAATTTTTTGTTTTTATTGTCCGCAGGTACAATGGGCTGATGCCTGTTTGGTAGTTTATGCGATCACCGATCGCAAAAGTTTTCTGCACGCGTCTGAAACTTTGGCTGCCCTTCACAAAGTGAGACAAGGAGCCGGTCCTTTGGCCCTTCTCGCTAACAAGGCTGATTTGGAACATCTCAGAGAAGTGAGTATAAAAATTCAATTCGATTTAAAACACCAATGGTGGACTATGTATAATACATGCAGTTAACTATCTCTTAGAAAAACGTAAAAATTTAGGTTTTTGAAGATGAAAATCTTCAGAAAAAGGTGTGATAGATCAGCTGCTTATTAACACTTATCTATCGCACCCTTTTCGAAAGATTCTCATCTTCAAAAACCTTGATTTTTTATTTTTTATGGTCAACTACAGGAACATGGTACATCAATGATGTCGTTATCCTAAATGCTTAATTATATCATCACGTGTTAGACATTAAAAAATATTATGTTTCAAAATGAACGATTGAAATACCTAATTATCGATTCTTAGTATTATTTATATAAATTCCGAGACATTTTCCATTAAATTCACTATACATAATTGACCCTGTTTGAAAAATCGAATTATGTACTAGGCGCTTGACAGCGTCGCCGTTTCCGCGAAATTCTATTTATATTAAATTCAAATTTTATTTGCGGTCAAAAGCTTCCAACCCGTCTGTATCGATTTTTCTTCTTATTTTTTCATCGAATTTTCCGCATTTTTCCGAACGCCCATGTACAAAATCTTATTATAAATATGATTGCGAATGTACAGGTATAATCTAACTCGAGTTGTTCTAACCTAGTTATTCGAACTTTTTATATGCGGATTGATATATAGTTGTCATTATTAACGATCCGTGTATAATATGTATGTTACCGGGATCTTGTGCTGTCGGAATGTGTGTACGTGAGGTATGCGACAAATTATTTGTGGATGTCGAGGACGATGACCTCTGCCAGTCCCAGGATATTCTGGTGGTCAGCAGGAAGTCGACCGAACAAACAATAGTTACCCGGAGGGAATTCCGGTCCATAATTCTATGTATCTTTCTTAGTCAAAGTTAATATTGAACCTACTGTATATATTAAAACCTCAACAGTTAATGATTGATAAGAGATATATGTATAATAGTTTCCCGTTGTTATAAATTTATTATAATTACATAATATTATATATTCAATTTATTTCCCCAAGCGTTATGACTGATAAGATATTAGATATTCATACATTTTTAGAATATCTATATAAATTTAAATGTTATAATAACACATTAATTAGATACTTTATACAAATCATAATAGTTAAACAAAAAAACCTCTATATTACTAAAAAAAATTATACAATATATAAAACTAAATATTGATTTATTATTGTTTCAGGTTGAAGAAATAGAAGGCAGAACAACAGCCATACAAAACGGATGTCCGTTCTATGAAGTGAGCGTAGCTGAAAATAGTTCAGATCTATATCAAGCCTTCGAATTTCTAGTCACTGAATGTCGAGCACTTCAATCGTCGACAAAAACAAGAAAGTTCTCTGTATCCAAAATGCTCGGTACTCTAATAGGAAATAATTCAAATGGAAAAACTGCCAATGGAGGAACGCAACAGCATGGCGGTACCGTAGTCGTTTGTCACAAATCTGATCTTCATCGGTCAAGAGTTTTGAAACGCCGACAGAATTTTACAGCCACAGCGTCACTGTGACTGCCGGCTGGGGGCCGCACCGACCACTGTTCCACGCCGGTGCCCTGAACTGGTACACCTCGAGAAAGTTTTGCTTTGTCAAATTGTTTTGTAATGAATTGTCGAGCACGTCGGATCGATGAGTCGATCACTGTGATGTGCTCAAAAGTCTTTTGTTCATGCAGCTTGGAGAAAAGTTTATTCTCGACAATGTTACGTTTGCATAGTTATGAGCAAGTATGAGTTATTGCTGTTATTTGTAAATTTATAAAGATTTTTCTTGAATTGTAACAAAACCAAAGATGTCTAGTCATTTTTATGCAGCAATGTATTTGTTGTGCGACGTTGCAGTTTGTCAATTTGAAATTGTATGTGGAAATGCAATTGGACTGTTCTCCGGAATTGTGGAGAAACTGTTCTTTTCCAATTAAGGATAGTTAGTCTTTTAAATAAATGAAAGCTTTAATTTTAGTGCGAAAACGAGGTTACCAATTTCCATAGTTTTGTTTGCTCACGCCCCCTCTCATAAGTATTAGCAAACAAAATCAACAAGAATCAATGAATCTCTTATCTTTATACATACATATTATATATTATATGTTTATTATTGTTTTCAATATGATCTACTGTATATATAATTTTAAGTAATATTTTAAGATTAGACCAAATACAAGTAAAATATATTTATAATTTTGATCATATGTGTTAACATTAAAACAGAACAACACGAAAAATTTGAAAAAATAACTTGTACAAAATATGAATAGTTGAAATTTATTGAAAAGCCGATTTATAAGAACCCTTACATAATAACATATCGATAAATTGTGTGATTTTTGTTTTTAACGTCAGTAATTATGTTTTTAAAATATGTCTCCTAAGTTTTTTTCATTAAATGAAAATGTATTGATATGTACATAAATATTGAAAACGCATATGAAATTTTTTCACTTACAGTAAGGCTTTATTTGAAACTAAATTGAGGGATATGCAATGTGATTTGTGAGGGCCTAAGATGTATTATATAAAATTAAGGAAATTACTGAAATGACATATTTATAATGAATAATAATGTTTCTTAGGAAGAAATAATTACATATATACTCGAAATATAGTTAAACGTATGTTTTATTAAGGCTGTGAAATTATTTATAGTTCGAATAAACAAAATTATTGAGGTTACTGAAAAAGTGTGATGTTACAATGTAACAAAATTTTTTACCAATATAATTTTTAGATTTTTAATAACCATATTTGTAAGGCATGAAAATAAAGAATACATATTATCTTCTCGTTGTGTATTATGATATACCAATTTATTGTTCTAATTCTTACGCATCTATGTTGACCCAATGTTAATTTTTAAGATCACCTAATCTATCATATTTGTTAACTCGAAAAATTGTGGGAAACATTAGATAAATCTCTAGTCATATTTTAGTAACTTCTTCGATACATGCTTGAAAACTATATGGACATGTAGTTTTATATGTGACATCTTACATCTCATAGTTTAAATGTGTACACAACTTGAAAGTAATAAAAGAGTGTTAAACATATAATTTGTTTTATTAAAAATTTGACTTACTTAATCGATATTTACAATTCATTAAAACGAAAACACATACACAATAAAAACTTATAATAATTTATTTTTCATTACGGAAACAACTTTTTTAATAAATTCAGAAATGTTTTGGTAACACGGTGATATTACATTATTAAGGATAAAAGATTTATTTTTAACATTAGTATCATAGTGAGAAAATTGAATATAACTATCAAGAGCAAACGCTAAATGATGATAGATATCTAAGAATTTATCACTGTCTTCAATATCGTTTAAATCATCAAGGATCTTGTTAGGAAGACGATTAAGAAGAAGGCCGTCATTTCCACATTTAATCACCTCGCTAGTCCATAAACAATTTATAAAATCAACACTGTAATAGTCAATTAACACTATTTGCTGTTTTATTCTTTCTTTTCCATAATTGACTTTAATTTTTTCATAAACACCATCATATCTGAAAACGAAAAAAGCATAATAAAAGTTGTCTTTGAAATTATCTTTAGACAAAAAATTATGATGAAGTACTTCAAAATGACTCCTAATAGCCGATCTATTGAATAAGCACTCGAAGAGCACAATATTCCATAAACAAAATTTTGAGGGGCAACTGTCCATATTGGTTGATTACATTTAGATTCGACTTCAGCAATCGTTGAATACGTATCCAGAAAAGTGTTCCGAAGAATTACACTATCTAAAAAACCATCATTATTGAAAAAAATATATACATATATAAGAAATCCAAAAAATTTCAAAATCTCAATACCATAAACGTTTTGTGAAGATTTTTGACAGAGTTCAGTTATAAATTCAGCTAAGTTCATCAGAACTTCGGAGTAATCAAACTGTACTTCCCTACATGGGAAAAACAATTTTCTATTCCCCGACATATTTTCAGACTAAAAAAAAATGATAAAAAGATAAGTTTTACAAAACGATAAGACATACATCAAAAAAATAATAACAACATACGATTCGCAAATACATCCTTTTCAGCATGTTTATAATTGCACATTGATAATAAACATCGTTAGTTACATACAATGTTTCTATATGCTCTAAAATACAATCAAACAATTCATCGAAGCTATCAAAAGTAATCCATTCTAATAACGATAAAATCTGTTAAACAATAATTGATATTTATATAAAAACATTTTCGATCTATTAATGCTTTATTTTAGATAATAAATTTAAATACCTCATCAAAGAAATCGTCACCGTTCCAATACGAAATAAACACAGATAAAAATCTCGATACGACCGGAATACCTTGCATTAAATAATTTTCAAAAGTCACTATTCTTTTGAGAAAAACTTTTTTTTCCACGTAAGAAAACGAACTATGTTTTAAGAAATCTGAAAAAATTGATTTTGTTTAATATTTTTCGCAATGACTAAAAATAAATATTGATAAATATACTTACTACTGTGTAAAATATAATATAAAGTTTGCGAAAATCTCAATTTCAACGAATCATTAGAAAACATAAGCAAATGTAATCCAGCATCATTAATGAGTAAAGACAAGGCGTTGGAGGGAGATTCAATCGATTGGCCCAAATTATAAAGCATCAAATCTTTATTGCTAAAAATAAATATCGATATGTAATACAATATGGAAAATTTCTACAATTTCATAATAAAAGACTTACTTTTGAAATTCGACACACATTTTTTCAGAGACATCTTCAGAATATAATGATGAACTCAGATGAATGTATTCTACATCAGGTATGAGAACATTACCTGGTTTTTTAGAACTCTAAAATTGCAAAAAAATTGAAAATAGAGTAAAATCGAAATAAAATAATTATTTCAAAAATAATATGTACATACGTGAGTTGTGTTTATCCACCAAATTGATCTATTTTCTGATTCTAAATATGTTTGTATATTGCAACGAGACTAAAAACATAAAAAATATATATATTTTAATATAAAATCTACAATAAAATTAATATTGTTATAAATAACACAATAATACTTGAGCTTGTTCGAAAGATGCAGCTAGTATTTTATTTATTTTAGGAAAAACTGAACTTGTAGATAGGGAAGGGACATTCTCGGGTACCAATTCAGGATTGAACGATTTGAATAAATTAATAATTACATATATGCCATTGTTATACTGGAAAAACAAAAACAACGATTATTTACAATACATGTAAATTTGATGCAAAGATTATATGAATTGGTGAAAACCTTAGCTAATCGTTCAGTTTTGGTCAGTCTCAAAAGATGAAGTACCCTCGCTCGAGTGACGTCATGTCGCTTTGTAAGCATATATACGAATTTACTCGCTATCAATCCCTAACATAAACAAAATATTAATTTTTTAATAAAAACCAACTAAATACAAGTATCTCGCGTTTAACTCACATATTTATCTGAGCTTAAAACATAAAAAAAGAGCTCATAATATTTATCCAAAATCTTGATATCGATAAGATTATACTCCAAAAGACCTAAAACAAAATAACAGTTAACATATAGTCATTCATTTCAATAGAATAAAAATATATTACCTTGCAACCATCCAAGAGCGAAAGCTATTTTAGACGAATATTCTGAATCGAAATGTTTAGTATGAATCCATCGCATGACTCGATAAACAACATCTTCGGACATCTTTAACTCGGGTACCAAACAACAACCGAGTTCAGTCCAATATTTTATAGCTGAAAACCAAAACACAACATATTAGATGACATTTATCAATACGCTCATACAAAAAGGTACTGTTCAGATCTTTAACACTAGTTAAGGAGAAAAAGTCCTGCAATGTACATTATACGGTCGATATAATATAATAGTTATGCAAATAGAAGTTTAGATGAAAGTTTTTCATTATTGATACAAAAAATAAGGATTCGTCTTATTATATGAAAGTTATTCAATATGTTCATACAATAAGGTATTATCCAGACCTTTAATATTAGTAGAAGAGACCTCATCCTGCAGTGAACGTTTTACAATCAATATAGATGACGATGATAACACAACAGTTGTGCAAATTGAAGTTTAGAAGATGGTTTTTCATTGATACAAAAAAATAGCAATTCAACTTATTGGTTGAAAGTTATCAATATGTTCATACAATGACATATTGTCCAAACCTTCAATATTAATTGAAGAGATCTTATATTGTAGTGGACGCTTTAAAGTAGCTAAAGACGACAACGATAACATAACAGTTGTACAAATTGAAGTTTAGAATAAGATTTCTCATTATTGATACAAAAAATTGGTATTCAATTTATTAGATGAGTTATTAATATGTTCATATAATAAGATATTATCCAAGCCATCAACATTAGTTGAAAAGACCTCACCCTGCACTGAAAATTTCACAATCGACAAACAATAACATAACAATTATACAAATAACAGTTTAGAACATGAGTCGGCCAACTTTAAAACATCAAAACTTCAATGTAAAAATTTGATGTTCGACGGGCCAGATAGCAAACTCGAAGGTATTTATATGAGTGATTTTACTCAAAGTGCAATAAGTAAACTGATTTTAAATTTTAAAAAGTTAAAACTGATCGATTTAAAAATAATTTTAAAAGCTGAATCCGGCCCGAGGGTCGGAGTTTGCCGATACCTGGTTTAGAATATGATTTCTCATTATTGATACAAAGAAAATTGGTATTCAAATCATTAGATGAGTTATTAATATGTTCATATAATAAGATACTATCCAGACCATCAACATTAGTTGAAAAGACCTCACCCTGCACTTAAAATTTCACAATCGACAAACGATAACATAACAATCATACAAATGACAGTTAAGAATATGACTTCTCATTATTGATACAAAAAATAGTAATTCAACTTATTAGATGAGTTATTAATAGATTCATATAATAAGATACTATCCAGGCCATCAAAATTAGTTGAAAAGACCTCACCCTGCACTTAAAATTTCACAATCGACAAACGATAACATAACAATCATACAAATAACAGTTTATACAAAAATTTTTCAACATAGATACAAAAACAACTATAGATACAACTCACAAAGCCGAATATCAAGCCACACAGAGACAAGCTCATTCGCAGCACTAGCCGAAAGTCCTCGCGACGCCCGGACCTTGACACGCTCCAGCGCCCCCCGGACCTGGCCCCCATTGGCGACTCCGCCCCCGCCCCTGCATATCGAGGCCTCGTCTTTCAGCTTCTGCAGGGCGCTCCAGCCGCATCGGGTGTCACATTCCTCCTCGACCTCCATGTCGGAATTTGAATTTGAATTGACGTTTGGTGTAACGGTCCCGCGTTCGGGACGCCAACTGTCGCGCGGAGATCTAAATGTGTGTTTTGGTGGGAGTTGTGTTGGATGTTGTTGGTTTTTGGGTTTTGTATATTTTTAATGTGTTTTTGTTTGGGTTTTTGGGTGTTGGGAATTGTATTGATTTTGGTGTTTAGTTTTAATGATGTCGTTAGACGAGTCGTTTTGTTTTGACGCATGAGATGGTTTCGATGCATATTGTAGTAACTTTTGAATTTTTTTTTTGTAATGTTCTTTTTTGTTAATTTGGAGAAGTTGATTGAAAATAAAATAGGGAGGATGGTTTTGGTTTATTATTGCTTTTGTTGTAATTCAACATGTATTGTTTTTTCAATCTTATTTATTTTGATTTAGATTCATAATAGTTTTAGTTCAGGAAGTGGTATATTATGATAATAGTAATACTCTGTACATTTTCTCGAATTTATGCAATTTATTTATTTTTATAAATAATTTAGGAATATTTTAGGTTTATTTGAATATAACATTATATTTTGTTTAGTTAGATGATATTTTTAATTCAAATTATATGTCATTCTCAAATGCATTTCTGAAAATAAAAAAAAATTTAAAAATAAAGGATGTTTTCATTTATAATAGAGCCATTTTAGTTAGAACGTGAAATCGTCCATTTTCATGAAAGTGTACGTTTTTGTTAGATTGAATTACTATGTATATCTAACAAAAACGTATATTAACGCAATTTTATTTGAAAATGGATTAATATTACATTAAAATACTTGTGCGGTAGAGCAAGCTAATAAAAATCTTGAAAAACAACGACTTGAAGCATTTACAAAAAAAATATTACTTGTAAAACGCAAGTTACGATGTTTCTCATTTGAAAACAAATGCGTTTCGTTAACCGACCATAAATATCATAACGAAAAATTAGTATAATTCCACTTTAAAAACGAATATATAATAATTTGATATAATAAATGTAAATTATACGACGAGCACACTAACGCAATTTTATCTGAAAATAGATTAATATACTTTGAAAAACGACTCAATTAATAAAATTTGCGATAACGATAAAAAAAATATTGATTCAAAAACACGAGCTACGATGTTTCTCGTTCGAAAACGAACAACGCGTTTCGTTAACCGACCATAAATATCATACCGAAAAATGAGCAAATTCCACTTAAAAAACGAATCATAACAATTTGACATAACAAATGTAAACGATACGAATTACAGAACATTTAGAATACACACAGAAGGCGAAAACGGAGCAAAAATCTCGAAAAAGGCGACGCTCGCCTAGGCCCGTCGGCGTTTGCGACCCCTGTCGGTCTCGGCCGCGTCTCGGCGCATCGGCGGCGGCGCTTCGCTCTCTCGCCAAGTGTCAGCGGGCGCGTCCCGTAAACAAGCGTTCGATGAGGCTGGCAGCCGGGGGCGAAGCGCCCGGGGGCCGCGAGGCTCTGCCCCTGACCCGCGACGACTGCCGCCGCACGCTGCGGAGGCTCGGTACGTGCAGCAGACACGAGCGCCACAATGCGCGGGAACCCGCCACTCACCGTTCGCCCCCTTTTTCAGAGCTGGAGGCCTACGCGTCCGTCGTGTCCGTGCTGAGGGCGCAGGGCCACCTGAGGGACGAGCGCCGGAGGCTGCTGGAGTCCGTGAGGGCAGCCCTGCACATCGGGGCCGACCGCCACCAGGCCGAGGCCAGGCGCGCCTCCAACGACCAGCTGCTGGCCGCCATCGCCGAGCAGTATAAATACTTTTGTGTTCATGTCTATTAATAACGCGGGGGGGCCGTGGCTGAGATGCTCCAAGTGTCTCGTTGTTGTCATTTGCCGCTTTCGTCCGGGTTCGCTGGTCGTTCTTGGGACATTCTTTGTCATGTATCGCTCGGACCATGTCCGTTTTGGTTCAACAAGTTATAGATAGCTGTCATAATAATGGCTATTTTTAATGTAAGATGGGAAAGTAATGGTCGTGGAGAGTCTAAGGACTGAATATTGTCCGAATGTGAGAGATTTTGTTACAAAATTCATCTGTTAGTTAAAATATTGTCATCTGTCACTCGTTGGACAATGTCGGTTTTGGTTCAAAGCGTTATTGGACAATGTCGAATATTTTTGGTTCTGTTAGTTAAAATATTGTCATCTGTCACTCGTTGGACAATGTCGGTTTTGGTTCAAAGCGTTATAGATAGCTGTCATAATAATGGCTATTTTTAATGTAAGATGGGAAAGTAATGGTCGTGGAGAGTCTAAGGACTGAATACTGTTCGATTATAAGAGATTTTGTCAAAATATTCATCCCCTATATTCAAATATTGTCATCTGTCACTCGTTGAACAATGTCGGTTTTGGTTCAGTTAAGATATTCATAATAATGGCTATTTTTAATAAGATGGAAAGTAATGGCTGGAGAGTTTTATTGTCCGAAAGATTTTGTTACAAAATTCATCTGGTTAAAATATTGTCATGGTCACTCGTTGGACAATGTCGGTTTTGGTTCAAAATATAGATAGCTGTCATAATGGCTTTTTTTAATGTAAGATGGGAAATAATTCATTCTAAGAACTGAATATTCGATTATAAGATTTTGTCAAAATATTCATCCCCTATATTCAAATATTGTCATCTGTCACTCGTTGAACAATGTCGGTTTTGGTTCAAAGCGTTATAGATAGCTGTCATAATAATGGCTATTTTTATTTTAAAATAGAAAGGTTATGGCTGCGGAGATTCTAAGAACTGAATACTGTTCGATCATAAAAGATTTTATCAAAATATTCATCCCCTATATTCAAATATTGTCATCTGTCACTCGTTGAACAATGTCGGTTTTGGTTCAAAGTGTTATAGAATGCTGTCATAATAATGGCTATTTTTATTTTAAAATAGAAAGGTTATGGTCACAGAGAGTCTCAGAACTAAATACTGTTCGACTGTAAGAGATTTTGTCGAAAAATTCACTCCTGTCTGTTCAAATATTGTCATCTGTCACTCATTGAACAATGTCCATTTTGGTTCAAAGTATTATAGAATACTGTCATAATATTGGCTATTTTTAATATACGATAGAAAGGTAAGTCTTGAAGAGTCTTAGAACTGAATACCATCCAATTATAACAAATTTTCTTGAAAAATCATCCCCATCAGTTTGTATCTTGTCATCTGTCACTTACTAAATAATGTCCATTGAGGATTTGAAGCCTTATTGAATTCTGTTTGAAATGAATATTTTTTCATTATACAATAAAAAGGTATAATGGTTTAATACATAAAAACCATCCTGTAAAAAATTACCTCAAAAAATTCATAACTACCAGTTCATACCTTGTCATCTGTCATACTAAATAAAGTCCATTGTGATTCAAGGCAATTATTGAATACTATCAAAAGATTGTCTATTTTTTTATTGCACAATAAAAAGGTATAATGGCATAGAAGAGTTTTAGAACTAAAACTTGTCACATGATATATTTTCTCTAAAAATTTATCTGTCTATTGATCCCAACATCTACTTGTTGCATTATTATAATAATCAGGAGGAATCAGTACATTTAAATAGACTGTTTCTGTTATATAAGTATACTTTGTCACATTTAAAAAATTTGACATTTGAATGTCAACACTGTTAAAGGTACGTTCGAATATAATTTACAGCCTTCCACGTCTGATAATTTTATCTCAATACATTTATTTACAAATCAATGTTTTATCTATTGTCTCTCTATAATGTTTATAAAATTTGTCTTGTACATACAATTCAATAAATATCGATTAATAGCTAACGATCACTGAGCAATTTAATGCAATTGCTTATTTTTTACTGTCTTTCTTTTAGGTTATCCGGTCCGAACACTGGTTTAGATTGGGCTCGAGAGGGCAGAAGAAAAATACCGATTTTCCCGCGAGGAATTGCTCAAACTGCTTACACCGCAATAGCCGACAAAGCCGCAATACAAGCTTCCGAAGAGAACTCTCTCATCGCACAAAGAGTCACCGATCAAAAGAACGTATCGTTCGGAGAAGATGCTCTCGAAAACTCAGAAGAAAACATGCAAACTAGTGAATCATGCAATATTAAATCTAACGTCAATTATCCACCTATAGTTATGACAGATCAATCGCTTAAGGTGATTATAATTGATTGCACGAATGTTGGGAAATTTTTCAGATTTTTAACTATGTTTTTTTTATAGGTTTTGAACGATGACGGTCCCCCTAGAAAGAGAAGTCGATCGGACGCTCCTAGTGCACCTCACCGCATCAGTCATCAGAAACATCTTGATTTGTCGCAAATATATACTTGTTATTCTAAACCTCATTCAGGTAAAACGACAATTTCATTCAAATATCTTCTCTTTATATGAAATATGAGATAAATTAACATTTTTCTTCTTGCAGGGAAAGCTTCCAATCAATACGGTCGCAATATTTACAATCAAGGCGGGAAAATGTCAAAATCCAACCATAGTTTATCTAAATCCAACTTATCGAAACATAGATCTATTCAAAATAAGCATGCGTCTGCCAAGCATTGCGGTCAAGTGACGATACCGCATCATCAAGTCAGGAGCGGTATTAAGTCGCCTACCGATCCTCATATAGCGGGATCGCAAGCGCTCTGTATTCAAAATCAAGTAGACGCTCAAACGATGAAATCCCAAACTCCCGCTTTTCAAGCTAATTACGTACAGCCTTCTCAGAATGTCGTGTCTGAAGAAACGAATAACGATAATAAACTAATTATAGGAGCGACGGTCTTAGAATCTCCGACTATGCAATTGCTAACCCAACCGCCGGCTAATCAGAACGTTTCGATTTCTTCACCGATGCATACGGAAGAAATCCCGGTGGTTTCGTCGGTTCACGATAATATGACGACGACCATCGCTTCTAACATTTCGTCACCTAAAGTACAATCGGGGAAGGCGTGTCATTTTATTATTAAGAAAAAAACCGACAATTCTATGGACAATCAACAAATTGCACAAAAGATTCATTTCACCAATAAGCCTATTTTGTCGAAGGCGGATTTAGGGAATTTGAAAGTTTTACAAAATCGTCCAGTCGTCGTTTCTCCGTCTAATAACAATACGCAAAAAATATTAAACTCTAGTGGAAAATTGATCACAACTAAGATCGTTCAGCATATTCCGCAGAAGTCGCAAGCACAAATCAATCCAAACACCATCCCCCAACCAATTAACTCACCCCAAATCATAGACAAGGTGTTAATTATGCCGAAGACGCCGACTTCGACAGTGCAGTCAATACAACGCAGTCTTTGTTCCACTCCTCTTAAAAACATATTTATATCCTCACACAGTCCTTCGAAAGAAGGCGATACAAACAATTTGATATTAAAAAGCAACGACCCGGACATTTTGCAGAAAGGTTTGATCCTCAGTAACGATGTTAAACTCCCGACTAAAACCTTCCTTCTAAATTCCAAAAGTGGACACAAAATGGTAGTTCTCCCTGCAAACAAACGTCCTAAAGCGGTGATAGGACAATCCGTGCCTTTATTAGTAAAGGGTGTTCAAGGGAAACCGGCTACCATGAAACTCGTGCCCGTCTCCGGGCAGCCTGTCACTCCAGCTAAAACAACCAACGTGACTGTACTTCCGAAATCTGCTAGCACTAACGTTTTAGGTTCCAAAATTCTTCCTAAAGATTCATTGCCTTTACTCAAAACGAACCCGGCAAGCGACAGTAATTTGCCTAAAGTGATTTCGAACATTCAAATCACTTCTAAAACAGCCCTTCAAACATTAAAGCAGCCTACTCCAGCCAAAGGGAACGTGATAGTAGTACAAAAAGGTAGCGCTATGTCTAAAAATCCCATCACGCTCACTAAAGGTGTGATGAACGCACAGAAGCAAAACTTGATAAATGTTTCGTTGAACGAATCTCATCCGACAGAAATGTCGACGGATATATCGATGCCGGAATCGGCTCATGAAGAGGCTATTAGTAGGGACGTCGGCAATTTAGTTGTGCTCGAAATGAACGATCAAATGCAACATGGCATTTGCTTAACGGAAGAATATATCGAAGAAGGCGGCGACGAATCGATGACCCAAAGTAGTATGGAATTGAAATCCGATCAATCGTTGATAGCTGAAGAAAATCCTGGACTGTTCCCCAATCAAATAACTGAAGAAGAATGCAATCCCGATTCTATGGAATCGACGACCGATAGCTTGATAGAAACCAGTAACGTGGACGACGTTATGAAATCTAACGAATCTTCTTCCGAAGAGCAGGAAATTCAAAAGATCATATCCGAAAAGAAACTCTTGTCGAGTAAAGAAGTCAATTTATCAGACTTCAACGCTTGGGAATCCGAGCTCGGGAAGCCGGAAGAAAGTAAGAACATATCGGACAAATCAGACGACTTGACGCTAGAACTGGACATGTCCACCGACAGTGACGGAGACGACTACACCGTCACGCCCGGAGACAGAAGTAAAGGAAACAAACAGTTGATGCAGGAAGACGGTTCCCAGGACGAACAAGGTAAATGGATTTTTATTTAGACTAATACGAAATCGCCGTTCTCTGCCTTCGACGCATTGATGTATGCGTTGCAATAATAATTGTTTGTTATAGAAGATACCAACGAATTGTTTGTGCAACACAGTTCGATCAATCAAGCTCGTAGAACCTTACTCAGTCAGCTGCAAGATGATGGCTCATCTAGTAATGATTCTCCTTTTTTGTTGAGTAAAAATTTAGGTAATTCGAATTGATGTATTTAACGATTGTATTTAAGTATCAGCATCAGTGTGCATGTTACACTTTTATTTTTTTATTATTTTTATTTAATTTAAACCCTTTTTGGTTTTGATATTTCCAACACGTCCTTCCAAAATGTACATTCAGGATAATCATTACATAGTTAGCCATCCTCGTATACGTCACAAATGTCCTCCGCTAATTCCATAACTGAAATTTCACATATATTTACGCAGCTGTTATTATTAGCACTTGTTACCCACCTTTTAATCACATATGCACATAAAAGCCACATTTTGGCTTACGAAGATGACACGTAGTGAATTTTAATTTTATATTTTAACAAAACTTCATTACTTTACTTTATTTTTTTATCAGTTAAACATCGAAATAGACGTTCCCTTCTGTTTTTATTATCGCTTTATTGATTTTGTCTGTTTTATTTTCAGAGACTGCAAGATTGGAGCTACTGGAAACATCGCAGACGAGCAGTAGTGCCATGGAGTAAAGATACTCATTAACAAATATCATTTTTGTATATATTAGAACGTAACTTTTCTCCCTTGCAGGAGCGACAGTCACTTTAATTGCATTAGTAGACAGACCGATAATTTATCACCCATTAACGTAATCTTAGGTTTTGAGTGTTCTGTATATAGTTGTTAAAATTAAAGTTTAAATAATTTTGATGTTGTTCAAATACGCATATAGTATAAATGAAATAAATTAAGAATGAAATAACAAAAAAAAACCACATCGATCACACTTGTTAAGGAAAAATCATTATATTTGTACATATGTCCACTGTTTCTGAATTGTACTAACAATACCTGTATTTTTACATCAACTTGTTTTAACTACTTATTTTCTCAATAAATCTTTTTTATAAATAGAAGTTAGATTTTAATGTAATTATCGAGTTCTTTGAAAAGTTTATTTGTCAATTGCAAATCAATCCCTGTCGTTTCTTCATGTATATTTGTTGCTTAGGAAAAAAATGTAAGATAGTTTGTGAAGCTGAAGTTCTGATCGGTTCGATGTTGAAAGAGTTCTATTATTGTTGAAGTTTTTGTTACATATCAAATTATTTAGTTCATGCTTTTGAATGAAAAGTTTTAACTTACTCTCCCGTAATTGAATTTTACAGTAAAATGTATATAATGCAAAAAATAAAGATGCCAAAAAAACAGAACTTCAATAAGATGTACTTCATTATTTCTATCATTAGATTTGTTTAAAAAAGACATCAACGATTATAAATTTTTATTTCATCAGAAGAAACTGTACAAAAATAATTCTGAAAACATAAATGCATTTTAAATGCGACACCTGTTTGAATTATGTAAAGAATATGAAAATATATTTTATTTTACAAATCGAAAATAATAACAAAATAAAAATATTTATCGTAATGCTAGATTTATATAAATTGTGCAAAGCTTCCAAGATTTATAAGCACCGTAAACAATTAACAAATGCATTCAATACATGTTTATATACTTTTTTATATATATTTAAATCACACATGTTGCAATATGCGACATTTTTGATAACTCGATCAATATTTTGCGCTCTTATTCGATCTACTTGGTAACTTGATGAATAGCATGAGCCAAATATTCAACGTTCTTGCTCGTAAGTCCAGCGACAGATATCCTACCATCTTTGGTCAAGTAAATGCTGAAATCTTTAGTCAACTTCTCAACCTGAATTCAAAATTAATATTATAATTGAGAATACATCAAATATTTTAATAAAAATTTCGAATTACGATAAAATACCTGATCTTTGTTCAGTCCCGTGAAACAGAACATACCGATTTGATCGGTAATATGAGACCAGTCCCTCGAGCTACCTTCTTTCTTCAAGTTGTTTTTCAAAGACTCCCTCATAGAAATGATTCTTTCGGCCATTCCTTTGACGTCAGATAACCTTCAAATATGAAAATCGTTAAAGATCGATTAGATATTTAATTCATACGAATATAAACTCACCACTGGGTCTTCAATGTGTTATCTCCCAATATTTCGCTAACGATCCTAGCTCCGTGAATAGGTGGGTTGGAATACAACGGTCTGATCAAGATTTTAATTTGAGATAAAGTACGTTTAGCTTCTTCGGGTGAACCGGTCACCAAACTGAAAGCTCCAGCTCGTTCACCGTAAAGACCTTTAATATAAATGTTGCGTTATTTTTGTAAATTATACAAAACAAACATATCGAATAGAACGTTACCCATATTTTTAGCATAGCTCTGTGCTAAAGCAATGTGATGTCCGTCTTTAATGAACATGCGCACTGCTTGAGCGTCCTTGGCGACATCGCCGCTGGCGAATCCTTGATAAGCCATATCGAAGAACGGGAACAATCGTCGCTTTTTGATCGCCTGAGACATCTCAGCCCATTGTTCAGCAGTGGGATCGACTCCAGTAGGATTGTGGGCACATGCATGAAGCAAAATTATGGATCCCGTCGGCATTTGCTATTATAAAATCAAAATTAATACTCCGATACGCAAATAAATATTTTGAATATCTGAAAAAACATACATTGATATCTTCGAGAGCACCTTTGAAGTCGAATCCACAAGTTTTAGGATCATAATATCTGTAGCCTTTCGTAGTTAATCCAGAATGTTTGATAATAGGAGTGTGGTTTCCCCAAGATGGAGTAGGCAAATATACTCCACGTTCAATAGTATGGAAGGCAGATAAGAATGCAAAACCAACACGCAATGCTCCAGTTCCCGAAATCGACTAGAAAATAAAACAGAAAATTCAACGTCACAAAACTATTATGATAATAACGATAAAGGTCTTTGTGAGGATGTAATTAGTTTGATATAAACGGCCTTGAACTGTAAATACATAACTCGCGAGATAACACATCCAATACAAAACTGTTCAGAACTAAAGTAATATAATTATTACCTGGACTGTACATGTAAGACCATTTGCAACTTGCTCGTTTCCATCTCCGAGCGCTAATGAGATACTTCTATTGCAGAATTCAGCCGAACCAGATATCGGTGCATATTCGTGGTCTAATGCTCTGGACATTAAATTGTGCTCTGCCTAAAAATCGATAACAAACAATCAATTTATTTCAATCGAAGGCAACTGAAATGTGCTAAAGGTCAATTAAAGTACAGATTGATTGACGTAAATATTTTTCGAAATTTCAGATCCCGAAACGTAGTTTTTGGTATTTTATAATTACTTTTAAAACGCTCGGAAGAATAAATGGTTTTCCGTTATCGTCTCTGTATGCGCCGACACCCAAATTGATTTTTTTCGAATTTGTGTCTTTTTTGTAGGCTTCGGTGACTCCCAAAATGGCATCGGGGGGACCCATTTCGACATGACTCCACCAAGAGCTGAAAAAAATCAATTATTTCATATATTACATAAACGATTTAACTTCTAACTTTGTGTCCTTTACATAAATTTTATCCCACTTTTCGCTAACGAAATATTTGGCAGTTTTCCCAGCTTTCTGAGACGATTCACAGTTTAAATGTGAAATATGTTTTTTTTATTTTTTATATGAGAAAATATTTTAGTGTTTTAAAGTTTAAATTCTGTTTTATATATTGTTTGATAATGCATATATAGTGCAAAGTAAATATTGATTTAACACACTTCAATCGTAATATTGAGAACATATAAAGTTAGAAGGCCATATAATTATCTTTGTACATAAATAAAATATTTCATAAAAATAAAAATAAATGTTTTTTTTGATATATTGAATTTTGAATGATATTAAAAAAATTATAAATTATTAAAAAAAGTTTAAATTTGAACAGGACTACTAATAAATTATTAAAAATAATCCATGGGCGTAGTTAGGGGAGGGGGGGGTTCAATAAGGAGCCCTTCCCCTCTTCTAAATTTTAAAAATAATTATGAATTTTATTTAATTATGAGAATTATATTGAAATATATCTAAATAAATGCTTTAAACGCCTTAAATTTACACAAACATTATATTTCGAATGAAAAACAACACCATATTTATATCGCATACATATAAAAAGTTGTATTTTGCCCCCCCTTAAAAAAATTCTACTCACGACCTTGTAATAATAACAAAATTAATAAAAAATATTATTGTAACGAAAATAATTTAAAAATATATTATTTTGAACCAAACCTAAATCTATAAATACATTTTTAGGTTTAAATTCGTACCATTCTTCAAGTTCAATAGCACATCAATCAAACTTTATCAGCCACACGTTTTTTTGAGTGTGTACTTTCGTTGACCGGCATGTTTCGTGCGCGTGTCAATTACAATTAAATGCATTAATTAAAAATGAAACCTGCATCTGAAGGGCGCACATCCCGCAGCCCTAGCCACTGCCAAGCCCGATCTCAAACTTAAAGCCATCTTTTTTGAATTAACTAACTTTTCCCGGGAAAAAATATAAACGACTGATCGCCGACGAGCGACGTCTGTAAGTACTGAGCCAATGTCAAAAGGTTACATTCGGCCTCACTTTTAGATTCAATATTAAATATTATAGTATGCAATTAACATTCTTATTATAACATATTATAAAATAACTTTTCGCATATTCTTATTTGACACAATTTCAAATTTTTAGTAAACGAATATATACCTTAATTCATATAAAAATAAGGTATAAATTGTTATATTCTATTAATTTTTATCAGCATCGAAACGGCTATGTATGATTTAAGTGTAATAATCAGGGTTTCGAATTGTATTTTTTTCGTTCCGGTTTTCGGTTGCGGTTCAAAAAAAAATTATCATAGGTTCAGTTTCGGTTTTCAGTTTATGGTTTTCAGTTCAGTTTCGAGTTTTCAAAATAAAATCGTACACTTACAAAAATCGACTTTCTCGAAAATTTCAAAAAATATTTTCTAAAAAAAATAACACTGTCCATGAAAAAAAACTGTACACTTACAAAAACCAACTTTTCCAAAAACTATTTTCTAAAAAAAACTAAATTTTTCAAAAATATTCGAAACAATTTTTTTTTCTGAATGAAATAAACCGATTTTTTTTTCTTGTTCAGTTCCGGCAATAATTTCGATTTTCAGTTACCGTTCAGTGTTCAGTTCCCATTCGAAGCCCTGGTAATAATACCATATTAAAAAAATAACAAATTTTTAAAATTCTATGTAACAAATATGAATTGTTACGAACGTAAAACTATTCATTTAAATATATAAAATTATAAATATTGATTTCGATGCAACATAAACGATTGTTGTGATCGAAAGTCGAAATGACGGTTATTGAATTTTATGGTTGTAAAACGTGTTGTTAATCGTTAAGCGTCAGCTGTCATCGTTTTGAATCGCGCTGGATTGCGATTCTTTGAAAGCCTCTGTGACGTTTATTAATTGCCCAAGATTTGCATTTTACATGTTTTCAGAATACAGATATTAAATTCGAAGGTAATTTTTGTGATTTATTGCAATAATTCGGATGAAAAGTCAATAAATTTGAATGTTATCACATATGAATTGACATGATCCACTTTTGTATCAATTTGTTGTATAAATAATTCGTAATCACTAAATTTCATATATTAACACTTCAACAATCTTTTATTAATCAATCTTAACGTTTTGTATAAAAAGGTTCTAATTTAATTAACCCTATACTCATCAATTGTTTCATTGCAGATCATTTTGAAAGACGACTGTAATACTAATGATTTGTGTAAATGTTGCTTAAAAATGAACGACACTAAAACTGTGGAAGAAAAACTCAACGATCTTATTGAAAAAAACAGAGATCTCGCTAACCACGTTCAATTTTGGAGATTAGAATATAAAAGAGTGGAAGATGAAAAATTCCAATTACAACGAGATTATAATGAATCATTATTTGTTCGTACTACTTGTAAAAATTTTGCCCTTTCAAATTTAACAATTTTTTCAAAAATATTTTTCATTTCAGAGGAAAAAAGAGGCGTTTTCCAAGTTGAAAAAAATACATACCTTATTAGAAGGTCAAATGTTCGAATTTTCAAACAAATTGACTGCCTTTGAAAAAATCATTAACGACTGTGATGATAGCTATCGTTAGTGACTTTCGAATGTTTCGATAATTATACTCTAAAATTTTGATTTATCAATAAACGTTTTCTTATACATTTCAGAGTGTACAAGTCGCGATATTTTCTCCAATTCCTTTCAACGCGACACACCCGGAAATGGAGTAAACGTTCATTATGTTCCTCCTATGATAAAAGGTGTCACTCTAAAAACAGCTGTTCTCGTTGTGCCTCGAGCGAACATCGATATTTTGAACGGAAGCCGTAATTTCTTTTATACCATCTTTTTCTTATAATCTTAATATACTTTATATATTTTAAATGATATATTTTTAGTAAATCAATCTGCCAAAAGAGATAAATTGTCAAGGAAAAGCGAAACGCCTAAAAACTCTCCCAAAAATAAAATATCAGGTTTATTTTTATTTATTTATCGTTTTTGTGTGAATGTTTTTAAAATTTAATCATTTTTTTATATTTTAAAACAATATAGTAATGACACTAGTGGTTGACCTTGTACTTATAGTTGTTTATTTCTGAGAAAAATATAAAAATTAAGGTTTTTATAAATGATAATCTTTTGGAAAGTGTGTGATAGATAAACAACTTATCCTTCTGAAAGATCATCGTCTTCAAAATCTTTAATTTATAAATTTTTCTCAAAAATGGTCAACTACAGATATGTATGTATATGGTCGACCACTGGTGTCATTACTCATATATTTTAATTATTGCTGTTATGAAGACTATTAATGTCTATTCTATAAAAAGTCAAATTTATTTTAGGTACTTCTACACCGAAGGAAGCCAAAAATAAAGTTGAGCTATCGTCACCTCAAACTAGTTCTGATGATAATAATATTAATATACCAAACTCTTTATGTGTTTTATCTAAAACAAGTAAAAAAGGTATATTTCATAAATTTTATACAATTTAGATGTTTGATATACGATATTAAAGCTACTAAAATATATGTATTCCATAGATCCATTTGTTTCACTTTCTCGCGTAGATACGCTCGAAAGAAAGTCTCCGAACGATAACATAGAAAAAAGCAATGATGATTCTCCTTCTGTTGAAGAATCGAAATTAAATATAGATGAACACCAAAATAACACTAAATTTAGTTCTATAATTCAAGGTATTGCATAAATATTATCTATAAACGAATTTCGGAAATATAAAATATTTTTTTGTAATTTGTAGATCTGTCCTCTGAAAATAAAGAAAACTACAGCAATTGTGAAGTGTTTGATGATATTACTTCTAGTGAACATTTATCAAATACTCCAAGGTGGTTTATTTAGTTTTAATTCTTATCAAGTATTGAAATTTTAGTAATTTTCTATTATTTTCAGATTGGAATGCATAATTGAGCAAACTGAAATAGACACAAATGTAAATTTACTTTATCTTGCTTATTTACAAATTTGTTCTCAATTTTCAAATATATCTGTTGTGTTTACAGAGCTCAAATTCGTCAGGTTTTTCTTCAGCCAAAACTCCTAAAAAGAGACGCATGTTTTCTTCTGAGTAAGATAACGTTCGACAAAAACAAATTTTCATTATTTTCCAGTCAAATACAGTTTTTCAATTATTTTTCAGTTTTTTCCAAAGAAATAGTACCGAAGATCCTTTAGAAGGCCCGAGTTGGCTTTTTAAAGATGATCAAGAACAAAACAACGAAGTGGAAAAGATCGACGATTGTAGTGTAATGCATATTTGTTATGTTTATACATAAGTTTTGGGTTTACTTATTCGATTATAAATTTTTCGTTTCAGCATGACTCTCTTTTGGAAAATATTAAAAAATTGTCTAACTCGAATATTTCCGAAAGTGAAGATGAAAAAAGCGAAATGATTATATCACCTCAAAATCAATCGACGCCCAAACAAATCGATAATGTTATACCAGATTTTACAATTAAAAACGATGACAATAATTTTGTAATACCAGAAAATATAGTGGAACAATCAAGGTTGATAAATTATTAAATGTAACTGCAAGAAATTTTTTTTTTTAATTTCATAAAATGTTTGTGTTGTAGAGATACGAAGATTGAAGAAAAAAAACCAATTGTAATTAAAAATAAAAAAATCAGTAAACCAAAATCGTTAAGTAAAAAAAAAACTACAAGAATATCGTCGAAAATTAAAAAAACAACAAGTCCAATTAAAAGGAAATCTTCAAATAGAAAAACTTCAGGATCTCGATCGTTATCGTCAGGAGAGTAAGTTTTGAATTTAGATTATTTTTCGATTATATTTAAATTTATTTCAAATTTAAAAGAAAATTGACTGAGTTTTGTACTTTGATTTTGAGTAGAAACTCCTTGACATCACCTGATGCAGTTATTACTACGAGTAGAGCGAGAAGAACTAACAAAGTTAATTACAAAGAAATGTCGTGCACGGTGTATGTTCATTTTAAATTATAAACACACAAATCAAATTATAATCTAAATAGATCATTTATTTTTTTAGGAAACTTAGAAGAAATTAATTATGTACAATCAACAGGAGATCATCCATGAATAAAATAATGTATTTTCTAATTTTATAGAATAAAAGTAATTATACTTTACGCATATTATACATAGCTTACAAATTATATGTTTAGTGTTTGCTTTCACTATTACAATCATTTTGCAATTATATTTATGTTATACGCACACAATGGACCCTTGTTATGATTTTATTTCGGGTACATTATTTTCGTTCAATTGTGTTTATTTTACTTGTGATATGACAAATTTTTAAGGATAAAATTTATCAAATGGTGCGAAATTAATTTTTTTTTATTTTATTAAATCATTAAAAAAACATTTTGTTTCATTTCAACTAAACTGATAATCTAAATAATGCTTTAGGACACATAGGTAAGATTTTTATAATAAAAAATTTTCAGTATTGTAAAAATAAGTTTTAATTATGAATTAAATACAAAAGTAACAATCTTTTATTACATTATACGTCTCTTACATAATTGTCATTTTATAAATCACGTGTTTTCGTTTTCGAGTAATTTTTTAAGCGATAAACACACATCGTTATAATTCAAACTGAGCTTTTCCATAGAAATCAGCTTTTCTATATTTGATATCAATATTTCTACGATTGTTCTGTTTGCACTTTTGAAAATCTCATCGATAGTTTCTGACGGCCACGATTTTATGATTCTCGCAAAATAATTTGCCAACGTCGGGTCAATATCAATTATATGCTTTTCTTGATCAGAAAGATTATCCTCTGAAAATGAATCTTCATCATTTTTATCTTTTTGATTAATACGTTGCCAAATTGGTACAAGAGTTTTACACGTTTCTATGGATTTGTCTGTCATTGGAAATTTCAAAGCATAATTGATATATGTTATTGATTCGATCATTTCACAAATGCTTTTACTTTTGATTTTCCATAGACTTTTCAATATTTTATTCATATGCAACAACAATTTTTCAGTATTATCGTCGTCGATTAGATCAGAAAAATTACTAGACATACTCAACGTTGAAATAATAGTCAAAAATGCAAGATTAATTCGTTCTTGATCGTTCGATTCAATTTTGAGTTTCGATAGTTCACTAAATGCTACAATTAAAGATTCGATAAATTGCTTATTTGCGAATAATTCGAAAAACAAACTTTCTTTTCTATCCCACGAAACACAAACACTATTCAAAGTTTCTAAACTCTCCACTAATACGTCTTTGTTTATCGAATTTTTCAATATGAATCCAATTGAATCGTCAAATTTGCTGTCTCTGAAGAATTCTAACCACAATTTTAAATCTGCCGTGTCGTGATAGATAACAGATGATGCAAACCGCAAAATTTGCAACAACAACAAAGAATCGGACGATTGCAAATGTGAAAATACTGTCAAAACTAAATTATTGCGTCTTTTGAATCCTACAGCGATATCTTTCTCGCAAGACATGTTGCCTACGATGCCGACTATGATCTCTAACAATCTGAAATCTTCGCTGTGCTCTAATATATTTTCGAAAATGTCCACTGCGCTGTGTTGTAGTAAAAACGCGGCCACGTCCTTCTCGGTGGTCATGTCCCATAGAGTACACAGGTCCACTTCTGATACAGCATCCCGCCAATTTTCTATGTCTTCTCCGTTGAAGAGTTTGAGCATCTTTTTCAATAAGCCCAAAACGAAGCATTGGCTGTAAGCAGTGTCTCCGATCGTTTCGCTGGGTATCGTTTCTTCTTCAATGACATTATTTTGCTCTGGGCTGCTCATTTTGTCCAAATGTTCTAACTGAATTTTAGGAACTAACCTCAAACGCTAAAATGTTCGACTGACAGTGACAGCTTATATTGACATAACATATAGTTTTATGTGCTTACCTACTTTTATGAAATTATTGTTTTATTTAATTTCAATGAACCATAACTATTTATTTATTTTAGTAAAATAAATTTAAGTCTACAATTTATATAAATTTATTTTTGTACTGTATTTTTAGTGCAAAAAATTTTTTATTTTATTTTAACTAAAAGAACACAATTACAGAATAAAATGTGCTAATTTTCATCGCTAATCATATTTGAAATCAAGGTAGAAGTTAATAAATATCAAAAAGGAATTTTTTAGTTTATAAACTCGATCGGATTTTTCAATATTATTTTTTTTATAAAAACATTCCAGGTTCAATCTCTACACGTAAATATAACTAAATTGATACATACAATTAAGATAACCATTCGTACTCGTTTTATTGGTAAGTATATATTGTTCTTTTAAGACTACAAAATTAAATTAAAAATGATCAATATTCAAACGATCGATTATGCATAAGCATGTCAATCTTTCAGTTATATTTTCGTAATTAATAATAAATGGGACAATATTTGTATTTTTTCCCCTTTGTTCAGTTAGTCTACTCTGAATTTTCGTGCCCAATTGAATATTATAGTACTTAATTGGTAAATTATTTTCCCAAATGTATACTCAGAATTCATAGTTCTCTAAATGTCCTTTTTTTTGGAAGAAGAAATGTCCTGGTTTGAATTTGAACAAAAAAACTATCACCATACAATAATACATTACGTAGATTACGTAAATTAAAATTATAATATGTTCGAATGTATTAATAGAAAAATATCCAAATCAAATCAATTTATTTGTGTTATTTAACACTTATTCATATTTTTGTAAAAGAAATTTCAATAATTGTTCTTTCAAACTTTTCTAAATTATTAAAAAATATATGTAGACGTATTTTCAAATTGGACAAAATTCTATATTCCCATATGAAAATGAACGATCCCAAGGAAAATCTGATTAGACGTATAAATTATTGATACATGTTATTAGCACAATCATTCGATTATTTTCGGATATTCTCGTCACGTATTGTTTTACGTAAAAAAAGACACATAAAAAAGAAAAACCAAAATATCTGCTCTTACAAACAATAACAAATATTCTACCGGACATCTTTGAAATTGAAACTTTCCAATAGTTTTATTCATGTTTTTTTCATATTCATTAACGATCATTATCTAAATATCCTATTTATTGCAATGTAATTAAAGCGCGTGATTTTCGTTCATTTTAATTGCAATTTAGTTTATAACACCGATCAATTGTGTGTTATTACATATATGATATTTTGTGGTTCAATGCGTTTAATCATTTTACAATAATTTTGAATCGATCTTTATATGAAAAATATTTTATAATATAAAATCATTTTGATTTTTCTTATCAAATTTTTAATTTAAAAAGCGCTGTTAAGTATACATATTTTATAAGATTTTTATTTTTCTTTATGATCATCTAATTAATTTTCATTTTATCCACGATTAAGGTTATGAAAAATATACCTTTTGTTTATATAAATATTGTATTTATATTTAACCCAAACTTTGCTACATATCATTTTTTAAAATCGACATATTGAAACACTTAATTTGAATTTAACAATCAAAATAATTTCTTGATGATGATTATTTTTCATTAACTATATCAATGTCACGAGTTGCTTAACAGTTAATTCTCGTGAGCCATTATTTTGAATAAACTGGTTTGATATTACAAAAATCGTCAAATTCTTAACTGCCGGAAATAACGCCAATGATTCCATTCAATTTCAACAACATAAAACAATTAGAACCAATATTTTTTTAACTTTTTACTCTTCAATCCACTAAAACAACCTCACCATTCCATTTCCTCGTATGAAAATAATATACCACCGAATTAACAAACTAGCACGAATCTTTTCAATCTAATAAACGAAAAATGCCAAGAAAAATCATCTAATTTTATTATCCCCCAAACGGACTTCGATTGACGCTTAATGGCGTCACTGCCAGTTATCACCATCTCCCGCCATTTGCCAACACACGTGACATCCGCTTCAGGTTTTCAGCATCGAACTGGTAGTTCAAACCACTTAATTTTTGGAGAAAAGGCAGGTTCGAATAAATTGTTATGAGGTCGATGATGTCAGCCAGTCGATTGGCCGCTGTCGTTAGAGACATACGTGCCGAAAGCTCATATATTTTTCAAACTTTTATTATTTAGTAGTGATCTATTTGGTGTTTCTGTGATGGGGTTCAAGGTATAATATATTGATTGATTTAAGAGTTGTATTAAGGAATATTATATTAATTTAAAACATTTAGCATGGCCAGTCGGATTCGTATCGTCTGGCAACCATAACTTCGGAGAAAAATGATTTGAAAGGCGATGTTGGACAAAATAAGGTTTAATTTTAATTTTAATTTTATTTATAATTTAAATACGACTATCGAAAATAATATCGATTACAATTGAAATCATTGAGATTCATGATTTTTTACGTTATAATTCGGAATCGTCCTATTATTCATACATTAGTATGAAAATCGTTTCTATTTTTGAATATATGAAAAATAGGATGATTATAAATTCTTATTATACATACATATAATACTGATTATTTTCAAATTTTCTATAATAATTTGGAATTGTAGTTTTTTTAATCTTATTTATAAATTTTTCCTGTATTCATAAAATTCTGAAATCAAGATTTTTTCATTTATTATAGATCAAACGGATGGGTGGTCATAAAAGACATAGAAAAAGTGACCTCAACGATCTTAAGCAGGAATTGCATATTGATCATCATATGATATCATTCGATGAACTCTTTATAAGATTTGGAACTAATCCTGAAAATGTAAGTGAATTTTGCAAGTTTTTGAAAATAATTATTTGGTTATCGAAAGAGTGTCAATTCGACATATTATTTATTTTAAAAAATATTTAACTTTTCAGGGTTTAACTCATACAAAAGCTAGAGAAAATTTAGAACGCAATGGCCCAAATTCACTTACTCCTCCTAGAGAAACTCCAGAATGGGTTAAGTTTTGCAAAACTTTGTTTGGAGGCTTCGCTCTTTTATTATGGATCGGTGCACTTTTATGCTTTATAGCTTATGGTATTCAGGTCAGTGTAATAAAATCTACTGAAATGCTCATTCCGAAATGAAACTTCACGAAAAAATTGATGAATTTTAGGCAAGTACTCTTGAAGAACCTGCCGATGACAATTTGTTTCTCGGCATTGCATTAGCAGCTGTTGTAATGATCACTGGAGTATTCTCGTATTATCAAGAAAACAAAAGTTCAAGAATTATGGACTCTTTCAAGAACATGGTGCCTCAATTCGCCATGGTTATACGCGACGGAGAAAAATTGTCGATTCTTTCCGAAGACTTGGTCGTGGGAGATATCGTCGAAGTAATTTCGTTTCAATTTGTGGATATTGAGATTTTGAGATTTATTTTTTGAAAATTGTTTGATTTTTTTCAGGTGAAATCTGGTGATCGTATTCCTGCCGATATACGCATTATCGATTCGCGCGGGTTCAAAGTGGACAATTCGAGTTTAACAGGCGAATCAGAACCTCAATCTAGAAATTCCCAATTTACAAATGAAAATCCTTTAGAGACGAAAAACCTTGCGTTTTTCTCGACAAATGTTGTGGAAGGAACTGCGAAGGGTATTGTGATTTCTTGTGGGGACCACACAGTAAGATATAAAAAAAAATTGATTTTCATTTAAAACTTCAGTCAATAGTTGAACTTTTGTTTTCCACTAACTATTAAAATATTTTTTTTCAGGTCATGGGTAGAATTGCCGGATTGGCTTCAGGATTAGACACCGGTGAAACTCCAATTGCTAAAGAAATACAACATTTCATTCATATCATTACTAGTGTTGCTGTATTCATTGGAGTTGTTTTCTTCATCATAGCTTTTGTATTGGGATACAATTGGCTCGATGCTGTAATTTTCTTAATTGGTAGATCAAATTTGAATAACATGAAGTAATATATTTATTTACAGATGCTTTTATATACTTTATCATTAATTCTCAGGAATAATTGTCGCTAATGTACCTGAAGGCTTAATTGCTACCGTAACTGTATGTCTTACATTAACTGCTAAGCGTATGGCTTCACAAAATTGTTTAGTTAAGAATTTGGAAGCTGTGGAGACTCTCGGTTCTACAAGTACTATCTGTTCTGATAAAACTGGTACTTTGACACAGAATAGAATGACGGTAGCACATATGTGGTATGATAATCATATAATTGATGCAGATACTACTGAAGATCAATCTGGTGTTCAATATGGTAATCCAGCTTCTCTTTGTTTGGTAGTTTTTTGAATCATTTGAGTTTCATGTTTTCATATTATTTTATTGTTAGATCGACACAATCCCGGATTCATGGCTTTGGCTCGTGTTGCGTCGTTGTGTAATCGAGCTGAATTCAAACCTGGGCAAGAAGATGTTTCTGTTTTCAAAAAAGAAGTTAGTGGAGACGCTTCTGAATCTGCTCTCTTAAAATGTATGGAATTGGCTATTGGTAATGTTATGCTGACTCGAATTAAAAACAAAAAAGTTTGTGAAATTCCTTTCAATTCAACAAATAAATATCAGCTGTCCATTCATGAATCAGAAGATCGAAGCAATCCTCATAATTTCTTAGTGATGAAAGGTGCTCCTGAAAGAATTTTAGAAAGATGTTCAACCATTTTAATTGAAGGAAAAGAAGTGGTAAATATACATATATTTTTTAATATACATATCATGTAACATTTGTTATATATAAAATCTGTATTTATTTAGGTTTTGAATGACGAAATAAAGAGGGGTTTTAATAATGCATACCTGGAACTTGGAGGCCTTGGAGAACGTGTACTAGGCTTTTGTGATTATAGCTTACCAGTAGATGAATATCCAATTGGTTTCAATTTCGATTCGGACAATCCTAATTTCCCAATAAACAATCTAAGATTTATTGGTCTTATGTCTATGATTGATCCACCGAGAGCAGCTGTACCAGACGCTGTAGCCAAATGTCGTTCAGCTGGCATCAGAGTTATTATGATCACCGGAGATCATCCGATTACAGCTAAAGCTATTGCAAAGGCGGTTGGTATTATTACTGAAGGAAATGACACTATTGAAGATATTGCGGAGAAAATGAACATTCCGATTTCCGAAGTTGAACCTCGTGATGCAAGAGCGGCTGTTGTTCATGGAACAGAACTTCGAGAACTCAGTTCAGATCAACTAGATGATATTTTAAGGTAGCTCAAAGTAAATAATAGAGAAATTTAATTTTTAAAAATACACTTATAATCTTAAATAACATTTTTCAGAAATCACACAGAAATTGTATTTGCTCGTACTTCACCACAACAAAAATTGCTTATTGTAGAAAGTTGTCAACGATTAGGTGCAATTGTAGCTGTAACTGGAGATGGTGTGAATGATTCACCAGCTTTGAAAAAAGCTGATATTGGTATCGCTATGGGTATTACTGGTTCCGATGTATCTAAACAAGTAAATATTACTACTTATTACCTAAATTTTAATTGAATAATCATAAATTTTTAAGTATTAAATGTTAAGTACTTTTATAGGCTGCAGATATGATTCTCTTAGATGATAACTTTGCTTCAATTGTAATTGGAATAGAAGAGGGAAGATTGATTTTTGAAAATCTGAAAAAAACAATAGCTTATACTTTAACAGATAATATTCCTGAATTGTTGCCATTCTTAGCTTTTATCATTGCTGATATTCCATTACCACTCGGTACTGTTACCATTTTGTGTATCGATCTTGGAACTGATTTAGTAAGTATACTTACAGTTTTATTCAAGATTTAATTTTTTTGTCTTACATATATTTATTTTTTTATAACTGGATTATAACAGGTACCTGCTATATCTTTGGCTTATGAAGCAGCGGAGAATGATATTATGAAACGTCCTCCGAGAAACCCTGCCAAAGACAAATTGGTTAATAAAAGGTAATTTCTAATTTAAATAATATATTTATGCTGAGAATATTTTTTTATATTTTTTTTGATAATCTGCAGACTTATTTTATCAGCATATGGGCAAATCGGTATGATACAAGCTGCAGCTGGATTTTTTGTTTATTTCGTAATAATGGGTCAAAATGGATTTTTACCACCAAGATTATTGGGTATTCGCAAATTTTGGGATTCTAAAGCCATTAATGACTTGACCGATTCATACGGGCAAGAATGGGTTAGACTTTTTTTAAGATAACTTCCGTTTTCATACTTTTTTGAAAAATAACAATAAACAAATTGATTTGGATATTTTTCAGACATATATTGACCGCAAGACATTAGAATTCACTTGCCATACTGCTTTCTTTGTATCAATTGTTATCGTTCAGTGGGCAGATTTGATGATCTGCAAAACCAGGAGAAATTCTATTTTCCACAAAGGAATGAAAAATTGGACTATGAATTTTGCTATGGTATTCGAGACTGCTCTCGCTGCCTTCCTTTCTTATACACCAGGAATGGATAAAGGCCTGAGAATGTTCCCACTCAAGTAATTCATGATTCTGTTCAATCCCTACAATGTAATTTTCAAGTAATTTGAATCATAAATATTGTTGCAGATTTCAATGGTGGTTACCAGCAATGCCCTTCATGTTGTATATCTGGATCTACGATGAAGGTCGACGATTCTTCCTGCGTCGTAATCCTGGAGGATGGATAGAGCGGGAGATGTATTATTAGATAAGAAATATATACTCGTTGCATTTAAGCACAAAAGTATTGCTTATACTTTTTCATGTTATTTTTCAAAACTTGAATAAGTTTTTTTGTATATAAATTTTATTGTAGCAATAATTTAGCAATCAATTATTTATTTGTTTTGAATTAATTGTAAGTGTAACATTAAGTGAACCAGTTATTATACTTCTTGAATGTTTTAAATAAGAGGTATTTTTCACTAACTTAATTGTTTTATTTTATAATGGTATCAATTAATTATTTATTTCACAATCAGTAAAAAAATTATTCACATTATTGGAATAAATTAAAAACAACCATCAGTTTTTAAAATACAATGATTTTAATTTTCAATATTTATGAAACGATAAATGTTGAAGAATTAATTTCAGTTTCCGGGAAATTATGTGATGAGTGTAAAGAAGTGAGAAAAGTTTCCATTAGATGTCATTACACAATTCATTTTCAGATATAAAAGACAATGTGAAAGATATTATTTTCCTTAAATTTAACAATGCATTTCACCTTTAAAATTTTATCATTATTTTTATACATCAACACAAACACTAAAATCCTATTTTACAAAAACTAAAACTCCAAATACCAGATATTGAACAAAAATCGTTATCAAAACGAAATCTTTTTCTTTTTATTAACAATATTTTAAATCTTACCCAATAATCAAAATCAATTTTACATACAAAAATTAAATAAACCTAATTTTAAAACAAAATAAACATGTCCCATTCACGGCCATAGTCCTCAAGAGCATCCAAAGTTAGAGGAAGAGGTGTGACCCTATCAAGCTTTCCGTTTCAAAGCTAAACTTTTTAAATTTTTCACCCTAATAACACTCTTATGACACATATCAATAAAATATAAAATTGATTAAATAAATATAAAAGATGCTGTTTTAATATTTTGTACAAAATTAATCTTTAAAACATCTTAAAATAAGATAGTTAATATAAAACAAAATATTTTTGTTGCATCACTCAAAAGGCATAAGATCTCTCCTATGCAGGGTTTCACCGTTCTACGATCAGTCTGACATTAGCCGTCGTGGGGGGTTGTACTGCGGCCCGTCGAGTGTCGCACATCAATGATTACATACTTCGCATACCGGTATGGTACATTATTGCATCCTATTGCATCTTATTGCACTTATTGCATCTCGTTGCACGCGATGGCGCCGTTTTGGTGCCCGATGGCGCCCCGGCCCAGGCTCAGCGTCGAACTGATCCTACGTCCTCTGTTTGTGGTTGTCAAGTGGTGAGGGGTGTGTGTGGGATCGGTGAATGGTGAGGGTCGTTCTGGTGGTTTTGGATGTCGGTTTTTGTATGTGGGTGGGAATTTGTGTGATGGTTTCAGTTGGGTATGAAGTTTTTGGGTAGTGGGAATGGTTGGTTTGGGTTTAGTTGGTTCGTTTGGGTTTAGTTGGTTCGTTTGAGGGATTTTTGTGAGTGTTTAATTGATGATTGAGCGTGTGTATGTCATAGATCGTGTATGTTGTTGGTCTGTGTGTATTTGAGATAATTTAACTTGATCCTGTACGAAACTTTGATTGAAATAAATGAAATTGCGCAAATTAAAAAAAATTTAATCTAACTCGAAAATTTGAAATAAATGAAGTTACATATATTGAAAAAAATATAATTGGATGTATATGTCATAGACCATTTTGTTAGTCTGTGTATATTTGAACCAATCTAACTTAACATAATCCAATCCAAAACTTTGATTAAAATTAATGAAATTGTGCAAATTGAAAAAATCTAATTGCATGTATATGTCATAGACCATGTATATTATTAGTCCATGTATATTTGACCCTACCTAACTTGACCTGATCTAATCCAAAACTTTGATTAAAACAAATTAAATTGCACAAATTGAAAAAATCTAATCCATCCCAAAACTTTGATTAAAACAAATGAAATTGCACAAATTTAAAAAACTAACCTGACCCAATCCAAACTAACCTAACCCAATCCAACTCCTAAAGTTGTGTATTTATGACTGATCCAAGTATACATGGACTGAAATACTTTTATATTTTTCTTTAAAAAAAAATCATTTTCTGTACTCAAACATTCTACCAGATTAAATATTTAATCAATTTTCAAGTCATTGGCCGATTCATTATGATCAACAGGTGATTCTAAATCAATTTTTCATACGAATTCAAAATTGATTTTCTGAACACGAACATAGCCAAGATTTTTTTTACGGGAAGGGTTCAAAACACAACTTTTTATATGTATATCATAGAAATATGTTGCAATTTTACATTTAAAATATAATATATATGTAAATTCAAGATGTTCAAAAAATTCATTCAGATATACCTCGACATATTTCTCATAATTGAATAATATTTCTAATTATTTTCAAAATTTTACATAGAACAAAGTTTCTATAGACTCTTTACGGTTTAAACGTCCAACATTGTACCTTCACAAAACTCAACTAAACCGACTAAAATTTAATTTCCCATTGATTGCAGACTGAAAATGGTGCAACAAGATTTAACCTAGAACGTCAGTCAAGATGTGGACGATTCAGAATGGAACCGTGCTGATGTCCCCTTAATTGGGACATCCTCCGTTAGTCTGAGTCTCTCCACTCGCGTGTCCGTGCGATGCGGACCCTGCCCGAAGCTTAATACGTGATCATATCGTGCATTCACGATAATAAAACGGCGCAGAGTGACCCCAGTGATTTTTCCATATTAAAAATTGTCAGTGAAGATCTAGTCAACGTTGTGGTTGTGTTTTTTGCATCGCATACGTATCATAAGTATAGATTTGTGAGCCGAAGTCGAATAGTCGATCCGCGTCCAGGAGTGGTCACGGGTGATGCCCTCGCACAGTAACGCGTCGTCGCAGGCCCACGGAGACAACATGTTGTCCGCCGTGGTCGAGGAGGAGGCAGACCTTTACGAAGCGTTTCCGCCTCATGTGGATCCGAGCGGGATCACTATATTGTCGGAGAGTCCGCCAGGTATAATTTTTTTGGTTTTTTTTATCATTTTGTATTGTATTGTTGATTGTTGGTTATCATTTTCTATTTAAAGATTGGAAGAAAAATGTTTTTATGTATATTTTCTTTGTGTGTTGTTATTATACAGGTGGTCTAAAGGTGTAGGATCAGTTTTTGAAGCGGTGGGTCATGTTATTTGGAGCATTTTAAGACAAATTTACTTTAGTTCAAAGTAATATAGTTTTTGAGTTATTATTTTTTTGATTTATAAGAAAAAGTCCAAAATCTCAGTAATAATTCTCAAATGAAAAATAATATGGTAGACAAATCTTATTTTTTTGTTTGTTTACTATGTATTTAATCCTTAAATTGGAATACAAAAATCTATATCAACTAAAAACTATTAGAAATTTATCGAAAAATTATTGAAGTAAAGAGACTAGAGTTTTTTGATATTTCTTGTTTAAAAAAACGAAGCCCAAAATTTTCAAATAATTTAAAAAACATCTGTATTTAAAACTTTTTCGATTGATCTATCAAACATACAGATATCTAACCGATTTTCGAAATTAGGGTACAAAAACGAAAACAAAATTTTAAGGTAATATATTAAAGTTTTTTTTTCTAAGGTATTTTTGATTTAAAATATCCCATATAACATTTTCTATCACCTCTTTAAGACTTTTCCTAAACCTTTGAACTACTCAGTATAATTATGAAAAGATAATTAATTTAAAATTTTCACAATGTAAAAAAAAATGTTCAGTATCTTTAAGTATTCTGAAAATTCACTTTCACATGCAAAGATATCGTTTATTTTAATATCGATTGGTTGAATTAAACCATTAACTGATACATTATGCATGCCGGTAACCGTGACACGGCAGTGCCGGAGTAAAGGATCAGAATTGATTTACATAGGAAATTTTCAAATTTCTTTTGATGTGATTTAGCATATGAATCGCCGAATTTGTACTTGAAGTGTCTTTCAGCACCATTCAGCCGCAAAACCGTAAAAATCGCCTCCTTTTCAGCGGATTCAAATTATGCCAATCACAATTTTCGACGGTTTTCTAGTCGATTGTTCGTATTTCTTTTGAAGAATGCCTAATATACATGTGTGTACGAGAGATGAATTGCTATTGACTATAAAATATGGTATTTTGTGTTTTCTGAAAAATTTTCGATTGATTTATTCTGAATTTATACGTATTTGAGATAAAGTTTGTTCTATGAACGACGATAATTCAATAGTGCTGAAATAGATTTTATCAATTTTATCTTGTTTCCGAGAACTAAACAATAATAACATAGAATACGTTTGATTGTTTTTAGAAGTATTCAATTTTTCTGTTTGTTCGAATTATGAAAATGAAAATTCTCGGCTTTGATGTTTAATAATCTATTTGTCGATACTTACGAGAAAATTATCTTATCTCCGCATTTTTAAAAAATTTGAATCACGTTTCGTATCGCGATTAAGTCTCATTGTATAATATTCAAATTTTTCTCATTTTTAACAGAATTTTCCTTTTATAATCAATAAAAATCAATATACAAATTCGTCATTCACAACTAAGATTAGCAACACGACGAGACGATTAAATACACATTTTACAATGAAAACTGCAAATAAATCTGTGATATTTGCATTTAGTACTCATTGTAAATATTTGACGAATATGCACAATGGCCTATTAATAAATTCTCGCGAACCTTTCGACCGAAAACAAACAATTAGTATATCCTATGCACACTTTCAGTTATATTTATAACATTGAACAAACACACAAGTTAAGGTTTTAATTCAAACAGCATTCGATGCACTTTGCATTTACACGCGTTTCGATCTTCAAGGAGTTGGCTCCAGTTCAATCTACAAAGCGACTTCAAAGAAAAAATCGATCCATGGGTCCAAATTTTTATAAATCCATCGTAATCTCAGTACGTGGTATGTATAGAGAATATATTCATTTTGTTTTGTTAATTAAAGATTCGATATGTAATAATTTAGAGACTTTTTTCATTGGATACATTGGGATAAGTTTGGATAAATTTTTTTTCGGTTCTATTATATAAATTTTATATTTTTTTGTTATTTTTATTATATAATATTATGAAATGTATCAATATTCATTTTGAATTAATTTTTAATCGTTTGGTGGTCTTTTTGATCGATCGACAATACGTGGGATTGTTATTGTTTTTGATGTTCTCTAAAAAAGAAGTTTAGTGCTAATTAATGTGTGTATTTTTAATCAGAAAATAGATCTGGAATATTGGAATGATTCCGTTGGAAAATCAGACGTTTGATCGATTCACGTAAACAAGACAACTCAAGCAGTTGTCTGTTTGGAAAAGGTGTGAATGACGGTTGTTGATCGTTGCTGACACTCAAGAAGATCTTTTTTTCCCGGCATAATTCATTAGAAATCGAACAAAAAAACGTTCCAAATCACATCAATATATCCTACATTATTTTTCCAATAATTTCCATCGGAAAAACATCGAAAGAAAACGAACATTTCCAATGTGCTTTTCCGAGAAGCGTCCTCTATTGAATAGTTGTTTCGCGTTTTATTGTTTTCCGTATAATAATATACTATTTACGTTTCAACGACATCTTTGTCGTTTTCTAGACGTCTCAACAATTGTTTTGTTGTCTTTTTTCGCTTATTGAAATCATAATGCGAGGCGGCGTCGCGGAAAATTATTCAGAAATCAACAATGTCGTTTCTTCAGCTGCAAAGTGCGTCAGACGCATAATTTTCAGCATGTTTGCAGACGCAAGTCGCGTTTGAATGTAGCGGTTTTGAGAAAGTGCAATTTTGAGTTTATATTATATTATTCGTGTTATGGTTTTTCGGATGTGAATTGTGATGTCGTTTTTGATGGGTTGATGAAGAGTTTTTTTGCCGGTTGAAGTAAATTTTATGATGGTTTTATTATGGTTGTTTAAAACGTGTCAATTTGTTGAATGGTAGAAATTTTATGATGTACTGAGATAAGTGGACGTCTGTTCGCTTATCTCGGTACATCAACGAGTGTGTTATACAATGTGAATTTGAATTATTGTAGTATTTTCAGAATATTCATGTTTTTGATTTGTACTGATTACGATTTTGTTCTTTGATAATTGTATTTTGAAATCGATTGATGTTTTCGTTGATAAATTAATTTGCATATACTTTTTTTTCAAATTAAAATATAATCTGTCGAAAATATTGATGGATAACTTAATTTTAACGTGTGATATAAAATGGTTTTGTTTTATTTTTTAAATAGTATTTTTATTTTAAAATTATAAATTTTACATAATTAACCACATCGATGATTCAGAAAACTATTCGAGTTAAGGTTACTGACCATTTATACTTGTTTTGACTACAGTGTACGCTAGTGATAATCATTTCATTGTTGTTATTATATTTTTCTATGTAAAACAGAATGTTCAGATTTAGATTGTATTTTCATATTGTAATGAAAAAAAATGCATGTGAAATCAAAATCGAAATCAATGATCAAGTTTGCGAGTGGTTGAAATAAATTATTATTTTCGATTTTAGTACTAATTTCTAAATATTTTTATTTCGATTACGATTTAAAGTTAACCTAATCAAAGTTTTTTTTCAGTTTACTATAGATTTTCTTGAAATAGGAATTAATTTGTTAAAGATAAACGAATTTATCGGATACAATGAATAATTTCGTAATCGGTTTTCACAATGCAAATTAGTAACAAATGTAATATAGTTTCACCATTGCTATTTATCGAATCGAAAACATCGATTTAATTAATTTTCCATAGAAAATATCATAAATTCAATCAACAATCCGAACCAATTCTTATCTTGGCATAACATCACACGTCATCGCGACATTACAAATTAAACACTGGGGATCACCGATACGTCATAACGATACGACAAACATATATTTATACATTATCATACATTGAATAACCTTCTATACATATTTAAATGCAAGTAGATGTCGCTGCAATTGAAAAGTAATATTTTGAATATTTCGGTACTTTTAAAAAATTGATTTTAGAAAAATATCACTGATATTTGAATATATAATGAGAATTTAGATGTGTAGAATCATCCAGCAATTTAAATTATTACTTTAAATACGTTGTTTTTATTTGAAAAATTTTAAATGCATCATAAACAGTCGTAATAAAATTAAATTCATAGACAATAATTTCATTTATATTTCTTTGACATATCAAGCAATATAAACTTTTGTTTTAAATCACAGTCCATAATTTTCACGTGTAGTTTTTTATCATCGATTTATCTTCGAGTCAATCTCATAACACTAACATTCAAATTCAACATCGATACAATAAAACGACACTCGTTCATATTGTACATAGACCATAATTTCCTTATTATTTTTTATAAACAAATCATTGCCCTAAATACAATCATAATTTTCATGTGTAGTTTTTTTTTGTTCATCGGTCTTCCTAGTTGGCTCAAATCCATGACAATAACACATCGATGCAATTAAATGATTTTCGTTAATATATAATAATTTCATTAATATTTTTTTAGATAAGTACAAATCTCTTTTTGTATAAAATTTTTATGTATAGTATTTTTTACCATTGGTTATTCGAATTGGTTCAACTCGGCGACATTGAAACTCAAATTTAACATTGATACAACAAAATGACATTCGTCCATATATACAATAACAAGTGATACAAATTATCGATTTAAATATAATCACAATTCATAACATTGATCATATGAATTGGCTCAACTCCGCGACATCGCTCAAACTCAATACTACATAATAAAATCCATCCATATGCAGACCACAATTTCTTCAATATTTTATATGGATGTTTCGCTACGTTTGTGTAATTGCTTCATCCATGAACGAAGCAAAGAATCTTGCTTTGTTTATGAAATTTAACAACATTTGGTGGTGTATAGGCGCCATCTAGCATAGGCGTGTCATTTAACGTTTTCTGTCGAATATTATGACAGTTGACATGTCTTATGATATATTTATGGGAAGCATTAAAATTTCTTTGGTACGCCTGCTACTTACATAGTAAAAATTATTTGGAATTATCGGCCACTTTTGTAAGGCAAGTCGACTGTTATATTTTATAGAAAACGTTAAATGATGCACCTGTGATGCGCCTATATATCATGAGATGTGGTTAAATTTCGTAGACAAAGCAAGATCTTTGCTTCGTTCATGAACAAAGCGATCACACAAACATGGCGTAACCACATCAACCAAACATTTCTTTATACACAAACAATTTTCAGATACAATTTTCACGTACAACACTTCAGCGCAGATCATCCAGTTCGACTCAACCCCGTGACATAACTCAAACTTTAATTTATTTTATATTTCACATAGACACATCAATAATTTCTTTATACATTATCCTCAATAGAAAATTTTCATATATAACACTTTTCAGCGTAGACTATCCGGTTCGACTCAATCTCGTGACATCAATCAAACTCAATTCATCAAAATACAATTCTTCCTATACACATACCACAATTTCTTTAATATAGACACATCAAACAATCATTCCTTTATACATAATCATAACATACAATTTTTATATGCAACACTTTTCAGTGCTGATCCTCCGGTTCGGCTCAACCCCGCGACATCACCACTTCGACTCAATACATCAAAATACAATTCATCCATATTTAAACCACAACTTCTTTAATATTTCACATCAAACAATCATCCCTTGATACACAATCATAATGATCAACTTTTTACAACACACTCTCCCCTGCGGATTATCCGCTTTGGCCCAACTTTGCAACATCACTCAAACTCAATACATCAAAATACAATTCATCCATATTTAAACCACAATTTATTTAATATTTCAAATCAAACAACCATCCCTCAATACCCAATCATAATAAACAACTTTTTACAACACAACACTCTTCCCCACGGATCATCCGCTTCGGTCCCAACTCCGCGACACCATCGCTCGAACCCATCACCTCGACGTCGCAACACAACACCACACCCGACCACACACAGACCATAAAGCACGAACCTCAACGTCACAGCTTCAAACACCTGCCATCGGTATCTAATCAGTATCGTCTGGTGCGGCTAGTCGCGCTGTCGTGTCGACAATGCCCACCACTGCGCGACCATGCTCATCGAGCTGACGACCTTCCGCGTCTACGACGACCAATACCAGGGGGACGACGACGACGACTCCTGTCCCGAGGATGGACGTGTCCGAGGAGCCCCTTATGGGAGCGCCTTGGACCTGGAGCCCACCCCTGCCTGCTTTGCTAATTGCGTCGGTTCTTCCCCAGGAAAGAGGCTGCCTCTGAAGACTTTTGCTGATGTGCAGGCTTTGCTGCAGCAGAACAGGAAGAGGGACGTGAAGTTGTTGATCAGGGAGAACTCGTGGCCCATCAACAGCAACGTCAGGTCGCAATTGTGGCCCACTCTGAGCAGGCAGCATCAGCATGGGAAATCCATGTTGGATGGATTCTATTGGGATATGGTCAATCAGGTCAGTTGATTATGTATTTTTTTTTTTTAATATTCGCGTTTGAATCAATTAGTCGATTGAAGAAAATTTGTGTTCATTTATTTAAGGCTTTAAAAATGTGTATTTTTATCGCAATCGTGGACTTTTACGAATGGGAATATCAGATGTTATAAACGCTTATCGACTGTCACACAAATTGCAATCTGTAATTTGATGTGTCAGGGTGATGATTTATATGTATTGTGTTTTAAATAAAATTGTTGTTCATTGCGTTCTTTAATATCGTTTAATAATCTTTTATATGTGGCGTTACTTCGAATGATTATTTGTTCCGCAATAACTAGACACAAACTGTCTATATTTCTTATTTACAAACGATAATTGTACGTTCAAAGTGCTACTTTGAAAGAAGCAATATCTGTTTCAAGCTTTGTTCAATTGCTTGACATATCCACATATATACAAACAAAGATATCAAATAATTATTTGATTTCGCAATTCATATATTGCACATCGAAGAATCGCACAATTGATACGTTTTCGAATGTGATTTGTATTATAATAATATGAATTTTTCAAACTGGTATAATTTGAAATAATACATTAGCATCAATTTATTCTATCGTTTCTCAGAAGATAGTTTATTTTTCGATATCATGGTCATTATCGTGGCGGATGGACGTCGTTTGTCCGCTCTCATTATAAACGAATCAAAACCGACGAATTGATGTAATTTTCGTTCAATTGCATATGCAATATGCAAATAGATGTTGCGATTGTTATATTGCGACCTTTAAATTTTTTCAGTTTCAAAATCAGTTAGTCACATTCGCCCAAAATGTCCATCTGATCGTTATCTTATTTGAAGTGTGAGATCAGTTCTTTCTCGGTAAAAATTTTCAGGTTCAAATTAATATTGCGTCAGAAAAACAATTGTTAGTAGTTAATTATTGATTCAATTATAAGAAATTATTGAAAAATCAATCTACAGTCGAAACAAATATTTATTTTAATTCGGAATTCGGATAGAGAAGTCCAATTTTTTTTCGTTAATGTTTGTAGACTCTTTTATCAATAGTAATAAATATTATATGCGTTTAGATAGTAGCAACTCAATTAGTGTGTTTATTTATAGTCATTGAGGTATTTATCCATCAAACAATAGCGGAATCTATAATTATTAACGTGTGAAAACGAGGATTCACCATTGTCACGGATTACGTGGAAATTTGTTGAATTTTCCGAACTTCCTACGTCGAAGTTTGTGGGAATCTTCGTGTTTGCACACAGCACGAAATTTTCATTGAAATTTGTGTCGAAAAGTTACTTGTTAGTCTCGCAAAACAAATTATACAATTAGATTAAAGCAGTTATATTATGCTGTAAGTTCCTTTGCATTCAAATTATTTAATTCCCTCGGATTATTTTTGATTTAATCAAAGAAAAACTTTTTCAAAAAAAGATTGATGTTTGAAAAATAACTAGTCTGATTTGAAGTCATGCTAGAAAAGTCGTTTGACGCAATTAAAAATAGCTTCATCATTAGGCTTTGATGAATTTTCATTAGCATTCATTAATTATTATCAATCGTTGACTCGGTTTCACCTTGAGATGGGCTATTTTATGATTGTAAATAAAACGATGATCGTCGAACAATACGAAAATCTATATAATAAACCTGATCTTCCGAGAATCGATATTCATTACCAATTACGCTGGCAATAAAATAAAAATTACGACCGTACTACTTGAGAAAGTTATTATCGTAAAAAATTTTCAAAATGTTTTTCACATTTATCCATAACTAATCGAGTTTTGTTAAAAATTTAGAACGCGTCAATAAAACCCAATATCTCCACTCAAAAAGTTGACAGACTCATTTGTTAAATAAAACGTTTTTCGGGCGTGAAATTTCGAATTTGCTCAAAACATCGTTTCCCTAACGATCGTATTTTTTCGCAATAAAAACAATTTTATAAACACTGATTTCGCACGCACGACGCAAAACAATGATATCATGCATGGCGCAATTGAAGTAATGACCACTGATCATCGAACGCGTCGTTTTATTATAATATACATAATATTAGCTAATCCCGTAAGTAACGTCGTTTTTATGATGGTCCTTTTCGATCCTCAGTTGTGTAGTGTTCTTAGACTTTTCGTCACATATTTTGTATTATATTGATCACAGACATTCTCAAAAACGTATAATATTTTATTGCATAAAAATTTTTTTAAGCCATTTTACATATAGAGGCGTCTATTTTGAGTAAATAATTTATTCGTTTTTTTTATTCTTTACCATTTCTTGAAGAAAAAGTGCAACTATCACGATTAATAATAATTGTGATTTATTAGACGATATTTTGGAGGTTCAGACGTATCAGAAATTATTTCAGAAGTTTCGATTAGGAATTTTTGACCTTAAAAATCGCCTTTGAAGTGGGAAACCGATGATTGTAGATGAAGAAATTTTAAGAGCCGAAGTTGAAACAAATCCAACTGCAACTATTCAAAAAAATCTATGGTACTATAGCTCAAATGTAAATGAACACATGAAAAAAATTGGCATGTGAAAAGAAGGAAAATGGACTCCGGATATATTGAGTGAAGACAATATGGACGAACGCGTCCACATATTTAGAAAATCACGAAAAATAAAATTAAGTAGGAGACAATGCCATTAGATTACCATCTTTTCAGGTCATTTCAAAATTATTTAGATGGGAAAATTTTAAAAAATGCAGAGGAGGTGAATAAGGGACTTTCCGAAAAATTTGATTCATAACCGACACAATTTTACAAAAATGGAATTAAAAAATTGACATAAAGGTGAATAGAAGTGTTAAATAACGGTATAAAATTAAATTTTAAATTAATAAATAAAGTTTTTATCGAAAATTTCATCTATCATTCAAAATACGATATTACTTTCGAGATATCCTAACATATATAATTTAACTCGATTCGATTACCCGCCGAGGGACGGCCATATTGAATTATCCGCCATATTTTTTTCGCTAATGTAATTTCGCCCGTCGATACTTTCAGGCTGAAGTGCGGCGCAGTTTCAGCGCTCGAATCCATTACGCATAAAATTTGCACGAAATGGCGAATTGAAATTATTAATCGCGGCCATTGTGTGTGTTTGCTTTCGCGGATCGGCCATTTTACATATTCATCGCCCGGGGGGCAGGTCGGTGTTTGAACAGATACGTATAAATTAGCGGAAATTCGTATATATGTATGTATATTTTGAGTCGGTGGGTGTGTGTGTTCGTTTTGTTTGATCGAGGTTGATAAATATGGATGTGGTTCGGGGGGAAATTTGGGGGTTTTTCGGTTTTTGGGTCGGAAAATTGCAGACTTTTCTTGTAAGGCGTTGTGAATGTGTTGTGTGAATATTTGGTTTTATGGGTAAAATCTAGTATTTATTTGGTAAAAGTTTGTATATGTTTCCGTTTTGGGATTTTAAATTTTTTTGGGTGAATTTTTAAATCTACTAATTTGTAAAACTTTGTTTCGTTTGACTTTAAAGTGAATGTGTTTTTAAATTTAATTTTTCTTTGGGTTTTAGAATATTTACATAGTAATTTGTCTCGCATAATTTTGTACTGGATTCATATTTTTATATCATTGAATGTTTGAAAAAAACATTGATTAGTTTGAAGTCCAAATTGAATGATTTTTTTTTTAGAAAATTTACCGCCTCATTTTTCTTAATATTAGTATTTTTCGTAAAACTTAAAAAAAAATTAATTTTCACTGTAAAACATTATTAATTTACTGCCTATAATTTTCCTAAGTGCTAATGAAATTTTTTAGTATCAATTTACGTCTGTCGTTTGCATTTAAAATTAATATTTATCTTCGCGTAATTGAAGTAAAATTCATAAAATATATTTTATAATTTTTTTTAAATTATTAAAACGATCCTATTTAATATAATTCAAGATTGATCCAAAAACTCAAACTCAACATTCACTCACTAAAAGCACAAAAGACTCAAGGATCGATGTCTTTCGAGCCGATTTTTTTTTTGCGCACATTTTTTTTCATACGAGAAAATCGTGATTCCGCGCACGTCGTCTTCGCCTCCGTAAATTGAATTATCGCTCTTCTTGTTCAAACAAATAAAGATGCGAGGAATGGTTGAAAGCAGTTCTAGCAGGACCGTTCAAATTTCGCGCTAATCACACTATAAATAATAAGGCTTTTTCGAAAATCGCGTTTAGGCCGGTTTCGCACGGTTCCAGGTAGCGGCTCTTTTGTGCGATCGAAATGCAATTTGATTTATGGAATGCTAATTCGATGAGGTGTTGCATTGTTGGGTTAAATAATGTTTTAAATGGTGGATGGGTGAGTGATTGGCGTCGGAGGTTGTTGTGGTTTATGGTGGATGATCGTCGAGGAAATGTGGTGATGTTTGCTTGTTGTCGTTCTGAAAAAAAGGTATTTGTTTTGGTCGATTTGGGAAATTGAAATTTTGAATGTGTTGTGTTGTGGTTTATAAGAACTGTTGAAAAACCATTGAATAAAATTAGAGATGTATGCTAATGTGTGTTGAAGATTGATCATTAAAAAAAAGGGTATTTATGGATTCGTTTTGTATGATTCGAAAAATCAGAATGAGGAATTGGTTAAAACTGAAGTCGGTTGTGTGTTGTGGTTTATAAGAACTGTTGGAAGACCATTGAATCAAATTCAAGATGTTTGCTAATTTGTGTTGAAGATAGATCATTCGAAAAATGGTATTTATAGATTCGAAAAATCAGAATGAGGAATTGGTTAAAACTGAAGACGGTTGTGTGTTGTGATTTATAAGAACTGTTGGAAGACCATTGAATCAAACTCAAGATGTTTGCTAATTTGTGTTGAAGATAGATCATTCGAAAAATGGTATTTATAGATTCGAAAAATCAGAATGAGGAATTGGTTAAAACTGAAGTTGGTTGTGTTATAAGAACTGTTGGAAGACCATTGAGTAATATTAGAGATGTATGCTAATTTGTGTTGAAGATTAATAATTTAAAAAATGTATTTATAGATTCGTTTTGAATGATTCGATTAATCAAAACGACGAATTGGTAAGAATTGAGGTCGGTTGTGTGCTATGGTTGAAATGTAGGAAGACCATTGAATAAAATTAAAGATGTTTGCTTATTTGTGTTGAAGATTGATCATTTAAAAAATTTTGATTCGTTTTGAATGATTTAGTAAATTGAAATGTAGTGAATGATTGGTTTTTTTTGTAGGATTAGTCATGGTGTCAGAAAATCGGTCAGTAAAAGTAAGAACGATTACGTATTAAGTTTATATTGATAATTGATATTTGATATTAAAACGGGCATTGTTTCTTGTTCCTTTTTTAATTATATATTTTTTAGAATCGATAATGCATTTTGTTCTTATTGTGGCTAGCTGTTCAGAAAATTTTAGATTAAAAGATTTAGATTAACACAATTATAAAATATATTTGTTTTTAAAACAATATTGTTTATAAAAAAATGTGTACTACGTTCAAAGTTCTTTTAGAATGATTAATAAAATGAAAATATCGTTTTTAAACAGGGTAACGTTACGTCGTCAGACCCCATTAGGTTTTGCAGATTGATCCAGTTTATCTAGATTAGCGTTTTTCGACCTCTATGACCCGCAGATCTGTTTCGACATGATATAAAATGGCTCTGGAAATAGCCGAATGTAAATTCGCATCGAACTCATAAATGTATATTTAAAATTCTGATATTTCGAAAATGCACAAATCGCGCACGAAAATACCGAATTATTCCATCGAAATTTCGCTCGGATCGAATATAAATTGTAAATTTCGCACGGAATGAGTTTTCGATACATATTCATCGTTCATAATTTTCAAAATGTATCAATCTAATTATATATATATACGTATATACTTATTTTCTTTTATAACCGTCCTTTTTTTTCACATAAAATTTAAACCGGCTCCAACCGGTCGGTTCTATTTAAAAACTTCATTCAAATCCGAAACCTTGTCTTACATCATATTTTTTTCGCGGCGAATCCAAATGATTTATACGGCATTACGTTACGTTTATTGCACAACTCGTTATCATCCTTGGTGTTTTACAATTCATTGCGATTCGCGGAATCGAACGACCATTCAAATAACAAATAACGTGATTCATTAACGCGTTTTGCGAAAAAAAAAACGGAAGTCTTTCCTCGTGTTGCGAGCGGTTTCGTCATACGAATTATTAGGTGTGAATTAAATCGTGTGAAATGATCTTTGTCGTTATCTCGCTAATCGAATTTCGCTTTTTTGCAAAATTGCGTGTTTTTTTGTGGTGTTTTGGAGGAAATTTATCTTCGGAAAATGAGTGGAAAACCTTTTCGGGTAGCGGCGTATCATGGCCCATTATGCTCGGTCGTATCTCTTGTACGGCTGTGACAGCTGTCGAAGTTTTTCATAGATTATTTATGAAAAAATAAATCATTTTGCGATAAATTTTAATACGCCGTGATGTATCGGATGTGTATGTATGTATACAATTTTTCGTCCAATTATTCCTGAATTCAAATTTCCGCTCTGTGAAACTTTTTTACATGACATTGTTCGAATAATGATCAATTAATGAAAAAATATTATATATTCCGAATTTTCAATTGGGAAAAATATATTTTGCATTTAGGACGGTTTTTTTAATAATTTAATTTTTTTCAACATATTTTTTTACAATTCTATGAATCATCAATACTCAATAACGTTCTTTACAATAAATTCTTTTTATGTGATATTTTTTACACGATTTTTTCGTACCGATAGAAATATATACAGTGGAAAATGATTAATACAAAACTGAAAGGATCGAAATACGTTTTCGCGTTTAAATAATTCCATGTCAAATGTCACCTTATACATATGTAGTATTTTTTTCAGGACCTCATTAATAATACTGAGATTCTTGTTTACTCGTTAAGCATTTCCGTATCAAATGATTTCTATTATATTTGACTTATATCAATTTTTTTCAAACAATCTAATTTCTTTTCAGGTTTTCGGAACTACAGAACTACCAGACAAACCGATAATGTTGCCACCGTTTGTCGAATCCACACATTGCCTCGGTTACCATTTAACCAGAAAGGGTAGAGCAGTTGCAGACAGGGTAGTGTCAGTTTTGGGATACGCCTGCCCTGACATCACATACAGTCCATCTTTATACCCAGTGACTGCTATACTGCTGCATTTCATGCCCGGTGAGTTATCGATTTGGTTTTCGATTTATTTAGATGGATCATGATTCGGATGGTAGATAATTTCTACTTTTTTTTTGTACCAGTGTGTTTACGTGAGATTCATAAACATATTCGCGTGCGGAAACTTCATATGTAAATATTTATTCGCGTCGGTCGTTAAAACTTCGTCGGTTTTGTTTCATTGTAAAAATCGGTAGCGGTTGTATTTCGATTTCTGTAGTTGGCGATGTGATTGATTTTGTGTAATTTTTTCATTGCGAGCTGTGGTGTTTCTGATTATTCGTTTGCGTCATGAATCATCATGATAATGATGTTGTGTTGAACTTATGACGTTTTTCATATCTCTTCAACTGGGGAATCCATGATTTGTATGAGGAAAAGTTTCGTTTTTTGACATCTTCAGGAGATTCATGTTGTTAATGAGGTTTTTTTTGTAACGGTTTGTTTTTAGATGAGTGCATTTTATTTTCATCGTTTGAAAATTTCGTTATGATTGTTATATAGATTTTCATTTAATTACATCTAGGGAGAAGTGCTTTATTCACTTTCCAGTCCGTGTCTCTGAATTAATTTGACGATTCTGAATATCTTAAATATTATTTATTTTATTTAACATTCTACCCAAAACAACAGTTAATATTCAAAACCTCATTTGCTTATCTCGAAAGTAAAAACAACATTCTCGAACTAATCTCGACTCCTTTCCAGAATACCAAACACCAAACACCCTTCATCTTATAACCCAAACTCTCCCATCTTCCTAACTCCAATATTCACGAGACATTAACATTTCATCGATTATGTCTATCACGCAAACCTCCAACAACCCAACAATCAAACAAAACAGACAATTTCCCTCCAACCCAATCTTATTCACCATCTTATACATCACACTTAGTCGTAATTATAACGTATCGAAGATGCGCCGCGGTCGTTATTTTTACGACCGGTGCCAAACGAGACCGATGGGTGGTACTCTTTAATTGACACGGTGTTATTAATTTCAATAATGGTACGTTTTAATTACGTTGACAGGCTTCGTCATCGTCGTACGACCTATCCCCGTTTTAATTGCTTGTATGCAAAACAAAGCGAACTCGAATTAATTGACGGGGTCGCTTCGGGGTGTTTGTGTTCGCTTTTAGTGTAACTGACCCCCGGATTGTGGTAGGAGTGGTATTGGTGGTATCGGTTCGGTGTTTTGTTTTGTGGGATGAAATTCGGTATGGTGCTTAGTCGTGTTTACAAATATTTTTGACTAATTGGGTGATTAGTTGGTGGGTTTTGACGTCATCGCGTATTGGAAGTTTGATGTGTGAAACGTCACGTATCGTTTTGATAGTGTAATCGTGTTGGTTTTTATCTTTATGTGCAACATGTTAGGGTTACTGCATAAAAATACATGAAAAGAAGATATTTTTCATATGTTGAGATATCTTTTTTTTAGATAGATGTTCTTAATATGATAACAAATAATTTTGGCATATTTTTAGGTTGTGAAAAGAAATTGAGATGTGTCTAAAAGAGTTTTCTCTGAGTCTATAATTTTATAGAAAAAACATTTTTAATACAGCCAGGGGTGGGGAATTGTTTCATGTAGCAGGCCAGATTGAAAATTTCTTGAACTCTCTCGGGGCAAAGTCATATCTAATAAAAATAATAAACTATTTTTAATTTATTTGAAATCGCCGCTTAAATTCTACACGTAGTGCTAAAATAAGTAAACTATAATTTTGGAAATTTTTTGTACTGAAATTTTCGTATCATTTTTGCATACTGGGAAAATGGTCGACCTTTTCTTCTCTAAGGATTTTGAAAAAAGTAATATTTTGGCCACAAATGCTCTAATAAAACTGAATATTTCAAATATCATTATTTCTTCTCTTTTTAATTGAATATTTAACTTGTTCAAATAATTTAGAATATTGATCGAAAAACAAACATCCTTTTGCCAAGAAGTCTATTTCAGTTCAAGAAAATAATTTATTTTCTGTTTCATTTACAAAAATATGACGATATCCTCTTTTAATTCTCATACTCGTTTAATTTCTAAACTTGTTTTTATTTAGTTTATTTATTAACCTTTTTCATTGACTTCGTATGAAACATTTTTTATTATAAATATCGATGTGGACCGGATAAAATCGGCCCGCGAACCGCATTTTCCCATACCTGCAATACCATAAAAAATTCGAATATTTCCCCCTTATCATTCTTAACAACACGAGATAACTTTTATAAGTTTGAATATCAATATTTATCTCAGGTCAACGAAACGCACATTTATAAACTTAACTTCGATGTTTTATATCACAACCCTCAATTATTCAGAACAAACTCTCACGATTATCGATCGACGAGATCCTCTAACCCCCCCCCAAACCCCCCCACATCACGATTTTGGTCAATCTTACCGTATACACTATACATAATCAAGGCACACGAATTCACTAAAGTGATCCGGATTGGGTCAATTTGCGACAGGAGCCGTTGCAGCGTCAAACCCGACGGATGTCTCCTCTCCGTTCCCATTAAATTGTGATTAATGTCGTTCGTTATCAACACTGGTACGTCGTAGTGGACGTTATGTGCTCGATGGTCATTTTTTCGACGGTGCGTCGTGTGTTGTACACAATAAATTAACCTTTGACGGTGACCGAACTCGCCGTTCGGATCCCATTATGGGCGGTCTTCAATTCGACCATTGTAATGCAATTGGTATCGTAATGATGTGTGTGTGTGTGGTTTTGGGAGTTTTCGGGTTGGTGGGTTCGATGGTTTTCGGTGTTTGGATGTGCAATGGGTTTGGTTTAGTTTGGGATTTGTAGTCGTTTCGGTTTTTGTATCGTTGGATTTTGTTGGTTTGATGTGGTCGGTGTAGTCTCTAATTGTGTTGGGATGATTTAGTGTATGCTTTGGAATGAATGTTCGTTACAATTTTGGGTTTTAGTATTGGATTTTGATTGTTTTGGTTTGGTCAATGCAGACTTTAAGTTTTGCTTGTTTTGGTGTCGGGATGGTGTCAGTTTGGAATTTGTAGTCGTTTTGTTGATTTTCTGTGGTCAATCTAGTCTCTAATTGTGTTAATTAGAGATTAATTCTAACTTAGAATGAGTTAGTGTATGGTTTGGAATGAATGTTCGTTTCGATTTTGGGTTTTGATGGTTTCACTATGGTCAGTGGTTTGGTGGATGGTTTTGCTATGGTCTTGAATTTTTGCTTGTTCAAGAAATTTGTGATCATTTTAATAATTGGCTTTTGATCGTCTGTGTGCAATACTTTTTATCTTATCAGTTTTATTGGTAGTTTATAAGAATCTATGAATGATTAAATGAAAGCCGTTTCAAGTGCACTTTCTATTATCGTAATAATTCAACATAATCTTAGAATAACGTTTTTCGTTATTAAACACAATTATATTAAAATTTTTAATTTTTCAGTTGATAATAATTCTCATTATTTATGTGAAAGATTCGGTATTGTCTGCAATCTCAAATTCACAACTGAGAAGTTTTTGAAACTTTGATTTACTTTAAAAAGTCTCGAGCTCGTTTCGTTTCCAAAGTTTTGATAAATCTGTAATTTATTTCTGTAACTCAGCGAAAAAATTTTTTTTTTTTTGAAACTCACAGACTACATTTTTTCTAATCATATTCAAATACGTTCTCTATTCGTAAATGCATAGAAAAAAAAACTGAAATTTCTGATCACTTAAAACGTTCTTGTGAGCGAGCGTATTTACGTGACCACTTTATATTATCAGCACTCAAGTTTTAAAAGGCATAGCACGGATTCTGCTCAAACAAAAAAATGCGACATATTTTGTAAATATTGACTGGAAAATTTCAATCCGTATTTTTCCATTGGGTGAGACTTTTTTATTCGAAACAACGCGGAATCGATTACGCGAATTAATCACATTTTTCGCCAAACCGAAACATCATAATTTATTATCGCTGATTAGAAAAAGAAAATTTAAATATTTATGAAAATTGATTATCTTCATATACGAGACTGTGAAACGTGCGACAATGGCTTATCGTCAATTCAAATAAAATCTAGTTAAATATGCTTTTTTTATTACTAGTATGACTTGTATAACTTTATTGATGTTTTTTTTTTTTGGTCGTCTGATAAGTCTGAAAATTTTAGGGTAAAATTTTTCAAAATAGACTCAATGTTTATCTTCAACGCAAAAACCACAATTTTTATCAGATTCGTACATATTTAATCTTCACGTACTATTTCAAAACAACCGATCCATACCAATTCAAAACGCATTCGAAACCCACACCTTCCCACACTGCAAAAACGCGACAGATCGTCCCCGCATACCAGATACTCTTACACATTTTTGCATCAATTACTTCACTTCAATACGATAATGACCGAACGGCGAAGTCGCCACGGCAAATCTATTCAAATTCGCAATGGAGTCCTTCCTCGTCTTTTATTGTGTTCGCGACGCCCACCATGACGATATAGTGTCGTTCGCAAATTGACACGATTCGCGAATGTCACGAACGCGAACGTAACCCGGGAATATCTCGGGAAATTCGCGCGTGTGGGTTTTGCGGGAATTCGGGATTCAGTGTGGCTTAATCGACGTTGTTAGATAGCGGTGTTTGGGGGCGAATGGCGGTTATCTTAATAATCTATTAGCTAGATAGTGTGGGTGAATGGTGTGTTTTGAGTGTGGTGTTTGTATTATCGTATGCAGTGTAATTGGGGGGATTATGGTTAGATGGTGTTGTTTGTGTTTATTAGAATAGAATACGCTAGGGTTTCGTATAAATGCAGTGTGTGGTTCCGCAAAAATGTCGTGTAAGATAAATGCGTGTTGTGCGAGGTTTGAAGTTTAATAAGGGTTTTCGTTCCAAAAGAATATCGATGTCGAATTTAGAATATATAATATCGAAAATATACATTTACGTATTTTTAGACAAAATGTATTATAGGAGCTTAAATTAAATTTCTTAACGAATTTCGCGCGTAGTTTTTACGTGTTTGAGGTGGTTGTGTTTAACTTTTTTTACGAATCATTTTTCCTTAGATGGTCTAAATTTGCGAATGCAACAGTTCGGATAGCAAAATATTAGTCAACATCTAAATCCAAAACTTGTTAATTGTAGGATATGGTTATAACTTCTAAACTACACGCCAAAATTGTATAAAAATAATAATTTACGCACTTAAATTGCATGGATTACACGTGAAGTTCGTTAATAATCTCAATTTAAGCACTTATATTGCATTTTTGTTCATATCAAAATACAAATTTGTGTACACACAATTCGCACAATTTATTTGCACAATTTACTATACACACACTATATAATTTAATACTATACAATTTAATATACATACAATTTTGTACAAACACAATTTATATACTTAAGTAAAGCATTACCTAATTCATTTTAAATTGTTTTTTTTTTAAATCGTATTATATAAAACGTGGTGTACAAAAATAAGTCACAATTCTTTAATCATGTTTATATCAAAATCATGTTACATAAAACCGTGTTATACGAAGCCCAACATAATAATCTCAACAGTCTTAAAAATCCTATTTTTCAAGCTTTTTATTTATTATAATTCCGCAAAATTATTCTTCGCGAGATAACTCAATGTATAAACGTCGTTTACTTCAAACGAGAACGTGCACATTCCAAAGATGCCGTTATTTGTTAACTTTATCATTATCATATTGATTTGCCGCTCGGAGTTAACATTGCAAATACGCTTATCTAGTTCAAACGCGTACCTAGAATAAAATATTTCCTACAAACGAAATCCCCGGACTTATCCCACGCGAACATCGCGAAATTGGCGCGCATTTTCGAACCGTTTGAACTTGAACCTCGACATTCCCCGTCCGCAAACCTGTATTCAATTCAAACAATTACAAAAACCGTCAGATTCATTGAGAAATTGAACACGAAGGTCGCAAAGGTTCCATCGAATCATCGTCGGGATGTCACGCAATTTTTCGCAGACCCGTCATGTATGTATGTGATAATAACACTCGTCACGAAATATAATACATATGTGTGTGTGTGTGCAATTTTTTTCGTCGTACAATAAAGCGTCGTCGTCGCTTAACCTTTAGCCGTTTGCCAATAGCACTTTTCGAATCTATTTATTTGCGGTGCTCTTTGTATCCTTAACCTCCCCTTAACATTGACCGTGCTGTGATGGTGTTGTGTTTCGTGTGGGTCAAATGGTCGGTTCGCTCTATTTTTATTTTGTTAGAGTAATTAGTTAAAGATGTTTATGATGTGTATGTAGGTTTTTTTTTTAATGAATTTCTTCGGTGTTCTTTTTGAGGGGTCTCGTTTCGTTGAGATTATTTTCTTGGAAAATGTATATTTTGTTGTGTTTTGTAACCTCTGTAATGTACTAAGGCGATTTCCTGTTGCCTATCTCACGGGAATAAACCAATTATCTGGAAGAAGAGATTTATCGTCCCGTTTCCTCTAAGAAGATTCAACCTAATTGATTTTTAATGTCGACGTCTGAAATTCTCATTATTTTCGTACGTCAAATGTGCGTATCTGATTTTTTTTTTTGATGAGATTTTATATTAATTTTATATAGCGGAATATAAAAGTCAGTATTTTCTCTTCGACATTAATGAACCTGTTGTGGAGGCACTATTTTGTCATTACGTCATAGGCTAACTACAATTTTTATTGGGTCAAGTGATAAATCCTGAAAGCAACACGTCGTATAAGCCTACTTTTATATAGCCTGAGTTTCCAGGCGAGAAAATAGGTTTCTTTTCGTATCTATCATCTTTTTGTCGACGTCGGCTTTTCGTGAAATATAATAACACATTATGTATGGATTGAAATTATAAATAATTTCTCAATTATGAGAGTTGATTGTGTGTTATTTTTCAATTACTTAGTCGCGATACGGCTCGTGATAATGAATCGTTATTTTTTTTTAATGACTTTTTGTAATTTCAATTGTATATTGTAATTAATAACTATTTTTGTATTTCGCATTAACCGAAGAAAAATAAATTTATGAAAATAAACTCGCATCTCAGCGACAAGTCTTATTCTGAGACACTGTTGCTTCCGCAACATTAAACATCAGATAAAAGTATTGTAAATGTAATGCTTCTTCATAACAACCATGCCATTATTTTCAATGATGTCTTCTGTATACAAAAATATATTTCCCTACAACTTTCGCGAATTTAATTCGAAATGCGAATAGAGCGTTTGTACCACACATGTTACGAGCGAGCCAATTTGCAAAAAGCTCAATATATCAAAGACTAACAGCTATAAAATCGCCGAAAACAACCCCATAAACTCCGCTAGATCTACATACACAACATATACAATTACCACATCGATTGTTCAAACATTTTCCATGGATCTATAGTATATTTTACATCCAAATTCACAGACGTTCACAAGAAATTTTCATACGATCATTACCATTCAACCGATAATTCTCAGATATAAAATTTATATAACAAACTCACAAAACGGTCATCATCATATGGCAAAGCTAGTTTTTTCTTTCCGTCGGCGGCCATCACGCCATCCCTACAAGTGGGTCAAACGTTTCGCACATAGAACACACACACACACACACACACATGCGACAATTTGCAATTGTTGCATATGGCGACATTGAAACGGGCCCTAGATCGTTTTGGTCGTCGATCGTCTTTTCCTCGCTACAGTACCGCCGGGTTTCCGTCGGCCATTTGCCAATAGTTGCCGTCGATCGTTGCCAAAAGTGTTGAACCGTGTGTCTTGTCGGGCGTTGCACATTTCTGGCGTGTGTGTGTATGTGTGTTTGTGGAGAGTTTTTTTTGCATTTTTCGATAGAGAGGTTATCGTCGGTTTTGGGTATTGGTGTGTTGTTTGCGTGGGAGGGTCGGAATGTCGGGTTTTCTCTTTGGGCGTGTTTTTCGCGAAGTTCGGTAATTAGTGTAATGTATATTAGTTATGTAAATTTATAGTTGATTGTATTCATGTGATTGTGTATTGTTGATTGTAATTATTTCGAAACGTTTTATATTTAGTTTTTATTATGACTTTTTTTGATAACAAAAAACGAACGCTTCTGGCACCCGATGCACTTTTAGTGAGTATCATACGGCCATTTTTATATTTTCGAATTTTATTCAATGTGTGTTTTCTGAGAAGAAAACATTACGTAATTGTTATTTAATTTAAAAAAATGCATTAAATATTATATAAAATAATTTACGCATAAACATTTGTATTATATTTTGCGAAAGAATTCGTCAAATATCTAAACGTCGCATCATGTATTATTCATTCATAAGTGACCTCACTCGAATCAGATCATCTAAATTTACAAACGTCGAATATCTGACAGGTGACATTGTCGTCTACCGAATTCCTATCCAGAAGAATTTCCTCGTCAGATTTTCTGCGAAGTGATGAAAACTCGGAATACGCGACGTTTCGCATACATACAATTTCCTTTCATAAAACGCTTTTCATACGCATAAACATACGAGCAGGAATTTTATTCGACTGACGCACGTTCTCGGAAAACGCCTTCGGAAAAACTTTGAATTTTCCCGACGTGCTCGCTATATTTGTCAACCGAAAGGAAGCGGAGAACGTCTTTGAGGAACTCGAGTTTCGTCCCTTAGACGTAATTGACAGGGAAAACCGTTCGATCAATTTTCCGGGAAAACGTATCACTTACCCGAAACCAATTTACACCATCGAAGTTTATAAACGACTCCGAAATGTGTATGATGTAGGGAAATTTGATGGTGTAGAATTTAATTCGGTTTTCGTTTGATTTTTTTGTTGTTGGATGTATTGATTTTTATTTATTTGTGTTGAAAGTGTGTTTAATGTTATTTTGTTTTTGTAATCTGAGCTTAAGTAAATGAATTTATTTCTTTTATAGTATATATTATATATTTTTCTGCAGTTGACTGTTCAATTAGTATAAAAATCGTTAAGCGTTTGCTTTAAGCTGAAGTCTTATAAAAGCCATCGTGTTTGAATAATTTTTTTTCAAATATTTTATTGAGAGAGTTTGTGCTTTAAAGAATTTAAGCATTTTTTATTCATCTCCATAAATATTTCTGCCATATTTTCATGAAATTCTTTTATCCTACAAATATTTATTTTCATCGTTGAATGTACATAGCTGTATATATTTTCAGTATCGCAAACAATTATTTTTCTTGATATTGTTATATTATAATGAAAAGGAAATAACCTTTTCGATATGTATAATAATATTATGTGATGTTGTATTTTTAATTTAAATACAGATATCGAAGAATTATTATATTCTAATTTACCCTTGAAAATTATTAACAGATCGAGAGAATTTGTTTAATCACCGAAGGTTAGATGTACAAACAAATTAATTAAGACGTTTAGTTTGTTGCCAATACTAATAAATTATCTGTCTTTACTGTCAGAATATTTTTCAATTGTAAATGCAGGTTCGCCATATGTTTTAAATACGGGATGTTTAATCTTGTTCTGTTGTTGTAAACGTAAATAAACACGCGGATAACTCATTGTTTAAATATATTTGTCATTATTTTTATATTTCAAATGTTCGCATACACTTTTGTTTTTAATCAAATACGAATAAGTATTAATCAATATTTGTATTCATAATGATATTTATTAATACGTACAATATTTAACATTCAACTTATTCTCGGATAAAATGAGTCACATATCAAGATTTTAAATGAGACATTCTTCAACACTTATCTCGATAAAATGTATTTATAAATAATTTTCGAAAACAGTGTACAAAACGAAAATTTTCTTATTCAAAATTTTTACACGTCGAAAAATCTGTATTAAATAAAATATGCACATGACTCACCTGTTCCCGAAACGTGACAAATTCAATTTTCACACTCGAAATCGAACGTTGGAAAACACGGTTTGTTTGCCAAAAACGAACGTGCTTGATTGCATTTGCAAATAATTTAACGGATATTATCTTATTGCGAAAATAATTGTCAAATACATATATTTTCATCCTAATTGATTCATAGAAACGTGAACGCATATGATTTTCATTAAATTGTAATTATCTGTGTCTATTATATATTTTATTGTGGTATTTATATGGGTTTGTTGTGTTGAACGTATCGATTTAGTTAAGCGATATGTGGCGTAGTTTGTAATCAAACATGATTATGATCTGTGAGGAAATTGTTTCATTATTAAATTTCTTAAGATATAAAAAAACAAAGTCTTAGAACTTTCCTTGATACATAATATTATTATAATAAAAAAGATCATCATCTTATATCCACTTCAGATAGCGTCGAAATTTTATGTATTTTTTGTATAATAATATTTTCTCTTTATTTAATAATAAAGGGACGGAGAATGTAAATAATAAACAAGCTTTAATGGAATCAAGAAGATGGAATGTAAATAGCTATCCTTTTCAAATAATCTGAAGTTAACAGTACTCGATTACATTAATCTATGCCAAACCATGCCAATTGTCGCTCAAATTATACATATGTATATTTTAACAAAGATAAAATGTAAACAATCATTAGATTGATTTGATTTCAAGTTCAAACAAGAGAAACAATATTCACATATTGTAATCATTATATGAGCCATCCGGAAATCAATGCAATGTCCATTATTCTTTTTATTGATTTAAATATTTGCTCGTTACTTTTCTTTTTGACTTCTGAATTTGTACCATAGTAATTTCAGTTGCCTTTATGTTGATTTTATTTAATAAACTTTATCATATTGGCTTACATACATATGTTACGTTATGTTTATTTAATCGCTTCGTCCATTAACGAAGCAAATAATCTTGCTTTGTCTATGATATTTAACAGCGTCTGGTGGTGCATAAGCTCCATTTAATACAGGCGCATAATTTAACGTTTTCTGTCAAATATGACAGTTGACGTGTCTCACAACATATTATACTTATGGGAGGTATTACAATTTCCTCGGTACGTCGGATACTCAGTAGAAAATATTTGGAAATTTTGGAACATGAACGAAAAATGGCTCACTACCACTGTCGTAAGACACGTCAATTGTCATATTTGTCAGAAGATAATAAATTATGCATCTATGATGCGCCTACACTAAATAGCATCCCATCAGAATTGTTAAATTTCATAGACAAAGCAATATTATTCGCTTCGTTCATCGACGAAGCGATTACTTAATCGTAGCGATGACACATATGTATGTATATCAATATTTTTCAGCAAATTTTCCCAATCTCCATTTTCTCAATAGATCTTCAATCACCTTAATCGTATTAGTTCATACTCAATATTTTCAGCAAATTTTCCGATCCGTTTTCTCAATTTTCCTTCAATCAACTCAATCACATTAGTTGACATTTACAACATTTTTCAAATTTTCCTTCTCTCCACTATTTAAACTCCACCCAAACCCCAACCCAACCCTCCAATCCCCAACTCAACCTTCCACAACAAAATTTTCAAATTTTCTCTCTCTCCACTATTTGAACACCCTCCAATCCCCAACCCAACCCTCCAACTCCCAACCCAACCCTCCAACTCCCAACCCAACCCAACCCTCCAACCCCCAACCGTCCTCCGCACCACAAACACCCCTCCACCCACGCTCACACACACACACACACACACATCATTCCGCATCACCCACCCGTCCCCCCCTCTCCGCTCGATATCGCTCAATGCGTCCCGCAGATCGATCACACATCGCTGTAACAGTGCATGCATTGCGGCACGTGAGCACCGCTCGTCTGGGTTTATTTCGGCCGGTCGTCACGCGGCCGCACACTGGGTGAAGGTCTCGTGACGACCTCAACATCGGCACTTGCCAATGCCGGTCGGTTGCCGCCGTGGCGAACAGCTGGCCGCTCGACGATGGGATGGGGGAATTTGCGGTCGTGGGGTGGTTTTTTTGGGTGGGTGGGTCGGTTGGGGGTTGGGGTTTTTGAAATTTTTGGGTATGAGTATGTGTTTTTGTTTGGTGATGGTCGATTTCCGGTTGTTTGTGGTGACGGGTATGGCGAACTATCCATGTGTGTCTGTTGTAATTAGGGCTTGCAATTTACTGTCAAATTTTGATTACCGGTAAACGGGAAATAAATGGTGTCGTTACCGGTTTACCGGTAAATAAAAAAAAATTAATTTATGTAGATTAAATGATTAAAGTATGACTGTGTGTGGCTACTTTTACTAAAAAAACAGTATCCTTGATTGAAACCTAAAAATTATATGAAATATATGTATACAAATCCATGGGGGGTAGATATGGAAATCCATCATATGTTACAAATAATGTAACTTCCAGCGCTGAAACTAGAATAAATAATTACTACCCCTCTCCCCCAGGTTCCCAAAACCATAATGGCACCTCTCACACTCATAAAAGCACCTTTTCAAAATTTTTTTCTGCAATAATATGTCTATATCTACCCTTAATTCACAATAAAATCGTTTTCGGTAATTACCGGTATTTTTTAATTTACCGGTAACACATTTTGGGTGGTTAACCGGTTTATCGGAATTGCAAGCCCTAGTTGTAATGTTTGATGTGATAAAATCGGGTATTTTTGAATTTCGTTTGTCGATTAGAATCGGTTAATGTCGCAATATGTCTATCGATATTCGACGGGTCACTCGTTAGTAATAATTTGAAATTTTTAGTTTTGGTGTATGAATACATCCAAATCACTTTTTACGCTGATTTTTTTAGTTTGAAATTTAAATAAATATTTATTATTATGCCACAATGGTAGGATCCGGGTTAGGCCAGTATATAATACAATAATGGTTATTAAATGAAAATTTACGATGTTTTTAGACGATTTCACATGGTGAAATTTTGCCACATTACACATTTTTATAAAGTAAATACATATACATATTTGGGTAGAAGTTCCGTCCAAATAAACCAATGAAACTTATCTCCATGTTTTATATGTTCACCATATTTTTTTTACATGATAGTTTCTAGAATGTATCCCTCGTGTAATGTAAGGAGACTTTAGTAATTATTTTTCTCAAATTTTTTCAATGGATTTTAGTTGCATTAGCTTCTAAATAGTTCAATTAATGTTTTCATTGAGCTAAGATATACAAATGTATTTCAGATATTATTACTACTTTGTTTCGTTTATTTGTGATTCAGATATTGATGAGATTATTATAAAAAAGTTGAGATATGCAATTATGTTTCCGACGATAATGTGCTATTTGATCTTTGAGATTTTTCTTTGTATTTAATTTATAATCGTTTAATATTATATTATACATATATGCGATAATCTTGATTTCCTCTTGTTGAATAAAAAAAAATTATATCGCATTCAATGATCGTCACTTTCAGGAAATCCTTCTTTAGATTCGTTGTCTACTTTATCGTATCCTGCGATTTCTATTTGTCAGTTATTTTACGTATTTATTTAATTTCGGCTTTTTGAATTGTTTCTGTATTCTTGAGTCTAAAAGCTGTTTATTGACAATTTAACTTTATTTGTTCCGATTAATTGCGGGAAAAAAATATACTACACTTCGTTCCATTATCGGCTCTGCGGGCTTTCATTGGTCACCCCTCAATTGACATTTTCTTAAGGATCCTTCGTATTTATTGCTTCGGTTTGCAATATAAATTCTTTCAATATCAATATAAATAACCTCGAAATTTCAATACAAAAAAATGCTAATTTATCTTGAAACAGAACATTAAATACTTTATAAAAATTAAAGTGGATTACGTGATCGACTTTGGCTGAGATTTTTTTAACGTCGTTTAAATTGACGGTCACAACGGACGGTTACACAAGAACTCGCATGGGTAAAAAGGTAGAAAAGAAAAACTCCAAATCTGCAAACGAACGTAAAGTAATCGAATCTTTTCCGATTTCATTAAGCGAAAAGACTCCTGAATCGAATCCGCCATTTGTAAAGGCCGGGATAATTCCGGATATCGAATCGGAGACAATTTTCATCCCTTACAGGGGTCAGCCTTTTCCTTGTATACCGAAAAAGATCGATAACACATTACGATTCGCACATATTTTATATAATGTATCTAATATAACACGTTTAATTATATTTTGCGTATTTAATTTGTTTTGATGGAATCAAACGGCATGTTAATGGCGAATTACATAACACGATTGTAATTCAGTACATATTCTAGTAAATATTATGTAATGATTCATTCAAAAATTCAATTTGGATACAAAAACATTCGGTCCATTGGTCAACGTTGTCATCCGAAACAATGCAACAATAACAGTTGAACGCACGCAGTTTTCTACAATAACTTTTTTCCGTTTGGCAAACATGAAAATAAATCATCTCGATTGACACGCTTTTCCGTTCGCTAGTCGGCGGTTTTTTTTTTCGCCATATTTTTTAATGTACCTAATTTTGTGGCAGGCGACCTTCTGTCACGGCATGAGATTTCGCTTTTAATTATTTTGCTGTCAATACGTAGTGTAAAAAGTTTTGTTTGTAAATCTATCGTGAATGTTTAATGCAATATACTTTTATTGTGCGTAAACATTTGAAAGTAGTTCGTTTATAGGTCACGTAATCCCAATGTACCCACGGATGCTATTTTCGTAATTGTTTTATAATACCTTAGTGTAATAATGCGATATTTTCAACTACTTATTATCTTTATTGCTTTACGATGCTTTTAAGTTTATAATAAACTGATAAAATTTTTAATCGTATAACAAATTTTGGCGATTTTTTTAAAATTTTTGGTGATCTGTCTAGATTATTTATTTTCATATTTGTATATTTCAATCATGTTTTGATTAATTGAAACAAGTCGAAGCACTTACTGATAATTTTCATCATATTGATCGTTATTATCGAATTATACGGACGTTAATGAATGGAAATTTTCCAGCAGATACTATTGTTTATTTTCGTATTCTTTGATGCTTACAACCTGTTTTCATTTTATTATTCTGAATTCAAGTAAATATCCCGAAAGAAACGACAGAGCCCGTGAAAAGAGCTGATCCACCGGATGAATTATTCAATTTTTATTCGTCAGCGGCGTAACGGCCGAAAACGGATTTTCCGCACGTTTAATACACAAAACTCCTTACAATTTTCGTTTGTTAAACGCTTTTTCGCCTTATTTAACATCAAAGCGATAACATAATACATGCCACGTACGAGCCACGAATAAATTATAAATCGCCGCTTTGTGCACTAACTACGCTCCGAAAAGGTTTTTTTTTTATTTTTTCGAAGATTTTCCTTCTACATATGTGCCGTTTCTGTTCGGAAAATTCGCCAGATTAAAATACGTATAAGCCGCTAGCTACCGGCAAATTATGCTTTTATTTATTTATAGTTTTGCAAATGTGCTCTCTTATCTTGTAGTGGCCATGTGCTTGACGCGATAAAAGCAAAACGATTCAACGACCTCGATGCCATACTATTTTTCGATATATTTAATTTTTTGTATACCATAACAATCGATCTAAATATAAAAATAATTTGAATATTATGTACCAATACTTTTCAATGATTCACAAATGTTATATGTGATTTTTTTTTGATGTACATATATAAAAAAAAAGATTCAATCGTCTTTTAGCTCATAAACGAAAATTTAAATGTCGTTTTCGGGTCGATCCATTGACGAAACATAATTGCCCCATTTCCTTTATGAATTTTACCTTTTTCCATCCGTTTATTGAACGGATGGAAAAAAGGGAAGCAGCGACGCGGCTGAAATTTCTCCGACGAACCGAAAATTGCGAACGAACGTGCGAAAATCGGTCGGCAATAATATATAATAATTCGAGACCGATTTTCAAACGGGAAAGTTTACGAAAATTCGTCGCGCGCAGTTTTCCCGAAACGAGATCGTTACGTGGTACAAAAACCATTATAACTTTTCCTTGGCGATGTGTCGGAAAGTTCGATATAACTAAAGAATTATTAACGGTTGTTATTTAATATTGCATAGTAAACCCATTCAGTAATGTATCGTTGGAAAAAATATTCATTTCGAAAGCGAAAAAAAAATTGCAAACGTATTTACATAAACGTTCAACCTTGAAATGTTTGTTATGACATTTTAGCACAACACGTTCTCTACATTCTACAGCGATAATGACGAATGTAAAAAAAATAATACGAATAAAAATGGGAGCATTGTACAGAAAAAAGCAACTCGTGGTCTCCGATCCACAAGTGGTCTAGAGTTTTCCCGAATTTTCCCACTTGACACGCAACACACAACCTGGACGACATCAAACGACAACAATGAACGCGAAATGAAAGAATTTTCTCATACTCACCCTTCCAGAGAGTTCCATTGTTCTGAAAATAGAAACGGGAATGGAAAAGACACGCCTCCGGGAGCAGTTTTCCGGCGCTATTTCCCAACAATTTTCACCGAAATGATATCGCGCATAATGTGAGCTTTAGCAAATTCTCGAGTTTCTGTATATAAGGTTGTACGTTGTCGTCAGATTTAATTGTAACAGTCGAGTGCGATTTACGACGCCTAGTTAGTCTTGATTGCCGAAAGCCGATTTTCAGCGCACATTTAAGCTTACATTACGATCCTTTTGTCTGGAGGCTCTTATCTGAAAGAAAGTTCAGCGAGTGAGCGAAATTAATTATATTTATCGAGGTGGAATTTTCGATGGAATTATTCAGTTGAACGTCTGAGGGGATTTGCGATTGTTTATGTTGTGCTTTGAAGTTTGAAATGTTTTTTGAAACCCATGGTTTTTCCTTGTAATATAAACTCATTAGAATATAATTATTCATTCGTAAACGAATCTATTTTTAAAAAACAATAGTTTCTTTTATCTTACAAGATACGTTAAGTGCGAAAATATCATCTCTTTGTTTCATTCAGATACCAAACACATTAAAGAATATTTTTAGATCATTTAGCATATCTTCGAAAAAAAAATTCCATTATAAGAATTCTATTGAATCTCCAATTCATCGTCTCAATTCGCCTTAACGAAAATCACACACATCACTCCTTTATTATGCACGCCCACAAAGGAGGACGTATCGACCCTTTTCCGTTTGTTCAGATTTTCTTTCATCGACACCCTGAAGGAAAAATCCGACCGACGAACCGTACAAAGGGTTTTCCCAGCCGCCGAGCAATCGAGGCTCGTCTGGAAAAGAAAGGTGGAAAAAGGGAAATATTCTCCAGTCACGATTCTCACCGCGGGTTACCTTTTCGTATACAGGGTTGGGTTAACTTTGCGGATCGATACCGTCTGTTGCCTCATACCACGCACAGGCTGACTCCATTTGGACACAGTGCCATGGTGAGGTCCTTGTTGAGTTCTTGGTTGGAGACGGCAGCGTTTTTCAAACTTTTTTTAGTAGAAGATTTGTGTTTGGTTTAATGTGATTGATGGTAACTTTATATTCGAAGTGTTAATTCAATAATGTAGAGTCTGTTAAATAGATGTACATAAATAATACAGAATTTGTTAAATAGATGTACATTAATAATACAGAATTTATTTTGTATTAATTCGAATTTCACGTTTTTGCATCATATTGAGATATAAATAAAATGGAAATTTTTGATATTGACATTTTAGTTAACACATTTATGTGGTATTATTTTTGTGTACTTGAAACTTATTGCGAATTCAATCGAAAATTCTTAAGATTGTTTCAAATAATGAAAGGTTTATCAGCCTTCTACGTAGCTAGCAAGGCTTTAAACTTTACAAAATAAATAATAATAATAATAGTAATGGTATTGATAGGAAGTCAAAATGGTCGATAAAATATATATTTTTTATACTAAAGCAATTAGTAGTTTCAACTCTGAATAAGTGCTACATTGGCTCGTTATTCCATCTTAATTAAATACACCAGTATACGCCAGTATATACTAAATACACCAGTTTATATTATATATTAAATATAGTAATATATAGTATAGTATAGTAAAATATAGTATATATTAAATACGCCAGTATACTGTTATAATTATATGTACGTAATTATAGTTAATAAATAAGAATTTTCGATGTTTTTGATGAAATTTTTTTACATTACACTATTTTTATAAAGTACGAGTACCTATGGATGGAAGTTCTATCCAAATATATTGATGGAACCTATCTCCAATTTTTATATGGTCATCATTTTTTTTTACACAGTATTCTCTGGAACGTATATTCTCCGTGTAAAAAGAGGATTAGGTGTATATGGATGATCATAAAAAACATCCGAATTTTAAATATTGATCAATTTCATTTATTTTTTAAATAAACTACAATTTATATATAACTTTTCGACTTTGAAAACCGCTGGATTAGTGGGGTGGCAAAATTGTATAACGTCGCATTAAAAATGATCGCAGCACGCAAGTCTGCGACTTTGAGTCACGCGCGGAAAACCCCATAGAATTACGTCCACATGCCGAATTTTATATTATTTACATTTATTTTATTTTTTCCCTCCCCATGGAGTATTTGCGACTCGTCACTCGTTCCCGGAAAGTATGCGTCGGGGTTGACCCTTTCCCTTTGTGCCTAAAGGAACGGTGGAAATGTTAGTTGATTGTTGGTTTAGGGTTGTTTAAGTTGCGTGTTGGGTCATTCTCGTGGTTTGGTTTTGATGTGTGTTTTCGTTGAATGAGCTGTTCATTGCACGAATCGAATAACTCAATTTTTTGAAAATTTTTGAATTCAAGTGTCAAAGCATTTTGTATAGTCGTAACTTTTTATATTTGTAATAATTTTCTTGAATAATAAAGATTAACTAAATTAAACGACAAAATTTTTTTGGCCATTGAACAATAAATAATTTATTTCAGAGGCGATTGTTTTAATTCCATACACTAGTGTGAATCGTTGCACTACATCTGTATTTATGCATTCTACAATATTTATTTGAATTTATATTATAAAGGGAATTTTAACAAACAATGTACATTGTTTCGTCGCATTTATCAACTTTTTGTTTTATGGAGTTGATCGCTTTGTGCAATGAACGGCTCAAATGTTAAAATATGTATATCAATTCGTTCTGGATTTGAGCTTCTTATTATTTCGTTTGCGATGTAGAAATATTCAAATGTGAGGGTCGTAATATGATTTTAAGAATTCGTTTTGATCATCAGTCTTAATAATGTTTGTTGATACAGCGTAAGTTGAGGCTGAAATATGGCTGAAGTTCGCGATGTTATTTCGTGCAAAATTAATTAGCAATTTAAACTTGAAATTTTACTGAGCTGTCATAAACTAAAGTACACCAGAGGAAATTAAATGCAAGCATCGTCCATTTGCGAACGATAGCGTTTAATGAATTGTCCGTGCTTTCACATAAGTACGTATAAAAGCTTTAGGTAAGCTTAATGGTTTCGTGTCCTAGAACAACGTAATGACGCTGAGCTTTGAATTAATTACAAGGATAGTAATTACACTGAGAGTTCGGAGTATATACATTTTTTCCAGTTCAATATTTTCCTTTGAATATTCATAGATTTATCCTCGTACTTAACATACCCGACTTGACGTGTGTTCGAATATGCGCGATTTTCTGAAGAGGCCTTTTCTGTGAAGGCTCTCGTCCCTACTTTTACCCTACTCGATGTGTGCCATTGTGTAAAATCACAAAATTGTAAAATCATCCCTTTTTACATTGACGCAAATGTTATATGTATACGACGTGGCAGTGTATAACTTTTATAATTAATCCGACGTTAAATATTTCTTTATAGCTTTATAGACTCGCCGTTGCTCGATAAATATTCATTATTATAAAAAGTTTCAGGTCGTTTCAGACAAAGACCCGCTCTGGGACTTTATCAAATACACGCCCATTCAATTTATTAACGGACGCCATTTTTAATTTGGTCGACTTTTGAAATTATTTTTTTTTGATACTCTGTTCTTTGTTGTGTTAATTAGGTAATATTATATTTTTTTATATGAATTTTTCTTTGTTTTATAATGTAATCTTATTGAAAATTTGATATTTGATTGAATCTCGTATTTCAATTTATCTGAAAATATCGCGTTCCTTTGATCTGTATATAAAGAAATTTTTTGATAAATACATTTATTTTTTATACTGAAATGAACTAAGCATTTTTTGAAGAGACTGTCTATATAAATTACTTTATAATGAACATCAGAATCATTAATCATCAGTCACTTAACTGTAATTCGCATACCTCACTTTCGTCAAATAAAACATATTATATTATACATTATTTTCGCATCAATTTTTCACGATTTCGGTTCTAGCAAAAGCTTGCTCGATTCTCACATAAATATTATATCAGTTTCAGCTCCGTGTAAAACGCGTACTTTATTATTACGACGTATTTTCCCATTGTCATGCAAATGCGTCACTTTCGTTTTTTATTCCTTCAGTATTGTAGGGTTGTTTCGCCGTTGATTTTTTTATGTACAGAGTATTATCATCGTTCTAAGAGTGTCGATTTTCATATTGGCCGGCTGTTTGTTTTTCTGCTATTTCTCGTATAATGATGGAAAAATATACACTAGAGAAAAAAGAGAATATCTCTGCTGTGTATTGATATGCTAACGAAAAGAACACTTTTGTATTGGAGCCGTGCCCGTCTTTTAACACAAAAACAAATATTCCTCTTGTACTTATATTGTAATTGAACATGTAAAAATATTCAGTACGTTTTGTATTCATAGATATTTGTCATTGATAATAATTTTTATTTGATACAAGGTAAAATTTTGAGATCAATTTATTTTTCATCTTGTATTTGAGCGATCGAGAATTAAATACATTACGCGCTAACATTTATTTTGAGAAAATTGCTTTTTAATAGTTTTATTGTTTCTTTTATGTGTCACATAATGATTAAAGCGTCTTACAACAACGTTTATATTGTTGATAAGCATTTATATATTTTTTACACAATTATTTTATGAATTTCGAATGCTAATTCGGTTTTGATCCTTTCATATAATATTCAAATCAAAAGGACGAAAAGGTTTGCTACCGCCTCTTAGCGCGCACCGACTCATTAACCTTACAAAAGGTCGCACGTTCAAAATTAACGTTTAATTGTTATTAGATTATTAACATTGTCGATGAGATGATTAACCATTTTTTTTCGGCTCCATTTAGTTCAATTATTACGATCGTCTTGTTAATTATCAGAAACGTTTCGTTTTCGTTTTTAATTTCATCCAAAACTCCAATTCGAAATATCTACTTTTATTGTCACATATTATCATCGACAATGTGACAAATTATTATGCAACGTGCAATTCTTATTCTAATGCGCACACTTGAGGCATCGACCCGATGTGCAATCGCATTTGCACATAAAACTGTTTCTTGCACATTAGTCTAATAGAATATCGCATATGATAAATCGGTATATGTGGAACAATGCGTATTGTTGATCGAAATGAAAGAAAGTTAATAACACGACATCAAAACAACATCGAAATAAACGATGGCGTCATTAAGAAAACTCGCCGCACGCTCGAAATTCTACTTTTTTCGAATCTCAAGTCTATTGCTCTTGAACTTGACCAGTTTTTCGTCTTTTGAAATGATCCGATATTAATTTCGTATTAAGGCGACTCGTCAATTAATCGCGCAAGTATTTTTGGCTCCCATTATCATTATGCACGACAATAATAACTGACTCATTATTTATAGATGACTTTTAGCCGAATCGTGATAAACCACAAACTCGATTCGCTTTTGAACGTTTTGTACTGATAGAATGCGTTTTTTGGCAAAAAGCGGGTTCGCATTCTCAAAAGTAGTACCAGTTTGCAAATCTGCGACATGAAGAAGATGCGTTTTTGGGTGTGGACCGCGACCGGTTCCACATTAGTGAGTTTTTTAGAACCACAATTCGGATTGTCGACGGCAAAAGTGGTTCTTGCAACATTTCTGAGTCCCAAATTAGACTCCGTTACCGTTTTCGGACGCTAAACTCGTCCATTGTGTTCGCTTTGCGAATAATATTGTCCTCGAGAAGCTATCGGGATTGGCGATGGTCGTTTTTCAATAAATTGTTTGTCTTCGCTGTCGTTTTCAGAGAGAGCAATCGAGCGCTAATTTGGTGTCCTTTTGAATTGTTTTTGCGAATCTTTATCGTGTTTTTGTCGGAGTTTGTCGGTTGTTTTGCGTTATTATAGCTTCTGTGGTGTTTTGTGTAGAATTGTATTGATAGGTATTGTGTTTTATCAATCGTGAAAAAAAAAAATTGTTGTTTCTATTGTATAATATGAATTGATAGAGACATCTATTGAAATGTTGTCGTGTTTAATTAATATTTATTTTAATTATTTAATTATTCAATATGCGTTCGTTGAAAATTAAATTGCATTCTCGATTGAATTTTTTATTCAGAATAAAAAAGCATCGGAAAATTCTAACGTCGATTCTCCGATTCTTTCACGGTAAGCAAAGGAGGATTAATTAAAGTGGTTTTCCATTGTCCGTTCCAGGAAAAAATGAACAGAGAAAATTTGCAATCTCTTCAGCTTCAACCAACTACTCTCTCATCTGGATTGCAAATTTTAATTAAACCTGTACTCCGTGAATTACGCTTTATTAAAACCACGTCTTCGTTAATTAAACGATCAAACCCGCCGTACAAAAAAACCGATCATACATTTCTCTCAAAAAATCCACCGAAACCAAAATAACACAAACTCCACCGACAATCACAACACTACAATATAATAATACAATAACGCGATAGTTTCCACGTATGATTATTTTCGCGTGTATCGCGCATCTGCCAAAATTTTCCACATCGAACCGCTTACGTAACGGCGTTCGCCTATTGCCGAATTTTCCAAATTTTCCGAATTTCCCGCGGAAATCGACGCCCCGAAGGCTCCGAGGCCGTCCGCTTTATAGCGACGCCAATTAGCGTTTTGCAAAATGTCGCTTTTCAAACGCGGGAACGTGATCCAATTCTGCGACACCCACTGCTTTGGAATACGCCCACTTTGGATTAAATGCGAATGTGATCTCGGTTTGATGGATGTTGGGTTTTGGGTTTGATGGATTGGGGGTTTGGGTTTTTGTGGTGGTTGGTTTTTGGATGATTGGGTGTTGTTTAAATTGAGGTTTATCGTGTGTGTTTGTGACATATGAATCGGATTGATTTGATTTTCGGGATGAATTTATGTTTAGTTAAAAATTGATTTTCGATCGTTTATTATCGATTAATAAATATTTGGGAACCACTGTTACAATTTTATGGGTTTAATAATTTTTTTTATGGGAAAGAAAATTTTGATCATATTGTATTTGATCGTAATTTTTTAAGACTGGTGCATAAGTTGTGGCGTGTTTTTTTTATCAAATGATAGTACTGTTCAAAAATTTCTATGAGCTATTTATTGTTCATTGGCCGAAACTTAAAAGATACTAAAAAGGAAGTTTCCTTCATGCAATAGAATAGTTTGAATATAGTTGTTATTCATTGATGCGGAGAAAGGCGAAAAATATTTGACCATCGAAAAAATGCGTAGGAACATGTGCATCGGCCTTGTATTTATTAAAAGCTTCACATTAATTTCTAAAATACTTAATGAATCATCTATGTTTTATGAATATACTTGTACATACACATAAAAACATTTGCAATTAATATGTCTCATAAATAGTGAATTCTGAATTGAACAGAAAAGTTTTACATACATATTTGCTAATTCTGTTACATTATTGTTTTTAAAAACGCATTATACATTTCTTTATGTATATATGCTACGCTAAGTTTGTGTAATCGATTCTTTCATGAACGAAGCAAAGAATCTTGCTTTGTTTATGAAATTTAACAACATTTGGTGGTGTATAGGCGCTATTTCATGTAGGAACATCACAATAAGTGCATCATTTAACGTTTTCTGTCAAATATGACAGTTGATGTGTTTCACTACATTCAGTAAGGCATTAAAATTTCTTTGGCACGCCTGATATTTGAAAATGTTGGCACATGAACGAAAAAAAGGTTCCCCACAACTATCGTAAGGCACGTCAACTGTCATATTTGACAGAAGAAGTTAAATGATGCACCTATAATGCGCCTATACTAAATGCCACTTATACGCTACCGAACGATAAATTTCATAGACAAAGTAAGATTATTTGCTTCTTTCATGAACGAAGCGATTACGTAACATATACAAATAGTACTATAAACTGCTATATCATAAAATATTTAATCATTTCATATAAAACATTCAAAATTAAACACCCTCCATCAAAACATCCTCGCACACACTTCCCCACGATGAGATTTTCCGCGAATTTTCCCCGAAAATAAAGACCATACCCCCTGGACGAGCTGTCGAAATAATTCAGCGTCCTTCTGACGTTTGAAATTTCGCAGATCCGAGAAAAGGTCGGTTTTAAAGGGTGTCGGTTGACGTAATTGAACCCTTTTCTCCCGTTAATATTCCCTCCGCGTTCGGCTGATTCCTTTTAATGCCCCAGAAACCTTCGTCCCCGATATAAAATTATCTGTCCGGTTTCGGAAAACAACTCGTTTTTATGTATATTATAGTTTTTTTGACAGTCTGCGAAAAACGCTTTCGCCGAAAGTGCCCAGAAGTCTATGCCAAATTGTTCGCGGTATTGTTTCGGAGCGATCGTCACGTTCGTGTTTTAACGATCGTTTCGTGTTTTAATCGAAGAGGAATTGTTTTATGGTTTCTGATAATTGCTGTTGATGTTTTGTAATGGAATTTTAAGGTTTTGTATACATATATATGAATATCGTTTTATTTCGCCGTATTGGTTTTGAAACCCGTTAAAGTTCGTATCCTTGTAAGGCGTGTTGATTGAAATGTATTACTTTTTGAAAAGGAAATGTGTTGCGAAATTTTGGTATTAAGTATAATAATACTATATGGGTGCGATTTAACTGTGTATCGAAAAATTTAGATTGTGTCTTAAAACGAATTATAATATTTGTAAAATTTATCACTTTTAAACAATTTGGTCCATTTTTTATTCTATTATGTAAGTTGTGAATAATGGTATTTCGCCCTATTTGCGTTTACGGCGCTGCCGATCTTTTATTTATGTATACTCATTCTAATGCACGTTTTATTTGTTTTAAGGCACAGATATTTTTTCAATGATCAAAATATTTTTTCTAATGCACACATTTCAATTCCCGTGCTAAATACATTTTTTTTTTTACTGCACACCAATTTTATTAATACACATTTAGTTTATATGATGCACGTTTAAATTTTCCCCATAATATATTACGTACCCACCCCATTTTCATATTTAATTATTATTTTGTTATATAACAAACAATTTTCACACAACGTAACCGATACGAAAAGTTAACGTTTTACTTAAAGCCCCCTTTCGCTTAATTCGAGCGGGAAAACTTTCTCGCAAATAATGTCAAAACGATACAACGGTTTCGCCAAAATTAATTAGTTTTTATTCACGGGTCGGATTAGAAATTTCAGATAGGATTTTATCGCATTCTCGCTCCCAGTGTTCGGCAACAGGATAAGCCTATTATGTTCATTTCACAAAAGCTCTTTCCATTTGCCCGGTTTTAATTAAAAGGTTTCTTTTTTTGGGGGTTTTTTGTCAAAATCAAAAAGCTCGATACTGTACCGCTGGGAAATTCGGCGAGTTTTTCGATACGGAAAGTTTGGATATGTATGAATATCGTATTATATATTTTTTATATAAAAAAATTGTATTTTTTTTTATGTTCAAAGTTGAAGTTGATCAAAATGAATCACACTTGATATCGTTTATCTTCGTTAGATTTTTTTTATCGCCCATCTTTGGACATAGGACCCATTTATCGGTATTCATCTATTATAATTTAAAACTCTTATCATTATTCATCTTGAATTTTCCGAAATTCTCACATAACCTCAAAATTTATAACCACAAAACTGAATCGAAACTATACTTTAAAAAATATGATTACTTTTATAAATTTTAATATCTACACCGCAAATATATCAATAATAGATACCCAATTGATCAATAACGAATATGCAGAACTTTCACATCCCAAAATTTAATTTTAACCTCAAATTTGAGGTTAGGATCGTATCGGTTGTCGACGAATCGGAAAGGGGCGTCCAACCGAACATCCATGACTTTCGTATTTGTACGAAATTAAATTTTCGGCGTGGACGACGACCTTGCGCGTCGGGTTATGGCCGTGGGCCAAACTCCGTCTCAAGAATGACGCTTGCAATTATATGCAACCGATTTTGAAGTGTTGCCAGTTCGCGCACGCATTTGAACGTTAGGATTTTTGTTTTTCCCGCGCGAACTGCAACCGTTATGTAAAACAACCTAATATAGGCGGAATGTGCGGTATGTTGTTTTCGGATTTGGTTTATTTATTTATTTATTTTTTATGTGAAGTTATATTTTTTTAAACATTGAATCTAATATGCGCGTATGATGAGTTATTAATGCCATCTATGTTTCAATTGAAAAGTTAATATCAAGTTATATTATAAATTTAAATATATTCAGAATAGTAAACGTAATTTTAAACAGTTATTAAATTTAGATTTCGCTAAACTTTCGTTATAGCACGTATAAAATTTTCGTTACGACATTGTTTATTTGAGTCATTTCGATATATATTTTAATAATACATTAAAGTTATCTGATTTGTAATCATCTAATTCAAAATTTGATAATTCGCGGGATTAACGATTGGACATTTCGCATGTTTATAGTTCATTTCTCGTTTCAATTATATCTTATCACTGCATAGTAACAGTACAGTGAACTAATCTTGTTTGGACTTTTGATCATATCGTGCCATTTCTAAACACATTAAACCCAGATTTGTTTAGCGATTAATTCGTGTAAATAATACGTTTAGTATTTTTTTATCTAAATAGATTCATTATGAATATATCTAGGTCAGATTTCGTCGATATATCAATTGTGTATAATTCTCACTTTATAAATATAATTTGACATTAAAGTTTCTTGTCTAATAAACGTTTCCTTTTGTCAAAGTTTTATTTTTCTTTCGGCGTTCTCGTTCCACTTAATTTATGTGCAATAAATATTCAGTAATCGTCTTTCAGAAATACCGTTTCGATGATCTTGAAGCACGACAGAAATTCAATGTCGAAGTTCTTCGAACGTTTCCAAAATTTTTGCACGTTTAAATGAAAATTACAACAACAATTCTTGCAAATTTATTCGTTTTCTTTCGTTAATGAGTATTGGTACAGAATAATTTTATACAATGTTACAATTGTATGCAAAAAATTAAATTTAAATATTCAAGCCATTGTAGAAGTGTTTATGAATTTTTAAAATAAATGAAATATTTATTATGAAATTTATGAACAAAATAATCGGTATACTTCACGATTTTCGCGTATCGAAATCTCACTTTTCAGACATCCATCAATCGAAACATTGAAAATAACACCAAAAATCTCCAACACACATCGATGTGAAAATTTCAAGACTGAAAAAACCCTCAATATACTTTTTTTTCATAGATTTCAGCATCGGCTCGTAAATCATCGCAACTTATATACGTTTACCGTCTCTTTGTGAGGCTCGTCTGAAAATGTTTACGGTTCTGACGATGGCCCCTCTTCAGATCTAAGAAGCGGTTTTCAGATTTTTTTTTACTTCTTCTTATTTTATTATTGCAGTTTTGTTTTTATTTCCGTCGGAATGGGCGACTTTTATGCGCGGGCGAATTTCCGCTGAAGTGTTTTTCCTATCGGATCTGCATTTATGGCGCTTATTTTTGGAATACGTTTTAGTGTTAAATCAATATTTTTATGTATGGAAATCCGGGATATTGGAGCTTTTGATTTTTTTCGCCGTTTATGAAGTTAGCGGATTGATATTTTATGTTTGGAATATGTTATAATATAAAAATGATAGAAAAAAATTGAAAATGTTTAAAAATTATATTTTTTTTTTGACTGGGATAAAAAAATTTAGTTTTGTTAGACTGTTAACATTGTGTATGTTGCGCTACGTTTGTGTAATCGCTTCGTCCATGAACGAAGCAAAAATCTTGCTTTGTCTATAAAATTTAATAACATCTGATGTCATATATGGGCGCCATCTGGTATGCACACCATGTAACGTTTTCTGTGAAATATGACAGTTGACATGCCATAGACGAAGACATAGAGATAGACAAATTTTGTTTCATTGACAAAGTTATTAAAATACCATATATAATGTCACTTATACATAATCTTATCAAATGTATTGATCACCATGATCAGTAAATGGACGTGCCGTCAATTTGAAATCAATAAATTATATGAATATTTCAATATCTTAAAATTTATCTTCTAAAATACTGATAATATATAATAGTAATGGCCTTGTTCTGTAAAAGACATTTATATAAGTTACACATTGATTACGAAATTGTAATTTGTTTACTTCAATAAATTTTGATTCCATTTAAATTTTCGCTCCGAATGATCTATGGATCGAACGATCGATCTGATCTGTGGATTTGTGCTTTGGATAACGTCCAAACGACTTTTGGGCGTTAACCCGTTAACGAGTCCGCCTGAAAGCTCGCTGGATCAATGTATTATTCTCGTTTTACAGTAATGCAAATATGATTTGCGATCGACATTGACCCATTTTATTCATCGATAGATTTATTTGACTGATTTGTTTATTTTTTTTTTCTTTGCAGAGGAAGAATGTTATCATTGCATGGCCAGTCTGATTGCTGCTAAAGAGAAAATGTTCGTTACGCAGACAAAGCTTTTGTACGAAGTGACATGGAAAACTGTGATGCAGATCGCTAAAAAACATGCGGTAAGTTTTTTTTTTAACTATATCTAATCTATAAATATTTGAAACAGTTACTAAAATTAAGTATTTTAATGTTTTCAGAAATCGGCATGGGTGCATATTAGTCGATTATGTGGGGTGCGTGCTGAAAGGCTATATGCTGATTGGGAATGGTGGATTCTATCAGGTTTACCATTCCCACATCTAGTGAGAGTTATGGATTGCTTCTTCCATGAAGGAATAAAGGTTATATTTACTGAACTATTTTTTGTGTTTTTTTAAATATCCATATTAATTTTGTGCCAACGTTTCAGGTATTATACAGAGTCGCTTTGGCAATAATAATTTTGTTTCATAAGTTTTCGACGAATCAAAGCTCCGAGTGGATGAATGAAGTTACAAAGAATGGCGTCGAAAATGCCCTAAACAAGTTTTGTAAAAATATACCCGTCTCGCCTACGAAACTGTTGAGGACAGCATTTAGCATAAGGGGACTAAGGTATTTGACGTTACAGTTTGATAATTTGTGGTAATTTGATTACTGTTTAATTTATATTCGCTTGATTTGATTTATAGTTCTCAATACATATCTCGAGTATTCATTAAGACTGAAATGGTGCTCAAATCTCGATCGGTTTTGAGCGGGTCACGGCAACTTGTTAGATCTCGATCGTCCGACAATCTACCAACGAGCCAGTCACAAGTCAACATCCAGATGATGTCGCATACTTTAACTATAAGAGAGGTAAGGAATGTTTTTTTATTGTTTATCAATTATTCTCAATCTAAATCATCTTTTCATTTTCTCTTTATCGTGAATAATTTAATTTCAAATAATTTCTATATTACTCTATTAAGGTATAGATATAAATCGATTAAAAAATGTATTCAACTTTACTTAAATTGAAACTGTTCATAATCTTTAATTTTGCAGAAAATGTCAGAGGACACGTGTAAACAAATGGTATTGTATTCGATGTGTCCTTATTTTTGCCTGAAATTGATTTTTATCGAATAAAAATAAATGTTTTGTATTAATACTAACAATCCTACTAATGTCTGTCATTGTTTTATCCAACGTACATTCATAAGTATATTATTATAACATTAACATCAATATTTCGGTTCAGAAAATTACATGTCCTATGGTTTCAACCTTTCATGTGTGTTTTATTGATTTTAAAAGCACATGATAGGTTTTATCGTTATGTTTTATGAATCTTAATAAAATTAGAATGTTGTGTCTTGTCATGCTGCTATAACTAGGGCTCTCATTCTCCTGGGCCGCGTGCCCTATCAGTCGGTGTGTATCCTATACATGCTATAAAGTCGCAGATACTCGATCAGGAAGAAGTAAGTTGTCTAAGTACAAAGAGCACACCAAGCACTACTCAATCAGTCAAATTATTAGAATATACACGGTGTTATATAATTATATTTTGTTTATTTGATGATATATTGTTTCGTTATATGAAAATCAATGCTTTTTCGTATAGTTTAAGTTTCAATACATTCAGAGCTCAATATTGATTATTTGCTCTTTTTTATTATTATTTATTGATGTGCAGTTTAAGTTGATTTGCATTGCTTGTATTATTTTTATGTGGTTTTTATTATTATTTTATGTGTAAGTGTCCTTAACTGCATGATTTTTGAAAATTTAAAACTGTTATCAGTATGATTATTTATATATTAATTTCCAGTATTATTTATTGTGTAATAGAAATAGACGAATCCTTTGTGATTATGTGAAGGCCATAAATGATCGAACGCTTCAGTACGATTGAATATAACTATTTTTTTATACACACTAAAAGAGAGAAAAAAAAATGATAATTCTATATCATTTAACCAAATCGTACAGTGGCATTTGATTGTATGTAGTCCCCTTAAAATTAGAAATTAATTAATATAAATCTCGGAATAAAACAACCATCGTTTTAACTTATTTTATTACTTTTCATAGTTATTCACTCTATGGTCGTGGCTTCCAGTACGCATTACTATGTATCAACCTGTTTTACTTTACACAACTGAAGAACACGGCTGTTCGCTCACTACATTCTATGTTCGTGTAGAACAGCACGAACCCACACTGTTAATGATCAAGACTTGCAATAATGAAGTAAATATTTTTCTCATATTATCCTAAATAATACATTTCGTTCATTACACGTTCAAATTTTACAATTTTAAGGTATTTGGAGCATATTGTTCGTCACGCTGGTACGAACGTAACATGAAAGATGATCGAGGCAATCGTCAAGCTTATTTCGGAACTGGCGAGACATTCCTCTTTTCGCTCTATCCCGACCGGGCAAAATATCCATGGGTAGGATGTGCCGAGGGTTCGGATAGAGTGGGACACGGTGCTGAATTGTTTATGGCTGCCGATTCGAAGATGATAACTATCGGCGGAGGGTAAGTTAATCTAATTGCTAATCAAATTCTCCTATTTTCGATTTTTAATATATTTTTTTCGTTTACAGTGAAGGACAAGCAATATGGATGGATGAAAATATTAGGTACGGCAAAACTGACCACTGTCAAACGTTCAACAATCCACCGTTGTGTCCCAGTGGTGATTTTGAGATTAGAGTATTAGAAGTATACGGCTTTGCTGGTGCCTAAAACTCAGCAATGTGTTCAGATAATATCACGAGTAATAAAAAAAGAATGTATTGATGCATTTTTTATGTTCGTTTCGATCCGCTAAATTATATCGAGGATAATTTTCGTGTATTCGTTTTATGAAAATTTGAATGTTAATTTATGTGACGATTCCATTCATTTCTGTAGCCCTATTTATGTCCTCACTACATGTTATTTTTATTTTAACTGATTAGCAAATAATTTTATTTTGAAATACTTGCTTTTGTCAACGAATATGTTATTATTGTATAATTCAACGAATATATTTAAAAAATAATATTTTTTATTTGTAAATATGAAACAATTGTTACATGTCTATCTTTTGATGAATGTTATAAAACATTAGCTTAAATTTTATGATAACATTTCAGCCAGTTTTCTCGCGTCGATTGAAATATATTCAATACATATTATTCATTGAAATATATCGTTTTGTAACCAATAATGTTATTCATGAACTCCCATTTTTCACTATTATATTGACATCGTGGACTTTATCCATTGAACATAGACCATGTAAAGATATATTAGAAAATTTAGCCATTGACAATATAGTGAAACTTTCGATTTTGAAAAATTTAGATCCCTAAATTTATTTTCAAAAGACTGACCTTTACATTTACATCATATAGCTTTTCATTATAATAATAGTATACAATTTATTTTTTTTCGGATAATTCTATTTTCATTTTTAGTTTTTGATGATAATTTCAATATTCGTCACAATATTGGAAATATGAAATGAAGGAAATATTGATAATCACTATGCTTTTTATTCTGACGTCAACAAAATTAATATTGTTAAGTTTTTTTGTGTTGTTATGTATATTTTGTACATATTTGGTAGTACAACATTCTGTTAATTATTTATATTATAATTTTCTGTTAAGTAATAGTGAAAATTGTTATCTTGTTTCTTTCCAATGTTTGTTTTTTAATTCACAATTTTATCGTACCTATCTTTGTATCATACCAATTACATTTACACATTTTTCGAACAAATTGTGTGTTATTAGGATATAATTGACTTGTTCATTTTTTATGAATAAATATTTTTTTGTATTAAGTATATATTGACTTCTATAATCGATTTATTTGTTGTTTTATTCAGTATCAAAAATAGTTTATTTGTATATATATGTGTATTTTTTAATATTCTTTTAGTATTTAGTATGAGTATTCTTACAATTTGTAAATTTCTTTGAATCGATCAATTTTGCTTTATTTAAAGTAAACTACATTGATATAAATATATATACCTTTAGTTTTCTGTTTCGTAATCGTTAATAAAATCTTTTGATTGTAAATATTGAAAAACATAGTTGATATGCTATTTATGTGACTAATTATGAAAGATTGTGATAATTATTTCATATCACTTCATTTTTTTCATGTATGCTTAGTTCGTATTATAAATAGTTAAGTTACCCTTTAGGACTGTTAATTTATGTGTACAGTCTAGTCTTAAATTTCATTCTATCCTAATTTTTAACTACGATATGATCCAAATTCATATTCCTTTTGTAATTGCTTAGCTTTATTATATTTGATTGTATGCGCGGCGACCGCCGGCATCAATAACAAACTTATTAATTGTTTGGCATTGTTGAATACATGTTTACGTATATGCATCGACGTTATGCACTTCGTATTAATTTGAAAGTGCTGTTTGATTTGTAAGCGTTACGACGTTTATATTATTAATAAATTAAATATTATGGCTCACAGAGCGACACGTCTATTAGTCGACAACAGTTCGATTTCATTTATCAGTTTTAGCGGACTAATTCTAAACGCTTTGATACCGCAGCAAGTACTCTGAAATAAATTGATTAAAAAATGTTGCTTTGTTATAGACTGTTTACTCATAAGTATTTATTTATTTCAATGAAAATCTATTCTCAGGTTCGTGATTAGAGGAAACTCCAATTTTTGTGCATATATGTAAACTGCAAGGTGTACAACCGAATATATGTTATATGTATATTGATAATTGCATGCAAAATGTATCTATTTTAAATAGTTACTTGTATATTTTGGGCAAATAACTATTTATAATATAATATAGTTAATGTTTGACATTATTTAGATGCATAAACATCGATGTTATCATTAAAATATTTAATAATTTTCTGTGTTGTTACTTATGAGTAGCACAATGTTCGCCTTTCAAATTAAAAGGAATGGAACAAATAATATCGCTCTACGTACATGTTGGTATGTTGCTTAAAATACATATATGAAGTATTAAATCGAGTTGTTTCATTTATACACACAAGTTTATCTTTAAGTTTTATTTATTCCGCCAAAGTTTAGCGACGAATGTTGCCATCAATTATATCAAATAGAAAAGTTTAAGATAAAGTACATTCAAATTCTTTTGTTAAATACGAAGTTTTTTCATTTATAAAGTGGAAAGAGATTGCGAATATGTACAAATGTGCAAAAAAATGGATAAAAGTATTATGCGAAGAACAATTGTCAAAATCTTTAATAAAATTGGTATATTCTTTTTTCAGAATATTAAAAGTTGTTCTATTAATTATTTCAGTCAAAATATGTGGATATTACATAGTTTTCCTTCTGGTATTATCTCTATTGTTCACCTTCATGACATATATTTGTTTTGAGATTACCAAAGATTTTAAATATCTATTGAAAAATCAATTTCCTCGCTTTCCTCAATTAGGTATTTTTTTTTAAGTATCCCAAACATTTCAGATCGTTACTATTTTACAAACGATTTTTCAGCAATATCAGTTTTTCCAAAATCTTCTATGACATTAAATTACGATTCCGAAAAAGACGATTATTTTGAAATTATTACAAATATAGAGACAAAATTGAAATGTAAGTTAACGAAATTAAATATGATATTTAAATACTAAACTACTCCAGCAAAGTTTTATATTATTTTTAAAGCATACATTAGTGAAAGAAGAAATTGTGACACTGATAAAATAGAATCAAACGTATGTAGTTTATATATCGTTCATATTCAATAGTTTTAGTCACTAAACATATTTTTCCACAGCATATTCAAAATGGTACGGAATACTGCAAATTCGATATATCTTCTCTTGGTCCTTGTTCTAAACCTCCGTATGGTTATGATAGATTAAAACCTTGTTTATATCTAAAGGTTAATAGAGTATTGAATTCGGAACTAAATTTCTACGATAAGAATTCTGAACTTCCCAATTCTATGCCTGAGGAAATAAAATACAAAATAAGAAATAGTACTGTTTCTGTAAGTATTATCCAAACCTTCCGAATATTTAAATTATTGATATAATAATATATTTGCTTTAGAAAATATGGAGTCATTGTGAAGGTGAAGATGAAAGTGATAAATTAAATATTGGAAATATATCATACTTTCCTTCTGATCAGGTGAGTTCATGATGCATACATATATATTTTAAATTTCAGTGAAATCATTTTACGTATGTAAAATTTCAGAGTTTTAGCTCAGAATATATCCTGTCGAATAATAAATATTATTTTCTAACATCTCCAATTATGGCTATTCAATTTTCTAATTCAAAATGTAAAAAAAAATTTTTTTTCAATTTGAGTTCTATCACAATGTATTGAAATACTCAACAATTTATCTTATTATTTTCAGTTAATGTATTGATTAATCTTAAATGCTATTTGTGGCTACAAGGAATTTTAATCGATACAAAAGTTATGTTGAAATTTATAAAAGATTCAAGATTGTTTCCATATTATGAATCAAACTAAAAAAATGCAATCCTTTTGGAACATACAATGCTGATTTTATTTATAGAAACTTTTCATCAAAAATGCAATTTTAAATTTGATATGTTTCCAGTAACAAATTTGTATTTTATTTTCTTCATATAATATAATAGCATTTGAACTTTTATATATTTTTATTAAAAACTAAAAAATCAAACTATTTCTATCACAATTGGTTTTTAATATTAATAACGAACATTTTATCATACATAAATAATAACGAAATAATAAATAAATGTATAATACATGGTATTGATTTACTTACAAATTAATCATAAATTATATGATGGCTATTGAATTTTAATTGCTTACAAATTATTTAAAACAAAATCAATATTCTTAATTATTGGAATAAATTAATTTTTACACAACCGCCCACATATTCTATTATACAAATGCAGACATGGATTTGCATGCTTGCGAATTTCTTTGTACATTATTTATTTATGGTTGTAATAATTCTTGTGTATGAAAATAATTAATTTTATCTATTCGTAATACAATACTTTCATTATTATTTACTTGAGACTATAAAACCTAAACAACTAACAAGACGATTAATCTATCATCACTTCAAAATGCACTGATCCTTGGCGTTCGCGTCCACCAACGTACTTTATATTTTTAGCCCAAGCTCTGCATTCAATATTAATAATTCTGTTGACTGAAAATAACAAGAACAACAATTAGTAAATAATACATTAAAATCATTATTTGAATATAAACATTCATCTTTCAAATCTAAAATCTATTGTAACGAATGGAAAACTGTTATTACATATAACTGTAATAAATTGAACAAAAATGTGGAGTGTTTGATAAAACCACACCTAACAAATTGACCTAATTATTAATCATCGTACAGTCTCAATTAAATATGTTCATATATAGTGCACTTACGTGGTGGTCTCACTAGTTGAATTGCAACAAGTGGACTCAAATATCCTTCAGTGTTTATATACGGGAAATAGTACGATGGAAATCCGTGCGTGGGGATGTATTTGATACCTTCGGGACCTATAAGTTCCTTGTCAACTGGACTCTCACCAGAGCACGTAATCCATACTTGCTGTCTCTGAAAAGTAAAATGAAAATATATTTTACACATGAATAAGATTGAATTATTTTACTTTATTCAGTTTTTATACACAGCTTTTAGTATAATATTTTTTTTATATATTGGAATTCAATAGTCTCGTTAATTGTATTGATTACTATCAATTATTGAAGTTAAGTGGAATTTGGTATAATCTATAGATGAATATGGCCATATGATAACAGTTGGCAAAATATAGGTTTTATAAATTCTATATGTTTAGAAAAAAGCTTCTGATGGTTATAGAAAAGCTCTGTTTTGTAATGGAAATAATATGATAAATCAATATAAACAAAAACATCTATCCATATATCATTAAAATGTCTATGAAAAACAATTTAGAAATAAAACATTTGACCTTAAACTAAATTTAATGCACCTAATCATCAAACAAACTTTTGCAAAACAAAACAACAATCAATTAGATCAAATCTACAGTTTTCCATCACTTCAAGCACACCTTGAAAGGCGCCGTTGACGCAAATCCACATATCTGTGTACTCTTTTTATATACAGAACAAACACTTCGATCAACTCCCAGTTATCTCACTAATTGGATCGCCGATACAGTGAACGAAAAAAATGATAAGGCGCAAATTGATACTGTCGTTGAAACGTTCTATTTTGGCGATAGACTCACCTGGACTGCAGTCAAATTTCCGATGTACGTCTTCAGGATTTCAGGCATGTCTGGATGCAAATCATTTGGATCATCGTAGAATTGTGGAACCCATCCGTATATCTGGAATTTGTAGGTTAAAATAAAGTTAGGTTAGGATAAGTTAGCTTAAGATAAGTTAGGTTAGATTTGTAATGATGTGTGGTTTATTTGTTGTTTTGTGCGAATGTTGCCCTTCTTTCGAAACCGCAAAGCGCACTTCGGACATTTCAGCTCTATTGCTAACACAAATATAAAATTGACGATAATTTCGTGGGAAAACATCGATCGTTCGAAGGCAAAGTGTTTTGTTGCTAATCAATGTGTTTATGTAAGTGCGGACAAAGCGAAACAATTGACAATTTTGCACGTTCCATCGGAATTTCATATGTGTACGCCATGCGAGAATAATCGATTTCATTCATCGTAATTTTCAATTAATAAAATATATTTCGTATTAAATTAAAATTATATGAGGACTCACACGATATTGTATTTTATACTTAAACCTTAACCTACAAATATTAAGTTCTTCATTAAAAACTTATAAATTTACTATCCATAAACCTTCTATCGATTATTATCGGAAAAAAGATTAAAACCACAAATTCGAAATTCCATGACGAATCATCGAACATCACAGACCTTAATAGAATCACGTATAAGATTAGAAACGCATAATAATGCAGCCATTTAAAAAAAAAACTAATCCCTAAACCCCGAACTAGTTTTTATCCGAACCCTTTTTACGTGTCGGATCATTGCCCAATATTATTCAAATCAGAAGCACATTTTGGTATTTGAACATTTCAATTATTCCGTCTATGTTTGATATTTGTAATAGTTCTTATAAAAAAATGAATAGTATCAATATTATTTTAGTATATCATATTCGAGTGATAATTGTGTGATATAAAATTATAAATATGTTCATACATGTCCAATTTGCATGTATAAAATTTAAAATTTGTTTTCCTTATTTAGTGCTGCAACAAGAAATATTATTTATCGTTTAATATTTTTTTATATTAAAAAATACATACCTTATTTAGTTTCAAGAAGAAACAAGGACTGGCACGATTGAAAGAATAATTGGCACTTGGAGCACAAGGACCCCAAGATTGGACATCAACAGCACAAACCTTCCCATGACCTAAACCCTTGTCAAATTCGCATTGTACTTGATTTCTACCACCTCCTTTCATCTTTTCAGGTACTAAATATGCTGAAAATCCAATAAAAAACCTTGAAAAAACGATCCTTCACATAATTTTCAAAAACTACTATAAAAAAACACTTACGTTCTAGAAATTCGTCTAAAAGTTTGACCCATCTTTCTATTTGGGTTTTGTTTGTTGAATCGTACCAAATTAAAGAACCTTCTTCGGTTCGGTCTGATAACGGTCTGAAACCTAGACCGGGATTTGTGCCTGAAATTTTATGAAATGTTTGATTTAGATTTTATTAAGTTGTGATGTTGTTTATTTATGATTTATTTACCTATACACGAATCGGCTAATTGTCTTTTGGGTTCGTATATGTCGATGGTGGATAACATTCCTTTCATACATATTGAAAATAATGCGGATAATCCGAAATAGAATATTATGTAAAAGAATATAATCTGAGCTGTAAAAATAAAAATAATAAGTTTATTATATTTGAAAATTATAACTTTATTCAAACAAATCTAAAAATTTTAGTTATCAGTTCGCAGTTATTCGTTTGCCATTGTATAATATTATATAAATCAAATTTGAAATTGCACTTTAATCTTTTTATAGTTTGTAATGTGAAATACAATAATTGTATAACATATAGACTTTTAACTGTATATGATAACGTAAAATCTTTTAATCATTTTTACTGCAGTATTAAAATTATCATTGAAAATTTATCACACGATAACGTCTAAATAAAACAAATCAACTATTATTTTTTTCATTATAACCGGATTGCTAAATTATCATTTCGTGATCGATTCGAATTCATCTTTAAACAACTTCGATAATTCATTAACTTCTCGAACCGATCTTTATCATTTTGCTTAACCTCAAACTTACATAACGATTTCAACGAAATTTCACAAAAATCGAAATCGATCCAAAACATTTATCATCGTTTCGATAAATATTTGAATAAGAACAATAAAGAAAAGCATCCGTTCGAACATCGAACCGACCAATTTTAATATCATTTAACACGTACACTATAATGTATCCTAGTCGTGACCGAAACTTTCGAGACAGGATGTATACAAAATATTAAAATTACAAATAAATCAGATTTAAACACCGTTTGATATAAAATTAGGTTATGTTAGCTTCATAATCAAGCAACATAACCTCGATATTTTTTACATGTACAAGTTAGGTTATGTTTCATGATTATTAATATGATTTAATTCTTTTCACATATGTATATTATATTGACGTATCTTATCCATAGGTATAAAAATAAAACAAAACCGTGCGTCAAAGATATGTATTTTAATATTAATCTAATCTAATTTATTAATAGTTTTCGGCCCAAATGCGTCAACGATGATCGATATTGCAGATCGATGATCGATGCTTGATCAGGTGTTCGATCATCGATTATCGGATCGATGTTTAGAGAATTTTCCGAGTTTAAATTAGCACGCTGAAAAAAATTTCGTCAATGAGTAATCTTTGACGTTCGATAAATTCGAATTGACCTTAATATTTATCTGTGAAATTTCGTTAATATTTTAAAAACTTTGAAATATTTTGTTTTCATGTTTTTGTTATTCACGTCGTTTGGATTGTCTCGTTTTATTTACATATGCATTTCTTTAATAAATAAAACGTGTATTTAAAGAAAAAAAACAATTATCAACACAATCTGAATCGTTGACCTTAGCGCTCTCAGTCTAAACACTCCGCACATTAATCAAACACATTTTTATTGACACTAATTCAATATTTTTTAAATAAAAACTTAACAAAAGTACAAATTCTCATCGATTCGAAATAAATCAGCACTCTAGCGAGTTAATTGCTTCGTTTTCGAACAGATTGTTACGAGAAACAAAGCGAGATAAGCGAGTCATCAAGGAGTGTAGACGTGCTGCGAAAATAAAACGTAATGACGAAAAGATACTCTTCATAAATTTACAAATGATTTTCGAAAAAAGAATATTGTTTAAATATTAAACGCGTATGAACGCGAACGCTTTACCTTCGCAATGACCCAATAACCCATATTGAAACATCTTTTATCGACGATTCAATGACTTTTCGTACTATACGATGCTTAGAAAATAATTACTTTCTTTATTAAACTCTAAATTCAACTATTTAAACTTCAAATTCAACTTTTTACAAATCATATCAACCAACTGAAATGTATTTTTCATAGATTATGGCTTTTAAATATGTAAAAATAAGTATTACATCTTCACACTTCAAATCCAACCTTTTACAAATCAAATTCAACCACCGGAATGTATTATTAAGACCTTTGTCATAGTAATCAATGAAATATACAATCTGTTCTTCAATTTGACTTTGATAAACTCAGTTTATGATTTTTACAATTTTTTATAAAAATAATTTATTATATTTTTTAAAAAATCAATCTGAAAATAGAAACCACAGATATGTACCAATTTTTCTTTTATATTTTTCATGAAATAATAAAAATAGATAGAAAAAAATCTTGCGATAATTGAATTTGATTTGATGTTTAAAAAATTGAAAGGTTGAATGTGAAGTTATAAAAGTTGAATTTAAAGTTTAAAAGATTAAATTTTAATTGTAAAAGATTGAATTTGATTTGAAAAAAAAAATTCAAAATACATTGAAATATATTTTTCTATAAAAAAAATACATTAAAACGACATATAAATATAATACAATGAAATATATTTTTCTATAAAAAAATATACATTTCAGTTGATTGATTTGATGTGTAAAAAGTTGAATTAGGAATGTAGAAGTTGTATATAATATAATATAATATAAAATCTCATCACATTATAAAAACGAACCATTAAGAATATTTCTTCGACAAGAATACTAACGACAAGATATATTTATCACTAAAAAATAATTGTATCGAAGCGAACGGCCACTTTTGAAATTCGAAAATAATAATTTACATGTAAATTCAAAATGTTATATTGTATAATATAACGTGTACTCGCGTTTCATTGAAATAATAAGCGTCTCGTTAAAAATTCCTCTTTACTATGCAAATGTTTAACGAAAACGGCCATTAAAGCGTACAAACTCGCGAATTGCATTCGTAAACAATATCTGGATGGATTCAATTAAAATTTATGACGCGTAATCATCGTCATTACTCAACATTATATGAGATTTTGTTTAGATGTTGTTCGTTAATCGAATTTGGACGCAAGAAGTCGATAAGTCGATAAATCGAAAATGGATACATTCCTAGATTGTTCGAATGAAGTTAAAATGTATAAATTCGAATAGAGTTTAATAATTATTCATTTATGATTGAATAAATAAATAAGCAGTATTAATATTTGTTCATGGAAATATTTAATGGAAAGTTTTGAATTTTAGAATACGTTTGTTATTCGAATTAAAATTGAATGTAACAAATATGATAAAATGACGTTATCGGGCATATTTGATCAAGGATTTATGTGATCTGAAAATTAAGATTAATTTTTCACGTTTCAAAACCGAATTCTAATCTTATCACTATTTTATATAGAATATCCGATCCAATTTTCTTACATAAACCATATGTAATATAATATTATCTATTTAAAACCGAAATATCTAATAAAAGATCTTTGAAAATCGCCAATTTCAAATCTCGCACACTTTCAATGTTAAACGAATAATTACCGAAATGTGTTTTTCGTATATGAATTTAAATAATTTCCGTCCATAAGATATTATAATAAGGCAATAACAATTTGTTCGCATACACGTGGACAACACCAGTTTTCCTTCATAACGAACAAACAACCAAACAAATTAGTGATAGGACGCTTATTGAACATACACACGTCATTTTCACGAATTTTCCCGATTTCCTCAACAACTCTAGTTACAGAAAATCATACGAAGGTCATCGAATCAAAACTGACATAAATTAAACAAATAATCTGATTATGACTTAACTTAATCTAAAAAAAATCTATTTAACTTTAACAATGAACCTAATATTAAATTTAAATAAAAAATATTTATTTCGAATCTACATCCTTTAAAAATTATATATTAAATTTAATATATTGTATTGATAAATAAGAGTTTTCACAAATTTTTGACGACAAAAAATGCGAACAAAAGGCAAATGTTGACTAATAATACAATTGGACGATTTTCCGCAAAGAAGCTATTTGCTGAAAAAAAAAATCCTTTCAGATTACCACTATTTACATGGAAATTGCACTATTTTCAGAATAATTTGCGTATGTGCGTATTCTAGTTATTTATATCGAGTAATTATTGCAATGGTTAAGCCATGATGGTTAAAGAAGGTCGGCCGACTCAGGTCGTATGAAAATTTATCGTGTTCCAATTGTTTTTTATAAATATTAATTGGTGATAGAAAATTTAATGTTTAGTTGAAAAACATCGATGTTCTCCAAGGTTAATTTTAACTGGATTGTTCTTATCGAGTTGTTAAAAGATTATAATCGTATCACAATTTATCTATATGCTTAAGCGCGTTTTGAATCTTCATTGTGCAAACTTACCGATGATGAAATAATTTTTGAAAAATGATATCAATTTCATTTTAAGTAATGAGAATTTTGATCATTTCAGTTTTATTATAAACACACATTTGATAATTAGAAATGTATCGAAATTTTTCATACCAATCCCTATAGAATATTTTTTTAAGTAGTTACATAAAATTTCGTAATTAGGTTAATGTAATGCCATCTAATGCCATCTTATCATGTTGATGAGATGATTAATGATTTAGCCACCATGGCGTCTTTGGGGTAAAACCTGTTATGTCATGGTGGTGTGATTGTATTTGTGTGTACACAAATTAAAAAATTAAAAAATTAAAAAATTAAAAAAATATATATTGTTAAATGATATTTTTTTGTTATTTCAAATGAATTTTCTTTTATAAATTCAATTTTTCTTAAGAAATCGAATCGCAAGTTGCTTTGAACGTTCAACTCGTTTGCTCACCAATTATCATACATTTATCGAAAGACGCACGAAGATTTAATATATTACGATTGTTTTTTTTTGTGTTAAACTGAAAAAACAACACATGGCAGCAATTTATTAAGGCTAAGGTCCACTGAAACGTGTGAAACACGTGTCGAAACTAATAAGCGAAAATTAAATTCAGGAAAATAGTAAGGTTGATCACTTGATCCTAATTTCATTTTACTTTCATAATTTTTAATATTGTAAACTGTTTTTCGATTGATTTTAATAACAAATTAATAGATGACACATCGTTATATGCGAACATCGTTTATTTTCCTTTTCCTTCGTACTAATCATACTTTCTCTGAGAAAAAGTTCCAACGTCACATCGAAAAATTTCTTAGAAAGTCTCCTCAAGCAAATTATCATTTCATATTTTAATTGTGTTCATCTAACGATGCATTCGTCAACATTGCATATATGTAAATCTTTTATCAGCACTTTTGACACATAAAAGAAATCTTTCACTCGAATTTACGACACATGAATCACATCAAATTCAATTCCACGAATAGTTTAAATTTCATACAATTTGTAACATGCGCAGCTAATCACATAATTGACTTCGTTAAATACTGTTATTATTTCGACAGAATTGTTGTAGCTCAGTTCTTGGTTTGACAACACTCAAAATTAGATCGATTACAAGAAACGACATTTTCATTTCAACTGTTATCTAATAAAATTGGCAAATAATCCGCCGAAAACCCATTCAGATCTAATAAGGTGATAACTTTGCACGAGTTTTTAAAATGTATCGAAGTCGGTATTATCTAGTTAGAATCGTTTTATCTATATCTGATAAAACCATATTGATTTTTAATAGACATTATTGACGATGTAAAATAACGGTATTTTAGTAATATGATAATTTTGTAGGGTAGATAAAATAGGCGAAGGTTAAAAATGAACTTTTCTTAGACGAGATTGCTTATTTTTTATATAACACGATTGAATTGCATTTATTGAAATTTTAGCATTATTTATGAAATGTTAACAATTGTTTTAATTAATATTATGATATATATCGTTATTTATTGATAATAAAGTTTAAAAAAATGAAATTAAATATTGTAATTGTATCATTATTTATGTAAGAAAAATTTAAAAATATAGTAGTAATACTCATTCTCTCTGAAACATTTTACACAATAAAATATTTAATTGCAGTATCTATTCTGCACTATAAGTGACATTACGAAATTACGATCTTATCTTATTTACAATTGTAAACTATTCTCAGTTTATTTCATTACACTAACATCAAATTGCCCTGGAATCTTTTGAGGGCGACGATCCTCTTTATTATCAACAAATTATTGCGTACAATTAACAATAAACAACATTTACATTCCGAATAATAAAAAAAAATACACATGAATCACTATTCATACATTTTTTTATTAAGATTATGATTCCTAGGATATTGATATACCCCTCACTACATAATTTCGATATTAAGTGACAAATATTTGTCGTTTACAAATGTATAAAAAATTTATGATGGATCGTACAAAGATGTGTTGAAGCGCTTTCGTTTTTTTTGCTCTTTCGCGGCAAAATTCGAAATCGAAACGGCCATCAGATCACAAATTCGAGCCATTATCGTGCTCATTGTAATCTGCAATTGCAAATCGTGACCGTTAAATCGTTACAATACGTATTTGTTTTAACCTCAGCATATGCGAAATCGTTTCGAAATCATTCACACGTATTAGACCAAATAATATATTTAACACAGAATGTAATACGATTCGAAAACGAGCTTAGTCAACTAAATTATTTATTTGCGAATATTTTTATGATGCAATTAAAAATATCGATTTTCCATAAAAGTCAGACGAATAAAATTGAAACTTGATTGTGCAAGCAACTTTAGTAATTTTGTTGTTTTTGCGATATTTTTTCCGATGCAAAATAGTGCATAGATTCGCAAATTGCTTAAAATTTCAAAACACATCGAATAATTGTTCGAAATCAGTTAATGATAATTTAATCGAAAACAGATTTTCGAAACCCATTTCCGCATTATGAACGTTAATAGAATAACTTTTGATTTTTCAATCAATAGTTTATATATTGCAATAAATAATTTTTTTGTAATATTAATATATTCGATAATAAAAAAGGTGCAACAATAACAATTCCCAAAATAAAATAAACTCACCCCAACTCTTTCTAGTCCTCCCCAAAAAAGTGCCCTTCTCCGAATTATAAACGAACAATTGAAAATTCTCCCATGTCGTTTTCTTGTCCGCCTCTTTCATATAAGGGAAGGAATAGTTGACCCCGACCTTGTCTTCATGTTTCTCCTTCGACATCTTGGTATGTCTTACTGTTCAGCTGGACGGTACACCAGTTGGAGTGGTCAGTTTCAGCCGTTTTCGGAGGCTCGTGCGGACGGGCGTGCGGTGTGCCGTCGCGCGCCCAACTGACAACGGCCACCTTCCGACTCTTCGGCGCTGATAAGGAACGGTGATGGAAGTGGTGGAAGTAGTTGTCTTATCACGCGTGGCAACTGTCTGTGTGGATGTTTCCGTTGAGATTTTGCAGCTGTCCGTGGTTTTTTTTGGTTAATCGTTGGCGTTTTGGGGTTATGTTGAGAAATAGGGGCTTTTAGGGGTTGTGATATGGGTTTTTGAGGTTATGATCTTGTTTTATGGGTTATGTTATAGTAGTTTAGTTTTGTAATTGTAACTGTTGAGATTGTGCAGTTATGCGTGGCCTTTTTAGGTTAATCGTTGGCGTTTTGGGGTTATGTTGAGAAATAGGGGCTTTTAGGGGTTGTGAAATGGGTTTTTGAGGTTATGATCTTGTTTTATGGGTTATGTTATAGTAGTTTAGTTTTGTAATTGTAACTGTTGAGATTGTGCAGTTATGCGTGGTCTTTTTAGGTTAATCGTTGGCGTTTTGGGGTCATGTTGAGAAATAGGGGCTTTTAGGGGTTGTGAAATGGGTTTTTGAGGTTATGATCTTGTTTTATGGGTTATGTTATAGTAGTTTAGTTTTGTAATTGTAACTGTTGTGATTTTGGAGTTGTGCGCGTTTTTTCGATTGAAGTTAAGTTATTGTTTGATTTTATTGGTTATTTTATAGTCGTTTAATTTTTTTAATCATCCACTGTTGAGATTTAGTAGTTAGAGGTTTTTTAGGTTAATAATTAACGTTTTGGGGCTATGTTGTGAAGTGTGTTTTTTGGGGTTAAGTTATTGTTCAATTTTATTGGTTGTGTTATAGTTGTTTAGTTTTATTATTTCATTTTGCTGTGGAAATTTGGTAGTTGAACTTTTTAATTTAATCCTTCGTTACTCGTCAGTTAGATATTAGTGTCAATATAATATAATAATTAATGTCAATAATTAGTGTCAATATAATGTGTGAATCTCCCTTTTAGATTTTTATTTACCCCACGATTTTAAAATATGGAAAAAAATCTAAACTGTCCGAAAATAATAATTTGAAAATCAAATGTTAATTTATAAAAAAAATTAGAATATTAAATGAAGAAAAAATAGCGCCGCGGGTGAAAATTTTTTCGTTTTTTTCCGTACTTTCGACCATCGACTATACATATTGACGTCAACTATGATTAATCAAGATAATTTTTATTAATTACAAAATACATTTTTTTTATATTTGTAAATCATTCATTTCTGTATGTCCGCCATTACTGATTTATTTTTATGAACCCCCAACCATCGACCGCGTACCACCAAGTGGTACGTGTACCACAGATTGGGAACTGTTAGGTTAAATTAATGAAAATTTCATAGCATAGCCTACGCAATGTCAGTTATTCAAAAAAAAAAATGAATGAACGTTGTAAACGACACTTATATCAACTACAAATGTGCACCTTGATATGCATCGTGATAACAGCATTTATGTCACAACAATATCGTCAATTATAGTCACATAACAGCAATTTTTTTTAAATCATTTTTTCCCGCTTTTCATTTCAAATAAGACATAAACGCCCTTTACAATTCAAAATTTTCACAGATTCATCATTTCAATTTTTTTTCTTCAACATAACATATATTTTTTTGATATTATAATTTATAAATAATATAGGTACATATATGAACATTGAAATAAAATATTTTTTTTAAAATAATGAAACGAATGATTAGTTCATAACATTCAAGTAAAACCATTTGCACAGAAAATACATCACATGATTTCGAATCATCAACACTAGTACCATTTTATCACATGACCGTAATTTATTCTAATTTGTAATTTTAATACATGCAAATTTTCGATGAATTCCAATAATCGACATCAATTCAATAAACATTAAAATCTTAACACCAACAAAAAATACTTTTTCAAACATGCATTTTCCACCAAAAATGTCAACAGATTCGAAAATGCGCTTTGCACATTCCATTAGACGATATTTCACGAAATTTATTGGCGCGCTAATCAAACGTGAGCGGCCGTTTAACGAATTCGGGCAAACCGGGCGGTTGTTGGCCAACAATCGTGGTTTTTTGTTTCACGAAAACGCGTATCCAGGCGCGGGAAAATCGGCCAAGGGCGCGAAATTATGAATTGACTTTTGAGCGAATGCGTATATGTTAATGTGCCGTTTGCGAATTGCAAAGTCGTCCATTTGCGAAGGTGAACCGTTTATAATGTTCTTCTGGTTCTGTATTATTAAATGACTAATGGTTTATGATTAATGTTTTAACTAATATTTCAAAATATCGATCCGGAAATATTCAAATGAGAAAATCATAAATTAAGTCCATTCAACCCGTTTCGGTTCTATTTGTTAGCAAATATTTTTATTAATGACCCGCTGTAATAATTTCAAATGTAATACTAATCAACGTGCCATAAATGCAATTAATTGTTCGTTAATATTCATGTCGTGTACTTTTTATAATAATAGACCCGAAATCGATACGCATCGTGCGTCGTCCATATTAAAAGGATTTTGCACATGTGCAGATCTGAATATTTCGAAAAGAATTTCGAAATATGTGTATTCAGATTTTGATTTCGGTGGAAATGTTGAAATTTCACGTGTACGAATCGTTTGATAGTCTTTTAGTGTTGTGCTGTTAATATGCTAAGTTAATTTACATTTTTGAAACAAAATATATACTTTTTTTTCGTGATTTGTTGTTCATTCGATGGGTTTTTGTTATATAACAGTAGTGGGTATGCGTATTGAATTTCTAACAGGATAAAATTCGGTTTTGTTCAGTTTCAACTGGAAAATGATTTTGGGAAATAGTCTTCTGTAGTTTATGATGTATTGAAATTTTGTGATGGGAAATATTCAATTTTTAATTTAGTAATTATATATTATAAAATAAATAAATTTAGTTTAAGTTTTGAAATACCTATACATATTTTTATTTGAAAAAAATTGATAACTTTTCAATATTTCGACTATCGACGAATTTCCATATTATTCTATTCCATATGAAGATAAAACAGATTTCTGCTGCAACATCTATTTAAAATTTTCACCGATAGATGTCACTATAATAAAAATCGAATTATTTTATACATCACAGAAAATGTTCGAATCTGAATAATTTTCCATTTTCAAATACACCTTCTATTTTACTTTGGCTCTTATTCTCAAATCACAAAATCTTCCAATCATTCTAAAATATAAACAATATTCAATATATATTTTCAAATTTAAATCGAGTCTATAACCATTCAATACATTCAACTTTTTTTCGAGGGTGGATCATTAAACAAACAAAATTTCAAATATAAAAAAAATAATGATCATACGATCAAAAATTGACTCAACTTTAGCGATTCATCTCAATTTCACACGACAACGACCCTACCGCCTTCACATTTCGCCACTCTTCACCCGATGTTTCCCTTTCTCGTGTCCATTAACGCCAATTAAAATCAAGTTTTGAAAGCGACTCGACGAGGGGTGGAACCCTCCCCCGCTCGGCTCCTAAGCACTTCCATCCCCATGGAAGGGCTGAAGATGACGAGGGCCGGTCTTCCTGGGACGCCAAAACGCTGTGTCCTCTCTTTTTGTCGTGTCATCAATCATATTGTGTTTGTGTTATTATTTTTATATATTTTTTTCAGGTGAATTGTATTATTTTCGCGCTTTGTTCGTGTCTTTGTGGCGTGGGCAACGAACGACGTTCATCAATCGTGGACTTAAGGCGTGATAGAAAAGTTTCCGAGGAATATAAATAAGCGATGTGACGCATCTGGAAACGTTTTTCAATATTATTTTTAGACATATTTGCCGAATTTTGTGTTGAATGGATGCCATTAATTTTCATTTGAAAAATTATTGAGGGTGTGATGGTTGGGATTGTTAAATGGAGAAAAATTTTATGTTTTAAGTGCTGATACGTTATGAAAATAAGTGGAAATTCAACAAATTATTTAGCGAAAGATATTAGTATTATAGATTTAAAATTATTACAATGATATCAATTAACAATTCTTATTACAATTATTGATTAGTATTTTTTGTTATTGATTTTTATCTATAATCGAATTAAAATAATCTTTAATGTGATTTTTAAATATGTATGTAGGTGTGATTGTTTAATGTTGAGATGATTCGGTAATGGTTTTCAAAAAATCAAACTATGACTTACCTTTTTCTCATAAAAATAAGAAGAAGCATTAAAATTTCAAATGGATATAATTTAAGCTGTACAATGATGATGATTATAATATATTTACATGTCGAAAGCATTAATTTTTACATATCTTTACATTAAGACCATGGTTACATTACATTGGTTACAAATGGTTTTTATTATTAAAATTTTTTGAGAATTTATTTTTTTCTAAATCATTTTTTGTCCTTCATAAGAAAATTATAAATACAAAGCTGCACATATGTTAATGATGATTATTATTTTTATTATTATGAAATTGAAATATTATAGTCAAGGGCTAAACTTAAACAAAAAAATCTATTTTCACCATCAAAAAAGCTAAGCAAAACACGTTGTAGTCAGGGATGTCAGATTTACTGTAATTTTCATTTACTGGAAATCTGTTAATTTTTTTTACTAATTACTGGTAAATTAAATTTTTAGTAAAAGCTGGGAAAAACAGATATAACGAAAAGTCGAAAAATACTTTCTTAAAAAAAACCAGACACTTAAAAAAACCGACTTTTCCCAAAAATATTTCTAAAAAAATAACACTTCAAAAATATTTAAAATCCAAAATATTTTTTTTTATTTACCTCTAAATATTGAAAATTTGCTAATAAATTACCCAACTGTTATTTGGTTCATTTACCGTTAAACCGGTAATGACATCCCTAGTTGTATTCAGCAGTTGAATATTCGACTTTAAATAATCTAAAACTGTTCATTACAACAATTACAAAATTTTCCAATTCTAACACCAAAAACACCCTAAAACCCCAAAATATAAAAGAAAATAAAAAATAATAATTAAATCCCCAATGTTGAGAAGCACGTTCCCGTTGATTGAGCCTCCCCCATTGTCGAAGCGCCGCTTCCATTAACATAATAGTTGTCCCTTTGCTTCCCGTGTAATCCCTATTAGCGGCACGGCAACCTGCACGCCGATTTTGCGCGCTGCCAACCGCCGACACCATTGTTTGCTAGCACTGTCGCCAACCGAGCGAAATCGAAAGTCGGCGCGAATGGGAAAATCGCGGTTTTTTGTGCGGTGGTTTTGTTTGGGTGAGTTTGGTTTGTGTGTAATTTAAGCAGTTGAATAAGTCTAGTTAAGGCTAGGCGCAGATGAGAGATTTTTTGTTGTACGATAGTTTGAACGGGTTTTTAATCAGTATGGAAATTTATGCGAGTGCGTTAATTATAAGGAGTCGTTATAATTTGCGCACTCGCATACTTCTCCATACTGATTAAGAACCCGATCGAGTTATCGTATGAAAAAAGTCTCTCGCCTGCTCCTTTTTGTGATGTTTAATTGTTTTAGATGTAGGTTCAAAGATAAGATTTCGATTAGTTTGAATAACCTATTTTTTTTGTTTTAAAATACAAGCTAATGGTTAATTTAAATAGAAAATGGTTTGTTTATTTGGTTTATCAAAATTTATTGCTGCGATTATCGGTTATTGTATTTTTTAGAATTTTAAATGCATTTTATCAACAGTTACTTACATTTTTTTTCTCGATTCAAGTTTATATAGATTTTGGGTCTAAATATCTGGCCCATAGAGTGGTTTGAATTATAATAATTTTAAATTCAAATGAAGATTGATTCTTTGAAAGTAAGAAAATTATATTATATGTAAAATTAAGGGTGTGACTTTACAATGAGCGTGAGCGTAAAATTTACGCTCACGCGTTTTCATATTCTTTCATTTATGATATGTTTACAGTTACACCCACCTTACAACTTTAGCTTCAAAGTATAGTACGATTGAGTTTGCGTATATTTTACGCTACGTTTATTAACAAAACAAATAATTGTACTTAGTCTATGAAATTTAACAACATCTAGTGGTTTATAGGTGCCATTTACTGTAGGCGCATCATAGACGCATCATTTATTGTCTTTTGTCAAATATGACAGTTAACGTATCTTACGACATTAAAATTACAATAGTTGACGTGTCTTAAGGCATACAAATTTCCTATATAAAAAAATATTTGGAAATTTCAGCACGCGAATGAAAAAAAAAGGTTCACCACCACGTATGGCAGATCAACTGTCATATTTGACAGAAGACATTAAATGATGCACTTATGATGCATCATGCATCTATATATGTTACCATCAAATGTCGTTCATTAAATAATGCACTTATGATGCATTTATTATATATACCATCAGGTGTTGTTAAATTTCATAGACAAAGCAAAATTATTTGCTTCGTAATTATTTGTTCGAAGCGATTATACAAACGTAGCATAACATACACACTTATTATACCAAAATTAAACGATATTTTATCTCCGTATCTCTTTAATGAAAATCCGAAAAAAAATCTTTACACCTCCAAACCTCCTTCAACCCCAAAAAACACATTCAACTTTTCTAAACACAAATCCCTCAAGACCATAGCGCAAATGGACACACATCCTCCACGCTTCCATCAAAACAATCAATCTAATCTTCCCCATCTTCCCACCCCTCATCCTCCTTCCTTTGGAGGTTTCCTCGGTTATCGAGGGTCGACACTCCCCGGAGACCAGCTCGGAGACCGACGACGGTTAATAGCTCAAAGCTGCAATGCATCCGACGATAATTGCGAGACTCGGATTCCCCCACGTGTCTTTGTGCGGGGAATTGAATTCGCATCGTTCGCGATTAGGGAAGGTCTGTTTGGGATTTGGTGATGCAATTTGAGGCGATTGCGAACGTGTGTGGATGGGTGTGGTCCGGGTGGGAAATTTGAATTTTGAAGATTGGTTTTGGTTGATTGTGTTAGGGTGGTTCGGGAGGGATGGTGGGGTGGTGTGTGGGAAAATGTTGTGAAAAAGTTTGTGGATATGAATGTTGTAGGATGTTGTGTTTGGTGGTTTGGAAAATTTTGATTTGAGGTTGATTGTTAGGGGATGAGTTTTAAAAATTAGGTTCTTTAAATGTTTTTTTTTTAATGAAAAATGCTTGAATTTTAGATGGTATAGGAAAAATATTTATTATAATGTGATTGTAATAGGAATTGGAAATGATGGAAGATTAATCCAAATTTCTTTTTTTTTATCAATTTCTTCGGAAAACTATATAAAATTTTCAATAACATTAATTAAATTTAACATAGTAGTAAGTAGATAAATGTAATTGAATACATTTGCGCAAAATCATTTTATAAAAAAAAATATTTCAGTATTATTTTTCGAATTATTTTTCTTCAATTTTAAGGAAAATTCGGAAAACTTCAATTAACATCGATGATAAATGAATACACTAAACTCAATAACTCATAATAATCTCAACTTTTCTAAACTTATCGACTCCGAACAAAGTTAAGCAGCACACAAAATGACTACTAAATTGACACAATCGCAAACCATTCAATCAACATTTTCCAACATTCTAATCACCCAAAATCCCAAGGGCTTTCCCTAAATCTAACATTCCAAAAAGACGACCCACAAATACAAAAACCATCGAACATAACCTAGCCCCACAAAAAACCCTCGAATCATTCAAGATACAAGTCAAGCGTGTTAAATTGAGATCGACATGTCGAACATTTTCCAACATCCTAATCACTCAAAAACCCAATCATACCAAAAAAGCGTTTGTCTTCCATCTAACATCCCAAACCACAAAAATCATCGAACATAACCTAACCACACAAAAAACCCTCACGTCATTCAGGGCATAAATAGAGCGGGTTAAAATGAGATCGACATAATCAACATTTTCCAACATTCTAATCACCCAAGAACACGATCATTCAAAAAAGCGTTTATCCTATATTTAACCCAAAAAAATCAACGAACATAACCAAACTACCCAAAAAACCCTCATATCATTAAAAGCACAAGTTGAGTGGGATAAAATGAGATCGACATAATCATAATTCTACAACATCCTAATCACCCAAAAAAGCGCTTTTTCTCAACCTAACCTCAAAAACCAGAAAAAATCATCTAACATAACTAACATAACCTAACCACACAAAAAAACCTTACATAATTCAGGGCATAAATAGAGCGGGTTAAAATGAGATCGACATAATCAACATTTCCCAACATCCTAATCACCCAAAAAAAAAGCGCATTTTCTCAACCTAACCTCAAAAACCCCATAAAAATCATCGAAAATAACTTTACCACACAAAAAACCCTTACATCATTCAGGGCATAAATAGAGCGGGTTAAAATGAGATCGACATAATCATAATTTCTCAACATCCTAATCACTCAAAAAAGCGCTTTTTCTCAACCTAACCTCAAAAATCATCGAACCTAACCTAACTACACAAAAAACCCTTACATCATTCAAGGCATAAATAGAGCGGGTTAAAACGAGATCGACATAATCGTAATTTCCCAACACCCTAATCACCAAAAAAAGCGCTTTTTCTCAACCTAACCTCAAAAACCCCAAAAAAATCATCAAACCTAACCTAACCACACAAAAAACCCTTACATCATTCAGGCCACAACCCGACCGGGTTAAAGTGAGATCGACTCGGTCCGGAAGTGCGTGCGCGGGGGCGGGGGTGCGCCTGCGCGCGGGGCGGGGGCGGGCCTCGGGGACCCGCCCCGGCGACTCCAATCGCGCGCCCCCGTCCGCACCCCTCCCGGGACTCCCCCCCGCGGGCCAGCTTCCCGACTTCCGACGGACGCCATTCGCGCCGCGGACGCGCGTCATGAAGGCCGTAACGCTGCGAAATAAGGCCATGTCTGCTTTTTTATGGTTGGATGTTTTTAGGCGGTTTTTTTTTTGTGGTTTGGTTAGTGTTTTGTGTTCTGTGGGGGAATACAAAATATTCGACAATATCAAGAAATATCGGGCAAAAAGCGGATATGAAAAAAAATGGGAAAATGGTTTCTCATTTCAAAAAATTATCGTTAATTTCCTCAGTGCCTCTGTACATTAACAATGTGCATAGTTGCTTTTTTTTGAAGTTATTTTAGATTTATTTTCATGAGGACTTTTTTTTAAATTACAATAGTGTAAACCAGGGATTCCCAACCCCGTGCACCATGGCACCCGCGGAACGATTCGTGTGTGCCCGCCACTATTACGTTTTGTAAATACGTTTCTGTGTGTATGTAATTTGATTAGTAATTTTATTATTTTGAAACATTTTTGTTTATTATTTATTAATAAATTATGAATGTAAGAAAATAAATTATGGAAAAATAAGAAGTTATGGAAGGAGTTTGTCTATCAAAAATAGGTGGTGCCCGCCACCCTACCGATATTTTAGAATGCGCTCTAGAGTACAAAAAGGTTGGGAACCCTTTGGTGTAAACTATGTTATTTCGTTTAGTTTCGTCAGTTTTGAAATATAGGGCGCGAAATTTTTGTTATATGGCAGTTTTATTTGTCATCTTAACGACGTTGCGATAAGTCACGTTTTATTTTCAATATTTCGTTATTAAAAATTCACACATAACATTATTATGGTACAATCAACCCTTTCCACTCGTTTGACGCACTGGGAGCACCAGGGTTCTACTTTTTTGTTGTTTAGAATTTGAGCTGGGTGCATCATTTCCAAAATACGAAATATAATGCCGATTCTATAAGTTTACCTACAAATATTTTACATTGAATTGAATGAATATTGTAGATACAATCTTGGAAAATAATCATCGGTATACCTATTGCGGAAAAGTCTCGCGAGTGAAAAGGGTTTTATTATTTTAGTGGAAATATTTTGCTATTAAAAATTCACTTAAATAACATCATTATGGTATAATTTTAAAAAGGAAGACTGCTTTAACGATTGAAACCAAAATTTCATTGTATGTTGTAACGTATCATATCGTAATTTGACATCAAACACGAATGTACATTGTAACGTACATTAGGTCTGAAAGGTAGTTGTTTTCAGTTTAGCAGTATTTGTAATTTTCAAATAATTAGTTGTTATCATGTGATATAAATACATAAAAAAGTCATTAAAAAACTAATTTCGTGTTTCTTCAATGCTATAATATAAAGACAAAATAAAAAATAAAAATAAAAATTTATGAAAAAAAATCAGAGCTAAGGAGGTGAAAAAGCATTTTTGAGTAACCCAGTGGGAACTATATACTCTCACTTTGTTATTGATACATTTGAGGGTTAAAAATTATTCGAAAATATTTTTCGTATATCTTTATGGATATATATTATAATTAGTTAACACAAAAAAAAATTTGAAAATCTAAAAAAAAACTAAATTAAGCACGAAAGTGAGTATGAGATGAAGTTTTTGTATTTTTTATAATACGAAAGGTTTTTGTTTCCAATTTCAAAAATGTAAACTGTTGGGTGTGTTATGAAATATTAGGGTAATAAATTTTTTAAGACAGATTTGATAATTGGTAGGAATTAAAATATTTTTTTATAGAAATTGAGGGCACATGGTTAATGTTCAGTTTGTATTTTTTATGTCATATTTTTTATTTTTATTTGTTTAGGAAAAATGTTTGAAAAATGTGCAGCTAAATCTCGATTAAATGGATTGATTCGAATGAGAGGGTGTTCGTTGATGTTTACGGTTTGTAAAATTGTAAAAGGATATTCTTAAATGATGTATTAGAAATTTGAAGTTTAAGTTAATCGATTTTTACCAAATGTGTGTAGTTCTATGAAAAAAATTAATTATTTACAAAAAAAATTGATTTGAAAAGTATTTTCTATATGTAGAGAGAAAAAAAAATCGTTGTGTAGTTTTTTTTATTTTATTAAATATCATACAGCTCAAATTAAAATACTTATATAGACATGATTCTAAGAATATAATATTGACACTGACAAATATGAAACGAATCTGTTTTTAACTAAATTTCTATTTACCATATTTCTTTACCATTAGATTAAATTTATATTCTTGTATTTTTACAACGAATACAAGTTCGTCGACTATTAACCTTTTTTTTCATAAAAACTTACAGAAAGCAGTTTGAATGTGACATGTATATTATTAATACATATATTTACGATTAAAACAAACAGCAACATTTGACCACCCGTTTGACACAGTTGCACAGTTTTTACACATTTCAACATAAATTTTCATATTCAAAATTGATTGTTTAGATTCAGCATACTTTTTAAATGCAAATAATGACCTCACAGTCATCAATTTGTTATTATAATATAATAAAAACTTTGAAAAAATTTTCCAACCAGACCACAAAAACAAACATCCATACAATTTCATCGTACATATTTTTCAAATTAACTATATTTTCTCGGTTTTCAAAAGACTTCTCACTATGCGATTATGCATTTGAGCCCATAATGCATACACCATTGTTCATTGTCCATCGAGTGTACTTACATTACGTGATATGCTAAATTAACCGTCATAAAGCCATTTAGGATATAAATGGTTTAAGCGTGTTCAATTTGTAGCGGGAATTCGATCGCTGACTTTGAATCCTTTCACGTTTGTTGATGATGAATCACTATTTATTGAATGTTTTAGTATGTGATATTATATTTTTATGTGAGAAAATTTGAGTTGATCAAATAAATAACAAAAATTTTTAATGAAAATTATTGAATTTGAACTTGTTTTTGTATCAAATTTTTTTTTAGGGTTGATCGTGAATCATATTTCATTTCAAATTATCAAATACATAACTTTATATAAAAATTTCAATGATTTGATATAATAGATTTAATATTGATTTTTTTATATAATTTTCTTGGTTGTGTTTAAAATTAAACAATTTTGAAATAATAAAAAAATCTTTAGATCGTGAATTTCAGTACATTTTAATTGATTTGTACATTTTTTATCGAAAATTGCTAAATTTTATTATTTTGTTAATACGAAAGAGTGTAAAAATCATGCATTTTCCGATATTTTAATTATCTTTTGATCAAATAAAAATGATTGAAGTTTCTCTAAACCGAGAACAATAATCTCATAAAAAGTTTTTATGTGCGTGACTGCACAAGAATTATGAAATAAAACATAAAACCACCGATGAAAACATAAAGCCATTGTTATTTCTTTAATAATCTGCGATTACTCTAATTGGACATGAAAAATATAATATTTTCTCTTTTATAATAAATCAGAATTATTTGTTTTCGAACACAATCAAATACAAATTTTATTTGCACAGAACATTTTTTCCGAAAACTTTTCACAAGAAAAATATAAAGCAATACCTAATTGGCTTTGATTTTCATTTCTCTTTAAAGATACATAAGTAATATTTCTTCGTCTGAAATGTTTTATATAATGTTGTAGTGTTTATAAGTGAATAAAAAAATTAATAACATTTAAGTAGAACAGTAAAGTATATCTATAAAAGGTAGTTTCTCGCTCGTAAATTTTATAACAATATTATGTAACGTTATATAAAGAAAATTGCCACTATTATGGTTATTTCAAGAAATTTTATAAAACGATTTTCTTACGTATTACTTAAGTAGATAGAAAATTGCGAATATTTCGTATCATTAAATTGTAAAATTATATTGAATTATTCAATAATTGTTATTGTGTCTGGAAAATTTTTCTATTGAATCGTAAATAAAATCATAATAAGCTTATATTTAATCAGATTTAGCATTCAAATAAAAATTACGTCGAAAAAATTTAAACAGTAATGAGATTAGAGTGCAGTTTAACTGTGAATTCAAAAAATACAGATTGTGTCGAAAACGAATTACTAATGCATTAGAAAAATATACGATGTTCGTTAAAAAATCTCGTATTGACTATTATTTTATTCATAGGGTGCAATAAAAAAAATTGTGCATTATAAAGCGAGTATTTAAAAAATATGAAATAGAATAAATAGTTTGTGCATCAAAATGACAGATAGGTAGCAACCAAACCAGAGTAAAGACAATCTCTATAGACAATACAACTGTCTACTACATTTTAACAATTTGGTCAATTTTTTTTTTATCAATGTTGATTTTGTTTGAATTCAGTTTATTGTGAATCGATTATATTATGAAAGTTGTGAATAATCGTCATTCTGATAATATACTTTGCTGACTAAAAAAGTCGTTTTATAAATGAAAGAGTTAAATTCAAATAAAAAATTAATTAATTAATTATGTACATAGATAAAATATATTCTCCTTCAGTAGCTACAACTTTTTCCCATATAAATATTTATTAAATTTTTAATGCCAGAAGAATAAAATTCAGCAGGCTTTGAAGCGAAATATTTTTCAAGTCCTTTTTTATCTCTTCTGTTTTCCTAATTTTTTTTCCGATAAATAGTGTTGCATCGATCTAAATAAATGATAATCAAAGGAGCAAGGTCATGAGAATAAGGTGGGTGAATAATCGTTTTCCAACCAAATTCCGTTAATTTTTTTCCCGTCATCTTTGATTTGTGGGGTCGCGCGTTATCGTATTGCAAAAGAATTTCACAACGGTTGACTATACCAGGCCTCTTCTTTCATAATGCAGCATTCAAATTATCAAGTTGTGAGCAATACTTCTCTTTGTCTGCTATTTCTCGTTCAGTTTGTGCCGAATTTGATTCAACGCACGCAGTATATCGCTATCCACTTAAACTAATTTTTCACTTCGAGCTTTATTTTTTAAATTGTTTAAACCATCTCTGGCAATGACGAACAGTCAGAGATTCTCTGAGAGAATCAATTAAATTTTTTTAGTTGCTGATGTTGCGTTATTTTTTTTTAGATATGTATTCATAAAGTATACAACTTCGCACAAATTGTTTGTCCGGTACAAATTTTGCTATCTTAAAATACAACTCGAAAATTTTTTTTTTTTTTGCACAAAGAAATGTTTTCTAGATGTTGTCAACTGACAGAATATACAAAACGTGTTTTTAGACCGAAGGTACAAACACAACTGGTGGACAAAAGTTCATTAAATAAAACCGAAATTTTCGGTCGGACAACGTATTATTTCCCCCTGTTCTAATGCACGTTTATTCGTTTTAAGGTATAGATATTTTTTTAATACAAACGTTTTAATACTAGTGCAAAACGCATACATTATTTTTTTTTAATGCACATTTATTTTATTTAACGCACAATTAAATCGTTCCCACGAAATTACATTGAAAATGTTGCCAGTATAATAAACACCATTTTTTTTTTTAACAAATACATACATTCTGAACCAAAAAAAAGCGACAAGTGTGTCAAAATGCAAATCCGAAACGCATCTAGTTTTTGTCGGCGGTCGCGAAACGCGCGAAAAACGCGCATACACAATTAAGCCGCGCAACACGTAGCGGATGGCGCGAATATTCAAAACGGGCGAAATCGGCCGCTTCTCAAATACGATCTCTCGCACACATCATCCGTCTACTTTCTCTTTTTCAGCGCGGCCAGGTACCGCTCTGGACTGTGGGATCTGTGCGTGATCGACGGTGTCGGTAATTTTTGTGGAATGTTCTAGATTTTTTAAAATTTTTTTTTAAATGAATGATTATGATATTGTAATTGTGTATGTTGATGATGTGTTGTGAAATTGATGTTAATAAAATAGATACAGGAAGTAAAGAAGGACTAAAAGTGCCAAAAGATCCAAAATCTGTTTTATGCTATAAATATTATACATTTTATATGGCAATTCCGGTGTTTTATAATACGGTCTAATTGTAAGTGCCCATAGTCTTTTTTTTTTTTTTTTAATAGTGTATATCAACGATTTTGTCTTGTTTGTATAATATGGGCCACTAACGTAATTTCTTATATAAAGATCAATGTATGTTATAATCTAAATATGGAATTTATGTCCTTTTTTAAAATTAATTTTAGTTAATTGAATTTTGATGTAAAAACGGTACATACAATACAGTGATTAGAATTTATATTCATCGTGTGGTGATAAAGTTAGTGATTTTTAAGGAATTGTATGTTTAAATTATTTGTTTGTTACTTGTTTAAATATTTCATTAATTATCGAATTGTATTAATAAAACGTTGACTGGAAAATGTTTGATATTTGAATTTATTGAAAGTAATTTTCTTCTTATTACTATTTAGCGGATAAAAATAATGAGGATACATTATTGAACTTCGGTAACAAAAAAGCTTGCATATTAAAAAGAAGTCCCAAAACGGTGTCACGACGGAAGACGCCCGAACATATGGCGCAACCATAAAAGGGGACCGACAAAAGACGCCCTGGACATAACGCGCCCTAGACAAAACGCGCCCTAGACAAAACGCGCCCTGGACAAAACGCGCAATGGACAAAACGCGCAATGGACAAAACGCGCAATGGACAAAACGCCACCTGGTCAAAACGCCACCTGGACTAAACGCCACCGGACATAATACTAACAAATAAAAATTATACGTTTTTTGAAATAATTAGTTATCATGTAGAACAGCGTTTCCCAAACTATGTTCCGCGGAACACCAGTGTTCCGCGGAGCCTAAACAGACCAAAACGGAAGTACGATGAAAGTTATTTAAATTTCGGATTTACTTAACATATGTATATTGGCGATTCAGATGTTCCTGATGCAATATGAGTATGTGTTTTGTGTCAAAAAATACTCGCAAATAGTTCGTTGGCTCCAGTTAAACTTCACAGGCACTTCGAAACGACACACTCTGATTACAAAGGAAAAGAAATGCAATTTTTTAACGTGATTCACTAGAAAAGTCCCAAATTTCAAATGATTACAATAGCTAGAACTGGAAATGAAAACGTAATTGAAGCGTCTTATCGCGTGAGTTGTATTGCACTCACTGGTGAATAGGCATTCTGATTTCTCGATGATTTTCATTTCTCGAGAAATAAGAATTCTCGATTTCGCTACTGAAATTTCTCGAGAGTTTTCAAGAAATTTTGATGTATGAAAAAAAAAATATTTTTTTAATAATTAATAAGTCAGATTAAATATGTTTTTAGAAAATTTTTTTGAAGCCTATCAACTGTTTTTTGCCCTTTTAATTTACTTTAATTATATTGAAATTATCATACATATGTATATGTTAATATAATATAAAAAATATTTTCATAAACACAATTTTTTTTGAACCGAATAAATTGACTAAATAAGTATAATGTCCAGATACACATGTTGTTAAACCGAAGCCGTGGGAACAAACTTTTGTGTATAATATATTCTTTTATTTATTATCATTATCATAATTGTATTATTGTGTAAAAATTTATAAAATAAAATATCGTAGTGATATGTGACATTGTTCGAACACTACATATGTGTTTTGTTTCTCAAGATGTTTATCTATTTTAAATGTCGTTGGTTAATTTTGTTCATCAACAAACTAATTTTTATATTTTCAATTATAAAAATGTGTAAGTTTTTTTAATCGATCATAAATCAATGCATATTGTCTATTAGAATAATAAAAAAATATATATTTTTTCGAATATCTTTAGAAAAAATTTTCAAAGAGTTTAAAATCTTTTAAAAGTATACATATTTTCAAATATTATATTTGTATTAATTTTATAATAAATAATAAAAAAAATACTATGAAAATTCTCGAGATATCTACTAAATATCTTGAGAAATGAGAATTCTCAATTTCGGCATTTTTATCGAGAAATTTTCGGGAGTTTTTTCTCGAGAAGAAACGCTACTGGTGAAGCTCATACAATTGGAGAGACACTTATGACACGGCAGATATGAGAATTCAACTGACCAATATTATGCCTGATATAAAAATATTTGCAATTCAAGAACTCAAAATCATCAGAGTCATTGAGAGTTTTGTTTATTTGTATTTTTATGTTAATAAATAAATGTTTTTTTTTTAATAACATTTTATTTTTATTTTTACTGTTATGAGTTACCCAACCTAAAAAATTAGCTAAGTGTTCCGTCAAAATATTTGGATTTGTCAAGTGTTCCGTCACTGAAAATGTTCGGGAAACACTGATGTAGAATATACAATAAAATTAATATGTTAAAATAATTTTTCCAATATGTATAATTGGAATTGTAAAAATTAGAGATATTCGATATTCGATATCTAAATAGGTGCTTTCAACTGAAATCGAAGCATATACATTATTTTCCAAATACGAATAACCAGGTGTTGTAAATCTCCATTCTAATATAAATCGAACCGTAAAAATTAGAAGTATGAAAAATTCGAATTAAAAACGTTTAATTAAATATTCGAGCGAGACGAGCATTCGTTGAAACGGCACAATTTTTCGTATTCGGAAAATAATTTATGTGTTTCGATTTTAGTTGGCAACACCTGATTTTTCGTATTCGGAAAGTGATTCGATTATAGTTGACAGCACCTGACTATAAAATAATTTATATGCTTCGATTTCAGTTGACGATACCTGATTTTTCGTATTTGAAAAGAATTATAATTCGATTATAGTTGATAACCCTTTATTTGGAAAATAATGTATATGCTTCGAATTCAGTTGAAAGCACCTTTTTAGATATCGAATATCGAATATCTCTAATGTTTACAATTCCAATTATATTGGAAAAATTATTTTAACATATTAATTTTATTGTATATTCTACATGATAACTAATTATTTCAAAAAACGCATAATTTTTATTTGTTAGTATTATGTCCGGTGGCGTTTAGTCCAGGTGGCGTTTAGTCCAGGTGGCGTTTTGACCAGGTGGCGTTTTGTCCATTGCGCGTTTTGTCCATTGCGCGTTTTGTCCATTGCGCGTTTTGTCCAGGGCGCGTTTTGTCCAGGGCGCGTTTTGCCTAAGGCGCGTTATGTCCAGGGCGTCTTTTGTCGGTCCCCTTTTATGGTTGCGCCATATGTTCGGGCGTCTTCCGTCGCGGAACCTCCCAAAACATAATTCAATCATATTCTAATAAGAATCTAACCAGATCGGAAAAGTTAATATAACATTAATCTAGGGTTGCCAACTGTTATGGTCAAAAAAGAGAACATTTAAAATAAATCCATCGGGAGGGGTAGTAATAATTTATTCTAGTTTCAGAAAAAGTCACATTACATAAAATATATATGTGTGGAAATCCATGGGGGGGGGGGGGGTAGTGATCATTTATTCAACACCAAAAGTCCGAGAATACAAACTGCATAAAATTATTGTCAAAATTGGATTTCAAAATTATCCCAAAGAACCTCTTTTACAACGAAGCCTTGAAGAATTGTTGCTTACAATCAGACAAACCAATTAGAGAACCATCTCGATATAAGTCAATACCCATCATCGAAAACACAAAACAATGTAAAAAAATCCACATCGAAACATCTAAACCGTTACAACAAACTGCAGGTACTCCACGGGAGCTGCGTCATTTGGACTAATTGTCTCGGACGAATTGTCCTATGGAGAAATGTCGCTTGGAAGAATTGTTGCTTACAATCATACAAACCAATTAGAGAACCATCTCAATATAAGTCAATACCCATCATCGAAAACACACAAAACAACGTAAAAAAAAAGGGTTGAAAAAAAAAACCATAAAAATCCCCACCGAAACACCTGTACCGTCGCAACAAACCTCAGGTACCACACCAGAGCTTTCTCCTCGCCATCAACGCGCACGCCCGGCCGCCGGTCCCGGGCTCAGTCGGCAGCCGCCAACCGACGCCGGTGCACCCTGCCGCGCGCGCCCGCACCCCTCACGTGAGCCGCACGCGACCACGCACTCGCGCCCCCGCGCCCCGCACCCCGCGCGCGCCCCTCGCCAGGGGCGCAGGTGCACCCCCCCCGCGAGCCTTCACCCCGCGGCGGGGCGCGCCCCCCCCCTTCCTCTCCGTAGCCGATGAATCGCGCCCCATCGAAAATCAATTTGGCCATAACAACATTCAGGCGTGGACCGCTACCGGTTGCGGTCCGGACGCGTTCTCGCCACCAGATGTTTTTGTTTTGATCGATTGATTTATGCGGGTTTTATGTTGGGGTTTTTTGGGTGGTTTGGGGTTGTTTTTTTATGTGGTGTAATCGAAGTTTGGTGAAATAAATTTTTTTTGTTTGTATAAATTATTTGGGTTTGTTCGAGGAGGAAATTTGTTGGATTGAGTTTTCTATGAGACGTTGAATTTTTGAATTTTTTTCTATATAATAAAAAGAAAATATATGAAAATTGTTTTTTTATTTTTAAAAATATACACTGCCGATAAAATATATTTGTCCACCCATATTTTTTCCAATATCTTATATTTATTAACGAATTTAATAACTTTGAAATATATTTAGATAAATAAACAAGATCAGAAGTGACAGAAAATATTTTTATGAATTTTCCTAGTAAGAATATAACTATAGAAAAAAATTCATCTTTTTTTTTCATATGATATTTTTCGTTTTAGTCAATCAAATTCTATTTAATAAATCTGTTATATTCTAACTACATATGTATATACGTTTTAAATAAAACGCAAATATAGTTTAATTTCGTATGAAATTCCTATAGTGGGCATATAAATATATAAAATCAGTAGGGTATATAAGCATGTTGAAATAATAAAATTATTATATTTTTGATTTGTATCATTTTTATTATACAAAATCAACATTTTTTTACGTCTGCATATAAAAAAGTGTATAAAATATTACATAAATCGATTTTAGTGAAAAAAATTCATTTCAAATTTAAAAAAAAAGCTTCCAATCGAAATACAAAACAAATAAAACATGATATTTCAATCAAAAATGCGTTTCATTTTAAAATTAATCGAATTACACGTTTCCGTATCCGTTGTGGCCAAATCGGCGCCATTTTCTTTTCTCAAACGCACAAAATGGAACATTTTCCGGCAATTTTCCGACGGAAATAAGATTTTCTTTTCACTTTTCAGCAGCAGAGATGAAAAACGGCGACCAAACGACGAATCCGTAACATGTTAATTAAAAATTATGTTTCGTTTCGTTCGGTTTATAATTTAAACGAATGAATGGTGCTATAATAAAATTCGCAAATGTGTCAAAGATTGCCGACGACTGTTGAAAGTTTATTTTGAACTGTTTTTTTGATAATAATAATAAAAAAATAACGAACAGTTCAAGTTTTTTAAATAATATATTGCCGTTTTTTTTGTTTTTCGTTGTTTTATTTGAATCGTATAAATGGCGTCAATATAAAAGTGTCTTAATTTCATCATCATTTTTCAATAATACAATAAAAAAAGTTGGAAATCTAACGAACGGTGAACTGAGAAGAGAATTTATAAAATCAACTGATTAATATCTAAAATTATTTTTTAATATATTAAATGTAAATATTAATAAAAAAAATATACATAGACTTAGTTCGACAATAATCGAAAATAATTTTTCTGGCAACGTAAAAGTCTTTATAATATTGACAATAAGTCTTTTGACATTAAATACAAGAAATTAGAATAAATTTACACTATTATCTTAAAATATATTTACGAATAAAACATTATATTTATCGATAACAAATAAAAATCGACTGCTTTTCAAAAATCGCGATCGTTAAAAACGAGTGATCAAAAATAAATAAATCCGACGAATACATAAAATTGAGAAGAAAATCATTGGAAAATCCAAGAAAATGGGTCAATCACAATTCACATATCTCATCGTCGGAGCCTTGTTCCTTTTCGTGCAAGAAGGTAAGAAAATTACATAAACACAATAAAATACTAACATTTGAAATATTAATATAATAACTATTTGTATTCGTCTGATGTATCTGTGACTTTCTCTGTTTGGATGTTGGAAATTGTCAAAAGACATCTTTGAAATGCGTGAAATGCAGAAACTCTTTATGTTAAATGGTTCATGAGTGAGTTCTTTGTGGCTTTTGAACGTTTGCAGACTTTCTAATTTCAAATGTGGGTCCGTTTTGGTCGTTTATATGCTTCATGGTACTTTCACGTTGATTTGTGATTGTTTAAATGACATATTTTCAACTTGGAGTAAGTTGAAATGAAATGGTTAAAGTTAACTGAGGAATTTGCGTATTTTTTAGTTTATGTTGACTGTTGAAATTTACGAAATTATTAACGTTTTGAATATTTCAGTTTTTAAAGTACAAAATTATTGTTTGGTCGTTTATATGCTTTGTGGTACTTTCACGTTTATTTGGGATTGTTTAAATAATATATTTTCAATTTGGAGCAAGTTGAAATGAAAGAGTTAAAGTTAACTGAGAAATGCACGTATTTTCTAGTTTATATTGACTGCGGAATTTTACAAAATCACTGAATTTTTAAATATTTCAGTATTGAAAGTTAAAATTATTCTATACAATATGAATAAATCATTGTTAGGTAGTTTATATGCTTCACGGTACTTTCACGTTGATTTGTGACTGTTTAAATAACATGTTTTCAACTCGGAGTAAGTTAAAATGAAATAGCTAAAGTTGACTGAGAAATGTACCTATTTTATAGTTTATATTGACCGTTGAAATTTACGAAATCACTGATTTTTTTAAATACATATTATATTTCAGTTCTTAAGCTCAAAATTATTCTATACGATATAAATAAATCGGATTGTTTATAAATTTCATCCAATTCATTAGGAGAAAGCTAATTTTTTATTATTATATCATTAAAAAAAATTGTTTTTCTTCAAATTCCTAATCATTTTAATGTTTTTTTTCATCACTTAAAACATGATTTTTGTATATTTTTTTAAAGACAATCAAACTTTTCGATTTCTTCAGTCAAAATTTCAACCACACGAAATTATGATTTTCCGAAAGTTGTTTATTAAAAGATAAAAATATTTAATTAACAACTTTTCATTATAAATCATCAACACCTCCAACAATTTATCTTAACAACAAAACAAACCCATAAACCAGCGGAAATCGACAACACATCCAACTAAACACAGCCTCACCTTATGACCTAAAAACAATCATACACATAAAAAAAACCACAGATTTCGCCGAACCTTTCTCCGTATATATATACATAACATATACTTTTCGCACATCGGAACAATCACGTTCTAGTTCTTGGAGAAAGTTGGCTTTGATCAATCATTTAGTTGAGCGTGAGTCCCATACGAATCTAAAACGGCGGGCGTGACTAGAAATTCGAATCGAAATCCCGCCCTTTCCAAATGATTATTTAAAAGAAGAGGCAGATCTTTGAATCTGCATAATCCGTATGATATATATTTAAATAATAAACTGGGAAAATATGAAAATATAAATGAATAAAAGGGACGTAAACTGCGGGACGACTTTGTTACATGTGTTCGTTTTGTATGCATGCAAAGTCGACATTTTGTTCGTGGAAACCGTTATAAATGGTTATGGTGTGTCTTGGGCACACAATGGATGCATTGTGCAACGTTTTGTATTCGGAAGTAATTGGAAATTTGAGTTTTCCAAATTGAATACTGCATTGTGTGATTTTTCGAACGGTTCGATTTGTGAGAAAATTTTTCTGTACTTTTTCATGATATAATACACAATTATGTAAAAATTATGATAATCAGATGATGAATTTGAAATTTTATTTGGTATTATATAAATAATGTTTTGAAAAAATGCGATATTTTCCATTGAACATCGATATATGTTAATTTTTTTCGAATTGCGTTATTTTGGAAAGTAATTGATGCTCGAGCGGTTAAATTATCTTTTTTTTCATTTAAATATGGTTCATTATATGAAATTGATCAAATTAAAATACAAAATATAAAATGCGCTCATTTAGATTTATTTTTTCGCGCGGAAATTTCGACAATCCAACTTTTCGACATTTTACATCGCTCATCAATCATCTCGAGCTGAAATATAATATCAAATATAAGCTCGCGTTCGGATTTTTTGCTTTTATCGTTTCTTTTAAATACATATATATTAAAAAGCTTGAAAATTCTGCAAAATAGACTACTTTTATAAATCACGCCGTTTCGAAAGCGATATCTTTCAACAAACATGAAAATCCATGATTTTCCCATCTATACAAGGGCAAACATCGAAAAATATGAGGGGTATGAAATCGGAGCCCACGATTTCCATCAAAATGCGATATCTTCTATTGATGAAGATACCCTTTTTTCAAAACCGATTCGTTATTATAAGCATGTTTTTCTCTCTCTGTTTGATGGTAAGAATAATTTTTATTTGCGATCTTTCAAATATAATATAATAGTCATGGAATGGTGACTTACAGTTTTAATTAGGGAGGTCAAATTTACCGTAATTTTTATTTACCTCCCTAATTTTAATGTGTGTTTTTTATGAAGTAAATTATATCAACGTTAATTTAATAAAATATATAGAAGAGAAAGCGTACAAATTTAATTTTAATTAACTTTTTAAAATATTTCAATTGAAAATAGAACTAATATTTTTTTTATATTGCGATAAATTTATTTAAAATATGCGATCTATTTTCTAAAATTTTCTATATTGATTTTAATGTCATCATATAAAATGATTCATCACCATTATTTGATATCCACTATCGAACGAAAACCCTTTCAAGTCCTCTTCTATTTCTTTATTCATCATCATTGACTTTCATCCAATATATTTTCCGCATTTTTTTTTAATTCGAATATTCGCCATCTTCTCCAAATCTTTCAAATATAATTTTCCACTTAATACATTCATTAGTTGTTAACATCATAAACAAAACACACTTTTCCTTATACAAAAACAAAAAATTTTCACTTCGACCATTCATCATCTTCTTTTAATCTTTCAAATACCATTTTACCACTTAACTGCTAAGTAATGGAAAAGAAAAATGTGTTTTTTTGACGATGTTTACAACTAATGAATGTTTTAAGTAATGAAATGGTATTTTAAAGTTTGGAAGATGATGAATAGTCGAGATAGGAAAATTTCTTAGATGAAAGTCATTGATTATGAATAAAAAAATATAAAAACGAGAGGTCTTAATTTAATAGTGAGTAACAAATAATTGTGATGAATCTTTTCATATGATCATCAAATCAATATGATGAAAAAAATAATGGAAGAGGATTTGAGAGGTCTAAATTTAACAGAGGATAACAAATAATGATGAATCATTTTGTATGATGATTTTGGAAAAATTTGTTTTATTGATGATATTAACAACTAAAGGGTGTAAGTGGTGAAATGGTATTTGAAAGATTTGAAATGAACGGTCGAGATGAAATTTTATATGATGATTTTGGAAAAATGTATTTTGTTGATGATTTTAACAACTAATGGATGTGTTAAGTGGTGAAATGGTATTTGAAAGATTAGGAATGAACAGTCGAGATGAATCTTTTTTGTTTTCGAATAAGAAAAAAATGTGTTCTGTTTATAATTTCAATCGGTTCAACCCATCATCCGCAAACATCATCAAAAAAACCCACTTTCTCTCATCCAAAAACAAAAAATCTCCATCTCCAAAATTGCGAATTTTGAACCTGCAACCCTAAAATCCTCGAACATACCCTCGTCTTTTTTTGTTTTTGAATAAGAAAAAATGTGTTCTGTTTATAATTTCAATCGGTTCGACCCATCATCAAAAAAACCCACTTTCCCTCATCCAAAAACAAAAAATCTTCATCTCCAAAATCGCGTATTTTGAACCTGCACCCCTAAAATCCTCGAACATACCCTCGTCTAGAGACCAGGTCTCGTTGGGGCGAGGGTCGGCAACCCGCCTGTCTCATTACTGTCTCATGGAGACGCTAGATAAACACGTCACTCGATCCGGGATGATGTCGTCGCTCGGATCATTTAAATTACAGTATATTGTGTATAAATTGAGCTACCCCTTCCGTGTGATGGTTCCGCGATTTCGTTTTGTGTGTTGTCGGCGAAATCGATACCGATGGTGGAAGGGTTGTTTTGGATCTGATAAGGTTGTGATGATTTCGAAATGGTAGTTGTTCAGTGTGTGGGGTTTTTATGATGAAGAGTTGATGAGGTGGTTTTGTTTGTTGGCGGATGTTGGGTGTGTGGGAGTATACAAATTTTTATTCTGTGATAGTAAAAGGGTTTGAAAATACGATTTTTTGGAAAAAATCAAATATAATGTATAGTAGGGAGGTCAAATTTATCGAAATTTTAATTTCCGGTATTTTTAGTACTTACCGGTTTATTGGTAAATTGAATTTTGTATAAAAACTGAAAAAAATATGTAAACCTACATAACCCGATATTGTTTCAAAAATATTCGAAACACAAAAAAAATAAAAATTTCCCGTTAAATTTCCGATTATTTATTTAGTAATGGCTTCCCGTAGCAAAAATGCTTGGGTTTATTGAATTCAGATTTCGTTTATGTAGAATGAATTTTGAGAAAAAAACGCAAAAAATCTTGCGTATTTTATGAGATTTTTCGTTATCTGTGAGTGTGTTGTCTAGTTTTGTCGGTGTTATTAAAAAAAAGTGTTTGATGTTATCTTTCAAATGTGACAGTTGTCGTGTCTTACGATTTACCTATGAAAGGCTGAGAAAGACTTGTATTTCTGTTACCGTGTATTGTAATGTGGTTTAAAAGGATTTTAGGATGTTAAGGATGCAAATTTTGGCTTTGTAAATTATTAAAGAGTTTATTTTAGAAGATGAGAGTCAGTTGAAATCATCATTTTAATACGAATGTCAAATTTCACTTCAATTTTGTTTAAATTTCATTAAAACGTGATAGTTTTTGCGTTTTCTATAGAAAACGCGACTATACAAGCGTTGCGTAACATTCATACATTTAAAAAAAATAGTACAATCAATAGAATAACATCACAAGACATATTAAAAAAAAAAACATATTCAAAACGAATTTTACACTACCGAAAAATTATTTCCACTAAAACGAAATCATTCAAACATTACATAACATACACATTTCAAAAAACAGTACAATCAATAGAATTACATTACAAAACATATTTAAAAAACAAAAAATATATTCAAAACGAATTTCCACACTACCGGAAAATCGTTTCAACTAAAACGCAATTATACATTGCATAACACATACATTTCAAAAAATATTACAATAAATAGAATAATATCCCAAGACATATTAAATAAAAGCTTGAAAAAAAAACATATTCAAAACGAATCTTCGCGCTTCCTCAAAACCGTTTCCACCGCAACCCACAAAAAATGCACCCAAGCGCAAAGCTGAAGGAGTGCATTATACGATTTTATTATACTTCAATTGTGTTAAAATTTCACAAATAAACGCAATCACACATACACTGCATAACATATTTATTTAAAAATCAATACAATGACATCAAAAAACATATTCAAAACGAATCTTCGCGCTTCCTCAAAACCGTTTCCACCGCAACCCACAAAAAATGCACCCAAGCGCAAAGCTGAAGGAGTGCATTATACGATTTTATTATACTTCAATTGTGTTAAAATTTCACAAATAAACGCAATCACACATACACTGCATAACATATTCATTTAAAATCAATACAATGACATCAAAAAAAACATATTCAAAACGAATCTTCGCGCTTCCTCAAAACCGTTTCCACCGCAACCCACAAAAAATGCACCCAAGCGCAAAGCTGAAGGAGTGCATCATACGATTTTATTATACTTCAATTGTGTTAAAATTTCACAAATAAACGCAATCACACATACACTGCATAACATATTCATTTAAAAATCAATACAATGACATCAAAAAACATATTCAAAACGAATCTTCGCGCTTCCTCGAAACCGTTTCCACCGCAACCCACAAAAAATGCACCCAAGCGCAAAGCTGAAGGAGTGCATTATACGGTCCTTCCCCCATCGCATATCTGCCGGGCACGTCATCTCGATAGACTAAATTTGATGAAGTCCTTGGCCACGTGGCTTTGTTTGACGGTTGCTTTTTCGCCAACCCTTGGCGGGTTGCACCCTCGCCCTCCGAAGGGTGCACGTCTCGTTATCGAATGCTCGTTCCGTCAGATTATGAATATAAAGCTGCAGACGATATAAATCCCCCGATATTGAACGTCGATAAATGCTCGGGAGGTTGAGTCGATCGTGCTTTTGCGGATTTGATTATTTTCGTATGGAAGGTTGTGGGTGTGGGAGGTTTTTTTTGATTGGTTGAGTCGTGAGATTGATGGGTGGTTGTGTGTTTTGGATTTGATTGAGAGATGGTTTGAGAAAGATGTGTTTTAGTGTTCTGAAAGTGGGTTGTCTTTTTTAGAAAATGGTATATGAAAGAGGTCTTAAAGATTGGTGTATCTTATTGTTAGATTTGATGAATCCTTTCATTTGTTATGGTGAGGTGATGAAAGTTTGAAAAAAAATTGTAATGTTTTCATTTTGAGCTTTTGATGGATCTATTCAGTAAATAATATGATGTATTAATATTAATTGTGAAAAATATGTTTTAGTGTTCTGAAAGAGAGTTATTTTTTTATAGAAAGAAGCATAGACATTTTTAAAAAGGTTTTATTTTGTAGTAAATGGTACATGGATTCATTATTTTGGCTAAAGATTGGTGAATCTTACTGTTAGATTTTTTTTCAATAAAATCTTACATTTATTATGGTGAGGTGATGAAAATCTGAATAAAACTTGTAACGTTTTCATTTTGAGCTTTTGATGGATCAATTTAGTGCATGATATGATTCATTAACATTAATTGTTCAAATTTTGTTTTGTATGATTGATTACGCTTTTAAAAAAAATTGTGTACTTTTAAAAAATGTTTTAAAAATCATGTATGATATATTACATAATTTCATGTTACACAATTTTCATTATACATCTTTTATATTCAAATTACATTTCTAATACAGTCTATTGAAAAAACAATTTTATTTTTAACATCAACCACCCAACTTCCTACTAAAACATAAGATTGACTAACTCCAAACTCAACACACACACACCCAATCACAGAACCTCACCACTCATCACCAAAACTTCAAATCCCACCAAACCCACCATCCGATCAATCATCCAATTAAACCGACGAGATGACGCACTTGACGCTTGCCTCGTTAAAACCGACGTGGGCTAAAAACGGGCTCATTAACGCGACAAGCCCTTCCCCTTTGTCCCGTAACGAAACCCGAAAATAGAAAAAGGCGAAATTAACAACGTCGATATCTTTGTGCGAAAGCGCATACATAAACCGGGGTATAAATTCGCAGAAACCCACCCCTGGCGGGTATCTTTCCGTTAAGCGTATCCTTTCCAATTTCCTCCCCTTATTTTTTATCCTGTTTGGGCTGTTAGTGTTGCAAACACATCGTATTGTATTATATTATTATTGAGCTGGGTATCTTCGGGAGCAACACGTTTTAATAATAAATGTAAACAGCGATAAGATTCGCGAACGCCGAACCCGGGTTATTCATATTACAAATTTTGGGGCGGTATCCATTTTTCATTGTGTTTTTGTTCGCTTGAATTTGTATGGTGTAAATATTTTACATGTTTTTTTCGTATATAAAATAGTTTTTGTGTTCGCTTTACGTAGTGTATGAATTTGATTTGAAAATAAAAATTGTTGTTTGGATTTTTTTTCTTGTAAAAGTCTATAATCAATCAATAGTAGTGGCGTCTCTTGAGAATTTGTAGTAAAAAGGTTGCAGTAATGAAGATTAAAATAGTACTCATGTAAACATGGGAAAAATACGTAATAAAAAAATCAAAATATGTATTGCATTTGTATATATTTATAAAATACAAAAAATAAATACAAACAATTAACTTTATTCAGGGAGGGCTGTAGATCGTTAGGATGAGCCGTTACTGGTCAATAGTTACGTAATGTTGAAAGTATTGATTCAAATCGATTAATAAAGTTAAGCGGTTAATAATCAGGTTGATAGATGAATTGTTATTGCGTTTCTTTGGTCTTAAAACTAATTAATAAGGGATGGTTTTTTTGTATTCGAATTTCTTTGGGATTATTTGCTCCTTATTATTATTATTATTTTTTTGTATTATAATTAGATGTTATATAGATGAAATATAATATTGGTATGCATGTACATTATCATCATTACCTGATTATTACCATCACGATGATGATTACATTATAACCATCATTAAAGTTGATTGTATATATTTTAAACTTGCATACATGTATAATAGTATCGAAATTTCAACTTTTTTAATATCTAAAATAAAAACCAATGATAAAAAATTGAAAATCACAAAAATTTCACTCACATAAAAAATTTTTATCGTTTCTAATTCCAAAACCACAAACGTGCGTAACCAAAATTCAATTTCACCGAATCGAACCGCGCACAAAAGCGGCATAAATCAAACTCGCGCGATTTTCACAAATCATTTCTTCGCCCAATAATAAACGACACGACCGAAACACAAAAAAACCAAACCGTCGCACAAATCACGACCATACCCTTTCTGCCACGAAAGGCGCCAACGGACCGCCATTTTCGACAATATATTTTTCACACATTCATAACGCGTTCCATACACGCTCCCGGGCCACGGTTTTTCCCGTCTTTTCCACTTTATGTATGTTTTTTCCCGGGCTTTTTCAAAGAATGTGCTCGCCCCTCCGCGGTCGCGGTAAACGCGCACGGATAAAGGGGCGGCCGTGCTCGGTCTATCGCGCGTAATGGCCAAATTCACTAGTTCCGTTCGGGTGGTTGTGGTGGTGCAACTGGGGGTTCCTTTGCACCCCCCTTCGGCCCCGTAGCCCCCCTGCGATTTTTCCATCTCAATAAAGCGAAAGAATCGAGGCATTTTGCAGCAATTTTGCATATTTTCGTATTGGCGTCATTTGGTTTAGTGTTTTTGTCGAATGCGTAGTTTATAAGAAATCATTATAAAAGATTTGAGTATCTATAGGGTGTAATAGCAAATCCATTTCGGTCTATAACATGGGTCAAATTACATGCTTATTTACAGATCACTTAACTTCGGTAATTGGTGAAAACTGATACTTTTTTCAAGGTTGAATTAATATGTACATTTCATCATGTAATATTAACTATAGAGCAGTGTTAAAAGAAAGATAAATTTCAATAAATTGATTAATCTCTATGTCGGGTCATTGATATAAATATTTTACAAGATTAAACTATTGTCTTTTAATGACATATTATTTATATATGGAACTCTTATCGAGTTAGTTATTTCGCTTGAATGAATCGATTTCTTTTACATTACAGAGGTCAAACAATATGTTTGACCTCAGACAAAATTTAGAAGACAACATTTAAAAGACAACAGTTAGTAAATGAATTTTATTATATTACGTGTTGTTGATCTAATACAATTTGAAAACAAACATTTTTTGCGTATAAGAACTCGAAATTTGTATTTTTCTGTGAAAAATTCTCAAAATTCAATTTGTACAATTCTAATGATATCAAAATAACAAAACTGATCAAAAACACAATGAAAATCACCCACAAAAGTCTTAATCTAAATATAGATCACAAAGACTATACAAAACAACGGTTTTCTTTTTCCGTACAAGTACCTACTGAAATATTTATTTTTTCTATGAAAACAATTTTCAAAATTCTTAATTTACAATCCTAATGACATCAAAACAACCACACTAATCAATAACCTAATAAAAATCACCCACAAAAGCATATTTCCAAACAATACATCACAAAGAGCACACAAAAACGACCTTCCTTTTCCGTGTCCAGCAACCGCACAGCACCCGCCTTAAACACACTTCATCCAACGAAACCCCCCACAAACCCAACCAATCAACCCCCCCCATGCAAAAACTCAAATTTAAACCCCGAAAAAAAACAACGATAAAAACCAAAACCAAACGATCGTGTATCGCGGATTTGCGCCGAGATTCTGCGGATTTTCGCGCGCGATCGCACATCCTTCGAAATCCCGCGGCTTACGACCAACGTGAATAAACGGGATTTTCGGGACGTCCCCTACCCGGGATTCCCGGGATACTATCCCGGGATCCATACAATGCACGCCGGCACAATGTAGACCCGAGGGGTGGCTCCTTTGGGGCGTAACAACTCGAGTAACCGAGGCGGATGGATACGCTTTTGTGCCGAGGGGTGGCCCCCCACCCCCCGGATTATTATTATTATCGTTGCTGTTATTGACGTTGATGATAATGATGATGGTGGTTCCGTGGATAACCCTTCGTGCGCGTTCGGGCGGTTGGTGTTGTGTAATGTTGCGTGGTTGTGATGGTCGAGGTTTAATTGGAAATTGATGGTTTGGATGTTGAGTTGATTGTGGTGTTGATGTGTGGGTGGTTTGTTTAAATGTTTATTTTTATGATGAAGAGTTTGAAAATTTGGGAAATATATCAAAATCCTGTTTTTATACGAGGGAAACGTTCTAAAGATTACCGCGTAAAAAAAATGTATGGTGATCATATAAAAAATGGAGATATGTATGTTCCATTAGTATATTTGGATGGAACTTTTATCCAAATATACTTTTTATGAAATGTGGAAAAATTTCGCCATGGAAAAACATCGATTTTTTAAATTTAATAATTATAATTGTATACTGCTTCGAATCTAACAATTGTGGCATAACAATACATTTTTATTTTTATACCTTGTTAAAATGAAAAAACAGTATAAAAAATAATCGGTTATTTTTCTTTGAATCGTGTTATTGTGGAATAGTGTAAAAATAGAATTGGATATATACATAGATAGAAAATCGTTATTTTGAACTGTGATATGAAAATGTTCATTGTTGTTGAAGAATAACAGTTTTTCTATTAGAATAAAAATATGAATATTTCGAACTTTAATTTTCTGTTATTTAAAGTTGAAAAGTTATCATTTTATCATCATATGTAATTTACGAGTATATTATAGAACATCTTCTGAATGAAAAAAATATTTTTATACGATCAAAATTATTGGTTATTTCGTATGATAAAGAGAAAGTAACTTTTAAAGAAATAGTCTCGAAGTCAATTACAATCATATACTGACTACGTTTATCGTCGTCTAACTTTAATAGAAATCAGTGTACTAAAATAAATCTAAATCTATATAATAATTCATAATATGTAATATATTTTTTAAATATTATATTATATTACATAATTTCATAACGTAGAAACATACAATCATATTCATCCACCAATAACACCACTCATCATCCAATTTCAACAATTTATCAAACCACACATCAATCACACAAACACCAAACATCACACAAACCCAAACTCGAATCAATCCGAACCAATCATTCAATCAAACCGAAATAAAAACGGCCATAAAACACCGAAAGATCACACCGCCGGCCAATTACGACGCTTTCCTAAAACACGCACATAAAATTCATTATCATTATTGAAAACGACGAGCGAAGGGGTGACTGAGCGATTCATACCCTATCCACCCTCCTCTGGCCGTTGTGTTGAATCAGCGTTTTCGTTTATACGTGCGTTGATTGCAATACTGCGGAAACTGTATGGGGTGGCGTTTATGGGGTGAGAGGAAGTGTATTATGTTTGTTGGAATTATTGTTGCTTTTACGCTAATGTGGGCAAAATTTTGTAGTGGAAGTTTAATGATTAATTGTGAAAATTTTCATTGAAAATTTTTGAAAGAAATATCATATATTTAATTAGATTTATTAAATATGTTTAAATTTCTATCAAACGTTGAAGTTATGCAGTGGTGGATTTTTATAATACTTTATAAAACTTATAATATTAATACTTATAATATTTTATAATATTATACTTTATTAGGGGCTTGAAATGTTAAAAATGTTTTGGGGGTCCCGTTAAATATGTAAATTAAAAGATCGGGTTCTAAATTTGTCCCTCAATCTTCTATTATACATAAATCATTAAAATTGTAAAAAAAAAGTAGTGCCTCAGTTGAAAATTTCATAGTTTAATAATGATATTAATAGTCAGTTTGAAAAGGGGCAATTTAAAAAAATAAAATAAATTTTTATGTGAACGAATATCTTTTTTTCTTCAGAAATTAATTCAGATTTCATAATATCTATTGGATTTATATTAATAAAAATTCAAAAAAATGGTAGGAGAGAGCCTCCATTATAAATCCATCATAAATCCGCTTAACATAATTAAGTAATGATAAGTAAAGACTACAAAATATCAAAATTAAAAATATATCATATTACAATACATTCCACATTATTATAATCATCATACACAATCATTATAATAACCAACACTAAATGAAATCAATCATTTTCGATTCAAAACAGACAGTCTCCGTACAAAATCGATATAATCGAATACAATGTTCCTAAAATCGCGCCCCAATGCGAATCCCACCCCGCAAATAAAATGCATTCGAAACACTCGAATCGTCACGCTATTGGACTCACTCAAATGCACATTCGAAAACGGCGACGAAACCCGAAAACGTCATGGCTGGAAAACGCATTGTTTGGATGCACGCGTTTAACGGTCCCGCGCTTTCGAACAACGGACACGATTCGAATTCAAACCCCTTCTCGAATTTGCAGGAACAAATCGATCCTCACAGCAATGATTTTAGTCTATATAATTATAAGTATGAAATATAATATAATATATAAAGAAATTGCATATTCACAAAAAAAAAATCTTCACATACAAATTCAAGTACAGCCAAAACTTTTTTTACACAGTTCTGAAATAATACGGTTCAAATAAAAAGAACCGTTTATTATTTTAGACTGTTTTTTCACTTTAACACGGCATAGAAATAAATAAAAAATTATTATAATATTATATCACAATGGTAAGATCCGGAGTAGGCCAGTATACAATTATTGTTATTAAATTTAAAAAATTACATGTTTTGATGATTTTTGACATTTTTTAAACGGTAGTTTCTAGAACGTATCTCCTATGTAAAAAGAGGATTGGTTGTACGATAAAAATATAATAATATAAAGAAAATGTATATTCACAAAACTTATCTTCACACACAAATTCAAGTACACTCAAAATTCTTTTTGCATGTTTTTTTACACGGTTCCGAAATAATACAGTTCAAAGTAGAAGAATCGATTTTTTTTAAATTGTTTTTTCAATTTAACACTGTACGAAAATTAAAAAAAAGTATTATTATACTACAATGGTAAGATACGGAGCAGACCAATACATAATTATAGTTATTAAATAAAAAAAATCGATCTTTTCTGGTGATTTTACATGCCGAATTTTTCTTACATTTTTTATAAAATATATTTGGATGAAAATTCCATGCAAATATACTAATGGAATCCATCTCCAATTTTTATATGGTCACCATACTATTTTTTAAAACTGTAATCTCTGAAACGTATCCCCTGCGCAAAAAAAAGATTAGCTATACTTAAACGATTGCACTGAAACCGTTACATATCATATTATATAACATAACTGAAATCGTTACGTACATTCTCGTTGCATCCTCCACATACAAATCCAACTCAAAAATTACATAATAACGAAAAATCGGCAGTAAAACCGACAAATCGGTATTAAACCAGCACCGAGATCAAACGCCATTTCCGCTCGGCGATATTAATAAAGGATACGTACATATATATGACTTCGCACATACACACACGATATCGGTCGGGTAGCAAAAATCAGAGCACTTTGCTGATTGAATTGGGGTGAGTTTTTTTTTTTCGGGGAAGATTGGAAAACGCTATCTAAAGACACCATTCGCTTGCAAACGTCACGGATTGCACACTCTAACGATTCTAGACTCGATCCGTTCAAAATTACGCACAAGTAATCGTGAATAGTCAGAAATTTCGTATCGAGTCTTATTATGTGATGTGATGTGATGTGATGGAATGTGGTATGAGTAGTGGATTGTGGAAATTTCGCGTTAGTGAGTAGATGTTTGAGGAGAATTTGCATAAACGTGTTAATTGTTGGAAATTTGTGGTTTTTTTTTTGAGTTCGTTGGACGTTGAGGTCGTTAAGAAACTTGTTATTTTGAGTATTTTTGGAATGTTGTTTGTGTAAATTATTGTTTGGTTGGCATTGAACTTGAGCGAGTCTGTTTGTGATTGTTGTTTTTTTATTATCATTGTATATTATTATATTTTTATTAAGTATTTATTTTAAAATGATGCTAATACAATATCATTACAGTTTTTATATTTCGAATTTAACGTTTTACACATCGAATTCAACAAATCAATAAGAATTCATAGTAATGAATTCCATTGATTGTTATGACAACGGTCTTAATACTTTCTCATAGTTGAATTTAAGTGTAAAAAAGTGCATAAAAAATATCCTATGATATTTTTGTGCATTGAAATTAAAATTTTGATCAATTTCATTAAATTTTAATTATTATATAACAATTCTATTATCGAACAAGTGATAAAACTTTTATACACAAAAATATTTTCATTTTCGTTCAAATCAACGACTTTATAAAAGTTTCACTTCAAAAATTAAATAATAAACCGAACTATTATATTTATAACTTAACTTCAACATCACTAAAACTTTCCACTTATTCAAATCGAATAATTCGAAGATAAATTATTTTTCCACCACTGAATACAAATGGCCCAATCAAATTCGAATCGAATAAAACGCAACGTTCACACATTGCCTAATTCAAAGGGAGCCTCCCGAGCAATTACTCAGCAATGATCATTATTTATAACATATTTTATCGAAGGGCGACCCCCCAGCGGGGGGCACATTATATTACATTATTATTTCATACAGTCGTCACGGGGGCGACTTTTAAAGCGAAACACGCCCTACAAAGCTACGTCTAATAAATTTCGACGCCCTTTAGGAAGTTCTCCCTTCGGCGACCGCATTTTTCGTCAGAAAAAAGGGCATTTATTATACTGTTTTGGTAGGTGAAAAAATCTCGGAAGATGGGTATCGGAAAAGTCATCTCCGCTTTGTCGGAAATTTCGGAAGAATCGCATATAGGGTTTTTTGAGTTTTGATTGATCTGAATGTTGGATGTTTGCTTGTTGGATGATTGATTCGAGAATAATCTTTTGTTGTTAAATTTTTTAATGGGTGGTAATTATCATAACTGCACATAAGTTTTGATCATATTCACATTTGTAAAAATAATATGCAGCTATAATAATTATATTATTCAACAAAATAGTGTTCAACAAAAAAAACCATTAAAAATTTCGTGCATTTATATATTCCCCTTTTTTAATTTGCGTTATTGTTTCATTTCTGTACATGAACTTGAAATGCTTTTTATGCGAAGTTTCTATTTAAAGTCATCAACAATGTGCGTAATCAATTTTATGTATATTTTCATACTTGTTTTCAAGCGACGAAAATCTTTTCTGCGAATTAAAAAAAACAATTAATTTGCACATTCAAACTTTGTATATCCAATTAAAAAATTTTCTCTGTTATAAAATCAAGAGTATTTTAAAGTCCGAAGTTATTTTCAAAGAAAGGTCGTGTTTCAGCCATTATTTCTGTACGGTCAATCACTCAAAGATTACGTGTTGTTTAACTTTCATTAAAAAAAAATTAAGCCACTCTTTCATTTCTGGGGCAAGGGTGAAATGTGAGAAAGTCATATATAATTAGAATTTAAGATCTTTATTTAAATTTTATATGTATACTCTGGCAGGCATTATAGAGTCATATTTGATATAATTAAAATTTATATTTATACTCTGTTATTATATGAATAAGTCGACCTCTAAAATTGGCTAACTTTTTCATGGGACTTATATAAGTCAGACTTTTAACTAAATATTATATTAGGTCAATGCATAAGTTTCATCGGGTTTTTTCGATGGTCAAATATTTTGTTCTTTTCTCTGAATTAATGAAAAATATCTGTATTCAAACTATTCTATTATATGGAGGATACTTCCTTTTCCGAATTTGTTAAGTTTTAGCCTAGCCAGTGAACAACAAACAAACCGTAGAATAAAGTACATTTATGACATTTTCACTGTAAATATAATAACGCGGCAACCAAAAATACTTGTGATGTAATAGTATAGATTCGATTAAAGTAAGAATCGCTTAGTTGTGGTTTTTGAAATTCAGATCTGGGGATTTTTCATCAACTAATAAATCATTGACCGGGCGACCTTTGAAGACTGTCGACGACATGTTACCAGAGCCGGATTTAGACCATGAGAAGCCACAGGATCTTCAATTTTTGACCCCCCTCATTTTCATGAATAAAAACGTTTATTTAAATAATATAAAAACATAAGAATCATTATGATAATATTAATCATGACCAATTGTGATGTTACTGACCATAAACAATTCTGATCCATATCAAAATATAAGTTAGATCATGTTGAAGATAGGAGTCAATCGATAAATAAGTACGGTGGAACTTTTTCATCGACCTGATAATTACGCGTCCATAAAAGAGCAAGCGATCGAAAACAATCTTACATCATCATTAAAAAAATCAGCACACGTACAATTTTCAGCCTGAAAAGCGTTTCCCACGGAAAACCCCATCCGAGATTTCCACCCTCTAGACGCCCGTTGCCGATGACATGAAAGGGCCACTGACGTCACAGCCACTTGGCTCTTTGACGTCTGAAATGCTGAAATTCCGTCGTCGAAATTCGCCAGGGTTTTCGATCGTTGTCCGCATTGTGTAACGCGTTTCGCCAATGCGAAAAACAATGGCGAATTCTCTTTATATGGGATCCTTCACGGTCGAGTCGATTGACTTTTTCGCAGACTTTTCGCCGTCGGAGGAAAGTTTTTAATTGTTTCATATAACGGGAAATTTGTTTGTTTTCGTTGTTTAATTTTGGGGAAATGGACGTACGTAAGAAGCGCGGTTTTTTTTTGTTTGTAATTGGTATGGGGTTCTTTATTTTTGAATGTTTGCTTAGTTGGATTTTTTTGAGTGGAAAAAAAATGTTGAAATTTATATAGCAATCCAGACGGCATTGCGCATATTTTCAGATCACTCTTGAGCGACACTGAAAGGGTTTTCAGTCGATATGGCATATAGGAGTTTATATGGCCTACTAGATAGGGGTGACTGAAAACGGTAGGGTTTCTCAATATTTTTGTGATTTTTCAAATATAAGTTGAGTTGTTGGAAAGTTTGATGCTATTTATTTGAATGTGTATTGTAATATTTATTTTAGTAATGGATTTATTGAGTGATATAAAGGGAACTTTTTATTATTATCGAAGCACTTTATTACAAAAGTAAAGGCTTTTTATCTAATAAATATGAAGTATTATCACTGATTTTAATAGCTTTTCTCAATTCTAAACTTAAAAACATATTCAAATATTTGTAGATCGTAATAAAGTATTTTTATTATATTTGCTTAAGATGTTAATTGTGTTGAGTATTTTTATACAAATGATTTTTCAATTTTCATTTTATTTAAGGTTGTGAAAACAATTTTTTCCTTAAAATCAAAATTCCTATGTTCAGTATCAAACTACATATATTAATAATATTCAGTTTATTAATCGATGATTTTTTTTTACGAATATATTACAACCAAAACATTTGGTTCAATTTCTTTCGAACACATTAATTTCGTACCAAAGTTAAGCGATATACAAACCGGTCAGTAAGCGGTTAATTATGAACCACAATATTAATATGATATTTCTTAGCAATATTAAACTTGCTAAATGCTACTTATCTCTTTACTAGAAAGAGACATATCCTTGAATTTCAAATAACATTTAAAACATTGAAATGCAAGAAATTTCATATCGACGTTGTCAAACTGTGCACTTTTTGAATATTTCGACATTTTGACTATTATGACTAGTTTACTAACCAAATTTTTGTATAAAAAGACTTCTATGTGACTCTAAGCATTATACGGTGAACCGTAATCGTGTTAAATTAGTTTTCGAAAATCTGCTTCATCTAAATTTTTACAGGAGAACGTTTTTTATTCAATATCTCAAAGTTATACTTTTTGCACATACATAACATATATTGGTTTGACAACAACGATATACTACAATGGAAAAACTGAATATGTAACCAAAATATGTTTTCGCATTTATATACGTACATAGTATTTCATCAGTACCAAGGTATAATACTATTTCTTATAAACAGATTTTTCAAATTAAGCGTTTTCTTATAAAAAAAATTTCACTATACACATGATAATAATGACACTCTACCCATCATCATCACCATCACATAAATTCCCACAAAACCGAACAGTTTGACAAACCCTGAACACCAATCCCACACAGTGGTCCGCTTTTCCCCTACGTGTGCTGAACGGGCGTTTTTCCGCGGACCCCCGCCCCGTTTCGGGGAAAACCCTTTGTCGGTGGAAAACCGAACACACACACACACACATACATACATATACATATATACACACACACACACACCATAAAATGGCTTAGCCGGGCCTGCGTATGCTTGCGTGTATACGTTATCGTGTTACACAGGCCCGCCATTCACGGCGACACACGAGCCGGGTGTAAAGTTGCCGTGGAAATATTCGCGGTTGAAAATGCGCATTGTGTTGCGGGAATGGAGGATTTTACAATTTTTTTTTTCGTGTGTCTAGAACGCTTTTTGAATAGGAGTGTTTGTCTAGTTCCGCGACGCGTTCGATGGATGGTTTCTTATTTTTTTTTATGGTCGAATGGAAACGGTTTGCCGTCGGTGTCTATTGGAGTGGGTCGTTATTATTATGGATGTTTCTAATTAAATTTAATAATTAAAGTTATTATTTTATTCGTTTCCTAAACTCTTAACTATAATCATCAGAAAATTTCGAAAGTTGATCTTTTATAACATATTTAATTTTATTAGGGGACAATTAAAACGTGCTTTATATAAAATAAATGTGCATTTAAAAAAAATTATGTGTGCATTACACGCTAGCATTGAAATGTGTGCAATCAAAAAAATATTTTGATCATTGAAAAAATATCTATACCTTAAAACGAATAAAATGTGCATTAGAATAAATATAAACAAATATAACAGGGAGAAATACCAATCGCACAACCATCATTCACAACTTTCATAACATAATCAAATTGTTAAAATGTGATTAAAATTAAAATGTTAACAAAGGGAAACGTTGACAGTTGTATTGTATTGTCTGCGGAGGAAGACTTTATTTTAGCGACGTTGTCATATCTTGATCATTTCAATGCACAAACTACTTTTTCTGTTGTTCATTTCATATTTTTCAATATTCACTTTATAATGTACGAAAAAATGTTTTCATTGCACACTATAAAAATGATATAATAAAATGATACTCAATACGAGATTCTTTAATGCGCCGGAATTAGCACACATCGTATATTATTCAAATGCAAAATTAATTCATTTTAGATACAATTTATATTTTTTCAGTGCACATTTAAATTACACCTTTTTATTATGCAACTTCAAAAAAAGTTATTTTTATTATGATACAATTATTTGATATAAAAAATTTCCGATTTAGTTATTTTTTTTATACATATATTCACGAAAGGAAATCTGCGACAGTGCGTACGTAATTTCGTTATTTATCGTCCGTTGTCGTTTTTTAAAAGCTAAGGGTTAAAAAGCAAACATTGTTAAAATGCTTTCTATTTACGCTCGTCCGTTTTCATTGTTCGCACGAGAAAAACCGAATTCTCACATTTGAATACGTATCCGAACATAACACGAAATTTATTTTCAAACCCTACAAAAAACCCAAACCATCCAAAAATCTCTATATAATTTTCAATAACACTCCATCCAGACTTAAACATAAACACTTTCAACATCTCAAACAACACAATCCCGAAACATTGAACCTTCTACGAAAAACACCGTTTTCCTAAAATCGCGCGAACATAAACTAAGCTCACACTCTACATTACGACACAGCCTTCGGATAATCGTTATCAGCCGTCGTACAGTTGAACCCCCGTAAACTGTGTATAATAACAACATATCCCGGTACGTTTTTCTCCACGTCTACGAGTTAGAGGGGCCGCATTTTCACGCAGTCGTTGTCGGCTTTCTGGCTCGATGTCGGCACTTTGTTCCGCAAATCCCCCGATTATGTGAAACAAAATAAATCCCTCTAATGGAATTATTTATCTTGCCGAGATGTGTAGAGGGATTAAAGCTGTGACGCGCCCCTTACTATTGAGAGTAAGGCTGCGTTCACACTGGTTTGTTTTTATTGTATTTTCCATACATTGATTTTTTTTTTTAAATTTAAATCGTCAATATTTTCTGTTTTTATTCATTCAAGCTTTTATTAACTTGACCTCGGGATATGTTTGTATGTACGCTTTTTTATATTATGAATATGAATAGATTATATCTATTTCATTATAGATAAACATACAATGACTTGAAATTTTCAAAGATATTTTTTTATTCCGAAAATATTCAAAAATTTAAATAAGGTTCAAATGATTTTGATGTAGTGATCTATATTTTAACAAAATTTCAAATTTTACTCTTATCATAAACAGTTTATTTTAATCAAACGTACTATTTTCTATCGATTGAGTTAAGTGATTTTTGATTAGGGATGTCATTACCGATAAGTCGATAAATGACCTAAATGATAGTAAATGACCAGTAAATGACCTAAATAATAGTTCAGTAATTTACTGGTAAATAAAAAAAAATTGTTTCAAATATTTTTGAAAAATTTAGTTTTTTTTTAAAACATTTTTTGGTAGAATTATTATAGTTTTTGTAAGTATACGGTTTTTATTGAAAAATGTTGTTTTTTGGGAAAATATTTTTGGTTTAACAGTTTTTTCGGGTTTCTATTATTTTTTTACGGTTTTTATTCAAAACTTAACTTACCGGTAATTAGAAAAATTCCAGATTACCGTTAAACGAAAATTACGGTAAATCTGAAATCCCTATTTTTGATTTGATAAATAGAAATAAATAAATTCTGTTGACTTAAAATAATTATTTTAGTATTCAGTTTTTATTACTTTCTTTAAAAAAATCTATTCAAATTTTAGATACAAAATTTAATTCTGTTGCTCCTTTTCAACTTAGTATTCAGACTAAAACACCTTTAGAATTTATCTACCGTCGAGAATCGGACGTTTTTATCCGCTTCCGTTTTATTTTTTCCAACACATACACATTTCGTACAGGAGTGAAAATGGAGGCTTTTACTCCTCTCGGAGTTCGGTCGCGGTTCTCTCTTTGTAGCTTACGATGTCCTTTTTCCTCGTTCCTGACCCACCAGTATCGGTATTTACGATGCTCGAAAAACTCGTGTCTCTCTAAAAATAAAATGAAAAAAAAAAAAACCCCGATCCGAAGTAGTTCTCGATAGAAGAATTCGATGGACGATTCTTTTCATTTCGCGAAATGTTTGGTTAATAAACTGTATATTACGTCTTTGTTATATGAACAAATGTTTGGATTGAAACATCAATCAGAATATTTCTCTTTTTAGAATCTCTTGACGTTTCCTAAATGGCTTCACTTCCGATGTTCCGCTTTGAAATTCAAATATTTTCTGGATGTTTTTTTTCTTACTGCAACTCGACACGACCTTTCGTCGGTGACTTTATTGCCTTTTTTATCCCAATTTTGTAATTGCATGGCGAAATAAATACCAGAAAAATAGACACCGGATGCGCCCTTTTCTCCCCCAACGAGATGACGTACGCAAATTGAGGAAAATATACATAATACGATAGGAGAATAGAATCAAAACTCTCGATTGACACATTATATTTATAAAATTTAATTTTTTATTCAATTTATTAAAAAAAATCATATTAAAATTATTTATGAATTTAAGTGATAATCGTTTTTAATTTTGTTTATTCAATAGAATACGGTAGATCGTTTGAATGTATCTGTTAAACATTTTTTGTGTGATCTTATCGTTTTTTGTTTGAATGGGAATTGTAAATTTTGATTCGGCGTTCCTCATATTTAAGAAAATGCGGAAAAACTTCCCTTTTTCCGCGGACACTTCCTTTCTGTCGTAGATGGGGGGCAGATTTCAAATTAAATTTCTCAAGACGATTCTCGAGTGCCTCTCGACTTTATTTCCGTGGAGGCATTTCCCTATTAACGCTCAAAATACAAAAAAAAACTGAATGTAGGCACGTTACTGTGAAAGCCCTTTGTTCTATAAAACTCCAAATTCACGTAAACTTTACTTCCTTATTCATCGGATTCATTCAAATATTTTAATTGTAATATTTATCGATAAGTTAGCATATTTTTATATATATTTCACACTCCATTATCAACCTTATACAAATTAAACCATTTACAAATCAAATTCAACTATCAAAAAGTATTATTAAGATCAAAGCTTTAAACTTCAAATTTAATGTTTTATAAATTTTTTTTTTAAATCAAATAGAACTATCGCAAATGTATTTTCTTTATTTTTCAATTTTTTTTTTATAATTCCATGAAAAATATAAAAGGAACGTCAGTGCATATCAATGGTACCTATTTTCAGATCGATTTAATAAGAAATGTAATTAATTATTTAAATAAAAATCACTAACTGAGATTATCAAATTTTACGTTTTACGGTCCAAATTTAACAAAATTTCATAGTAATTAATCCCATTGATTATTAAAACAGTCTTAATGATACTTTTCTATAATAAAATACTATCTACGAGTATTTGATTATGATTTCAATAATCTTAGTTGATGATTGTCACTTAAATGATCAATTAAATTTTTTTATTAATCATACTGAAAATATACATATATCATTGATATGTATTAATGTTTCTTTTACATTTTTAATGAAATCATAAAAAAAATTGAAAAATAAATATAATAAATTTGCGACGGTTAAATTTCATATGTAAAAAGTATAATTTGAAGTTTAAAAGGTAAAATTTTATATTTAAATGTTGAATCTGAAATTCAAAGGTCGAATTTAAAGTTTGAAAGATTGAATTTGAAGTTCAGAAGATTGAATTTGATGCTTAGAGCTTTAATTCGATTAGTATAAGCTTGAATTTATAGTTTGAAAGCTAAACAACCATCAATCCTTCCCAAAATTCCCAAGCCCACCAAAACCCCATCACCAACCAAACTCCAGACATCCACACCAACACAAAAAAAGTAACGATCCTCATCAGGAAATCCGAAGCATCCTCTCCGCACAAAACTGTTTACTTATGCATTAAAAACGTGTCCGCCATCTAAGGGGGTTATGAGTCGCGTGCTTTGCATGCGATAATTTTTCACCGGCTAATTGCCGGCCATTGTCGAATGCCCCATCGCCATTTAATGGCGGGGGGTGGTGTGTGCACCCTTTATTTTTGTTCACCGTTTTTGCACTGGCGATCAGCCCTCGTGCGAGTGTATAATGGTCTTTAGTGCGTAACCCTTTTATATTCAAATGAAGACGTTTCGCGTTGATTTGCGCGGACGGGTTCTTGATTTGTATGTTTTGGTAATGGTGAAGTTTTAAATGTATCCTTTTAGAATAATTGTCTGTTTTATGTCTTTTTACAGTCGTCTATCGATTATGTTCGCGTGCGTTTCAGCGGAAAAACACATTATTGTTTGCTCGATATAGAACGCCCGTCGCGTTTCTATAATCGAGACACGTTACGTTGATCGACTATCGAAATATTATATAATATATAGTGAAACGTATTGGTCATAATAATTGATAGATAAGCATCGTTTCGTGATTTTTCCAATGTCCTGACTAATATTTTCGATTTTCGGACGATGCTTGCACCATTTATATAAACTACAATATAATGAATATAAAAAAAATACAAGAAAATTGACCACTTTCATAAATACATTTTAAAAATATCCAAGAAAACGTGCACAAATTTATAAAATGCTCGGTAACTTCATTATATAATATTAATGGAGCTCTTCCTGTTCGACGTTAACACTTTTGAAGTGCAACGTAATATTTTTACTCAATTGAAAATTTTCACAGTTTCGATATTTTTTTTTAATTTCAAAGTGCTGTTTTTTTCGTACGGCCTCAATTTAATTTTCATTATTGGACTTTCATTGCCTTTCGCTTGTTGATTAATGTCCCTATTTGTAGCCCTACTGGCTGGGCACCTAGACGTTTTCCCTTTGTGCTTCCCTTTGGATCCACCCTTCGATTTCGTCCCCACGTCTCCATGGTGAAAGTATAATCTCGATAAAGACATAACGCTCCTAGATTAGGGATGACAATGTACAATATCGCTTCAAAGCATTTATTAAATTGTTAATCAATTTTTCATTAGGTTCCGATTTTTTTGTTTGAATAATTTAATTTTGATTTTTTTGATATTTTAATCATTTTGATATAAATATATTATATTTCTTAGAATTATTGTATTAAGAAATATTTTTGTGGGCTGTGTATAATATGAAATTTTGAATTTGACAATATTTTAAATCGAACCATAAATTTATGATATGTCGTGCTCAGAACCCTGGACAAATATCCAATATGGATATTTTACCATGAATGCAATATAAAGTCCCATTGATCGTTCCTCTCAAACGATATTTTCTGCGGGAGAAATGTTCTACATCAAAAGCTGCTTTATTGTGCAATTCATTTTATTTCCATATACATAACTATAAATTTTACATTTTTATCGAATACTTCATAATAATTTGAATAATTTTATAAAACTATTTCTATTATAGAGAAATTTTGTACTACAACTTTCACACTTCGAATTCAAGCTTATATAAATCAAATTCAACTTTTTAAACATCAAATGAAACTATTTATAAATCAAATTCAACCTTCGGAATTAATTAAAATTGTTCATGATTGTTCATTAGTAATCAATAAAATACAATATATTCTTCAATTTGACTTTGATCATCTCAGTTAGTGATTTTTTAATAAATTTTTACATGCATAAATAATCAAATTTTTCAATGAAACCTTAAAAAATGAAAATGAAGATAATAAATTTGCGATGATTGAATTAGTTTTATAAAAGGTTAAATTTTATTTATATAAGGTTGAATTCGGAGTGTAAAAGCCATCAGTTCAGATACCCATCCCATTATATAATATAATGTATGATTTAATCGTTATAGATTATTTATGTCCAATTCCACAGTCCAATTGTATCTCAGTCCATGTACATCTATTATAGATGGGTCATAAATATTAATTTTTGGGTATTGAGTTGGGTTAGATTGGGTTTGTTCATTTCGGTCGAAGTTTTGTATTTAGTAAGATTAGATTGAATTGAGTCAAATTCACATGGACTAACAACATACATATTCTGCGACATTTATACCAAAGATGAAAATAAAAATAATGTATTATAAATTTGGAGTGTAAAAGCTATTAGTTCAAATTCTTATTTAGATTTAATCTTTATATTTATATTATATATGTCACAGTTCAAGTGCATTTCAGTCCATGTATGCGTCATAAATACACATTTTTATGTTGAGTTGGTGTGGATAAAGTTGGATTGAATTGGGTTAGGTTTGTTCATTTCATTTATTTTGATTGAAATTTCGGATTGCGTCAGATTCAGTTGAATTGTATAAAATACACACGGATTAATACCATACACGATCTGCAACACATACACCAAAAATCACACACAATTCAACAAAATATAAATCCCACACAAATAAAACCCCCAAAAAACACAAACCCATGAAATTCGTCGGTGGCGCGGAACATTTTCAAATTTTCTGCTGTCGGATCCGGCATCACCGGACCGATATTGCAATTTATGAAAAACCTCCCCCGTCACGGGGGTGACCCTCTTCCTACCCCTTAACACACACACCCCACACATCTCGCCGGCGAAACTCAATATATTACCGTCCGGTAAAGCGAGCTGCCGGTTTATTATATTGCAGTGTGTCACGGTCGATAAAGCACGTACATTCGCGCTGGATGTGAGTTATTGCGTGCATTCGCGGAGTTGCGATAATGTACGCATTAGCGTGGTGGTGTGGTTGTGGGTGTTTGGCGTGTCGGGGTGTGTTTGTTGATGGTTTGGGTTTTGTTGATGATTGGTTGATTGGGTTTGAGTTCGTGTTGTGGGAATGATGATTTTTTAATAAGGTGGTTTTGTAAATTTAATGTTACATGATAGTGGTGGTGAACCTTTTTTTTTGTTTACGTACAAACATTTATAAATACTTTTTACTTAGTATCAAGTGAATTTTAATGAGAAAAAAAAAGCTTTTAAAAATTGTATCAATTATACGATACGTTTGATTTTGCTGTATATGCTTTGATCAAAATAAATATCACAATTATTATTTTATTATATTATATTATTTACAACCTTATAAATCCTAATCAATTGACTTATTATTTTTTAATTACGTTTATATATTTAAAAGTCTAATTTAATCAATACAATGATCAAATGTTTGAAAAACTTTCCAAGATGTAGATAAATAAATTATTGTACGTTGAATTGACTTAATTTAATTTTGAAAATCATCAATCTGCAAAGAAATTAAATTTAAAAAATGGTATGTCCCATGTTAATTTTAATGTTATGAAAAAGACATGAATAGTTTTTATATTATATTTTTATGGAGGTACCAAATTTCATTCGATATTATCATGAATTTGTAAAAAAATATTGAATATTTTTTATAAACACGAAAATGATAACGATATTTTTAAAGAAATATTGGATTAATTTCATCACATTAGCAGCATGATTTCTAAAACTGATTGTTTTGCTTGTAAATAATCATAATATCCAGATTAAATACTGGGATTAATATGAGAAGATTTATCAACCATTAGATTAAGATTTATCAATCATTATAATCGTCGTTCTTCCTCATTTGATAATTTATGATCTGCAATAAAAAATTACTGATTGAATTGCTAACATTTGTATAAACGTTATGAAATAAGTTTTCGATAGATTTCTATTGTTGATTTAACCTTTTATATTATATCTTCAATTTATAAGAAATTTCATTAACGGTATATTTATAATGTAAATTAAATTTATCTACGTTTAACATTTCATTTATTAATAAAACCGTTCAAAAAATAAATCAAAACAGAACCACTTACATGATAAAATTACAATCCATAAATATCTGGATCTGAACAACAAACTATTTACACACTTCGCCCCCCGAAATTTACTTATGAAATATCGTAAGCCTATTGATTCAAATGCGAAAACGTCATTTCCCACGCGTTTTCTTGACATTCAGTATTCCGTAGGTGTTGAGTGCGATATAAATACGCACTTCTCGGCTTTTCAGCTTACCCAAACGATTGTCCGAAGCGTGGGCGAATTCCAAAAATGAATACAACAGAATCTAAATAGAATATCTATTTTTTGTTTTTAAAGGAACAGGTCTTACGTATACCACTTGCAAGGGTAGAGGTTGCAAGTTGATAAACCGTAAGTATTTACTAACCATACTAATTTACTAAAATTATAATATTAACTTTTTCAATGAATTGTGTTTATTTTGGATGTGTTTTATTGATTTTTTTATTTAAATTTCAGCTTTTTTGCAAGGTAAAGGCCATCTTAGGCAGCAGCCATATTATGGTCGCTTGATAGGAAAACTGATAGAATATGCTCATGGTATCAAAGGAACCGTTTATGCTGTCGATGAAAGTACGATTTTCATCAAAGGATTCGTATACGATGGTACAGGTCCTGATGCTTTCTTTTGGGTAGGAAATTCTCCTAGACCGTCACCCGAAGGATATTACATACCATATCCCGAAGACTATATTGGGAGGTAATGAGTTTTTTTATTATGAAAAATCTATTTATATATTGCTTATGAAAAAAAAGTACATAATCAACTCGGATTCAATGAAAAACAATTGTCTTTGTGCTCGCATTTGTCGAGAGCTTATTGTGTGCGTTTTCCATAGAGAACGCCCGACAGATTAATTTAAATGCTAATGAGAAATTTCAACGAAAACGAACATGCTGAAAAACGGAAAGCGAAACGAGATTACATAGAATTTCAGTTTTTCACAAAATTCGAAAAAAACATATGTATTTCGCGCGAACTTTTTTCAAATCGGAACTTTTCCGTATGCTCCAAAACTGCGAAAGCGCTTCATAAATTTGAATCGCTCTATGAAGCGCGGGAAATGAAGCTATCCCTTCTCTATTTCACCCTCATGGTGCAGCAGAGCGTAGTGCATTGCGGATGCGCTTTATTTAGATTAGATCGAATTTGTGAAAACGAGAAGCATTCATCAACTGTTCCTCAAAGGAACATCCAATCTTAAACCGTATAATATCCATGTACAATTGGGTTTCGTATAACGCGGTTATATGGTTCTACAAAAACGTCGTGTAATATAAATCCGTGTCATACGAGGTTTAAAGTTCATAAAAAATTATCAATTTCGTTTTAAAAAAAATGTCGATGTTTGTTAATACCTTTTTTTTAAATAAATAATATTAAAAATATTAATTTACTTGTTTGGATAAAATTAATTATAGATGCTTAAGTTTAATTTCTTGATGTGTTTCATTCGTAATTTATGCATTATAAGTCCGCAAATTAGTTTTCTTAACGAATTTCGTGCGTAGTTTTTACGTGTGCGTGTTGTGGGGAGATTATGTTTGACAGCATTTTCAAATCATTTTCCTTTGAACATCTAAATTTTCAAATGCTAAAAGTTCGGATAGCAAAAGGTTCTGGACAACATATAAACTTGAAACTCGTTAAGATATGGTTAAAAATTGATAAATATAACTTCCGAACTACATACGAAATTCGATTATGATTTACGCTCTTATTTATAATGCATGAATTACACATAAAATTCATTAAGAATCTCAATTTAAGCACATATAATACATTTTTATTCATTTTAAAAAATATTGTATATACCTAAATAAAGCATTACTTAATTCATTTTTTCCTAAAATCATATTATATAAAATGTGTTATTCAAAAATAGCTCACAATTCATTAACCGTGTTACATCAAAATCGTATTATATAAAACCGTATTATACGAGATCCAAATGTAATATTATAGATACGAATTTGAAAAATTTTATAATGCCGATTTTGACATTTTAGGGAACCTCCGATTTTGAACGCCCACAATGGCACGGATATCATTTTGAGATTGCCGCTGGGAAAAAGGCTTCGGGATATTCGATGGCTGAGCGTCTGGTGCAGAAGGTTCACGGTATGATATTTTTGATGAAAGAATTTTTTATTGGGTTTTTTTTATGATATGTTCGTGTAATAATAAGCTGTGCGCCATTTTGTCTGAGTAAGAATAGCGTGCGCCATCTTGTCGGCAAATATTTGATCTGTTCGTGTTGGTTTATTTTCCGTTTCCATTCTGCAATATCTATGGAATATTCATTATGGGTTTTCGCGTATTAATCGTGTGAGAATGTGAGTTTTTATATTTATTGGATTTTGGAAAAATTTGCTGTAGAATTAATGAAATTGAATAAGTAAATTGTATGGAAAGTTTGATTGTTCTTTATATATATTTTTTTTTTATTGATTCGTTCGATCTTTCAATCAAATATTTAAATAAAACTATTTAGAAATGCATGTTAATATTTGATTTAGTGAAAAAATGAAAATAATACCAAAATTACGAGCATTTCTTTAATTAAGTGAAACGGTGAAACGTATATATGTATTTATTAAAATAAAAAATAAAAAACTGAAAAGATAACTCACAATATGAAGAAAAAACCTTTTATCAATATGCGTATCTAAAACCAGGAATTTCTCAATTTTTTCTAAAATTTTTGAATCCTTTCAAAAGCAACAATCTAAAACATCTTTTCTCAAACGAATCTATGAAAATAAATCTCCAATCTCCACAAATTTCATTTTCATCTTTCGTTGTTTAAAAAAGAACCTCAATATAAAAAAAAATAAACATCTTCAAATAAAAAATCAGCTCTAACATCCCAACGTTTCCAAAAAAATCTTCAAAAACCATTAACTTTCTCTTTAAAAAATCCAACTTTTAGTCTCCACAAATTTCATTTTCATCGTTCATTTTTCAAAAAAGCATCTCGAATACCAAAAAATAAAGGCAACTAATTATTTGGCTGGTTAATAATAACTAAAATGATGAGTTAAAAATTGTTAAATGATCATTTAGGTTAGGTTAGGTTAGGTTACTACTATGTGTGACTACATTGAGACTTATTCCAACAAGTTCAAACAGGTTTCCACGTGCACAGAACCGAATAACAACCATATACTTTGTTTTTAATGATAAAAATAAGATCTTTTAACTGATCAATTAAATACAGGCCAAAAATAAACATCTTCAAATAAAAAAATCTGCTCTTGCATCCCAAATGTTCCGAAAAAATATCCAAAACCCACCAAATGTTTCTTGAGAAAGCTAAACTTTCCTTCAAAACCCACCAAATTTCCCTTAAAAAACCCAAAATTTCCTTCCAAACCCACCGATCTTCCCAACCAAAAAACCAAATTCCCTCCCAAACTCCCCTCCCTCCAAACTCCAATCCCAAAAATCCCGCGAACACAACCTCCAACAACAGCACCATCCTTTACCGAACCCATCCGACTCCCCGCGAGCGCTCCCAACTCCGGCACATCCTCGCTCTTTCCTCATCCCTAGCTCCCTCCTCATCCCTGGCTCTCCCGGATCCTCCCGGGGGTAGCTATATGCGCGTTTCGGGTGGAAAAGCGACAAAAAGGTGGCGGCGGATAAATTACAACCCCGTGGCCGTTCGCCCCGCCCGAATCGATTCGGGCAAAACGCGCTTGCGCCCAGCCGCAACACCTTCTCCTTCCCAGCACATCCTCTTGTATATGTATGTATGTATGTATGTTCTGTGTTGTATCTTGTGCTAGCTTATGGTGGTGGAAGGCTGCGTTTCGGGAGTGCAGGATCGAATGGCGCAATGTGCCTGATGGCCCGGTGGGAGTTCGGTTTTGGTTGGAGGCTGTGGTTTTTTATGTTGGAACGTGTTGTAGGTGTCGATGGTTTGGAAATTGTTGAAGGAAAGCCTGTTTTGGGGCATTTTACGTCAATTTTATTAGGTTTTTGAGCCAAGTTGTTAGTTGGATACCAGTAGGTTACTGATATCCATCTACTCTAGATGTAACTAATGTAAAACTTTAATTTACAATAACTGAAAGCTCTGTGTTTAACTTTTATCGAAGAAATTGTGGAGAACTACTTTACGAGAGTCATACGAAATGCCAAAGAAAGGAAAATTTATTTTTGAAATTAACTTTCTTGGTAAAGATACAAAAAGCATGAAAGACAGATTTTGAAGAAAAGGAAAATATTTAGATTTAGTATTATAGGGGTGAGAAATTGAAAATAACTGAAAATTGTTTCTTAAATTATTTTCAAGTACATTTAAGAGAAAATACGGATACTATATTTACAATTACTGAGAATTACGAGAATTACGTTTATTACTGAGAATTACGTTTAAATTTTATCAAATAAATCGTGGAAGGTTGTTTTTTGGAAAGCATACAGAGTTCCAGGGAAAGGAAAGTTTATCGGAAAATTTATTTTCGTGAATTTACCTTCTTAGCGAAATTAAAAAATGCACAAAAGGCAGATTTTGAGGAAGGAAGGCCAATATTTAGATCTTGTATTGTGGGGTTGATAAATTGAAAATAACAATAAAAATAGTTTTTTTTTTTTTTAAATCATTTTTGTGCAATTTTAAGAAACACCATAATTTGGTACACAAAAGACTCATTAAGATGCAAATTGAGAGTTTTGATTCTAAAATTTTCTCATAAGTGCTTTCGGTTGTATATGGAGTAAGAAAAGCGCCGGAAAAGCGTCCGAGCTTTGTCGCTTCAGCGCAAAAACGGACCAGTACTTTAATACATGTTTGCTTCAGTTATTCAATATTTTTCAACCAATTTTAATTTTCACCTCGTTCTTTAATACATTTACTAAATTATTATATTTTCTATGAATAAAATATTTCATAATTTTCAAAGAAAATCGTGAAAATGTTAAAAAATGTTTGTCATTCAAAAACGCTTGTATTTCTGATCAAATCGGCAATTTTTTATATTTTATTTATATTAATAGTTGGAAAAATATATCATATATAATATAAAGAAAACCGAAATCAGATTTATATAAATTCATTGTTAAACGAACAATGTGTTCAACCATTGAAAATTTTTCTTATTTATCAGGTCGACTTCGGCGAAGTTTTCATACCTCCTGACCTGGATACACCCAAGATTCGAGTGTTACCAGAATTGAAGAGATTAGCACATGGTCTTCGTTCTGGAAACGTCAGTGTCCTTGACGCTAGAACCTTCTACATACCAAACCTTCATTACGATGGAGCCGGACCTGACGCTTACTTTTGGGTAGGAACTGGCTCCGAACCTAACGCATACGGGAACAAGGTGAGACAACTTCAATATTACATAACAATTCCTATGTACATATTGTTATAGTAATGAAAATGATGAAATTTCAGGTACCCAACGAAATAGGATCTCTGGAACCACTTCGCGGATACCAAGGCGAGGACATAGAACTTCAACTTCCAGGAAACATGACTGCTTTTGACATCGATTGGCTTGCCGTGTGGTGTGTCCAATATAGACACAATTTTGGTCATGTTGTCATACCGAAGGACCTGGATGTTCCTCCGGCTTTGGGGCAGACCAAAATCGCGGTAAGTGATCCTCAGATTTAGCCGAAATCTTTTTTAGTTAGTGTTATCATTTTTTTTCTCGACGTCTATCTTTGTTACTCGATCTTGTGCAATTGCAGGTACAAAAGACCCGACCGAAAAATAAAAAGAAAAAACCGACTAAAAGACCCCGTAACAATCGCAATCGTCATTTCTCATTTGATTTCACTGAGCCTTCGTTTTCTGTTTTTGCATGACTTTTCGCCTCTCGACTGTTACTATCATGACAATTAGATTTAAGGCCTATTTATATTTTGTTATTTTTTTACATATTTTATTAATTGTTATTTATTATTAATTTTATATTTTATACTTTAATAAAATATTTACTCATTTTAATAAAATATTTACTCATTTTTATAAAATATTGTATGAATTTCCATGTCTTTCTGGATAATTTTAAATAAAGCCCCCTTGGTGGTATAATCCGGTAAGATATTTTAGAATAACTAATCGATATAAGTGTTAGGTTTATGTGAAATCATTTTAATTATTGTGATATTAACTTTCATTTACATTTTTTTCAGACAACATCAACCACCAAACCATTTGGAGCTTCTAATAAAAATAATTGTAAAGAACTATTAGATAGAAGGATGCAAGTCAGATGGGAAATTCAAGTATAAATCATAAACAATACTTTTTTAAACAAAATAAATTTTGTAATAACTTACAATCTCATATTTCAGAACGATCTTGTTGAAATTGAATTATCAGCTCGAATCAGAGCAGACCAATATATGAGTTTTGGAATATCTGGAACACAGGGTAAGCCTGCGATGGTCGGAGCTGATATTGTTGTGGCGTACTGGAACGAATCTGCTACTTCCGGAGTCGCTGTAGATTATACTGTGACTCATGCAGCTCAGTGTGATGGTAAATTAGGAGTTTGTCCTGACACTAGACTAGGAGGCAACAACGATGTAATCATAGGTACATTTCCACATGCGATTATTTTGTAAAAAGTGTTTGAAACATTATATAAAATGTGTCTTTGCAATTTAGTTTCGGGAAGTAGGAAAGATGGAATCACTACAGTCATTTATAAAAGACCTCTAGTTACAAAAGATAGTACAAGGGATAAAGCAATTCCCAATCCTGGACAAGTGTCAATTATCGCTGCCTTCGGCCCTCTCAATTCGAGACACGAAGCTAATGCTCATTCTATAACTGACAAAACTACTGATGACATAAAAATCGATTTCAGTTCCACGGTAAGTGATTAATTAGATTTGGTTTATTTCATATCAGTTTTTTATAATTTTGAATATTTTTTTAGGACGACAATAATTGTGAAGGACTAATTGGAACATCTGATAGTGGAATCAAACCATGGCCTACTCGTATAATAACAGGAGAGAATGTGTTTTCAGCACGAATTGGCCCAACTGGAGGCAAACGTGGTTATACTCCAATCACGGGTATTACTAGATTTTTTCAAGGCACAAATTTGTAATTCAATACGCTAACAATTTAATATATGATTTTCAGGACATCCTTCATGGGGCATTGCTTGGTATATAAATGATTTACTGATTCCAGAAATATATGTGGAAAGAGGCCAAACTTATCAGTTCATTGTTGAGGGTGGTGATGAAAGAACAAATCCAGCAAAGTAAATTTGATTTAATTTTTTTTATAGAAAAACAATAATTTAGTTAAAATTTCTGTTTCATTAAAAGTATAATACTATAATTTGTGTACAATAAAATTTTATAAATATTTATTGTATTTTTCAGATATCATCCATTTTATATTTGTGATTCATCGGAAGGTGGTTTTGGACAAAAGTCAGAAATGGAACAAAAAAGACAAAGAGTTTTTGCAGGGGTTGCATATGATTCAGAAGGATATGCATATCCCACAGCTGGTAACTTTATTGAACATCTCAGAAAATATATTCTAGTTTAATCATATGAATGAATCTCTTCATATACTTAAATACTGATAATTTTCAGCTGGACGATATTGTGAATGGATACACAAAACAATAGACAAATCTATGGAGTCTGAAACATTTGAAAGTTATACACAAACATTACGATTAGAATGCGAGCAAGGAGATCAGGCTGTACTGAACTGGACAGTCGCACAAGAAACACCTGATTTATTATACTATCAGGTATTTGTGATTTGAAATAACTTAATTTTCATACCTAACAAATTTACTTATCATTTTTATATTTCAGTGTTATACACATACAAATCTAGGTTGGAAAATCAGAGTGATAGATCCTGGGGAAAATCCGATCAACGGAACAAGTTCTTCTAATAATCTTAAGACGTCTAAATGTTGGACAATAACTACGTTGCTATCCAGTATATATATTTTCATATATACAATTCCTGTAAGATAAAAAATAAATTTTGATCGTTAAGTCTTAAAAATTTTTATATTCAATATGTACATGTATCATATAAATACATATTTACTTACGCTAAGATTTGCTATATTTTGTTATTATGAAATAATATAATGAAAAATTGATCGGTACTTAAATACTATGATAATGGTTAGAAGTTTCGATTGTTTCAATTGTTTATGTGAAATTGACAATAATATTGAATTTCATTAAATATCATACGAAGAATTGAATTTATGACATTGTTTATGTAAAAAAAATATTTTTTAGAAATATATAATTGTTTCACTGATTGACAATAATCAATACTCCTTTTGGATACAAAAATGTATTGAAGCAATTATCGTTCAATATATATTTTTGAGCACTAGCCATATTGTAAAACAAAATTGTATGCTGCTATAAACTGATGTTGATAAAAAATTGTGTACTTACTCAAAAATTTTACTAGCGTTTTCACTCGTAGTAAACTTTGTTCAGTTTTATCATAATTTTTTTTACTAATCTTCTTTAAACGTTAATTAACGTTATTCTTTTTCATAAAATTTAATGATAAAATCATTTAAGATAAAATCAATATAAGATAAAATTTTGTTGTAATGTAACAACATGTAAATAATTCATTTAAATTAATTACTTATGTAGTAATAAGCTAAAAGAAATTTTGGACAATAATTGAATGTGATTTGATTCTTTACTAGAATCTAAAATTCACCATATAATTTAGGATTAAGAAATTTTCATCTACATATAATATTTTAGAAAATTAATTAATTGAAACAAATTTATCAAAATTTAAATTCATTGTATTCCATTTATCAAAATCGAACATTTCAATAGCAATTTTCAATTCACAACTGAAATTTTTGTGAAAATAAAATATATTTAAGTTATGAAATATGTTACTCATTTACGTATATGAAAACTTTGTAATTATACTAATTTTACAACTGTTAATTTGTCTTTTGAACAATAAGTTTTTCAAATACTAAAAGCACTCATTACTTTTTATGAACAATTAAAAATAATGAATCATTATTCAATAAAATGAAATTTTCTTAAGTAAGATTGATTCGTTAACCCATATATTTTTATTAAATGAAAGAAGTAAGCTTTCGAGAACATATATATAACTAATAACGAAAATGTTGATTTTCACGTAACATATCTTTATCGCGCAAATTATTAACATAAAACATGTTTCAACACTGGACTTACCCTAGATAATTTTAAGTATGTGTTATATCATGCATACATATCTTTTTTGTAAATATGCATTTCATATAAATATTCTGATATACAATACTTTTGTACTGGTGTAAATGAGTACATAGATGCATTTCCGTTTTTGTAATAATTAAAAAAAAGATACTCGTGTTTTCATATTTTTTAATGAAAATTTTACTTTCGTAACAATTTCTCACGAATAACAATGTATTACTTGAATTAAACTTGCATAGATAATTGATAAAAATATTTTTGAATTGTTTTTATTCAGTTGCAGCTTGATTGATTCATTATGTATGATAATGTTAAATTCAAGCCTTTATGAAATATTTCATGAATATATGTATTTTAGAAAAGACAAAAAATTGTATGAAAACTAATTGTCCATAGAATAAGAATAAAAACAGACAATACTGAAAAATTAAGAAAAATATTTACTTTGATTCATCATTATGATAATTGCATTAAAAATAGATAGTTTGGTTATCGATAGATTGTTAGATAGTTTTAAGAATTTTTTTATTTCATAATTTATAATAATAGTTCATGAAATAAAAATGGCGTTAAGTTTTTTTTCATTAAGTCAATCCTATTTTCAAATTTGATTGTGATTTTGAATAACTCAAAGAAAATTGTTATATGTTTATATCACAAGTTTTTCAATTTTTTATGGAAAGTTACTTTATACAGGAAATATAATTTTGTTTAACTTAAATTGTTCTGTTACAAAATTCACATTTAGAATATATATTATAATTATATTGCAATCATGTAAATTGTGTTTGTGCATTAAATTTGCAATGATTGAATGTTTCCAATTCTAAACGTGTTACACTGACAATGTACAACTCATATAATGGTAAAATGATGTTTTCGAAAATTCAGAGTTATGAAAGCAAATTTATATTTGTCAATAAAAATATGAAAATATTTTCTGTTTTGCTTGACCAATAAAACAAAATAATAATCGTTTGCCTTTTTAATTATTTTTTCATTGAGAAAAAGTTTATTATTTATATATCTAATTATTTATTTATTATTATAACATAAGTTTCCCAAAAACATTATATCAGGTGCAGCTTGTGAATAAAAACTGTGTACTTTCTGTGTCACAAGTCATTCAAATTTGAACGAGCGTTTTTGACAAGGCTAAATTATTTATGGACTGAATCAACAAATGCAATTACAATCGTCCCTTAATTTTTATACTATTTTTGGATATTCTTGTACTTATTGGGAATGAAAAATCCAGGGATTGAAATGATTTCTTTTTCAGTTAAATAAATAACAGACAGACGTTCTGGGTGTTTTTATTGAAAATTACAATACAATATTGTGCTTACAATTAGTGTTATTTTTTAATCCCATAGGTATTGTTTTGTGATATCAATTCACAATATTTTCTATTTCTATCTATTAATATAGATTGAATATAAATATTATACAATTTAAAACTAATACAGTTAATTGTGCAGACAAAACATTGCGATTCAAAATAGTCTCTATTCTTTAAATTTGTATTTTCTTTTAAATATATTATATAAAAATTAAGAATAAAATTTTCTTAAATATAAAAATATTAATTTCACTCTAAGATTATATAGGTGGCCACTGAAAGACTGAAGAATTTGGAAAAGTCATAATTTGTTCATTTTCATATATATTTTTGGGGATGCAATTGATGCTGTTGTGCTTCCCTGGCATTTTAAGTACCCAAAATCTGCAGTTTTGTTTATCGATGTACTTGTTTAAATGAAAATGAGCTCATCACTCATAATCAATTAATTTTGCATTAAAATATTGTCGCTCTTTTCTTTGATAATAAGTTTTAACTGGAATAGAAAACCCCAATGAGTTTTACTCATTACTGGACAATATACATAGTTATTTTAATTTTCAAGGGTTTCTCTATTACCTGTAAAATAGAATTTACGACTTTACAAAACCCTTCAGACTTTCAGTGATCATTCTGTAGTACAACTCAATCAAATTAATTCACCCTATTAGTGACATCTGTTGAATCAAATAATTTTGACAAAATTCAAAATTTTTATTCATCTAAAACCTCCAAATATTCACAAAAGAATTTAGTATAACAATTTCAATAAAATCAATTTGATTTAGCGTCAATTATTCTACAAAAAAATTAACAAAAACCAACGACATCTTCACAAAACACTAACAACTTCTGACTCACCGCACCGAATAAAACACGAGCACACATTTTCAACACATTTATTGATAACAAAAAGAATCAAAAAAATAATAATAATAAGTGCGTATTGTTGCAGACAAACATGAAAATCGAAAACATCCACAATACATAAAAGACGGAATGAAACGGACTAAAAGATCCTCTAAAAGGCACACCGTTAACGATAAAGGACCAGCAGGACGACGATCGGCACCAGGGTCCAGACGAAACTGTAAAGGGTTCTCGCCGACCCGGAAGTCGATGGGCACATGGACAATTCAATGTTTTTACAATTGACCACGTCGTATCCACTCTTGAACATCTCAATTATGCGGTCGAGCATGTCTTTCGCTGGTCCCGAGCAGTCGGTGTCGCATAATTTCTCGGTGCATTCGTTGAAGTTTTGGAGACCGCTGGAAATTTATAATTGGGTGAAAATTTGGTGGAAAATTGTTTGAATGTGTGTCTGTTGGTTGATGATGAAAATTGAAGTGATAGATCGTATGTTTTCGTGGAAAATGTTAGTAATTCTTTGAGAACATTTTCGGAAAATTAAGGTGATAAGGAAGGAAAGTTAGGTTGAGGAAATTAGTTGAGGAAATATATCGTTGAGTTGATAATATGGTAAAGCTGAAGTTGCGCAATATGTTAAATTTAAGTTGGCACCCTGTAAACAAATCGTTAGCTGTCAAATCATGTGGAATTGTGGAGTGTAAAGCGCGATCTATACTATTTTGAAGTTCTATGTTTATTCTCACTTTCTTTTTGGAAAAACTGAACGTAGGAAGTTGGGAAAATGCCACATTTCTCAGTCAATAAAACTAAATGTATTTATTAAATGCCGCATGTTTCAAAGTTTGGACGTATTTATTACTAAACGTATGAATGGGATGGGCAGAGAAAGTTTTTTCCGTGACATTTTCTAAACATATCTTATAAATTCAGGTATTCAAATAAAAAATAAGTACTATTATTTTATAATAATTTGATCGTACTTTACACTGGATATAAATCCACACGATTTAAGAGCTGATAATTTGAATACAGGGCGCCAACTTAAATTTAACATATAGCGCAACTTCAGTTGTACTTTGTGAGCATTAATTAAAAATCGAAGCACGAAGCACGAAGTGGATATACATATGTAATATTAATTAGCGAACTTATAAATTTGCGAAATTGAACGTTTTGCTTGAGTCATATTTACTAAAGTCCTAATAAAGCGGCTTCATCAAAACATTGTGACAAACTCCCGATAATGTAAAAAGTTGTCACCCGTCTGTCTGTCTGTCTTTTCATCGTCAGTATTTTTTTAATCATTTGTGAAATACATTAGTAGAAAATCGAGATTTATTTTACGATATTTAGCGTTTTTATCGGAAAACTCTGGTATATTTTCAAATTGATTATTTTAATGATGTGCAACACATACTACGCAATTTTATATTTAAGTATGATATCATCCAGATGAGATTCATTTGAATTCACATTCCTCAACAAAAACAACAACTTAACCAAATATATACAACAAGTTAACCAAATATTCTGTAACATAGAAACGAGATGAAAATAAAATTTAAAAAAAATCAAAACCTTTCGATAATCCATATCAGTTTCACGAACGATGAAAATATTAAATTTTCGTATTTTATCAAAGATATCGAAAGGATAACATCAACTATAAATTTACACTAACAATAAGTCATTATTTTATATCAAGAAATATTTTCATAAGAAACCGGATTTCTTAAATCGTTCATTTCCTTATTGGACTCTATTTCCTTGGAAATTCCGTGTTTTATTCGATTTGATGCTATGTATGAAAATTCTACAGAAACAGTGAACTATCTACCTTCAAAATAAAATTATATTCAACAATTCTTAAAATTCAAATAATCATCGCTGACTCAAAATTCGAATCATTCACAACACCACAATCACGCATCCAACATTTAACGAATCACCACAAAAATACACATTGTTATTCAATTTTTCACGACATCAAAAATCCTTCACCACATCCCGTGATGGATGCATCGTTTAATTAACACAATTTTCACACAATGTCATAACCGCAAATAGACTCCAAGCGCAGCCATTCAAATTTTGCAACCTACTCATCAATTAGCAATGATTCCGAGCACCCATAACAAAAACCGATAAATAAAAAAACAGGGTGTACCAGCACATATCTAAGGTGTCCGGCATGGTGCGGTTGTTCATATTCGCACTCTCAGCTTGGGATTTTTGAAAGACATTGAGGCAGTTCGTCCATTTTGACGATAGTTTCATGAAACTGTCCTTTTCCGCTAAGTAATCTGAAAATTCGAAGATGAGTAGAATCGGTGCGGTTTATCGTTTTTGAAATTTAAATTTTATGTATGTGTAGATACCTCGTCTGAATTTTTGGTTACCGCATAGTGCTTTTATGAATTTTAATGGCTTGTCCACTTTTGCGTTGTATGTTTCTATGATTTCGGGGGTTAAACAATTTTTGGACCATTCTTGATAGCAGTCTTGGAATTTTCTTAAGTCTCTAAAATAAAATTGAAATAAAATTTGATCGAATTTCAATGTATCAAAAATAATTGATGTGATCGATCTCACTTGCATTCATCTTGAATTTCTTCTTCAGTTACCGGTAAACTTTCTCCGATTTTTGGATGATAAAGACACTCTGGTATATTACAATTAGCTTGTTGTGCATGTGTCAATGCTGAAATAACAAAATAGACATTAAATTTGCAATAATAATAATAATAATTTAATTTAAAAATTACTATTCATTACCTAAAATTGATAAGACAGTCAATATTATTAATTTCATGGTGAATTAAATTATATATATAATTTGTTCTAATATATCTGAAAAGATGATACATCCTATTAATGAGGAAGAGTTTCATGAGACATCATTTGCTTTGTTCGCGAATTAAGACACTTCAAAAAGAAACAATTAATCAATTGTGCACAGTCCGTCAATTAGAACAAATACTAATTCCATTCTAGTTCTTTTGATATGTGTCACAATTACGCTTTCGAACACAAATATACGATCGGTTTCAACGGTTCAGTAAATATGTCTGTTTATTCTCAAGTAAAAAGGAAGTGGTGGGTAACACAATAGGACGATGTGGAACTGCTCAACAATAGTTAACATACCATTGTTAATGTCGTTATTATTCGAGATTACACTGTACCGATGCTATAATTGGACGTATAAATAAAATCTGAACATGTTTTCGAACTTTAAATCTTAATTGAAAATCAACTGGCTGTTAAAATCGTATCGATTTTCTCCCTCAATATCAATTCGTGTCTCTACTAATAAAGCTTCATTGGAAGAAACGTAAAAACGAGATATTTATAGCACCCACATCAAAACAACTCTCAGTATTGACTTTGTTCACAAACAGCTCAACCTTTAACTATTTTTAAATCATATGAAAACAACGAACCGGGAAATATAATAGCAATTAGGTCAATTCGAATGAAGTTTGTTTATATATGCATCGCTCGATAAACACGATTAGATTTCACTAAAGAAACGAGTTTTTTTTGCACTTTCGATAATTTAGTTTTTTATTGAAAGACCGTTATTAACCGCAATTTGCATAACAATCATTTTTTTTGTAATGACTAACTAACCCGTTCTTTTCCGAGGTGTGTCGCGTAACGCAAAAAAACCATCTGTCGTATTCGGACAGTATATTTGTAAATACCATTATTTACTGATCGAATTCGGAAACAAAAGAAGCCCTATGAACTTTTACGGGTTCTGAGCAAAACAAGAATCGATACGCAAAACGGTTAAATTTGCGAAAGAAAAACGCGCGCATCGAGCACCTTAATTACCGCTTAACACGTAACGCGGGAAACGCGAAAATCCACACAAAGAAAACCATTAAAATTCTGTTTGGCATTACGAAACGATAGCCAAAATCATCTAGAATTTATGAACGTGCAAAAATGACGTTATCCAACGATTAAATCGTGTTTATTTTGAGATGCTTACGAAACCGATGTTGTTCGGTTCGGTGCGCGTCTACTACGCACGGTGTCACGAAACGTACTAAAAAAACCACTCATATATTGTCCGTATGGGGAAAAAAGGCGTGACATTACAAACACTAGCGTACTGGTCGAGATGAATCGTGATTTGGACGAAAAAAATCAGCCAAATACGCGCAGGTGAAAAAATGGCGGGAAAAAAACCCGATCCGCGCCGTAGGGAAACCGGTCGTTTTTGTGTGGTCGGTGAAAATTGCGCTAATTCGAGATTGATTAGGATCGGTTGGTGATTTAGATTTTTTTGTTATGTGTGTGTGTTGTGTATTTTGTCAATAAAGTGCGAAATAGGGTTGGTTGCGTGTGCGAAAAATTTTTATGTTTGCGAGTTTTATAGTTTGCGCGGTTTTCGTATCGTTGGAAATGTCGGATTATTGATTTTGCGATTTGGATTTATTTTAGAATGAATTATGGTTTGTGTTTGATCGGTATGTCGTTTATTGATAGATGAAATCGGATGAGATATTTTTGAAAATTATCGAATGGATCCATCTGTTGATTTTATATGAAAATTTTTCGTTGATGTTTCGAAAAATTTTCTTAATAACCATTGATTTTTCCGCTGTGATAATAATTAACTTTTCGATACGAAAATAAATCAAAATAATAGAGATGTATTTTATGTATTTTATTTCAACAAAAAATAATACTTTTACAATAAAATTTTGATGGTTCCAGTTATTCATAAGTCAAAAAAAAATTATACATATATCAAAACTCACTCGTACATAAAAAAAACATGTATTATTTCGCCCTAAAAATAAATAAATAATATCAATTAAATTTCATACTTTTTTCCATCGAAATGATTGAATATCTATTATATAACACTGAAAAAAACAAACAATTTTCCTCATAAAAATTTATAAACACTTCCAGCAAACGAATGAAACCAAACAACGACTCATATCACAGCTCTGTTTACATTAAACCCATTTTTTTCAATATAATAGATACTCAGCGATGAAAACTAGAACACAAACATTCAATGGAACATAAAGCAGACTATCATGGACAACGCCAGATAAACCCCATTAAACGCCACCATCGACGAAGAACCTTTTTCATCTTCCTTTTCAGGACATTCAGCCATCACGTTCGCAGGACAAGCAACCGTGACCGACTCCTTGGTCAAATTGATCATCTGGTTGAGGATTTTGGTCGCTCCTGGAGTACATTTATCATCGCAAAGATCATCGGCACAATCTTGGAATTCGCGCAGACCGCTGGAAAGTTAAAAAAGGCTTTAACATTGATTCATAGATGACGTTGTTTTAATTCGATCGAAAGTCTCACCAGCAGAATCCTTTGACTATTTCTGTTTGATCTTTTTCTTTGGAAGCTTCTTTAACGTCGTCTTCGAATTCTTTTTGACATTTCATCCAGTCGTCTTTGATTTTCGAGAAGCTTTCCTTTTCGGCGAGGTATTCTAAGAATGAATGACGAAGTGGATGAATAATAGTGTATGACGTTGTATATGATGATGACGTTATATATGATGATGCAGTATATGACGTAAGAATAGAGCTTTCGCAATTTAAATTTAACCTTCGAAATTCAACCAGAAGGTTGAACTCGATTTGTATAAGGTTGAATTTGGAAGTTAAAATCTATATGCGATTGCGATATAGTAAATATTATATTTCAATTATTACCGTAGAACCTCTATTATATCGGGCTTTGATTATCCGGATTGATTAAAAAAAAATAATTTATTTAGAATTAAAAATTTTCTTACAGATAGCGTTGAAAATTATGACTTTATTAATTATTTATTATCTTGGGAACCGATGGATACACTATCATGGCGATTTTACGTTATGTTCTCAAAATTTTCCAGCCTCAAATAAGCAAAAATGGTAAAATTAAATACACTGAAAATTCGGTTAAAAAATACTCAAAGGTTTTGTGCATAATTATGCACATCAATTTTTTTTTATAAATAATCTCATTTGATTTCTAATAAATTCATAATTTTTTTTTTCATTTCGATTATCCGGATTTTCGCTATCTGGACCATCTCAATCCCCGTTTAGTGCGGATAATCGAGGTTCTACCGTATTTCAGACATGAATGTACCTTTTCGGTATTCCGGGTCAGTGCACATTTTTATCAAAGCTTTCAGCGGCTTTTCCATCTCGGCTCGAGTTTCTTGTAATTGTACAGGACTTAAACATTGTTTTCCCCATTCGTCTAAACAGTTTTGGAATTTTCTGAATTCCCTGAAATATCGATAAACGATTTTTTTATAATTACTCAAAAAATACACTGTCATCTTTTTATAGACTTACTCGCATTTGGTTCGTATTTCTTGTTCGGTAAATACAAAGTTATCGGCGCTGATTTCGAGACATTTCGGTGTATATTCACAGTTGTAAACTGCGCTAACACACGCTAGAAACAAATAAAATTTATAATAACAGAACTTTCATAATGCTTCATTATAAAATCGATCTTATACCCGGTATCAACAGCACGAGATAAAAATAGTTTTTCATGTTTATGCGTATCTGAAATTTAAAAATTGATACTAATTAACTATTATTGCAATTAGACACATTGATTATTATCGCGATATATTCTTGTTGTATGCTCAACAAACAATATCGAGTGTGAAATCGATTTTTTACAAATAATAAATTTACGTAAATCAGTCACGTATTCTAAACATTCAAACGTTAATCAGTGCCAAAATTATTTTCGCCCAATTTGTTATAAAAACGTTTCGAATTAGGCGTGGAACGTTTTTTTAACCTCGCACCAAACGACCAATGAGCGTTATTTTTGGAACATAGGGCAAGAATTCAAAAAATTGAGAACGACCCAGCAAATCCGTTTCGACATTCCTTCTACGTTTCCGATGGATTAAATCACCGTTATTTTTATAAGGTACATTGTCGTGAACCGAACTTAATTGCGTAATAATACGTGAGAATGTTTGTTATAATAGAAACAGTTTCGCAATAAAGTTCGCCTTGTCTTACCGAATACACAACCAACTCTGCCAACAGAAAAAACACGACTAAACGGTTTTCGTATGTATGAAATGATGCTAGGTTATTCCAGGTATTCTCAAGCTATTTTCTTATAAGATTAATTCCTTATCGAAAATTAAGATATCGCTTAATATTATACTAATTTGTGTCGAGTCGAATTGTATCATTTATTATTATACATGGTTTAGAATTTGAGGTGAAATGGGTGGATAGTTGATAATCCTAGTATTTATATCGCATACTTGCGAAAATGATTATTTGATAAGAAAAAAACTTTTATATTTGATTTCACATATTTACTTTCTTAAAAAAATTATTAACGATCATTTATGGTACGTTTTATAATATCTCAATAAAAATTGTCGAATTATTGTGATTTCCATTTTATTTTCACTGCTTAATCTATAAATAACCTAAATTTTTTTATTGTTTCTAATAAAAATATCTTTATAATATATGACTTACCTTTACTTTCGAGTTTCTATTGCAGGGGTTTCCATAAAAAAAATATGAAGTATTGATTGTGGTCACGGGCAACAATGCAGGACAGAATTATAAGCACCGTGAATGTGGTGCAAAATGCAATGACTTAAATTATTAAATAGTACTTGAGCTTTCATGGTTTTTCCATTTACAGAAACATTAATGCAATTAAAATTAAATAACTACAAAAATCAAATCTTATCTCACCATCAGTAAAATAAAAAAATATATTAAGAATTGCAGGAGTTATTACTACATTAAATATTCTGATAATGCTCAAGAACGGTTGAAAAAATTTCTTTGAATTGTATCATAAATAGACATAATATATTTACAATTGCAATTGCTTTGATTCAATTTATTCATAATAGGTTTTATTCGTGTACTTATTACGCATATCGAGATGGAGTAGACTTCACAACACAAACATAATTAATCAAGGTTCAATCTCGTAGATGGCTATTCTTCTGGCCTATTTTTTTTTATAAATATTCCACAGGCCTTTAACAAATTTCAATTAACTCTATAATTAACACATTATCAGCCTTTGTCCTTGACTGCTGTTAACCCTGTGCGTGTACTTTTCTGTATCTTATGATCTCAAGAATCGGCAAAATAAATTTGACTATGGCAATAACAGCTCGCGTTCGTCAACTTTCTTATCGACTTTTCTAAAAATACTCACAATTTTTTGGCGATTATTTGCATTTGACGTTTTAGCGCAGTATTCCGTCATTTTTATCTATTTGTCTTTATCTTAAAATTTGTTTTCGTACGGTCAAAGGTCAAACAATATGAGTCATCCAAGTCACACCCTCGTTAAATTATATTGGCAAGCTGGCATGTTTTCACGATTCATTTCTATGATAATTCTATTCGTTATTTCATTCATATTAAATTTTTTGGATGGGATTATTAAATATTTATTTTATTACCTTAACGGTAAAATTTTTATTAACACTTAATGTATAAATTTTATTATAAGAATTTTTTTTTTGAAAAATCAAACAAATATTCTAAAAAATCAACAGTTTTGCTGTTTATGGTACGTTTTTTTTATTTCGAATAAAATCATTTATATTCATATTTATTTTATTTATATCCTTATTATTAAAGAATTGCATAATTTGCGGCATAAACAGCCAAAAATCCGCATTTTTTTTTTAATATTTAATACTAAAGATATTTTTGAAATAGCAATTTACATTTCTATCAAGACATTACGGTAAACTAGATTGATATTGAAAAATTTGATCAGTTTAACAGCAGGTTGTTATGACAGATTTTATTCATGAATTCGAAAACAAAAAAAATATATAATAAGAGTATAACCAAAGGAAAGTAGAGGTTTTAACAAAACAATGCATAAACAATAATCGAAATGGCTAAAGAAATAATGTTGAACGTATTTCTTATTGATGAATTTATGGGACATACATTATCGTACATTCTGGGACATAGTTTATAAAATTTGTCACACATATCATTTGGTGGGGGGGCTTCATGATAGAAGCATTTCTCTACCTATATATATGTACATATGTTCGATGCCTTTGATGAACAATCCTTGCACAGATCATTGACACAGTTGTCATATTGTAACCATTTGCTAAAAAATATTAAAAAAATATTTAATAAGTCTTTGCACTTATGTTACATATGTTATATATTATTATATAAGAAATAAAAACTAAAAAAATCACCAGCACGCCTCTTTAGTTTTTTTTCTTGTAGCATTTCTGCACTCATTGTAAGATCTTTCGATAAGGCTAAAGTGGATAAATCCGAAATCACATCAATAGCCTCGCTGGAACAATTATTCCATGTATCTTTGATTTTAGACAAACTTTCACTTTGTTGCAAATATTCTAGAAGTAAAAAAATTTCACAGTTAATGTTTATGAAATATTTAATATTAATTAATGAAAATTAGAATGAACCTGTTTTGTATGCATTATCGTTACACAACTTTCCTAATTGTTGAAAATTAACAAAATGAATTGAGCGCGTATTTGCGAATTGTTTTCCTAAACATTCGTTTCCCCAGTCGTCTATGCACTTGACATACTTGCATACTCGCTAAATTATATAAAATAATTAGTGAAGTTTTCGAAAACAATTAAAGCAAAAAAAAGGGGAAATTAATCGATCTACTAGCATGTATCTTTAATTTCTTCATCAGTAGTCATAATTTGAAAATATTCATTCTTCTTGGGACAATTCTGTGGATAATCACAATTGAAAAATGCATCGATGCAAACTAATTAAAATATATATATATGTATATATTAGCAAATATAAGAATATTATCATAAATATAAGAATATTAATTCGAGAAATCATCAACTAACCTGGAATAAGGAACAAGAGAAAGACGTAGGCTTTCATTTTTGCTCCGATCTGAAATATGAAAATTGTTGGTTTTGTTTATTTTATCGTTGATTTTATTTATTATAGCGGCTTGTATCTGGCATGCTCGGGACTCAGCGAAAATAGACTTTAAGCGATTTATTACATATTGTATAGTATTGAAAAAAGAAAATTGTAATATATGCGTTTAGGCATTTTCCGGTTTTTTTTTGTGCCATATTAGATAACCCTGACGTAGATGATCTCTTATCCTGGGAAATGGTAACTGAAATGGTTTCCCGTTTCCTTCTTCGGTGATGGGATGTATAGGTAATATATAGGAAGGAGACATGAGAAGAAAGACCGATTCAAATACGCGTTGTCACAACCAATCGCGACGACACCGCCGTCTTTGAACTGAAATTTTATTTTCAGTTTAAAACAGTGTCAGATCATCATATTTAAAAACTGAATGCTTACATAGCTTTTCCGGATTTCAAAGCACATTCTTGCCAAATTTTGTGAAGAATCGTCTATAGGTTTAGGAGTTTATTGGATATATACATACATACATATTATATATGTATATATACATACATACATAAATAAATACATACATACATACATACACAAAATCGAATTTTACGGTGGTTGTTGTTATAAGTGAGACTTTCAAAGGGCGATGATCGCCTCTGATTAGGATGATGTTGAGGTTGAATGAAGAAACGCTCTATGCTCAAGACTCTCGTTTATTTTCTATCTATCTGATGAGTATTTGTATTACATATTCTTTTAAACTATACATTATTATCAAAAGCAAACTACGAATTAAAATATTAACATTTAATGGCTGATGAAATAGCTAACATAAATTTCATATTATTGGCTTTTGATTTGATCTTTATACATACTTTAAAAATTAATACATACGAGTACAGTACATATAAATATTGATAAAAACAAACTGTATTCAAGTCACATGACTTGAATTTTATTAAATGAACAAGAGAATATTTGCTTAGTGCGGATAACATAATTTATCAAGATCAGTTTTCAAAGTTTAAAAAACATTTTTCAGGAAAAAAAAATTGGCTTATTGTGCCAACATTATTTTCTTACGATAATAATATATAAACTATTTCACTCATTCAAATCAATCTCATAAGTAAAATTTGTGTAACAATTTCTCCAAATTCAATTTTTATATTTTAAAATTCTTTTATAATTTTTTTTTAGGTAGGGAGCGAAACGATCGTTATTTCTTTGCATCCTATTAAGCCAGGACAATGCATCCATTCTGATAGTTGAATAGATGTACAAAAAAATATTTGCAAAGGTCACATTGAAGGCGAATGCTAAATCTTTTGAAGGTCACGCCCAAAATCTTTAAAACGTGTTCTAATTAACTAAAATTAGCTGTTAATCATCATTGTAAATAATTTCTTTTCGTATGAATCCATTTATTCATTGAAAAAAACCGCATAATTCTTCAAAAGAAAAAAACCACAAAAACGTACAAAATTATCAAAACTAATATTCAAGTATGATTTAAATGTTTTTTTTCCAAATATTCAAAATATTTACATGAAACACAACCGAATTCGTCAAAGGTAAAAAACATACTAAACTAATCTCTTCTTCCAAACCTTGCCACTGAACGCATGTTCTCAAACAGTTTCGCGAAAAAAAAATCGCATTCTGTGTCAATGCGAACGTTAATTTTGTTTATTCAGTTTCTAGAGGTTTTTTATGTGTATAACTATTTTTTTCTTTTACCATTATTAATTTTCGATACATATTTCAGCCGAATCGGTTAATTAATTCGGGAAAACGAGACGCCGACACGCATTCGCTACGACCTAATATTCCATTTGCAGATTAAATAAGTATTATATTTGTGATAATAATAAAAATTTTGTTAAATATAATATGTACTTGCATGTGATTCATCTTTTGTGTAATAAATAACCCACGCATTGACTGAGTTTTTTCCATGACGTATAGAAGAGGCCGATCAAACTAGTTTATGCTTCTTTTGCATGAGTGTATAATATTACATTAAACAAATATCAGATTTTTCAATACACTCCTATACTATATATTATAAATATATAAATATATATATATATATACTATAGTATATTTATATATACTATAGTATATTTATATATACTATAGTATATTTATATATACTATATATAAACAATTTCACACAATAGATTCGATGTGGGCCCCACAATATTTTTTTAGATTGAGCGATATGAGTAGTAGACCACTTTTTGTATTGTTAACGTTGATATTTAATTTTCGCTGTTGAATTTATTATATAATATAATATAAGCCTTTTCAATATATTGTTTTTTTACTGTATCTAATTGATATTACTTTTGAACATATGTTACATATTACTTATCTTTAATGACTTAAATTATTAAGTAGTGTTCGAGCTTTCTTGATTTTTTCCATTGATGATGTAATTAAAATTAAATAAATACATATACGTCGAAGTCTACCTTCTTGTAAAATTTTATTTTTACCTTGCATTTTTATCAATGTGTCATCGCCGATGAATTTTTCTAAAATTTAAGTATTATTCACAAATTTTCTCACAATCTATATTATTTTGTTCATACAATAATGGAAAGCGGAGTATGAGTCAACTCATTTATACAGAGCTTTCATAATTATTTATTAATTACGTTTTATTTATGTACTGATTACGCACATAAATTCGAAGCAGACTTTACAATAAAAACATAATTAATCAAGGCTCAATCTCGTTAATGGCTATTGTTCTGACCTATTTTTATATAGATTCCGACAAGCTTATAACAAATTCCAATTAGCCCTGTAATTGATACATTTACTACCTTTGACCGTGACTGCTATTAACCCCATGTATACATTTTTCGGTGTCGTAAGAATTAACAAAGCAAATTTGACTACAGCAATAAAGATACCCTGTCTTTTCCGCGCCGACAAAAGAGCGCCGGCACCGGAAAATACGCAACAATTCACTAAAAATGATCTGATTTTTTTTGGAAATTACTTGTATTCTTACTTGTTTTGTGGTTAGGGTATTGTGCATCCGGGGACAAATTACATCATTGGTGCCCCCCCCCCCCAATTTTCGAACATAAAAAAAAATCAAAAGTTCGAACATTTTTTAATGAAAAAAGTGTTGGTAAGAAAATATTGATCACATATCATTGTAAGTAATCGAAAAAATTGGAATCGCAAGCGAAATTTTCTTTTGTTTTTCATTGATATAAATATTAGCAAGAAATCATAATTGGCTCGTGACACATCCAAAATTTTTATTCCAACCAACCGAAATTTTTTGCCCAACCTACCGTTGAACACCGAATATTGTCGCTGCAAAATTGGCCCAACCTTTCGAAATAATTTCTCGCGTTTCTGCTCCAACCAAACCCAACCTATTGTTGAACAATAAATTTTGTTGTTGCGAAATTGACCCAACTTTGGAAATAATTTTTCGCGTTTCTACCGAAACCTAACTTTGGACACCGAATATTGTCCATGGTGGCCATGTTTCCCAGGACTCAAAACGCAACTTACAACGGGGAAAAATATTGCTATCGCAAAACTATCGAAATCGTCAACCAGAAGTTTGAGAGCGAGCGCTTATATGTTTGTGCCTTAGCACATCATTAATTGTAAGATCAGCACGTTCCCGACCCTTTCAAGTATACCCGGGATACATTCATATAGATAAGCATGATACATTGCCCAGAGTTGATAAACTCATTAATAAGTCATCGCTACGTTTTTGTTTTCAGCTCAACACAATACCTTGACTTTGACCAAACACTTGACTTCGATAAGGGCCTCCTTACCTTGGCCTCCATCATCGCTTAACTTTTTGTCCCGATCCAGACAAATAACTACGCAATAGAAGTATCGATGACTACGAAGTTCCCATCAATATGCCAACATCACCATGTTGAAAGAAGATTAACTTTACTTATAATTAGCTTAAAATTATCTGTATCTACCATTGTAAAAGCTTGCACAGTAAAAGCATCACCATTGGTTCAAGTAACTCATGGTTTCATTAAGTAAATCTAGCTGTCTTAATACCTGATCCCAAGTTTGTGTAACCCAAAAGGCGGTTACAATTGGCGCCCAACGTGGAGCTCACATCGTCATCTCGAGTAAATAACCGATTTACCAGTTATAAACATTCTTTAAAAACAACGAAAATTGTATGAACAAAAATGTCAACATCCATATATTTTTTCAAACATTTAATAATAAAAACATTTTTGTAACAACTATTTTTATTTCTATCCAGATATTACAGTTAATTAGATTTACATTGTAGAATTTGAACAAATTAGTAGTAGGTTGTTCTAAATATTTATGGATTCTAACACATAATTAGTAAAATTCAAAAAAATAAAGTATGGTTTTCAACGAACCAATACATAAACCATCATCGAAATGGCTAAACAAATAATATTTAATGTATTTCTCATTGAACCTCCGGGACAGTCGTCCAACATTTCTTTGCACTGAGAACTTGACAATAGGGATTTTTGGGTATTTAATCCATTATATATTTCCAACGCTTTCGGTGTGCAATCCTTACACAGATCTTTGGTACAGCTTTCAAAATTTTTGACGCCGCTGGAAAAATAATAAAAATATATATATAACAAGTCTTCACGCTTACATATAAGAAATTAAAAAAAAACTTACCAGCACATGCTATTAATTTGTTTCACTTTATCTTCTACGGAAGTGAACGATGTAGCGATATTCTTCGTATAATCTTCAACATCTTTAACACATTTGTTCCAATTATCTTTGACTTTTGACAAACTTTCACTTTCTTGCAGATATTCTAGACGAAAAATACACAGATAATGCTTTTGAAATCTTTAATTTTAATTCATAAAAAATTGAATTAACCTCTTTTGTATGCATTGTCGGAACACAGCTTTGATAGTGGTTGAACATTGTTATAGTATGTTTGACGAACATTTGAGAATCCTACTCCTAAACAGTCTTTTCCCCAGTCGTCTATGCACTTGCTGTATTTCGCAAACTCGCTAAATTATGTAATTGTATTAGTGAGATTTTCGAAAACAATTTTAGCAAAAATAAAAAAGGAAAATTAATCAATTTACTTGCATTTTTCTTGAATTTCTTGTTCAGTAGTCATAATATCATTGGAGTTATTCGGAAGGGCACAACCAGGTTTAAAAGAGCAATTTGAAAGTGCATTGGTGCAAGCTTATATAATAAATATGTATTAGAAAACAGAATAATATGAAAACTCTTATTTGAGAAATCGTTAACTAACCGGGAATGAGGAAAACGAAGAAGACGTAAGCTTTCATTTTTGCTCGAATCTGTAACACACATGTGGTATATTATATTTTTTGCGTTAATTTAATTGATTCGTGATGTTGCTTAAAAAAATTGGCATGATATTTGCTTTTTAAAAAATCGAATTGCGAGGTAGTTTGTCAAAATAAATTTTCAAAGCAAAAAAAATGAAAATTTTTCGAAAAAAAAAATCCGTCAGTTATACTAATATTATTTTCATACAATAACTAAAACTATTTCATTCGTTCGAAATAATCACATTTGAGTAACGATTTTTACAAAATCAAAAAATTCAATTTATCATACTTCCGATTTTTTTAAAAACATTTTCTATTTAAGAAGCGAAACGATCATTATTGTTTTGCATCCTATTTATTTAGGTAGAACGGCACCTCCATTATTAGATAAAATAAAATCTACAAAGGTCACTTTACACGAGCTTATTTTTTTGAAGGTCACATCCGAATTTTTTTTAAAACCGTTCTAATTATCTGAAATTAATTATAAATTTCACTAAACTTCTCGTACAAATCCATTTTTACATCGAACACAACGTTAAAAAAAATTAAAACCACATAATTAAAAAAAAAACACACAAAACATACAAAATTATCAAAACGAATACTTAATCATGATTTAAATTTAATTGTATTTCTAAATTTTCAAAATATTTACATTGAACACAACCGAATTCGTCAAAAGTAAAAAACGTATTGAACGGATCTCATCCAAATTTAGAATGTTGTCACTGACACAGGTTCTCAAACTGTTTTGCAAAATAATCGCGTTCTAGTCCAATACGAATATTAAACTTTGTTTTTGCAGCCTATATATAGAGTATAGACATATGCAGCCTATATATAGTCTATACCAGGCTTGTCCAAAGTGCCACTATGGGGCCAGACTGGCCCCCAGTGCTCTCGCGACTGGCCCCCACTTTTCATACATAACAATTTACGAATTTTGCTCTAATTCGAGGAAAATTAGTATTATTTTTTTGAATTATTGAAGAATCAATTTTTTCAAGTACATTCTTATCAAAATATATGTATTTTATCGTTAAATTAAAAAAAAATGCAAATTGTGTTTTGCCGTGTTTGATCGTGTTGGACCGTGTTTTGGCCAAAGTGGCCCTCGCATACCGAAATTTTGGACAAGCCTGGTCTATACTATATGTCTACCTATAGACATCAGCAACCTTTTTTGATCTTGGGTCAAAATCAGCCAAAATTTTTATTAAGAAGACATTTTGGGTCAGTAGATATTTTCATTTTATAACAGTCTTTTTGTGAATAATATGATAAATTTCATTGAAAAAAGAAAATAATAATAAACTTTAAACGTAAAAAAGGGAAAATTATATTTTTAATATAATTATTATCATAAAATCAAATATAATTGTCAAATTCCCTTGGTGCTGAAATTTTGGCGTCAATTTAGTCACTTTTGGTTAATGTTTGGTATACCTGGTACGGGTAAAACTTTCTGAAATTAAATAATGATTTCTTATAGATTTCGAGGTGAAAATTAACGGAAAAATATTTTAAAAAAACCCATCTCGTACAGTTTTTTTAGAAATCTTAATAAATGCTACCCAAATACCATGCTGCTATTAAAAAAATTCTTACTTTCGGCATTTACTGTACTTATGGGTAGTTATCAAAAATATGTAGTAAAATGTGAATCAATGTCATTTTATTAAATATCATTTAGCACTTGAACGTGATAAAATAAACGTAGTTTGTTCGTCGATGGAAGAGTAGTTTACTTTTCAAATTGGTTTATGACACTTGTGTAAGATTATAAAAAAATATTAGTTCATTTTTTTACATATTCTGAATACTAGATTTAATGTGGAATCCTCAACGTTTGTGAACACGTTGGATTTTTTTAACATTCTTCAAATTTTTTCACATGTGATGTGAGAATGTTCTACTGTGGTCTGTGACGGTGGATTAAAATTACATATATCAAACCGAAAAAATTCGTTAAATAATCGTCATTTTTGCAACGCTGTAAATCGATAATTTAGTGTTGACTAATAAAATGCTTTCCGCTGACCAGTAAGATGCTAAAACGTGGTATAAACGAATCACACATAGGTGATTTTATGTTGAAATTTGCAAAAAAGATTGTAAATGCATATAAATATTCCAAATTTGATTTTGCTTAAAAAAATGAACAATGGTTCTTATCTTGGTTTTTAAATATTCAAACACCTTTAACGGTTTTTATGCGAATAATTTACAATGCAACATTCGTAAGTCAATTGATTTGTCCTTATTGGTAAATTATAATGCGCCATACAAATCTTCAATTGAAGGATAAAAGACAAAGAACTATTCAATCATCGTTTCGATTTCGATTATGACTCCTTGGTTAACCCATTAATGGCGATGTTATTTGACCACAATAAAAATTTGCACGTATACCGGTTTTATAATAAGTAAGGCAAATACATAGCTTTTTCGCATACATACACTGAACATGGAAAGGATTCTAATTGCTTGAAAAGCGCTGATGTTTTATCAACGTTATTATAAATGTTCGCAGTTTTTCTTATGTTATTTATATAGATGTTCTCATCGTTTAATAAAGTTGAGATTTTATTCGAAGTGTGTTTTCGTTTATCAGATTTCATTTAGGAGTTGATGAAAGTTTTTGGACTTACATTAGTAGGTCATCTGAGTCACACCTTAAAGCCACACCCTTAATTTATCCGCAAAATTACATTTTTACCAAATTAAACTCATATATCATTCATGACGTTCAAATTTACATACATGTAACGATACTATTTTTTTTTAATAAAAACCATAAAAAATATGTTACATGTTTAGGTAATTAACAAATAAAACCAAAAATATTAATATGAAAAATTTGTAATCATTTAGTTGATTTTTTTTACTTAACAGTAAATAAAGTAATCAATCGAAAATATAATAGATCATATAAAGAAGATCGTTAAACCTTACTCAAATTTAAATAATAATTTTATTTTTATAAAATAATTTTACATAAATCATATGCATTTGTAAAAAAATAAGATAATAATTAATAATCAGATTTTATCAATTATATCAATTGATTCGATGATAATATTTATAAATGTAAATATTACTCAATAACACATCCAGGATGTGCAATAAATATTATAAATGAAACATACGGTTCGTTCGAACGATAAACACTATAAAATATATCACTTATTTTTATCTAAGACATGCCAAAGAATCTCTTCATAAAAAAAAAGTTATATAAACAGTTGGAAAAAATATAAACCATGTAATTTTAAGTATTGCTTGCGATGATTTACCAATGCAATCTGAAGCGATACTATTATTATAACATTGAACCAATATTGTTTCTCTAGTCATTTTGATTAAATTTTCGAATACTTTTGTAGATTTATGAGAGCATTTTATTTTTTCGCAAAGTTCCTGATTGCATTTTTCGTATTTGTGATCAGCACTGAAAAATTTATATTTAAAACATACGCTCTGATTATATATTCAATTTTTTTCAATACCTACCAACATATTCCAGCAATACTTTCGGTTTCGTTTGGTAATTTTATAGATTCTTCTATTTCGCTTTCGAACTCAGCTAAACACTTATTAAATTCATTTGGATTTTTTTTTTCTTCTCGAATATACGCTATAATATTATGTATACATATATGAGAAAATATTATTTAGAAATTGAAATATTAACTATTAATAAGATAAGTTTTTTAACCATTTATATAATTTGTATGAATGCAGGTAAGTAGAAATATTTTTTCAGTTTGTCTCAATTTTTTCCTCAAATTTTCCAGTTGAGTGGGAGTCAAACAACGTTCTCCCCATTTTTCCAGACACAACTGAATTTTTTTTACTTTTCTGAAAAAAAAAACATAAATCTAATCGTAAGTCGGTATTATAAACAAAATTGTTTTTCGTACTGGCATCTTCTTATAATTTCATTTGCTTTCAATGAAAGATGATCGTCTTTTACTAATAAATTTACACATTTTGGTAATGATGCACATTCTTTTAAATCTAAAGCCATGACGTACCCTGGGAGAAATTCAAAAATTGTTATTTTATATATTTTAATATACAGTTTATAATAATAATAATGTATTTATTTTACCTGATAAAAGGGTGGCGATGAATAAATAAATTTTCATTATTGTGAACATCTTCTATTTGAATATAAAAATATAAATGAAGAACAGTCAAAGAGTATATTAGTGCATTTTATTTATTTTTTACCGTATAATAAATACAAATCTTATTATTTATTTTAAGGATTTTTATAACTTAATTGTGACAACTCGTCTTTCTTCGCTGTTTTACTAAAATGAATACCTAATACGTAAATAATTGACATATATTGTTTAGAAGTAATGTTGCAAGAATAAATATTTCATAATTTTTAATTACAAAAATTCATAATGAATATTCAATATATTTATACAATCGTTCGGATTCATATATGTTATTTAAGTAAAAAAACTATGAATAGCTTAAAATTTTCTAAACATGATATTCTTTATTACTGAAATTTTTCAATTTGATTATTTTTGACGCGCGTGTATGTATTTTGAAATTTCATCCTAAATTGGTACATAACTTTAATTAACTATTATTTACACTAACGAAATTGATATTCGTATTTGAATAATGTATGTATGAGTATTATGCTGCACCTTTATGAAATATTGATTTTTTTTCAGATAGTATCATTAAATGTTTTTTTTAATTTAATCATATAAAAATTCAAAATAAGATAAGTTCAATGATTTATTTCAAAAAAAAAATAAAATTTATTTATTAATAATATATTTCAACACAGTGCTATTTATTATACAATACACTGATAAATTTGACCATACATCAATTTGAGCAATTTATTTATTAATATCAAACATGAAAAAGCATTAATAATCTTCATAAAAATTTGAGGCTTTTGTATAATTTAAATTTTGACAATCCGAATTCTGACATTTTATTGTAAACGTATCTTTTCCCAAAACGTTCAATACACGTCTTATCATCATTGAAGCACTGACAGTACATTTATCAGTGCACGAATTAATTATGCACTGGTTGAATTTGTGCCAAGCGCTAAAAATATAAAATAATATAAAATTAGATTTTTTTCATGAACGAAATAATTTTAGTATAATACAATCAAATAAAATAAAGTTATATCAGCGGAAATAATGAATATTGTATATGTATGTGGAAAATTTAATAAATTTTGCAATTGAAAATATTAAATCAATTGATTTGTCATTGAATAATTAATCATAGACGCTGTTGATTTTCCTCTTTAAAGTACATCTAATGAATCAAACTTATTGTTCAATTATTTTCATTGCATAAAAGGTTAAATGAATCAAACTTATTGTTGAATACTTTTCGTTGGTTAAATGAATCAAACTTATTGTTAAATTCTTTTGATTTATTAAATGAATCAAACTTATTTTTGAATTATTTTCCTTAAACGATAGAAGAAAACAATCTTTCGAAAGTTTTTCTTCAAATAACACGATGAAAAACAACAATTGACACTAAACCTATACAAGTGGAAAATTACACAAAATACATTGAGTGCCTAACAGTTAAATAGAAACTATAATTAGATACTCAACACCTAGGAATTTTTTACAGTTGAAAAATAACGTACACCGACACTTTTCGAAGAGCACACTACCACAAGTATCGATAATTTTATACTAACAACAAAAACATAACAACACAATCGCAACAATAAAAAAAAATTAAAATAATGTGAAACTCGCTCCACCACAACATCCATCCAAAAGCAAGATAAACGACTCAAACGATCGATCAAATCTCACTACAAATTCGCGGGAAAACAAAATCAAAGTCAACCAGTCACACGGCAGTGTTATGGGGCCGTCAAGAAGCCATAACATATGCTGCACGTTGCATCAACAACAATAAATATTTCGGAGTCCACATTGGCGTGGCCACGCGTAATATCCAGTATGATATCATCGGCCCAAGGTTGCCAATAATTAGCGAACGCTTCTCCGGCTGTGGTTCTCAAACTTTCCGGTCGGATGTCTGACTACATGACGGAATTCGTGGCGCGGTCGTTAAAGTGTGGAGGGCGTTTTCTATGGTGATGTCATCGGTTTTATATGGTAGCTTTGAAGAATTCGGTTTGGTTTTATGTTTTTTGTATAGTGGTTTGTTGAGGTCATGTGATATTGGGGACGATCAGTGATTGAATGGGTTATGAAGTGATTTTAAGTCAGTATTATTTTATTACGTGGTCAGTACCTATAAGTAATCAATTAAATATTTCATTGATTACAATGACAACGCTCTAAATAATTCTTTCCGATCGTTGAATTTGAAGTTAAGTTGGTTAAGTAGTAGTAGTTAGTTAAATTAGTCAGTCGGTTAGTTAGTTAGTTAGTTAGTTAGTTAGTTAGTTAGTTAGTTAGTTAGTTAGTTAGTTAGTTAGTTAGTTAGTTAGTTAGTTAGTTAGTTAGTTAGTTGATGATTAGTTAGGTAGTTTTTTTAAGTTAGTTGATGGTTGTTTTGAAGTTTAAAAGTTTAAATTTGAAGTGTGAAAACTGTAATACAAAAAGTTGTCGCCTTTCTGTGTTGTTAAAAATATTTATACTTACTATTCGTCATAATAAAATTTACCATTTAATATAAATACTACCCATTAACTTTAAGTACTGATCACCTATGAACTGAAATGTTTAACACAAATACAAACCATTTAATATAAATGGTCATTATTAATGTTAAAATACCGACATGATAGTGAATTAAAAATATGGACAGTAAAAATGAGAGCCATATTATTTCTATACAGTTTTCAAAACCTATACTTTTTAAATAAACAAAACAACCCATGTTTACATAAAACACTACTCATATTACACTCACCAAACATGATGTTAACATCGAAAAAAAAATCCACACTACACACGAACACAAATTGACTCAAACAAACTCAACAAACAAACTCGAGCAACACTACGCCGATCGGAACAAAATCGGGATTTTACACTTCGCCAATCACGAAATAATTTATGCAAAATCAAAAACTAAAATCGAGGAGCTCCCCTTCTGGGCCTTCCTCATAAAAAAACCTGGTGACCGTCCAACTATTTTAAAATAATACAAGAAACTCCTATATTTATACGCGGCGCGTATATAGGTTAGTTCTTTGCCCGCGGCTATTATCAAACATTACGCGTTTTAGCTTATTCGCATTGCGAAAAAAGAAAGTGCATGTTTTAGTGTTTCTGGTGACATATTGCGGATATTGCAGATTAGTTCGTCCTCGTTTCGAATTTTTTTTCGCATTTAAAAAATTCAGGTTGCTTACTGATACGAGACAATTAACGCCATCGATTTTTTAAAGAGGTCTTCATTACACATTTTTGTAATAAAATTTTAGGCTTCTACCGCTTTTTATTCTATAATATAACATATAACATAATATATAAAGCAAGAGAAATGATGTAATTTGTGAACCATTCTCGCTGTCAACACGGATGACATTGACCCCGAATCGTGTACTAATTCAAATTGAATTTTCCTTCGTTTTACAATGGAAAAGTAAAAACGGAAATTTATTGTTTCGTATGCACACATATATAAATAGAATGCATAAAGTATTTTTGAATATAAACAGAAAATAGGCGGATAAATCGTACGAATTGTCAGTTCTAAAATTGAATCTGACATAGAACTTTGCGTAACATTTCATTTCGTTCTCGATGATCATCGATTTTTTCATATGTCTCAATTTAGATTTGTATTCGTTTTATTTTGGGTGTATTCAATATAAATTAAGATTACCAGCATAGTTTAGATGTGTAATCTTCTTGCTGAAGAGAATTTTCGTGTGTGGCTTTGAAATCTTTAGCACAAATTTTCATGTCTTTGCTAACATTTTTAAAACTGTCCACATCGGATAAGTATTCTAAAAAAAAAAAATCAATTATTAATTATTATTTTAATATAAACATTGTAAAGATATAGACCATTTTTGAAATCTTCATTGGAACAAAGCAGATGAACAAAACTATCCATATTATCAATTTGTTTCAACACCATAGGTCTTTGTGAATCATTCAAACAAGTTTCACTCCATTCTTCTATACACGATGACGATTCGATGTAAGATCTGTAAAAATCAATATGTATAATGTCAATATGACATATAATCATAATTTGATCATTTTTTTCATTTCAGACTCGCAAATCTGGTCGACTTCTTCCTTCGAAGACGGAAAAATCGTCGCATTTTCCGAATTTCCAACACAACTCTTCATGACGTCACAGTCTGTCGATCCATCGATCGGAATTAGGATGTCTGAAATTGAAATATTGCCATTGGCTGAATTGAAGATGCTGAATTCCAATAAAGAAACGTTTGAAACATACTGAGGAAAATCAAAAGTGAAATCGGCAAGTACATTTTGCAAATGAGATGCATTCCATTCAGGTTCAGGAAACTGAATGGAAAACAAGTGAAAAAATATGAAAATCCTTGAAAATATTCAAAACTTTTTTTTTGTATATGATTGCAGGTGATTTTTTGATTTGAGTCAAGCCTATTTTTAGACGTTAACTTGTCGTTAAGGTATTAGCGGTTGTAAACTAACGAATTTATCGATGTTGTTTTTCAACGACATCTTTCATAGAAGTTGATAAATATTTTGTGTTGCTTTCGAGTTTGTTCATAATTGAAAAATCGATTTTCGTGGAAAATTTAACACGATTTAATTATTTGAAAATGATCGGTGTGAATGTCGAAGAAAATTATTTATGAGACGTTTTGAGATTGATTAGTTTAAGGGTTGTGTATTATTCTGAAGATATTTCACAATTGTTTTTTTAATAAAAAATAAATAAATCAACAATTCAACTATAAAAATATATAATTAATTATAATATTATCATTCTCATATTTTTTAATTATAAATATCATATTTATAATAAAATTTCTAATCACAGTCAACCCTGTTTTGAAAAGAAAAGAAAAAACCTGAATTACATTCGCATCGTACTTTCATTTCGTTTCGCATTTTCATACACATCAGTTTTCGACACAAAATGAGATAATCGCGAATTTGAAAAAACTACTAATATTCACGCAAAAACGTCAATTTCAGCAAACACTGATCTAAAATGAACGGAAACGCCAATCATTATGAGAACGGGTTCAAATCCCATCACGTCCAAAATCCGAATCAACGACAACAGATGGAAAATCTGAAAAAAACCGACAATACAGAGGGAAATCGTACGTATTTTTGGAGTAATAATATTTTTTTTAGATAATTGGATTTTTCGATTATTACAGCAACTGATCCGCACTTTGCACATCCTCAAATAACGGAGAATGATGGTTTATTGTTGGATGAACATGACAGTTTTTATCACACGACGAAGTCTTTGCTGGTTCTTTTTCAGATCATGGGTGTTATGCCCATCATGAGAGTTCCACCTGGTATAATTGGAATATTTTTATTATAATATAACAAAAATTATTTCAATATAATTAGTCTAATATTTTTTATAGAGACAAAGACTGCTTATAGGACGACATACAAATGGATTTCTACCGCTACTTTTTGGGCTTACTTTATATGGATATTTGAATGCGTTATAGTAGTTTACGGTAAATCTATGAAGTTATAAATTATGGTCCGTATTTTAATCACTCATGGTCAGTATTTAAACATCAATACTGACCATATTTATATTGAGTGGTCAGTTCAATGGTGATCAGTATTTAAAGTAAATAGTTAATGTTTATATTAAATTTATTATGACGGATAGTCAGTATCAATATTTTCGATAGCATAGATAGGTGAAAACTTTTTGCATTATCAGGAGTTTCTTACAATATATTGATGAAACACGCTTTATTAATACTTTTTTAAATATTTTGCAGGCAAAATGTATATTTTTGGATTGTGGGTTATTTACCCCCCGTAAAAAAACCCCTGAAAATTAACCCCCCGTGCAAATCACCTCCTGGACATTAACCCCCTCCCCCCATGTAAAAATCTCTGCTGTAGATAAAAACAAGTATTTAAGGGGGGTTTATGTCTGGAAAGTATGTGTCCCGATACCAATTTAATTAACTCAAGTTATATAGATTAACTATCGTTCATATTGATCACCTAATAAAATTATACTGACCTGAAAAATATTTAAATACTGACTTTTGCTCCCTAAATAAATTGGTTTTGAATTAAAACGAATCAAATTTCAGTGGCCAAAGACCGTATAGGGACATTTGCCAACAATCCCGACAAGAAATTCGACGAAATTATCTACAGTGTCATCTTCATTAGTATTCTCATACCGCATTTCTTGCTTCCTCTGGCCTCATGGCGACACGGACCTCAAGTAGCAATATTCAAAAACATGTGGACGCATTACCAAGTGACGACCTCGCAATTTCAATGTGAATATCATAAATTGCATAGAATATAATTTGAATTTTGCGTATTTTCAGTTGAAATATCTCAGAGTTACAGGAACGCCTATTGTATTTCCGAATTTGTATGTTTTGACATGGGTACTTTGCTTTGTGGCTTGGGGACTCAGTGCTGCTGTTATATTGACGCAATTTTATTTGCAACCCGATTTTGAATTTTGGCATACTTTTGCGTATTATCATATCCTTGCTATGTTGAACGGATTCTGCTCTTTATGGTACGAATCAATGATTAATTCTAATTGTAAAATTAATCGAAACTCTAAAAAAAATCAAATTTCAGGTATATCAATTGTACAGCTTTCGGCACAGCTTCTAAAGGTTTGGCAGCAAGCTTGCAGAAAGCCCTCGAAAGTGAAAATCCTTCTATGAAATTGGTAGAATATCGCCATTTATGGGTCGATCTTTCTCACATGATGCAACAATTGGGTAAATCTCGATTCGATTCAACAATATTTAAACACAAATAAATAACTTTGACATTTTAAAGGTCGCGCATATTCCAACATGTACGGAATATATTGCCTTGTGATATTTTTCACAACGATCATATCTTTATATGGGTCGTTGTCGGAAATCGTTGAACATGGCCTCAGTTATAAAGAATTAGGTTTATTCGTTCTGAGCGCATATTGCATGGGACTTCTATTTATTATATGCAACGAAGCTTACCACGCATCTAGAAAGGTTTTAGACATATCATACATACATATTTTAAAAATACACAAATAAAAAAAACTGAAATCTAGGTCGGGTACGAGTTTCAAGTGCGTCTGTTAAATGTCAACTTGTCCGCAATGGATTATAATGCCCAGAAAGAAGTGGAAATGTTTTTGATTGCAATCGACAAAAATCCGCCGATTATGAATTTGAATCAGTATGCAAATATAAACAGAGAACTCATAACTGCCGTAAGGATGTCGAATTTGTGTCGTTTTAATCGAGTTTGTGCCACATCGATGATTTATACAAATGTGTTTCCAGAACATCTCCTTCTTGGCAACTTACTTGGTCGTGTTGATGCAATTCAAATTGACGCTTCTTCGACAAGCAGCTAGAAGCAAAGTTAAGGTGCCTCATCATCATGCTGTGAATGCCAATATGACTGGATCTCATTAGAAATGCGAAGAAAACTATTTTAATTCGAAATTTATTTAAAGAATATAGGAAAACCATAGCAGTGGTGGATCATGTACCTGTAGTTGATCATCTCTTGAAAAAAAACGTAAATATTAAGGTTTTTAAAGATGATAATCTTTCAGAAAGGATGTAATAGATAAGTTGCTTATCAATTGCACCTTTTTCGAAAGATTATCGTTTATAAAAACCTTAATTATTACGTTTTTCTGAAAGATGGTCAACTACAGGTGCATGGATTCATCATTGGTGTCGTTACCCTATAAAGTGTTGGATAGATGTGGGTAATAGATAAAATGCGCACATGCAATTTGATATTTTCGCTTGAACTATGAACTTATTGCACTATGTATTATAGTTATTGATTACTTTTTCTACAAAAAAGAAAACGTAGACTTTTTCAATTTTGTATTACGTAATAATACATGTTTCGTGTTCGATATGGGAAAATGCAAATTGCTGAAACTTGTGCAATAGTTATGCAATGTGTTTTACGTGCACGTAATTTAAGAGTTGAATTAAATAAAAATTTAATTTATCAATAAATATTTTTTTATTTAATCTGAATAATCATCTAATTTATATTTATGAATACAAAAAAATGAAATAAATAATTTAGAATATGTAACGTGATCAAGGTACATTTTGATTATTTCACCAAGCATAATTCAATCCGAGTCCGTTATAGGATGTATGTGCAACGGCTGGTGCAGCAGAATATGCTACTCCCAAAAGTCCAGGGGCACCCACGACAGCTTTGGGTGCTATTATTCCATGACCGTAAGCTGGAGCAGCGTAAGCTCCATATGCTGGAACTCCATAAGCCGGAGACACGTAACCCAATCCTGGATTACTTATACGGACGTCAGATTTGCGTACGCTTGAAAATGGAGTGTCGATGCTCTTAGAATATGTGGATACTTGACCAAGGTTTCCGAAGGATCTAAGTATGTTTGAAGAATGAGAAGCCAATGCTGGGTTGATGAAGGAAGGTGCTGCATAAGCCGGAGCACCATAACCAATTGGATATATGGCCTGGGCATAAGCCACCATTACCAAAACTAAAAAGTACTATAAAAATGTTGTTAATATTTTTTCTATAACGTATTAAAATATTGAATATATAGAACTTACTCTGAGTGCCATTTTTGCAGTTCGAACTTGTTGTGTTGAAACTTTTCGCAAAAGCAGTCTTATTTATACAAAGACTACGCCCAGCGGTAATTGAATGGGTTTTAGAAATTATTCTAAGGTTGCATATAAAATAAGCCCTCTGGGTAAAATTTAGTATCTTTCAAATGTGCAATGCTGTTGGATTATAATTTGAGTAGTCGATATATTTTATGCTTGTAGTGATATATTTATAAAGCATACATGTTAACTTATATTTACACATAAAACCAATTACATACATACTGTTTAGGTCACTAAAGGACATAAATCGATTTCTTAGATTGTTATAAAAGCGGTATGGTTTACGTAAATAAAAAAAAAATATCAAGGTTTCCACAATAGGCTTGAATTACGTTGACAGTTTTTACTTTCAATGCCCTCAGGAAACTGTAACATTGGAAAAAAACATGTTCATTTTCAATGCTTATGTAACTCTTTTATATCTAGAAAAAGTTTGTTTTTTTTTTAATTCAATGCTTTTATTTTATAAATGGTTAATTTAATTTAGTCAAACAATCAGGTTAAAAATTATTATATTCTAATCTTTACAATTATTATATTCAAATGCTAATAAAAGATTAGATGGTTAATAAATAAAACAAAGTTCAATTTCAAATAAGTTTTTATTAATAGGAACAAGAATTCAACAAGTCGACAAGCAAACAATGCAATAAAGCATTTCGATTTACATACATTACTAATTGTATATTTAAAAAAAAAATCGAAAATGACCGGTTAAAAATAATGAATTTCTACATTTTTCAAGCACTGTGCAATTTAAGTATCAATCAAAAAAACCATATTTGTATAATGTGCGAGTTTTTACAAAAAAAATTTAGGACACACTTCAAAAATGATTATTGAAAATCTTTGGTACACACTGGTATATAAAAATTTTAAAGCTATCTTAATAAGTAATTTAGGAAGCTCCGTAGTTCAGAAATATTACCGAAAAGTATGTAAGCTTGGTAAATATCACACATTATAACATTTGTTATTATACACTAACCTTTTATTTAACAAATTAAATTTAACAAAAAATCTAATCGATAAAAAACATTGTTCAAGATTTATTTGTGAATGAAAAAAGGAATGAATATTCATTAATAATGACTATAATATTAAAAAAATATCCATTTACATAAAAAAATATCGATCTTCATATAAAAAAATAAATGGATATAAACAATAAAAAAATATAGTAGAAGAAGAAAGATATTGAAAAAAATTTGTTCATTTCGCTTTCTTGTTAGTGTTTTTTTCTCGTCTGACTTTCATAATCACATAATGAAAATAGTATTGATAACACAATGCAATTATTCGCAGAGGTCCTAAAAGCAATGACTGTATCAAAGCACTTATAAATCCTGGTGCTACGATTCCATAAAGAGTCAACAATAACCACCCTTCGAATCCGACCGACGAATAGGGTTTTCCATTCTATAAAAAATAATAAAATAAACAGGACATTCAAACGAAATATTTATACAAAAAACAAAAAAAAAATTACCATTGCATCGTCAACCATTTGCTTCGCTACCACGTCTGGAGAATATAGGCCACCTCCTCCGGAAATAATTTTAGTTTCGGGAGGTTTCGAAGTCTCTTCTACTTCAAATCCTGGCGTATCTGTATCCGGAGGGAACGAAATCGTTATCGTAACTCCGGTACCTATAGTTTCGGACAATAGAGCTTCTCCTAAGCCACGAACAGCCCATTTTGTCGCTCCGTAAGCACTATAACCAAAAACTCCTGAAAATACATAATAAATTTTAAGAAACCGAATTGAAACATTTATTGATTTCAAAATACTTTACAAAACAAACCTAATAAAGCAGCTTGCGTCGATACAAGAACAATAGATCCTTCTCCACGCTCCTTCATAGAAGGTAACACAATCTTAGTGGCCCACAACGAGCCCAAAAAATTCAAATCAGTCAACCATTTTATATCTTTTTCAGACATATCTTCCAATTTCCCACAAATTGCAGTTCCGGCGCAATTTATTAACATGTATATCGGTCCGGCTTTCGATTCCGCTTCCGAAATGCCTTGTTTAATGGCTTCATATCCAGTGGCTACGTTCAGGGATTGAGTGAAAAGCCTTTGCTGTGATCCGGGATATTTAGAGCATATTCTTGCTGCGGCTCTTTCGAGTTTGACGACATCTCGAGCTGCTATTGTGACGACGGCGCCTAAAGATAATGCATATTCAGCTGTAGATAGACCGATCCCGCTCGATCCACCGACGATGAGGATATGGCGGCCTTTTATGTTAGTTTTTTTTGCGTAAAACAATTGTGAGATTGAAATTAATACTAGTATAGCGACGGCGAGACCTACAATTAGCCACTGTATCATTATTATGAGCGACAGCTGGAATTTAATGAAATGATCTGTAAAAACATGAAAAAAACATACACATTTAGTACAAATGAATATGAAATGAAAATCTATAGAATAAGTATTATTATTTGGTATATGAGTATATTTTTTTTAATCTCCAAAACTTATTGTTAGTATATTATTATACAATTGTAAATTTAGCTTCATAATTAAGATCTAACTCTTATCTATTTTTTAATCTGCTACATATAATTGATAATCTTGTTATATTTTATAGATTAAGTATTGCTTAAAATATTAAGTATTGCTTAATTTATATTATTAAGTTTTAACCAGTATTAAATGCAAAACATAAACGATTATTATTGGTTGATAAAATAATTTAAAAAAAAGTTGAATTAGGATATTTAAAAATATAGCTTTGCTCTGATAGATCAATATAGGCTATGAGAAAAAAGTTAAATTAATTTAAATTCACTCTTATTGTTAGTTTCTGTAATTGGAAAATAAAACTTGAATTCGTACCAATTTGTTAACACAGCAATTGATTGATCAACCACTTATAACCAATAATGATAAAGAAGTCCACACATAGATGAGTTTCAGACAAAATAAAATAATTTATAATGCAACTCTTCAATTAAGTCATAAGTACATCATGTTTCAATGAAAATACACAAAAAACATTATTTTAATCAGTTTTGAATATAAATTTTACTTACCGGCAATGCCAGCATTCGGCACGACAAGACAACGCCTACAAAAACGAAAAACGACTGACAGACAAGGTCCAAACATCAAAATTTCGAAACGTCAAAATGACAAAAACAGTTATTAAAAAACATTTTTGGAAACATATATATGGAAAAACATATATTGAACGATATCAAAATGTAAATATCGTTCCGAAAACGTGATATGCAAATATAATATGCAGTTTCAAAATATATATTTTTTTTTTTGGTAGATTATGGTTTTAGCGTTTTAAATTTATTTAAGAAAGTTGGCAATTCCGCTTACAATTAGTGCTGCATATCGTTCCCCTGTCACTTGTCACTGACAGTTCGTGCTCTTGTGAATTATCGCAATATACGTAACACGAATTAATAAATAATTGTTTATACTTTGGTTATGGTAATGCACCAGTGGTTGGCCATGAATTTAGAATTCGCCATCTGTCAGAAAAACGTGAAAAATAATATTTCGGAAAATAGAAAATTTTCGGAAAGGGTGCGATTGATAGGCTGCAGGTAAAGGTGATCCTAGAAGTACATACGAATTTAAGTTGGCACCCGTGAAACACATACATACAAATTTAAAATTTGACGTTTTCGTTCACAGTTATAAGTTAGTACTTATTTGCATTCACGCACACGCTCGCATCCATATTCTGATGTTTGGGGTAAACTACGCTACGCTAAACGACGTGTTTATTTCCACTTTCCTCACAGAAAAACTGAACATGGGGGTTGGGCCAAACGCCGCATTTCTCAGTCAAGGAAAACTAAACGCACTTATTTAATTCCGCATGTCTCACAATCGGTCAAAAGTCTGAAAGTGTTTATTACTAAACGCGTGTTTAGGCAGAGAAAGTTTTTGTGTCACATTTACTGAACGTATCTTATTCAATCAGGTATTCAGATCGAATATATTTTATAAGTCCCTATCGTAAAAGTTTTCAACCAACTGACAAACTGCGAATGAGTATTGGTGCATGTACGTATATAAACATGTTTCTGAGGTGCCAACTTAAATTCGTATGTACGCCAAAGATCACTTTTACCCGCATCAAAACCTATATTTGAATTATTTTCGAAAACTGAGGGCGGTCCTCGCGTGGATCGGTGTGCGACAACCTTCATTCGTAAAATTGGGAAAGAACCTTTGCACTTCATACTCCACTTATTATCGAATCCACCCTAATCAAAAACAACAACCAAAAAACCACCAAAAAACCCCAAAAACAAAAAGGGTGGTAATTAACTGCACATTAGCTTTGATCATATTCACAATTGTAAAAATAATTTGCACCTATAACAATTATACTGCACGAAAAATAAATTATTCCACAAAAGTTTAATGTGTTCAACATAAGAAATAATATCTCAACATTAGAAAAATACAATGAACAAAAGTAAAAACATTATCCACAAATATTAAATTGGTTTCCACATATAACAATTATATTGCACGAAAAATAAATTATTCCACAAAAGTTTGATGAGTTCAACATAAGAAATAATATTTCAACATTGGAAAAATACAATGCACAAAAGTAAAACCATTATCCACAAGTATTAAATTGGTTTCCACGATAAAAATTACACCTCGCACGAAAGAGTAGGCAACGCTGTATAATGTTAAAGTCGGCGATCTGTCAAATTTTTCGATCTGGCTGTTACTATTTTTTTCTACTATGACCTCTAAGATTATAGTCTTAAATGAAATCGCTAGTTACGATGTTGAAAACTATGAAAACTAATACTACCTAGGGGGCGGGGATGTAATGTAGAAAGTATTAATTTTAATCGTGCAAAGTTTTACTTTTCATCGTGCAAGGTGTTACTTTGCATCGTGCTAGAAATTAGTTTGTATCGTGCTAGGAATTAGTTTGTATCGTGCAAGGATTTACTTTTTTATCGTGCAACCTATTAAAACTATTGTGCATTTATATATTCCCCTTAATTTTAATCGTACAAAGTATTACTTTTCATCGTGCAAGGTGTTACTTTTCATCGTGCAAGATGTTAAATTTCATCGTGCAAGGAATTACTTGTATCGTGCAAGGAATTACTTTGTATCGTGCAAGAAATTACTTTGTATCGTGCAAGGATTTACTTTTTTATCGTGCAACCTATTAAAACTATTGTGCATTTATATATTCCCCTTAATTTTAATCGTACAAAGTATTACTTTTCATCGTGCAAGGTGTTACTTTTCATCGTGCAAGATGTTAAATTTCATCGTGCAAGGAATTACTTGTATCGTGCAAGGAATTACTTTGTATCGTGCAAGAAATTACTTTGTATCGTGCAAGGATTTACTTTTTTATCGTGCAACCTATTAAAACTATTGTGCATTTATATTTTCCCCTTAATTTTAATCGTACAAAGTATTACTTTTCATCGTGCAAGGTGTTACTTTTCATCATGCAAGATGTTAAATTTCATCGTGCAAGGAATTACTTGTATCGTGCAAGGAATTACTTTGTATCGTGCAAGTAATTACTTTGTATCGTGGAAAGATTTACTTTTTATCGTGCAACCCATTAAAACTATTATGCATTTATATATTCCCCAAACAAAAACCGCAACAATGGCAGCGATTCACACTACTTGGTCTATTTAGTTATAAAATTTGGCAAACGTCAGTGTGCCCCCCTCCACCGCGCCCGGAGGCCATCGCTCGCCCCAGTCGTACTCTGTGGTGCGTTTCAGCCGTTTCAGCCGCTTCAGACGTGCGAACCCGCCCCCCATGAATGAAAATCGCCCCCCGCCGCGCCCCCGCCCCCCCCTCGGCGCTCCGCCCCCCGCGACACCGATACGCAAATAGCCGTCGTTACGCGCGCGTTGCTTTCAGCCGCGTTTCAGGACTCGTTTCAGGGTTCGATGTGGGCTTCGGTCGTTTTCGGCTCTGAAAAATCGATAGGGCGTTCAGATCCGTCGGTGGTGTGCATGCGACGTTGAGTCATTGGCTTTGTTCATATGCAAGGGGTTTCCTTGTTCGTTTTTTGTCGATTAGTTTAATTGAGGAGGTTAATATTGACGATTAGATGTTGTTGTGGTATATTGCATGTATGCCTGAAAAGTCTTTTTACACGGTTTGAGAAAAATCGATTTTGTAAAAAATTGGATTGGATAGGATAAAGACAAAAGTGGTGGATCATGTACTTGTAGTTCATCGTTTTTCAGGAAAACGTTTTTAAAGACGATAAGACTTTCAGAAAGGGTGCATTCGATGAACTGCTTATCTATCCCATCTTTTTCGAAAGATTGTCATATTTAAAAGCCTCAATTTTTACGTTTTTCAGATAATTGGTCAATTACTGTTACACGCTCGACTGGTGCATCACCTTACATTATAAAAAATGTTTTGTTATGGCGAAATCATCGAAAAACATTGTAAATTTTCATTTAATAACTATAATTGTATACTGGTTTAATACGAATCTTACCGTTGTGGAGTAATAATACATATAGGATAATGACACCAGTGATGGACCATCTACGGTTGATCATCTTTCTAAAAAATTTTAAAATTAAGGTTTTTAAATATGATAAGACTTTCAAAAAGATGGGATAGATAAGCTGTAATAAGCAGTTTATCGATTGCACCCTTTTTGATTGATTATTGTCTTTAAAAACCTTAATTTTTACGTTTTTTGTGATATGGTCAATTACTTGGTACAAGGTCAACCACTAGTTCATTACCTTACGATGTTTTTCGATGATTTTTTCGAAAATAAAACGCTTTTTATAAAGTATATTTTGGTTAGATGTTCCGTCCAAATATACTGATGGAACCTATCACAAATTTTTATATGGTCTTCATACATTTTTTTACACATAAACCTCTAAAACGTATCTTACGTGTAAAAAGACAATTGGGTATATTAGTTTATTCGATGCTTCAGTTGTTAACGCTTCGTAAATTTTATTTATGGAATCTAATATAGATTTGTCCGTGAAAAGCTTATTATTTTTAATAAATATGCATTCGTAAATCATCGAAACGCTTATTATTTAAACACAAACGATAAAACCGAACAACGTTCAATACAATAATCTTAATACGACTCACAATATCCGCGTTAATTGCAATTTATTACGAATCGAATAAAATTTTCATGCCAAATCTTTTAGATACAACCGAAACCGCTTCACTTAATCGTATGGGAGTTGTTAATTTTCGCAACTGTCGCTTACGACTTCATTTTTCCTTCTTTTTTTCTAGATAAAATAGCTTTATCTGTAGAATGTGTGTTCGCATCTTGTTTATTCATGGTAGCCGTTTAACAAAGTGTGTGTGTGCGCATACGGCATAGTCTAATACGAAAGTCATCAGATAAGCCGTGAGATAATAATATCTTCGATGGTGTATGTAAGAAGGAGGCTCCTCTGTCTCGCCCGAACGTTCAATTATATCAGTTCCGCGTCCTTCTCCGGCCTAACTAAAAGACTGACTGTGAAAATGGTGGACAATAGTTACATGAGGGACTTTAACAGAACACCGTCGCTTCCGTACGAAGGGGAATTCCCAGGAATCGGAAGAAAATGGTACCGGAAAGCGGCCCATCGGTGAGATTCCTTCATATTATCTTTAAAACATCATTTACTAATGACCGATATATTCATATTATGCAAAAATATACTTATGATGTGCAAGTCATGACTTCGGCACGCTGTTTATGTTCGAGTAGGTATATGCAAGATGTGAATATTATTACTAATGATTGTTTGGACACATATGGCTTTTTTGTGTCGTTAATCGTAACGAGAACTCTGTTGGGGGTACTGCGATAAGGTTTTTGTTTGTGGTGCATCGGAGCTAAGGGTCAATTGTCTGATAATTATGTTTATTGGCTTTTAAACGTCATGGAAAATGTTGTTTTGAATGCTTTTTATATACGAAAATTGCCAATCTTTACATAATATTGTTATGAGTAAATTTTAATCGTTAAATTTCATTTATCGATTCGATACGATTCCAAGTATGTTCTATATTTTATATCGATTAATCGATCTGTTGTTGTATTCTATATTTTAAACTGTTGTCAACTAGATTTATTATGAAAATCGATATGTAACAAACCACACTTAAATAACTAATCAAAATTTTACATTTCATTATGAAAAAATATATTTTTTTTAAACAAAATTTATGTAAGTATAAATTTATTATGCATTCACACAATATGAGACATTATCTCAATACAAAAATGCGCATATGACCTATTTTTTTTAATCTACATAAAATTCATGATTCATAACATTCTTTGGCATACAATATCATTAAATAAATAAATTATTATGTTACATAACTTTATTTATCGATTGATGCTTCTTTGTGTAAAATTGTTTACATTTACTTTGAATTGAGTCTTGTCTCTGTACATATTTGTTCATGGTGCATGACGTGAAGAGCACATTCTTTTCTCGTTGCATATAATGTTGATAGAATCTTCTAGTGTTTTGTTATGTTTATAATGTATCTGTTATTGCTAATATATGACGTTTGACATCTTAAAATCATAATTTAGGTCGTAAACATGACGTTTTCACTCAATAAGCATTTACTCTCCAATTCTCATAATTCATCATTAATGCTCTATGGAATGTTGATTGGTATGAAATAATTATAAGTTGTATAATGTTCTGGATATATTAGAAAAATTTTATCAATACAATATTGATATTAGTCAAATTTTATACTTTGAGACAAAGACTATTTTATAATATTCATCAAATATGCATGCAGTTATATTTGAATTGTATGAAATTTGATTGAAACTATTATATTATTCTATTGTATGTTTAGTTGTAAGTTTAATTTTATTTCTATTTATAGTTGATTCCTCAAATTGATAGGTATGCACAGTGGCAGATTTACTTTGTTAAGGGTTCGAAGTGTTAAAAAATTTTGGGGCCCCAATACATATATAAATATACAGGACTGGGTTCTAAACTTATCTCCCCTTCTTCATATTACTCATAAAATATGGAAATTGCAAAAAATTAGCGCAGAAGATGAAAATTGTATTGTTTATTATTGATATATTTGGTTTCATAAAAGACAAATGGGCGATTTTAGAAAAATAAATAGCTTTTGTGCAAAAGAATGCCTTTGTTTCAAGCTTTTATTAAATTGTTCTTCCGAAAGTGATACAACTTTCATGATGTCTGTTAGATTTGTGTAAAAAAATCAATAATTCATCAATAAAATATTTTTCAAAACTGTCAGGGGTTTTTTCCAATCAGGATCCTGAGGCGAGAGCCTCCACTACCTAAAAGTAAATCCACCACTGGATATGCACTATGCACCTTATATATTTGCTTCACACTTTTAATTTCATAAATATTTTGAAATATTCGCATGATATTTCCTCCTTTATTACTCAAGTATAATAATAGAAGTAAATTAATACTCATTAATCAGAATATGAAATAAACAATTAAGAAACCTTCAAACGCATGAACGGCAAAACCAAACAGTTTCACAATAAAACTCTCAACAACAAAAAAATTCGTTAACGAAAATTGCATAATAAAATAACTTCCTCTATCAAATAATCTAAGGGTACAATTGTGTATTGAAAAAAATATAGATTGTGCCTTAAAATGAATTACTTGTGCATTAGAATAATATACGATGTGCATTTTTTCTGGTGCATTAAAGAATCTCGTATTAAGTATTATTTTATTCATAGGGTGCAATAAATAAAAATTGTGCATTATAAAGTGAGCATTAAAAATATATGAAATGTGCAATAGAATGAATAGTTTGTGCATTAAAATGACAGATAGGTGGCAACGTAAAATCAATCTCTACATGCAATACAATACAATTATCGACTACGTTTTTACAAATTGGTCCATTTTTTAATCATTGTTGATTTTGTTTGAATTCGGTTTCAAGTATATTATGAAAGTTGTTAATAATGGTCGTGCGGTTGTTAATTGCCCTGCATGCACGTTTGTTGGCGATGTACATATATCTTCATACTGATTAAGAACCCGACCAAACTATCGGCCGACAAAAATTCTATAGTTTGCGCCTAACCTTAAAGTACAGATATTTTAACGCTCGTGCAAATTGCACACATTTTTTTAACGCACACTTATTTTATTTAACGCACATTCAAATCGTCCCCATAATCTAATCTGAATAAAATCGAGATAACATCAAACGAATCCATACAAAAAACGGAATTTCCCAAAACTCTTACAATCCGATCGGTTCAACGCACTTTTCCGTCCAATATCAGAACATGCACATGCTATTGCACATACACACATTCATATTTTGCACATCCACACATTGTCCGCGATCCGACGTTATTTATTTGCCCCTCGCACGCATCCGTGCAGCTCATTCGACGCGCGCACTCCGCCGCCGCCGCAAGTGTCCGCCGTCAAAAGAGCGCAAATTCCAAACGGACCACGTCCGCGATCAGCACGCAGTATCCGCCAGATCGTAGCCAGATATACGCGTAAATATCACGTCGAAGGAATTTTGGAAATCGGTCGATTTTTGGTGCTTTTCGTCGATTGTTTGACCCGGTTTTTTTTTGGTTCGGATACCTGTTTTGTTTTTCGCGGAATTGTTTTGATTTGAGGTTCGTTTGTGCAATTCGGGAAGTGTTTTTTTTTTTTTTTAAGTTGGTATCGTGTTGTTTTTGTTGTTTCCGATGGATGTAATTGAAGTGCGATGACGTTGGGTTTATTGGTATTA